>CM053596.1:178807673-178850918 GCA_028646575.1 Pseudocheirus occidentalis | reverse complement strand
ATGATACTTTAAAAGGTGAAATTCTGAGGTGGGAGAGGAATAGAATGAGAAGAGACAGGAAGAGACAGAACGGGGTTAATCATCTCATATAGAAAAGGCAAGGGATAACTGTTACAGTGGAGGGGAAAAACATGAAGGCAAAATGGAAAGGGTCAGCCTTACTCTCATTGAATTTGGCTTAGGGAAGGAATGAAATAAACTCTAAACTGGTTATCTTGACACATAGGAGAGTAGGGGGGTGGAGATGAGAGGGGGTATGATGGAGGGGAGGGGAGGGCAGTGTGGGGGAGAGGGTTGCTGGAAGTGCACACTTCTGTAAAGGAACAGGGACAGGGTAGAGAATAGAACAAGGGGATGGCAGGATAGTAAGGAAAGACATATAATCAGTCTCTCACAATATGTCCATCGCGGAGATGCTCTGTGTAACTACACATGTACAGCCTGTATTATATTGCTTGTCTTTCCAGTGGGGGTGGGTGACGAGAGAGGAAGGGAAAGAATCTAGAATTTAAAGTTCTATAATCAAATGTTAAATATATATATATATATAATTATTATTATTACATGTAACTGGGAATTGAGATATACAGGCACTGGGGTAGGGAGATCTATCTTGCCTTACTGTAAAGTCAGAAGGGCAATGTGGGAGAGAGCAGACTGGGTGAGGGGTTATACAGTGGGGTAGCTGTTTTGGGGTAGTGGGTGGGGAAAAGATGGGGAGAAAATTTGTAACTCAAAATCGCATGGAAATGAATTATGTAAACAAGAAAAGATTATATTAAAGTGTGAATAAACAGGTACCAGCAAGAAAAGTTGAGGAAAGAGATGACCTTTTGCCAGGACTTTCCTCAGCCTAGGTCTTCTTTACAATACCTGCAGAGCCAGAGATCCTCCCCACTATCTATTTCCCTTTTTTACAACAGTTCTTCTGTTTCCAAGGGTGGGTTGAATGCCACAACTGCTTCAACCTCTTAAGTGAATACAATTCTAACTAGTTTTATCATTTATAGACAACCTCTGGGGCATGCCCAAGTTTTTTCAGTCTGTCCAAAGATGATGCCTATGTGGTCACTACAGTTTGAAGGACTTTTCCACTTAGTCTAAAGTCTATGATATTAATTGGGACTCTCATAGTTTAATTGGGGTGGGGTTAAGTTAAATCAGTTACCTCTACCCATTCAAGTGTACCTTTCTTCCTGCAGCCCCTCCGGCATTAATCATTTCCATCTTTTTGGTCATCTTTGACTATTTGCAAGGCATGAGGGGAAACCTCAAAGTTGTTTTATTTTGCATTTCTCTTACTGTTGGTGAATCAGAGTGTGTTTCCTTGTGGTTCTGGTTGTCTTCTCATCTTGTCCCTTGAAATGACAAAATTACTATTTAGAAAATGCGCAAGTATCACATTTATCACTTTCCTGTCTCATGCTTGTTTGTTATGGAAGCTGTTTAAAATCCCCAACATGGCATTTAGAATGTGCTGAAGTGATAAAAGTAAATTAATGGCAGGGCAGAGTGTGCAATTAATTTACAGTGTGATAGCTAAGCAAGGAATTGTATTTGAGTACCAGAGCTCATATGTGGTAGATCTTTGTAGATTTTCAAGGAAGAGGTCATTGATTATTCCAACAAACATTGTCTTTCATGGGTTAATGCTTATAGATGATTACTTACTTTTGAGAGGCAAGGGCCCCTTAAATGAAATAGTAGGGATAACAACAAATGAAATTCTTTCCTTTGGTGTAACATTACTTGATATTTCTTTGCAGCAAGTGGGAAATATTTCTTTGTTAAAATATCAGCTTTCATTTAAAGATAACCTTGTTTACAACCCCCAAACTGCAGTAAAATGACACTGCAGAATAAAATTTTGAATGTAAGATATCACCTATTTAGAACTGAAATTTAAAAAGCAGAGTTGCAGATGACAAATCTGGATAGTCCTTGAATTACAGTGTATGGAAAGAATTGTTGGCCACAAAATGACCTCCTCAACCACACCCCGTCCCCACCCCCCCAAAGGTCATAATTTCTGCCAAGAGTTTTGTCTCTGTTCAAGTATGCATAGAGGAAAGACATATTAATGAGTGTAACCAGGAGACTGGCTAATTAAGGCCAAGTCCTTGGAGTACCCCAGGGGGCTACCCACATGACTCCTGGGGGGAGGAGGAGCTCTGTTTCTGGAAATATGGCCTGATGTGTAATGGAGGAACCCTGCTTCCCAGTTCAGGACAAAAGCCATTATTCTGTGGTTGTGTCTTATTGGTTTACCGAATTGTAAAGAAAAGTCCTTTGAACTGGAAATGAATGTGGATAAAAAAGACACTGACTGAGGTCTCTTCCTTATTGGTGGTGATGGAGGCTTTAAGATTTTGGTTGGAGAAAGAGAGGCAGGAGCATTGCTGACTCTTAGTACCAGGGCCAATGTGTGAAGGCACGAGTGCTTCTTTCTGAATGGGGTGGGGAGTAACAAGCCAGCTCTGTGCCAGGCACTGTGCCAAGTGCTTTACCTCATTTGATCGTCACATTAATAACCCTGAGAGGTAGTGCTGTTATCATCTCCATTTTGTAACCGAGAAGACCGAGGCAGACAGAGGTCAGGTGATCCACCCCTGGTGCAGGTGCAGCTATTCATAGTGTAGTAGGTATCTGAGGCCAGATTTAAACTCAGATCTTCCTGACTTCAAGCCTAGTGCTCTAACCACATTTTTTCAAGCTGACCATAGGAACTGGAATCCATGACAGAGTTTGTCACCAGCTGAGCCAGGTGAGATGCCAGAGCAACACCAGGAGTCACCTGAGGGATACAGGCCAGCAGGAAATTTCCCAGGCAGTCGAGATGCTGCAGGCAATAAAGCAACTCATCCATCAATCTCCATATTCAGAAGGGAATTGGGTGAGGTGAAAGTAATTTTGAGCCTACTGTCCCTAAAAACCTAGCTGGCAAACTTGGAAATATGTTTCTCTTGCCTTTGGGAGAGTGGTCCTTGAAGAACAGACCCCTGCTCAAAGCCTTTCTGGCTTGTCAGAATTTTCAGAACTTGGGCTCCATGGGTATCTAGTCTTTTTTAATATATGTCACAATAATGCTTCAGATTAGGACTTAAGTTAAATACCAACTTTTTAAAAAGTATTATTTGTTTTTGTTTTTCATTAACACCACAATCTATTTCCCTGTATATGGCCCTACCTGTATTAAATCTTGCCTTATAACAAAAAGTTAAACAATATGATAGAATATGTAGCATTTACACCAATAATCCCTCATCCCTCTACTGAAAAAGGGAATGTACTTTATCATCCATTATCTAAAGCCATGATGATTGGTCATTACATAACTCTAATTAATATTATTGTTTAGCCTGCTTCCAGTGTTCTTTTCATTTATGGTTACTGTGGCTATTAACATTCTGTAACATTCTTCCATGTCTTCATCCTTTCTCTCTATCAGTTCATACAACTCTTCTCATATTTCTCTAAATTCTTAATATGTGCCACCTTTTATTGCATAATAATATTCTATTATACTTATAATTGACAATTTGTACAGATATTTCTCAATAGAGGGGCACCCACTTATTTCCAGTTTTTTGGCTACCATTAAAAGTGCTGCTATGAATAGAGATTATTTTCTCTATCTTTGACTTCCTTGGGGTATACACTAGGTCCCAGTTAGTACAAATAAAGAATCCCCTGAAGTGGTCACATAATTCAAGTATGCAGTTTATTCCATTAGGCTGGAACAACTGACCATATTCTACACAATTATAACTTCAAATAGTGAAAATTTTATTATGTACAATCATGTTAAGGGAATTCTTTATTCATACCAGTTTGGACCTAGCTGCATGCCCAGTGGTAGAGTCCCATGGATCAAAGGATCTCATCAGATTTCTGACTCTTTTCACATAATTCCAACTGCTTTTACTAACTGGCTGAACCAGTCCATGGCTCACTAATAGTGGCACTACATGCCTGTCTTTCTGCAGACTTTTTGTCTTTTGTCATTTTTGTCATAAAGACATTAAAAAATTAACCCATGAAACAGGTTTGCTATTCCAGTGAGAGATAATTAGCTATTTCATTATATTTTTCATTAGCCAAGGTTTTGCTTCTAGTTCAAAGGGGGGCATTTTTAGAATTCAGAAGCCTGATTGAAAACTTACGGGATGGTTCATTTGATAATGTTACTAGAAAAGAAGATGTGAAATAATAATGAATTATTAGAGGCAGCTAGGAGGTATGGTGGATAGTGTGCTGGACCTATGCCATAGTAAGGGAGGTCTGAGTTCAGATCTAGCCTCTGACATTTACTAGCTGTGTAACCTCGGGCAAGTCATTTAAATTCCTCATCTATAAAATGGAGATAATAATTGTTGTGTTTGTCCTTTGTTCTTGAAGAGGGCCTTGACATCAGGGAGATGATGACATGACTCACAGTTGACTTTGATTTGAGGAAGGGAGGTTGTGCAAGGTCACCAGCCTCACTGTCTCCTCCAGAGCCATCTGGGTCCAATGGCCAGATATTCATCAGAATGACTGGAGATGACCCAGGATGCAATGGGAGAGCCTGGCCCTTTAAGGGATAACAGCACCTATCTCCCAAGGTTGTTGTGAGGAAGGATAAAATGAGATATTTGTAAAGTGTTTGAAAACTTTAAATCACTTGCTAGTTTAGTTTGGTTTAAGGTAGACCCGCACAACTTGGCAGTAGGTAGGGGGCAAAATTAAAATAGGCTAAACTTTTTCAGGCCCCAGATAGGTTTTTAGTGGCTCATTTTCCAAGTAAAGGTACAATTAATGATTAAACTATTTTGCAAATGAACCATGTAAAAAGGGAGATTTCAATTAATATCAATTAATTACACTTATTACTTAGAATTTTTATTTATCATGAAATCACATCAATGTTAAGCAGTATAAGCTTTAATACATTTTTTCTGGTTTTCTTACTGTTTACGTTTAGTTAGTGGGACATATTACACTTCTTATCAGCAGTTTATAGTACTCTGGAATCATGTCTGAAATTGATTTTTTTTTTAGAAATCTGAAAACTAATTCTGGTAGCCACCTCATTTTCTGAGTCAACTTTCTTGAAAAACCATTGTTCCTGACTGAGATTTTTCAACAGTTTGGATGTTTTAATTTGTCTTTCATTGGTGTCCAATTTGCTTAAGTCAAATTGAGTCATCCTGCATAAGTCAGGATGTTTTGATTCAAAGTGGTGAAGGAGATTGTGTTCCTTCAGAATGGCTATTACTTCTCGGCAAACAGGGCACAATATTTTGTCTCTCATGTAATGCATATCTATTTGTTCACTCCAGATTAAACACTCTATGTTTTGATTCGATTTTTCATTTCTTTGTATCACCTATTTTACAAAGTCACCCCCAAACTTTAATGTTAGAACCAAAAATCTCCACAGCAACTGCTTCCATACGAAGAAATACTAAACCGAGTGTCTGACCTTGGAGAGAGCTCTAGACACTCACGTAACTTGGAGGTGGCCGTAGCCAAGGAGGGGACAAAGACCTGGCGGTGTTGCCTCGTGTCTCGGGGTGGGTGTCAGCTGCACTGGCCCATGTTGTGACTTCACTCACTTTGTCCCCAGTCAGTGCTAGTAATAACTGAAAACACAGCGAAAAGTTACAACACTCACTCCTCTCAGACTAAAGACAGACTGATCATGGTTGGTTGCCATGGGTCACATGATGCTGCACCTGCTGAGTTAGGTGATGGGCACAATAGTGACCAGGGGAAGGCCGGGGAAGCAGGGCATGGACAAAACACTTGATGCATTTTTGCTCTTCTCACATCCTCTACATTTTTATGGGCCATCCGAAACCCTTTGGTGGGGCCACAAGGGGTCCGTGGGCTGTATGTTTGCAAGGAATTTCTTCCTCACTTCCTCAGATGAGTTAATTGGCTATATCAACAGAGATATGGCTCCATGACTTAACCCTTTGTAGAGCCTGGGCTGCTTTCCTCATACGTTTGTTCTGCTCACCTCCTGCCATGGTTCATGTTCACCCCGTTAAATGTGAATTATTGCCCTCTGACTTCCAATTTGATCTGAGTAGTGTATGTGTGCCTATTGAATAGCCTAGCAGTTTATTTGCTTTGATTGGGACAACTGCCGATTGATGGCAGAGAGAAAGCCAAATGACTTAATTTTTAGTTTACTCTGATTGCCCCTGAGACAAGGCCTCCATCCACTTTACATGTAGGAATAGCTATCTCATGTTCAGGGGATCCCGGGGGTCCATACTCAACCTGTGCTGAAGCTCACAAGCCCCCACCAATGTATTTACTTTTTCTCTAGTCCGAGGACAGAGTCCAAACCAAAGGCATTAAATGGAATGGGATAGTATGAAAACCAGCAATAGAACATTTGCTCTGTGAGCCTGGGCCCACTGCCATACAGACATATCAGCAGTAGGACATGGACACAAAGAGGGACATAAGAGAAATGAGTGTGTTCAAAGCAAATATATGCACAGAGCACTTAAGATTTGGCGTGTCCTCCGAGGGGCAACCCAGGCCTGTGTAGCTGTAAACCAACTGTGTCAGAGTCAAAGAGAAACAGGGGCCACTAACCTGCACATAAAGATCCCTGCTGGTGCCTGGTGACTTAGAAAACCACACAATTGTCTTATTGTGTGTCCCATTTATAAAACATTATCTATGCCTTACTGTATTTTTAATTTGTGAGTATTTATTTCCCAATTACATTTTAATCTGGTCCAGGCCTCACTTGGGCATGTTGTAGGCCTTACAGGGCAGCATATTTGACACCTTTACTGCGAACAATTTTAGCTTTGATGGGTTTTTGGCTTTTACTAGACTGCCTGTTTTCATGCTTTCTGTAAGCATCAGTCTCCTTGTCTTTAAAATGGAGAAAATATTATTCATACTACCTGTTTTACAGGGTTGTTAAGTGGTAAGTGCTTTGTAAAACCTGTGTAAATATAAATTATTTTCACATAAGAATCAGATATTGGGAGAGGTTCGTGGGTGATGGGATGGGGGAACTTCTATCACCTGTGGGTACGCGTACAGCCCAGCCCTACTCTGGGCCCTGGGGCAATGCAGGGGCACAATGCCCAAAGGGTTGGGGCATTGCTGAGTTCCTCTGAAGCCATTCAGATTTTGCCTACTCCCATTCTCACCAAGAATGGCTTAAGTGGACGCTGATAGTCTCTTCTGAGGAGCTGGGTTTGAGGCCAAATGAGAATCTACCAGGGTCCCCAGCAGCTGCTCTCTGAAGGGTCTTCCTAAGCTGCCCTTGATGTAAAGAGGCTGTTAGATTTGAGTGAGGAGTTTGTTCTGATTGCTGAGTTTCAGTATTGGGATGGAACTCAGAGGTCTTCCTGTCTAGCCTGGTCCTGAAAAGCGCCCCTTCTGTGGCACAGCAGACAGGATATCATTGCGTTCCCTGAAGATCTCTAAGACACAATTCACTGGCTCCTCAAGACAGGTGCTGCACCTTTCACATCACTTACTGTTAGCAAATTTCCCCTTATCCCAAGCCTAAATCTCTCCCTCAGGACTTTCCACTCTTTGCTTCAAGTTCTATCTTCTGGGCTATGCAGAACATTCCTCTTTCTTGTGACATCTCAATTATTTGAAGACAATATTATGGTTCTTCTGGTGTATTAGAAAAAAAAATGAATTAACTTAGAAGCCCTGGCTTTGCCACTGGAGGAAATCACTTTCCTGGGGCTGTTTCTTCATTTTCAAAGTGGGGTGGTGGGGGGATTAAAACTTGCCCTACCTTCCTCATAGGGTGGTTTGTGGGGCAAGCACCTTGCACTTTCTCAGTAATGTGAATTATAAACCTGGAACCCCAGAAACAATACAGGGCACATAAAAATATGTGACTGTGTGTAGAAGGTAGAGTGACTTCTATTTGGGTGAGAGGGGCTGAGTGAGGCACAGTATTTTCCACTCTGGTCATGGCCGTAAGTACCAACATATGTATGCTGGCATTTTCTGGACTCTTCTCCTTTTCACTGTCAGCCCCACCCCCTCCCACCAATTCTCTAGAGGTCCTCCTGACTGCTAACCTGACCCTCCTGCCTGCTCTTAGTGCAGGGAACCTTGTGAGCCAAGTGAATGAGAAAGAACTTTTCTGGGAAGCCAGAGATCTGTGGCAGCTACCTTTTGGCCATGCTGGAGATGAATACAGAATATGTGTCAGCTCCTATCTTGGGCAGAAATAAAAGCCTGGGGTTGCTCCTGGAACTGCCACTGGGGCTTGGCCTCCTCTCTGGTGCTTACTGTAACCTCACCCACTAGCAAGAGCAATTATAAATGCAACAAGAGGGCTTGGGAGGAAAGGAACTGGCCATGCTGACTGTGGGCTGGTAGCTGACATTCATGCTGGAAAAGACACTGTTCAGCACCATCTAGTGGACAGAGACACAAATGCAGATAACCAGAGCTGATCTGACCACCGCAGTGATGCCAGTCTTGATTTTGTCTCTTCTTTCCCCTCCTTGTCCCCCAAGTAAGTCAGGAGACAACCCTGGAAGTGAAATATTTCTCTGTGCCAGGCAAGGCAGGGGTGGCAGCTGAAAATCATACTGAACTTCTAATTGGCACGTGTTCAAATAATCAGATAACAGAGCTCTTGATTTTGGGTCAGAAGACCTTGGTTCAAATCGCTGCTCCACTGGTCACTGTCAGATAATGTTACTACATCTCTGCACTGGGCCTCTGTTCTTATCTGCAAAATGAAAGGGTTGGATCAGTTAACTTCTGAGGGTCCTTCACCTAAGACCCCAAGACTTCCTAAACAGTTGTCCTAGAACTGAACTTAGAGGTTCCCCTTTCAAAATGGTTCTTGTTGGTCCCTGATTTGAAACACCTCTGTAAGTAGCTTAATCAATGTGTGAAGTATCTGGCCAGGCACTTGGGAAATGAAGTCTTCAACCGCTGAAGTCTTTCTTTATTCTGCCCAGGATGGGAGTTCTCCCAAGCAGAGTGCCAGCTGTGAGAAGCTTGATAATGGAGCATTTGTGGCACAGAGACAATGTCAGAGCAGAAGCAGTTGCCTATGAAGAAAATGACAGGTTGTACAGCATTCTAATTTACATTTTTTACTTACCTACTGTTCACAGTGTTAGGATAATTGACTATAGGAGGAAGAAAATTTAAATCAAACATCCTAAATATAAGAGACTAATAAAGCAAAGAGGGTAGGTCAAAGGCAAAAAAAATGGTACTCTAGCCCAGGCATCTTAATCTCACACCATTACTTGTGTAACATTTTGACAAGACAGTTTCTAGAGCTCAATGCCTGGGGCAGTCTTAATTACTTCCTTTGGAGCAGGATAGTTCCATTAATTGGTACTCAATCAATTGGAATCTATAACCTCCTGGGGCTTCTGCTGAGGTCTAAGTCTGGCTATTGAAGTCGATAAAATATACAAATGTTCAACCAAGACCATTAGTTACATAATTGCCTTATTAAATCCCAAGTTGAGAATCAGGGTAATTTAATCACCTTAGAAGGAAAAGAGCCTGCCTGCAAGTTTTGAGTGAGGCAGGTTTAATCAAAAAGAAAGGTGAGCATTTGGTCAAATAAGAAAGCTGGAATCCAGGGATCCTCCACTTTCCAAGGTTATGTGTAACTTGCACTAAGGAAGTCAGACATCTCAAGCCAATCCCTCCATTTAAAAGTTTCTTTCCCATGACACTAACTAGCAGGGGAATAAAGTAAATGTCCGTTTCCCCCATACCTACTCTTTTTCCACTCTGCACAGTCTGCAGAGTGTAGTGTACAAGGAGTGTAGGATTTATTGTCTGTATTGTTTATTTGGGACTTAGCACATGTTGCCTTTCTGGGGCCGCTAGGTGGCACCACGGTTAGAGCACTGGGCCTGAAGTTAAGCTCTTCTTGAATTCAAATCTGGCCTAAGATGCGTAGAAGCTGTATGACCTTGGGCAAGTCACTTAATCCTGCTTGCCCCTCTTGCTGCATCTGTGCTGGAGAAGGAAATGGCAAGAAAATCCTAAATGGGGTTAGGAAGAGTCAGACATTACTAAAATCAATTGAACAACACATTGCTTTGTATTGTTAATGTTTCAAAGTGGAAAATAGCATAGCTGGCTGGACTGGATTTGAATTCTGTCTGCTGGGTGTGGGTTAGTTCACTTTACCTTTTTAGCCATATTGTCCTCACCTGAAAAAAAGAGGCTTGGACAAGAATATCTCAAAAGTTCCTTCCAATTCTAAATCCTATTAACTGAATTGCCTCCTCTTCAATGGCCTTACACTTAACATTTAAATTTCTATTGCCTACTGTGTACTGAAATGATTAATCAATGGGAAGCAAGTCTCTTTCTGGATTCTCATTTAGCATTCCACATGCAGAAAATAGCTACTGTGACAATATTACTCCTTCTTGGTCTTTGGAGCTCTTGGGATACACTGGCAAAGCTGTTTAGTAGAATATAAACTTCTTGTGATCAGGTACTTCTTTCATTATTTTTTTTGTCTTGGTAGCAATTCACAGTTTTACACAAAGCAGGTGATAATCATCTTATTGGCTGACTAACAACTATTTGAATTAGTAAGGGATGAGTACATGGTTAAAAGCTAAATATACACTAAGACTAGAATTCCTATAAAGGCCCAAGGTCAAGGTCACAATGAGCACCGTCTTTCTGGTCATCAGTTTCTGTGGGCTGCTGGAGTGATGATGATATAAAAGCTCAACTGCTTCTACTGGAAGGCACAGTTTGCACAGATACCTCCATGGCCCAGTGGTTCTGTTGCCTTGCTGCCACTTTATAAGTAAAACACTAAACTTCAGATTAACTGCATTCATAGAATTTGACAGAAGTAGAGGAAATGGCTATTTGAAGGAATTCTATGGTGAATACTTTCACAGGTGAAAGGGGATATCCCATAAATGTGTCTATTTCTTAAGCCAAAATTTCTCATATCAGGTTTGCTTGGACTGATGAACAGATTATTTTAGAAAGTACCAACAACTTCACACGGAATCACAGATCCTCAGGGATGGAAGGGCTGGCCATATCATCCAATTAATGGCCTTTACATGAAGACCAATAGTAAAGGGGAGCCCAATTTTTCTCCCTTGTGATGAACCAGTAAAAAAGTATAACTTCCAAATGTATAGATTTTTATTTCCTCTTATACCCTTGTTTTAATGTATCATTCAAACAGAGGCCTACTGGCCTGAAGGAAATAATTTTACATGAAAGTGTAAGAAGCAACTGTAAGCCAAGGCTGAAACCTTGTATAAACCACACAATGCAAGAAAATGAAATGTCCTAACAGGTAACAAGTGCTAGAAGTGCGCCTCAATCCCATCAGCTGCCATGGGTAGAAGAAATTCTAAGCTTTTGGGCTGCAAAGGCCCTGCTCTGAGACATATCTAAGCCCTTTCGCACAGTATACCATACAGCAAGAGAGAGACGGGGATTTGCTCCTTCAGCACAAGATTACCAGGCTGATCATCACTGAACTGTCTTTTATCAATGCCTGTTAAACAGTTTACATTTTTTTTTCAGTTTACATTTTTCAAGGTTACTAACCATCCTGATAACCCCAAAGAATAGGCAAAAATACCAGTAAGATGTGAGATCTTCAAAGATACACATAGCAATGACTTGTACTGGAATGTAACACACCAGAAGAAAAGTAAAATGACAGTGATTTATTGCTGCTGTATCTATGTTTTCCCAGTATAGCTCTTATTTTACAAGTAGCCACAAAGTGCCACCTTCTGGTTTAAAACTATGTAACATCTCCTTTCAAATGCCATTTTACAGCAGACTCATCAAGCAACACAGCTGCAGTTACAAAATGTGGAGTAATTCTACAAGCTCCAAACAAAGATCTGTGTACAGGCTGAATAAAAATATGCTCCATTAACAGTGCACGTTTTGTAACTTAAACAAACATCTTTAGTTGGAAGATCTTTTGCAAATGTTAAAATAGATGTGACTCACAAAGATCAAAAGTAGAACCTTTTTTTCCCCCTCCATATGTGAGATGGTCTGCATTCCTGCAAACTGTTTACAAAGTACAAGAAACACTGCAGGTAAAGGTTAGGCATAAAAGGTTCCATTTTCTTATAGAAGGAGCTGGCACAAGGCCCAGCAGGCTACAGTTCTAGCCTCTCCAAGGGTGGCAGTGGGAGCCTGTGTTACCCTTAAAATACAAGCACTTTCTGGTGTCCCTTGTCCCCCCACCCCAACTTTGCAGTATAGAAAGCTTCTATTTTCCTATTTATCTTTACCCTTAGAATTATTTACAGGACTCCTACAGATACAGTACAAACTAGTATGAAATTAATGATAGTTTGCATTTCCAAACACGCTCCTGTGGCTAAATAAATATACCAAGCCAATCCCAAGGAATGGTTTCAAGTTAAGGTGACGCTGAAGCACTTGTATCTGTTGTGGTAGAAACTGGCTTTTCACTGGTTGTGATGGGTTCGTTTGCTGTGTCTTCAACAGTAGTTACAGCCTTTGAAGTGGCAGGAGGAACATCTGAGGGAAGTGAAGAAGTTTGTTCTGCTCTTGTAGTAGAAGCTGGATCAGAAGGTAGGCTCCCTACTGGAGGAAGGGAGGACAGTAGCTCAGGTGTTGTAGAAGAAACCTCTGGGACTAAAGGGAAGGAGGGGAGAAATTCTGATGGCATGGATAGCGGTGTTATTCCAGACAGGTTTAAGGGAGGCAAGGAAGGAAGAGGTGGCAAACCTGGAATGAAAAAAGAAATGGACAGCTTATGGTAAAGTCTTAAATAAATTTAATAAAAGTAGATTGAGGTCAAGACTCCAAACAAGATCAGTTTATTAACAATGACATGTATAACTTAACAAAGTGGAGCAAATTGGCAACCTCAGTAAAGCCAGAGACCCCAATGAGAAGGAGGGTACCTTTATTGACACACAACAAACAAGAAGTATTATTAGATGTGGAGGAAAGGTGATAAGGTGGGGGCAGAAACAGCAAGATTGGCTATAATAAGAAAGGGAGCTTTCATGCAGTTGATATGTAGATAATCACCACTCCTCTCTGACAATTAAAGATTGCTAATTGTTTTGTGAGACCCATCTTTGGGAGGGGATCAAAAGTGCCAGACTTGCTGTCCCTGTGACAGATATAAAAACCTCCCCTAATTACATACAACACAGGCAAGGCCAGAGATATCATCTTTTGGGGGTGGTACTTAGTTAACTTAACTATAACACAAAGATGTCCTGGAAGTATCCTAAGGGCTAATGGTATGAGAGATAACTAAGAGGGAAAGCTGAATTCCTGAGTGCAACTGAAGGACATAGAATGGAGATTTAAGTAGATACAGAATCAATTATAATATGAAATCAACACAATACAGAATCAATTACAAAGTATAATTATTTTGAATTTCTCCACATCACAAAACAAGCAGCATTTCAAACAGATTTTTAAATTTGCAAATCTTTAGCTAAACACCATGGATGGTGATGATGCCTAGGAACACATCTTCTAATAAAGCCAATAGGACAGGAAGAAAGAAATAAAAAACTCAAACCATAGCCAGCTATTCAAACACAGCAATCAAACATGGGCATTTAAGTTAACACCCAGATGAGGCTAAGAGGTAGGTTACCCTGGAGCCTTGAGACCACAGAAGCTGCCAGATTATGCCCTAGTATTAAATATTTCCATATTTCAAAGACCCATGATATCACAGAGGTGGGTTCTGCTTTCAAAAACAAAGATCACAAACTCTCTGATCCCTTGGCAGATGGTCTTTGTAAGCCACTGTGGCCAGAAAACCCTAATTATGTATTGGTCTGACCCTGTGACCTCAACCTGACTGTCCTTGGGATGGTCTTTTCTAGATCTGAGAGGAAGAGTGCCTCTTTATCATCCTGACAATGAAAAGTTCCATTCTCTCTTGTGGCTGATATGGATTTCAGTCCCCCCAAGCCAAGAATTTACTTCCCAGTCTATGGGAGCCATTTTCCATTTGTCAGAGGTTCTGTGTGTAGGATACTACATAGCACTGATATGGTCATATAACAACACTAATTAGAATATGACTAAAAATTCAAAATGTCAGAAACACATTTAAGCAACATAACTAGACTTTAAAGTTATAATAGTTATTATAAAAGTTAAAGTCATATAACTGAAGTATAAAAATGTCACAATTTTAGAACATTTTATGAGTATATAACCAAAATTTCATGATCAGTTTGAAACTCAGGTAATTTGGTTACTCCTTGAGATAGACAATAAGCAGGATAAAGTCATATAGAAATGTATCCATCTGAATGGGTTATAGTACATGGTTCTCAAAAAAGCAATGATGCTGCTGATGGTGAACATTCTCAATATTTATATCCTTAAGCTAAGAACTGCAATTCTATCAAAATTTTCAATCCAAATAAACAGCAGCATCGTAGGAACATAGGCCTTGGAGTTGGAAAAGACCTTAATTGACGGTGGAGCTGAGACAGCGGAGTGAAAGTAGGAACTCATCTGACCTACCCCATGAATTCTGTCAGAAACTTCTAAAAAGTGAATCTGAACAGATTTTAGAGTGACTGCATCTACTGGGAGATGGAGTGTGGCAGACTCCCAGCCCAGGAAAGTACACCTGTAGGATTGGGCAGGGGGCACACAGAGAGCAGTGCTGCACCAGTGCGGACCTGAGATCAGACCACAGCAGAGCCAGAGCGAGCTGCAAAGATCTCCCACCGTGGGACTGTGGATCAGTTGGAGCTGGGTAAGAGAAAGCACAGGGACTTCAGCAGGACAGCAGCTTCTCCTGGGGCTATCAGCCCACAGACTGAATGTTTACAAATAACCTACCTGAACTTTCGAGAGCCAAGATGGTGGAGTAAACCCTAGCTGCTCTAACCCGTCCCTCCCTCCCCCCCACCAAAAACCCAGAGATTATTGCCCCAGCGCAAAATTTTGAAATAGCGGAAGCAGAATTTTGAGTCCTAGAGAAAGAGTGTGACTGAAGCTGTGCTGAACCTGAAGCGAAGGGCGGCAGGTGTCCTAACAAACCCATCTCAGCTGACCAGCCGGTAGAAGCCCACAGGGGTGGAGCTAGCAAGCATTAACACCAGAAGCCCACATGTACCTTAGTACAATCAAGGAAATCTGCAGACACCAGTGTGGCAGGCTGCCAGCTGCTGAACCTGCCCTGGCTCTAGCCCAGGGGCACAGAGGCAGAAACCTTAAGTAGCCAGATCACCCCTCCCCCACCTTACTCTGAGCTTCAGGGTAACCCAGGGGAAATACTGAGATTTGGCCTGAGTCTAGACACCTAGAGGCTACAGTACACAAAGTTCACAACTAGGCCCCTAGCTCCTAGCTTGAGAAGCTTGGGTTAGGGCCCTCTGTACCCCAGATGCAGAAAACCACTTTAAAAGCCAGGAAATAGGCAATCACAATGGGCCCGAGACAACCAAAGACAAATGAATTGTATTATGCTTTTTTTTTTGAGGGGAGAAGGTAGGGCAATTGGGGTTAAGTGACTTGCCCAAGATCACATGGCTAACAAGTGTTAAATTGTCTGCTGCCGGATTTGAACTCAAGTCCTCTTGACCCCAGGACCTGGACTCCATTCACTGCATCACCTCGCTGCCCTGAATCCTATTATTGTGAACAAGAAGAATCACTTTCAGGAGACACCATCCACTCTATATCCACACCTGAGACCACAGAAGGAAATATGAACTGATCTCAAGCCCCAAAAAAAGCATTCTTGGAAGAGCTCAAGAAAGATTTTAAAAGCCAAATTAGAGAGGTAGAAGATAAACTGACCAATTCTTTTAAAATTACATTGGCCAAAATGGAAAAAAAAAATCTCACTGAAGAAAACAAATCCTTAAAAAGTAAAATCTGTGAACTGGCATGGAAGGTTCAAAATCTAACTGGAGAAAACACCTCCCTAAAAATGAAATCTGAACATATGGAAAAGGAGCTTCAAAAACTAACCAAGAAAAATAATTCACTAAAAATTGGAATCAGTCAAGGCAAAGCTAATGACTCTAATGCATCAAGAATCAGCCAAACAAAATATAAAGATTGAAAAATTAGAAGAAAATGTAAAATATCTCATTGGAAAAACAACTGACCTGGAGAACAGATCCAAGAGAGATAATCTAAGAATTACTGGTCTACCGAAAAGCCATGGATGAAAAAAACAGCCTGGACAATATTCTCCAAGAATTTATCAAAGAAAACTATCCTGAGGTCCTAGAATCAGAGGGTAAAATAGTTATTGAAAGAATTCACCAGACTCCTCCTGAAAGAGATCCCAAATTGAAAACTCCCAAGAAATATAGTAGCCAAATTCTAGAATTATAAAGTCAAGGAGAAAATACTGCAAGTGGCCAGAAAGAAACAATTCAAATATCACTGAACTATAGTCAGGATCACACAGGACCCGGCAGCTCCTACATTAAAAGATAGGAGGGACTGGAATATAATATTTCATAAGACAAAAGAGCTTGGACTGCAACCAAGGATCAATTATCCAGCAAAATTGAGCATAATCTTTCAGGCAAGGAGATGGTTACTCAATGAAATTAGGGATTTCCAGACTTTTCCTGATGAAAAAGCCAGAGCTCAACAGAAAATCTGATCTCCAAATACAAGACTCAAGAGACATAAAAAGGTAAACAAGAAACACACACACACACACACACACACACACACACATATCCTGCTTGTGATTCAATAAGAACAAACTGTTTACATCCCTATATGGGAAGCTGATACCTGTCAATATTGAGATTTACATAATTATTCCAACATTTAAAAGGAATGCATGCATAGATACAGGGTGTGGATATACATGAAGTAATGTGATGATAAAAAAATCTTGTTAAGGGGTGCAAAGGGATTGTAATGGGAGAAATGTAAAGGAGACAGAAAAAGGTAAATTATGTCACATGAAGAGGCATAAAAACATACTATAGTCGAGTGAAAGAAGGGAGACAAACATTTGTGAACTTTTAACTCTCAGTGGTTTTGGTTCAAGGAAGGATGAACATAATCAGTTACGTTTAGGATTCTAACATGAAAAGACACAAAAACTCATTATAGTAAAGGGAAAGGAGGGAGGGAGAAGAGCACTGCATGAAATTTACTCTCAGTGGTTTGGGTTCAAGGAGGGAATAACACACTCCATTAAGTATAAAAATCTACTGTGCCCTACAGGCAGTAGGAGGAGTAATGGGGAGAAAAAGAGAGGGTGGTTAGAAGGGAGAGAAATAGTAGTAAGGGGGAAGGGTACGTGAAGGGAGGGAGGTGCATAGGAAGGGAATACTGAGGAAGGCTGTGGTCAAAGGGAAAATTCTTAAAGAGGGAGACAAGGGAGAAATAAATGCATAAACAGGGGAGGGAATAGGATGGAGGGAAAGACACAGATAGTAATCAACTGTGAATGTGAATGGATGAACTCTCCCATAAATTGGAGGTGGATAGCAGAATGAAAATGAATTAAAAACCATAATCCTACAATATGCTGTCTACAAGAAACACATCTGAAATGAGGGGATACATATAGGGTAAAGGTAAAAGGCTGGAGTATATAGAATATATTATGCTTCAGCTAAAGTAAAAAAAAAAAAGTGGTAGCAATCCCTCTCTCAGATAAAGCAGAAGCAAAAATAGATCTCATTAAAGGACATAAGGAAGGAAACTATATCTTGCTAAAAAGCACCATTGAAAATGAAGCACTATCATTATTTAACATATATGCACCAAGCAGGATAGCATCCAAATTCCTAGAGGAGAAGTTAAGGGAATTAGAGGAAGAAATAGAGAGCAAAACTATACTAGTGGGGGACCTCACTCTCCCCCTCTCTGAACTTGATAAATCTAACCTCAAAATAAGAAAGGCAAAAAGAATTTTTGAGAGGGTAGACATGATAGATCTCTGGAGAAAACTGAGTGGGGAAAAATAGGAATATACCTTCTCAGTGGTACATGGCACATATACAAAAACTGACCATGTACTAGGGCATAATAACTTTGCAATTCAGTGCAGAAAGGCAGAAATATTAAATGCATCCTTCTCAGATCATGATGCAATAAAAATCATATGCAATGAAAGGCCATGGAAAGATAGACTAAAAACTCATTGGAAACTAAATAATTCAATCCTAAAATACAAGTGGGTCAAACAAGAAATTATAGAAACAATCAGTAACTTCATTCAAGAGAATGACAATAATGAGACAACATACCAAATTGTGGGATGCAGTGAAAGCAGTTAACAGGGAAAGTTTTATATCTCTGAATGTATACGTGAATAAAATAGAAAAAATGGAGGTCAATAAATTGGGGAAGCAACTGAAAAAGCTAGAAAAAGAACAAATTGAAAATCCCCAATTAAATACTAAATTAGGAATACTGAAAACCACAGGAGAGATTAAGAAAACTACTGAATTAATAAATAAAACAAAGAGCTGGTTTTATGAAAAAACCAATAAAATTGATAGACCTTTATGACAAAAAAAGAAGAAAACCAAATTATGAGTATCAAAAATGAAAAGAGTGAATCCACCTCCAATGAAGAAGAAATTAAAACAATAATTGGGAATTCTTTTGCCCAATTGTATGCCCATAAATTTGACAGTGTTAGTGAAATGAATGAAAAATATAAGTTGCCTAGATCAACTGAAGAGGAAGTAAATTACTTAAATAACTGCATCTCAGAAAAAGAAATTGAACAAGCCATAAATGAACTCCCTAGGAAAAAAAATCTCCAGGGCCAGATGGATTTATTAGCAAATTCTATGAAATATTTAAAGAACTGATTCCAATACTTTACAAACTATTTGGGAAAACTGGAGGAGTCCTACCAAATTCTTTTAATGACATAAATATGGTACTGATACCTAAATCAGGAAGAGACAAAATGAAGAAAATTATAGACCAATTTCGCTCATGAATACAGATGCGAAAATTTTAAAAAAGATATGAGCAAAAAGACTACAACAACTTATCACAAGAATAATACACTTTGATCAAGTAGGATTTATTCCAGGAATGCAAGGATGGTTCAATATTAGGAAAACTATCAGTATAATTGATCATATCAATAACAAAACTAAGCAGAAACCATATGATTATCTCAACAGATGAAGAAAAGGCTTTTGACAACACCCACTCTTATTAAAAACACTAGAAAGTACAGGAATAAATGAAGTCTTCATTAAAATATTAAGTAGTATCTACCTTAAACCATCAGCAAGTATTATATGTAATGGGGATAAGCTAGAAGCACTTTGAATAAGATCAGGGGTGAAACAGGAAGTCCATTATCACCCCTCTTATTCATTTTAATACTAGAAATGTTAGCAGTAGCAATAAGAGAAGAAAAAGAAACTGAAGGAAATTAGGCAAAGAAGAGACTAAGTTATCACTCTTTGCAGATGATATAATTATAGAGAATCCTAGAGAATCAAGTGAAAAACTACTTGACACAATAAATAAATTTGGCAAAGTTGCAGGATATAAAATAAACCCACATAAATCTTCAGCATTTCTATATATTTCTAATAAAATCCAACAGTAAGAGATAGAAATATTTTAGAACAAAAATGAAATATAAATATTATAAAAATATTTGGGAGTCTACCTGACAAAACAAAACAAATAAAGTCAGATATAACTAAGTGGAAAAACATCAGTTGCTCATGGCTAGGTAGAGCTAATATAATAAAATTGACAATTTAACCTAAATTAAATTATGTATTTAGTGCCATACCAATCAATCTACCAAAAAATTATTTCAGAGAAATAGAAAAAATAGTAACAAAATTCTTTTGGAAGAACAAAAGGTCCAGAATATCAAGGAAATTAATGAAAAGAAATGCTAGGGAACGTGGCTCATCTATACCAGATTTTAATCTGTATTATAAAGCAGCAGTCAACAAAACTACTTGGTACTGGTTGAGGAATGTTACAGTGGATCAGTGGAACAGATTAGATACACGAGACACAGAAGTCAATGATTATAGAAACTATTGTTTGATAAACTCAAAGACCCCAGTTTTGGGGATAAGAACTCACTATTTGATAAAAACTGCTGGGAAAACTGGAATATAGTATAGCAGAAACTGGACACAGACCATTACCTAACACCATATACCAAAATAAAATCTAAATGGGTGCACAATCTAGGTATAAAGGCTGATACTGTATGCAATCTGGGAAAGCAAGGAATAGTTTACCTGTCAGATTTATGGAGAAGGGAAGACTTTATGACCAAACAAGAGCTAGAGAGCACTATAAAATGCAAAATGGATAATCTTGATTACATTAAATAGAAAAGTTTCTGTACAAACAAAGCCAATGTAACCAAGATTAAAAGGAAAGTAGGAAATTGGGAAAGAATTTTTATAACCAGTGTCTCTGATAAAGGCCTCATTTCTAAAATATACAGAGAACTGAGTCAAATCTATAAGAATACTAGTCATTCCTCAATTGATAAATGTTCAAAGGACAAGAACAGGAAGTTTTCAGAGGAAGAAATTAAAGAAATCTATAAGCATATGAAAAAATTCTCTAAATCACTATTGATTATAGAAATGCAAATCAAAACAACTCTGAGGTACCACATATCACTAGTCAGATTGGCTAAGACGACAAAACAGGAAAATGGTAAATGCTAGAGAGGATGTGGAAAAACTGGAACTCTAATGCATTGGTGTGGAACTGTGAACTAATTAAACCATTCTGGAAAGTAATCTGAAGCTATGCCCAAAGGGTTATAAATAACTGTATACCCTTTGACCCAGCAATACCACTTCTAGGTTGTATCCCAAAGAGATCACAGAAGTGGGAAAAGGACTCGTACATACAAAAATATTTACAGCAGCTCTTTTTGTGGTGGCAAATAATAGGAAATCAAGGCAATGCCCATCAATTGGAGAACGGCTAAACAGGTTGCGGTATATGAATGTAATGGAATACTATTGTGCTATAAGAAATCAGGAGCAGATGAACTTCATAATAACCTGGAGAGACTTAATATAAACTGATGTTCAGTGAGAAGAGCAGAACCAGGATAAATTTGTACACGATTATAGACACAATATATGTGTGTGATAACTAACTTTGATAGATTAGGCTCCTCTCAGCAATGCAAGGTTGTAAGACAACTCCAAAAGAATCATGATGAAAAGAGATATCCACATCCAGAGAAAGAACTACAGAATGTGAATGCAGACTGAAGCAAACTACTTGCTCTCTCTTTTTTTTGTTTCCTCTTTCTCATTATTACTCCATTGGCTATAATCCTTCTGTACAACTAGACTAATATTTAATGTGAAGGTATTTGTAGATCCTGTATTTGATCGCATGCCACCATGGTGGGGAGGGGAAGGGAGAGGAAAAGAAAATTTCAAACTCAAGGGATTGTGGAATTGAATGTTGTAAACTAAAAGTAAATAAATTATTTTTTTTAAAAAGGAAAAGACCTTAATCTACCTACTTCCTTTTCTCCATTCTAAAGATAAGGAAATTAAGACCCAGATCAGATACTAAATTCTTACAAACCTTTAGTATAATAACTTAGGCTGTAGGTATAAGTAATCTGTAAACAGAATTTAACAAGTAAATTTATTATAATAAATCATTCAACTGTACACAACATTTTATTTCACAGCCCCTGACAAATTAAAAAATGGCTTTTATTTACCAGGAGATAAACTATTGGCTAGTAGGCCTGAAATCCACAAGAGAAAATAGACTTATTCTCAAATCTATCACACTTAAGTTATTGACCTTTTTCAAAAAGTACAAAGGGACTTTATTTAATATCATGTAAATTCTCCTGAATCATCCTATGAGCAGAAGTTAAATTTGTAAAGTTAAAAACACAATTTCAAGAAGTTAAAAACACAATTTTAAAATTAAAAAGCACAAGAAAGTAGATCATATATTGTACCTCTCAATGATCCACATCTGAAGTAAGCTTAAATGCTGGAATCTAGACCACACTTTAAAAAGAAACCATTATTCATCTGCTGGCAGAAAAAGTTCCTGTAGGTAGTTAAATAACTTCTACTAGGCTAGCCAGGAGCCTCTTATTGTAATTCACTGGCATAAACATCGTACCCTTATTTCTTGTGTCTAAAATAGCCACTTAGTAGCAGTGTTTGAGGTGGGATAAGCATAAAAGAAAAAAGGTGAGATACTTTTGCTTGAAGAGCAAGAAAGTTACCTGGAGGGCATTTTTCCTATGCTCTCTTCTTTCTCTCCTGTGTTTGGGTTGGGGAAGGGTGGGAGGAGAGGCCCCCTCTCAAAGCATTGATGTAAGAGGAAAGTTGCTCAACAGTTAAATTTGAAAGCCTGTTCTAACAGCTGAAATAGGGTGAAATGATTTGCTTCCAAGGAAAAACTAAGATGGAGGATCTAGGCTCAAGAGATTTTTTTGGGGAAACCTATTTCTAAAATGATTCAGTACAGATTCAGTACATACCAGGGTGCATAACTTCTGGTAATCCAGCTCCTGGAATTAACTGTGGTGCAGGTAGGTTGAGATTGGAAAGATTTGCTAGGTTGGGCAATCCTGCTGGCAAAGGCACCAGACCTGAAGGGAGAACCCCCCACCATGCAAAAAAGCAAGTCATGTTACCTGTAACAAGTGACATGTCACAACAATACAGAACAGGAATTTATTACAAGTTCACCACAGATGTGCATCAAAGATGATGCCTCACTATATTTTGGGAGTGATTCTAGATTTTTAAACGTTGTACTAAAACATTAAAGTTACGCAAAAAACAAAACAAAACCCACAAAATCTAACCCACAGTGGCCATGTTTGACCATGTATGCCTCCCTACATTTATATTCTACTAGCTATCTGACTAGAAGGTGGAAAGCATTATTTTCCTAGCTGGTTCTTTAAAGTCACAATTAGTGACCCTGGGTTCTTGAAAGTTGCTGTCAAAACAATGCAAAAATCTCTGACAGAATATACCATACTGGATGCACTAAGTACAGATCCCTGTGATAGATTATTTCTGTTTCCTGAGGACTAATTAGCCTGCCTGTGTACAGAGAGGCTCATTACCAGTACAGCACGTGACTAGGCTCTGTAATAATGAGAAATGTGGAAGAACTCAAAGTCCAACAATAGGGGTGATAAAGTGCTTAAGCAAATCATAGCAGATTAGCGAGATAAAAATAAGAAGAATGTGGACTCTTGGTAGGTAGTAACATTATATGATATTTTAAAGGATTAGAACATTGGGAATTGAAATCTGTAACAAGGATTACCATAGATCTGTAACAGAACTAATTTGCATACATTGATTACGACTATGTGAAAAAATGTAAATGCATACTGATTTTGGAATGGATATCCACTCCAAATTACCCAAATGGATAATTTGGAGCGCCATAAATAAGTTTGATGCGCATTAGGGTTTTGTTTGTTTTGCATTTTTAGTAAAAATCTGCTTAAATTCATGAAAAAAATAAAAAGAACTACCATTCTTATTGTAGCAAATGTTCTTTCTCCTTTTCTTTCTTTACTGGCTCACACTGAGTAGTTTAATAGAAAGAATATGAAGTTAAGGGATCAGGTGACCCACATTCCAATCCTTAATTTGCTAACCAGCCATGTCATGTGCTCTAACCTTTTTACACCTATTAATCTCAGCTGTAATGATAACTGTTCTGTTTCTACCTCAAGACTTAAGGATAAAGTGAGATTAAAAGAGATGAAAGATAAAATACCCCACATTGTTATAAAATGTTGCTCCCCAAAGAATACTGTCCTCTTAAAATTACCTGGTAACGTAACTGCTGGGTTAACTGGTGGCACTGAACTGATGGACTGGTTAACTTTTGGTGGCAATAATGGTACTGTTGGTACACCTGAAATACATCAAAGACATTTTATTTCAAACAAATCCGCTTCCTAGGTTTTTTCAAGGTATAGTTTTGTGAATCAAAATCTGTCCCCAAAACAGGTAGGTACTGGATAATAGATTGTGTATACGTACATACTTAGGAATGAGATAAAATAACAAATTTATTGATATGCAAATATTTTTTGAAAAAATGAGTATCAATATGGCTTTCAAAAACAGCAAATTTTTTTTTAAATTAACACAAATAGCTGCCCTAGTGTTAAAGGTCTGCAGAGCCCTCCATAATAACATCATCTAATCTGATCCTTAAAAGGCACTCAGTTGGCACAGTGGATAGAAAGCCAGACCTTAAGTTAGGAAAACTAATCGTCCTGAGCTCAAAGGTGTGACCCTGGGTGAGTCACTTAACTCTGTTTGCCTTAGTTTCTTCATCTGTAAAATGAGCTAGAGAAGGAGATGGCAAAACTCTAGTATCTTTGCCAAGAAAACCCCAAATGAGGTCATGAAGACATAATCGTAAAATTAATCAACAACAATCTGATCCTTGCAGCCATCCTTTAATGCACATGCTAAAAATATTATTCCCATTTTACAGATGAAGGAAAATGAGGCTCAGAGAGGTTACATAACTTGCCTATGGTCACATAGCTTAGAAGCATCAGTGGCAGGGTCTTATGAGCTCCAAGCCCAGCACTGTTTTCACCATACCATGATATCTTTTAAGAAAAAAAGATCATGCCAAGTACCTTAGAAGCTTCAAAAAAGAATCAGCAGAAGGAATAGTTACAAACATGATGGAGAGATTCTTGAAAAACAAAATACAACCTTTATGCATTACTAAATAGGTAAAGTTACATAGGTGGCAAAAAGATGAGGGCTTGTAATTTATCTGATTTCTCAAAGACAAATTTTAGCTCATATACATGTATTGAGATAGAATAAAAAACAACAGGATGAGTTATGTATGGGTAGAAGCTAATGTTTAACTGAGTTTTGGTCTACGGTTTAATTAATGACCCAGAAAGAGAATTAAATGCTTGGAAAAGCAGTTCTGAAACTTGTACTCTTAAAAATTGTTGAAGATCCCAAAGAACTTCTGTTTACATGTGGTCCATCTATAGTATATCATATCAAAAATTAAAATTGATCATTTTTATTAATTCATTAAAAAAATAAACCCAATATATGTTAACATAAATGACAGATTTTTATGAAAAGTTAACTTTTCTAAAACAAAACCAAAAATTCATATTTAAGCAAATCTCTTTAATGTCCAGCTTAATAGAAGACAGTTATACTGTCATATCTGCTTCAGTGTTCAATGTTGTTTTGGTTGAAGTATATAATATGAAGAAAAACTAGCCTCTCACAGATATGTAGTTGGAATCACAGTTAATGTAGTTCCCTACACAGATTATGTAAGGAAGAATATTTTACTAGGTAACTAATGTTTTAGTATTATTATAAACATGGTTTTGAACTTCTGAAAAGGTTTTAGGGATCCCCAGAGGCCTGTGAACCACACTTCAGGAATGGCTGTCTTAAAATTTGGTTTTAAGGGACCATATTTGATCAATTCATTCTGCAACGCATAACATTCCCACACAAAGAAACACAGTATAACTGACTCTTTTTATAGATGACAAGCAAAAGTACAAGACTACAAGATTTCTGTTTGTTGATGAGAAAAAAGCATCTGATTCAATGGAGCAAAACATAGTTTTACAGATTTTCTCTTCGTGTCTGTATTTTTTTTAACACCTCTTTTCATTGAGAGATGCTTCTCTTTTGAAAAAATTGATGATCAGGCTAAGATCTACAGGGCATATCATTGTAGGATACAGCTGGGGGGTTCATTAGCTTTGCAGGAATATACCATTCCATTCCCCTCTACAAACCGTCAGAGCTAAAGAATAATTTTGTATTATTTTAATTTCCTATTCTTGATTTCTAAAAGACTTTCTACTGGTCTCTTGTAATATTTGTTGTGTGGGATTTGTTTCTGAAATCACTGAACTTAATTACTACATAAGTTGGAGTTTGAAGCATGAATCTGGGTATTTTCTTTTTGAAGGCAATCTGTAGATTCTCCCAAACGATGCTTTGTTGTCTGTATTTTGCATTTAAAAGTTCTGGGCGGTTTCTGTATATTATTCACATTATGATATTCTGGTTTTCTTGGTGGACCTATGTTTCTTAAGTTGTCTTTGTATATCCTGTCTTCAAGGCTAGTCAGTCTGGCTTGAATTAGAATACATTTAGTTCTTTTAACACTGTTGCATCAATTTTTCCTAATCTGGAAATTTTCTTAATTAAAATCCTTTATTGAGAACTCTAAGCTCTGATCTATATTAATTCCTAGTTTCTTTTTAAATTTTCTTTTATTTCTATTTTTTAACCACTCTGGAACTTCTTATTGTCTTATATTTAAGGGAGCTTGGCATTCTCCTCTTCTGGTTTTATGATTCTCTTTTGATATCTCTGCATGACCTCTTGGCTTTTATATTGAAGGCTTTCCCTTTTAATCTTTGGTGCTTTTGCTCTCCTTTTGTATTCTTCTGTTACTCATTTTCAGGTTCCTACAACTCTGATGAAACAGTGGAAGGGAAAGCCCAGGTCCTGTCTCTGGATAACCTCCAGGGGAGGCTGACCCTAGCTAGGTTTCACTCTACTTTAATTCAGGTGTGGAGCAGCCCCTCACACTGGCCTTTAACCCCATTTCCTCCCTTGGCTCTCTTCTTTTTCATAACTGGGATGAATCACTGTCTTCCATTTTTTTGTAGGGTTAGGAATGAAAGTGTTCTAAGCAGAGTATCTGCAGTATCTGGAGTCTCTAATCTAATGGCCAGGCCATAATGAAAGGACTTCACTTCACTTAAACTACAAAAAGCTTAGCAGAGTCAGTGCATATGCTGCTTGAGAGAAGTTTCTTACAGACACTGCAGTGGTGGGGGGAATCCCAAGATAAGCCTGCAAAACCTGTGAGTTAGCTTATGCTCCTGCTCGAGTATATAAGGGCTGGTGGGGGAAGAGTGCTGAATGAGTGCTCTGAATATCTGGGTTCTGATAACTAATTTAGAGGGATTTTACCTTGTCATGGTTCTCTTTTCTTGCACTAGGGTAATTCATCTGTGATTATTATGCATCTGGTATATAATTCCTTCTTTGTTTTCTGGATGGAGAGTTAGAATGGTTTACAGAAAGTGACTAATGTGCCACTGTGCTGGTCATGTGATCTACAACTATAGTCTTTCTTCTAATAATGTATCTGAGCTGATGTATATGTTAAGATAGTAAAAGATTCCTAATTATAGAAATTAATGGTTCTTTGAACATCAAAATCAAGTCAGGTTGTCAAAGACGTAAGCCAAAAAAAAAAAAAAAAAGGCAAAAAAACCATTTGTTTTTGTTTACCTGTACTTAGAACACTGCTGACAGCTGAAGGGGTTGAGCTAATAGAAAGTCCTGACAGACCCTGTTCAATGCCTGCAGGTCCAGGTGGTGACACAGGTGAAGGATTCACTGAGGACAACTGGACCTTACCAAAAACCAAGATAAAAATCACTTAAGTGTATTTCAAAGAAAACATTTGGAAGGCATTATAAATAGCAAAGGAAAATTTTCACTAGCACATATTCTGGCCCCAGTAACTGCTGCTTTGATGCACGCCAGAGGCAGGGACCCTGACTACCATTAAGTCACCTCACTTGGGTACCCCATATTTAGCTGTTAGCATCGCTCATTTAAAACTGTCACACCAGCCTTTCTTTTTATGTACATCTCTCTTTCAACTCCTAAATTCTGTCTTAACTAAAACCTTGATCTTTGAGTCACTCTAAACATTCCATTTTAGTCGACTACAACACTGTAACCACACCCCAGTTTTTTACAATTCAACTTATATTTTTAGTTTCCTTTTTATCTCCTACTTTCCTAAATTCCCCTCACCCTTCTAAGACATATTTAGTTCTCTTTAAACACCCTATCTTGTTATAAATTCATCCCTCTGGTTGGTACTCAGGATATACAATTATAGAATCAAAGATGAAAGGAATCTGAAAGAGCAGCCAGCTCAATCCTCTAAATCGAAGCAGGAATCTCTTTTACAACATCCATAATTATCCTCTGTTTGCAGAGCTCCAGTCATGGGGAGCTATCCAGTGATGTGCTCATGAAGCACTTCAGCTATTATTTTTTTAAAATCATGATACATTTCATTTGGACAGACACATCAAACAACCATACTTCTTTAAGGAGCACATTTCTTGAAACAGTTAAGCAAAACCTGCCTAACAGAGTGATTACAACTGATAGCATAACGCTGTGTGTTCACCAGTTACTAACAAAGAGGAAGGACATATGCTTTAATATTGTGCTATAAACACCATCAGATTTATTTGGCCCACATCTCCATGTTCAGTTCATTTAATTTCTATATAGTTCAAAAAGTTATTTTATGTATAAGCTGAAATCTACGCCTCTTGTGACTTCTCCCCAGAAGTCCTAGTTCTCCTCCTTAGCAGCCCACAGAAGCAGTCAATTTTAGTTCTCTTTCACATGCCAACGTTATGGACACTTTTATAATGCCCCATCTCTACCCCCTAAGCCAGCATCAGTTCCTCCAATACTGTGACACGGTTCTGAATCCCCTCACCATCCTGGCTATCCTTCTGCTCTTGCCCAGGATTTTTTCACTAGGCCAATTTTTATGAAACCTGTTTTGTTCTACATGTTCTAATTCTACTGATGAAACCTAAGCTATCATGATTTTTTTTTTCTTTTTTGGCATCTCACATCACATTGTTCACTATAAGGAATTTGCAGTTGACAGACACTTTATTCATATGAATTGCACTTATGGTACTTCTTTCTCTACCATCATGCTTTTGTAGATCAGATTTTTTTTTTTAAAACCTCTTTTAGACCTATAGATTTATCCTTATTAAAATTCATCATGTTGGATTTTGATGCTGCGATACAATACATATTAGCTATTCTTTCCAGCTTGTTGTCATCCTCAGATTTGATAAATAGACAATCTATGTCTTCATCTAATGGGTAAAAATGTCAAAGAAAATTTTGAACAGAGCCTTCAGCAAGTGCCTGAGGATATCCCTCCAAGATCACAATGATTCCCTAATCAATAAACACTCACTGGGTATTACTGTTTAAATAACAATCTACCTAATTATATCATCATCAAGCCCAAAGGTCCCCATCTTGTCTTCAAAGATATTATGAAAGACTGTTGAGAATTGCTAAGATCCAGATATACTATGTTTATAAAAGTTTGCCCGATTATTTTTCATTACTAATCTTTAAATCCTATTTAAAAAATGAGGTCAGTTTGTCACATTGGTCAAGGCAAAAAAGCCCTGACCATGAACACATGTTACAGAGAAGCCTCAAAGGTAAGAGCCTACAGGGGATAAAATTTTCAAACTCTGCCCAGGGTAAATACATACATGTCTAAAGGACTGAAAGTACTTGGGAGCAGAAGATATGATCTTAGGAGGACCAAAAATGTACCTGAGTTGATTCTCATAGTTTTAGACAGAATGGAAGCAGTGAGAGGTATAGCCAAAATGTTTATCAAAAAATGCCGGTAGAGATCAGAAATGACATAGAAGCTCTCACGTAATTGCTCTCCCATTTTGGAGGCTGCTTAAGCTGGCTAATTTATTTAAACGTTCAATTCAAGGAGCTTTTTATTCCAGCTAAGAATTTGGAAAAAAAAAAAATCACTAAAGTGATTGTGCTTTTTGTTCTAGCAATCCCACAAATGGACACAGACCAAAGGAGGTCAAAAACAGAAAAAGAAAAGTTTCACATGTACCAAAACATTCATAGACTTCTGTGGTAATAAAAAACTGCAAACAATCTGGGCACCCACCGATTAGAGAAGGACTGAACAATCCATGATATATAATATAATTCCATGTAATGTAATATTATTGTGTCAGGGAAACGGGGATATTTGTACAAACTGTTGCCAAGGAAAGCAAGACACTAAAGTTTAAAAAAATACCACTAAAAGCAAGATGAATTATACAGACAAATGATAAAAAATAAGTTACGGCTCAGAGAACAGATAATGAAACCTTCTTCTTCCTCTTGGTAGAGCGATGGATTGCTACACAGGTAGAGAATTTATGCTGCCATATGTCATCACTGTGTTGGCTGGTTTTACTAAAAGTTTTAATTATTACAAGGAAGGTTTCAATGGGGCAGAAGAAAGGATGTGGGGGGAAACCACAGGGAGGGTTATATCTAGGAATGAGTGATATAAAAACAAAGGTATCAACAATTGTTTTTCAAAGAATTAATTAAGTCAGTGAAGCAAGTATCTTACCTCTGTAAAACCATCTTTGAGGGGAGAAACAGGGGTACTAGTCATCTGTCCTGGAAGAGATATTTTCTTCCCTTCTTCAAATGGTCGTGTAGGTATTCGATGTAAATAGCCATATCCAATGCCACATCCTAGGCTTTAGAAATATGACATTTTCAAAAGTACTAACGAAGATCAGTCACAACATATATCATTTAAAAAAATAAATGGGAGTGTGGCACCTGTAAAACATTAATCATGAGCACTTCCTGCTAACATTTGTTAAAAATAACTTTGGCTTCAATGCTGAAGGTGTCCTAAGGAAATACTCTTGCTGTCTTGGGTCACATGAAATTTAATGCTAAGTTATCAAAAATCTTAGAAGTAGTGTGAGGTAGAGGAAAGATCTCTGGAGTTAAGGTCAGAGGGCATTCACAGCCCAGGTCTGTTACTGCTGCCAGACCATGGGTGAGAGAAAACCCTTAACCCTTCTGAACTCTAGGCTGTGCATTTGTAAAGTACGGGGTGATTTCTAATGTCCCTTCCAACTCTAAATTCTATGAGCCTATTTCAGTCAACACGTCTTCATGTATATGAGCAATCTAATGTCGAAGAAAAAATGAAAGAAGGAAAGGGATCTTATCATATAATTTAATTTCTCAACAAGTATTATGTTCAATTCAAACTGATTCTCCTATATAGAAGTGGCCCTAGAGTCAGGAAGATCTGAATTTAAATATGGCCTCAGATACTTAATAGTGTGTGATCCTGGACAAGTCACTTAACTCCTGTGTGCCTCAGTTTCCTCAACTGTGAAATAGGGATGATAATAGCACCTATTGCACAGGACTGTTGTGAGAACCAAATGAAATAATATTTTTAAAGCACTTAGTATGATGTCTGGCACATAGCAGATTCTACATAAATGTGTGTTACTTTCAGAGGAAAGGATAGCTAGAAAAGTATTCACTAACCCAAAGGTAAGCACAGAGGTTTCTGCTAGCATGTGAACCAATTCCTAGTGTATGCTGCCACTATGATGCCATCCCTAATTTCCTAGAAAAAGTCAATGACAAAATCTAGCAGCAGGCTGTGTTTATATTTGGTACCTTCCAATGCTCCACCTAAGCTATGTTCACGCACAGTTCCTTGCCCCTAAGCTGGGCCCATTTCTGCAAAGCTTCCCCAAGTTCCTGTCTATCTTATCACTAATTAACTCAGCAAGCAGGAATGGAGAAACAGGTAATGACTTTCTTAAATGGAATCAGGCAGTACTAGAAATGGAGGGGGTAGTAGGAAACAAAAAGCTTTCTTCACTCCACAGAGTAGGTCCTATTTCATGTTAGATGACCTCAGTAAGCAGGAGATATAGCACATTTTAGAAACTGAAATCAGTGTTTACCCCTTTCTCCATCTGCCCCATCAAGCCTCTTCTCAGCCTGTCACCCAGTAAGATGGAGGGCTCTCTAAAGGATAACAAGAGGGCAGGACCTCAACGCTACTACTTATCAATGAGAAGAGCCAATGTCCACTGGTCTTTTAGAGGGAACATGGGTAATTCAATAAAAATTGTGAAAATTATGGGTTTTTCCCCTCTCAGAATCCTCTCACTTTCTGACAGCTTATTCTTCCTGACCTCTGGACACTTAGTATCTCTAATGCTACCTTCTGTCTGCTCAGAACTTTCCCCACAACTAAGGAATGCCCCACAACATCTAGGTCTCCCTACCTACTTACCATGTACTACAAAATTAAATTTCCCCCAAACAATCTAATTAAATTGCACTAAAGTAAGAGTGACTGACAGTCTTCTAAGAAGTGTATACACACACACACACACACGTATGTATATATGTGTGTGTGCATGCATGTATATAAGTGTGTATATACACATACACATATACATACATACATATATTAAAGACTTCTTGTTAATTAAAAGGAACCTATATGGAATTTTAATTAGTTGAATTTCAGGAAGTATGGAAAAAAAAAGCTCTTGTTGGGGAGAAGGGATGGGGAAAGGAGTTCTTACTCTCCAGACTGTATAGCTAGCTCTTGTCCTACCACTGCTTGTGCTAGGCTCCCACTCTTTGCCACTTTTCTCCCAGGCATGTCAGAACAAGGTATGGACCTTGCTTTTGAAATGCTGCCAACCATGCATTAAACTGTAATCACAGCCTGTTACTCAATGGTTTGGAATGAAAAGAAAGGCTTAAATTCACTGTGTATTCTTTCATAATTAAAACAGCCAATCCCTAGAAAAATAACATATAAATATTACTTTTTGACAGATTCCTAGTTGGGGCAAAACTATGTATGCTACTTCCTCTTTCTGTCCTTCACTCAAGAAATAAAATCTCTCCATAAAGAAATCATTTGTTAAAACTTTAAATAGTCATAATTTGGGGGCGGGGGGGAGTCAATTGACCTTACCTGCCTTCTCCACCCCATGCAGAATTTGGTGTAATGATCACTTCTCGACAATTATCAGTGTCTGTGTTGTACACATACAGTTTTAATGGTTTTGCTTCATGTGTTTCAATAAGGCTGAACAGATCTTCAGACTGAAAAAGAATGCACAGGAAACATTTGCATTTATATCATTACAGCACAGCACATAAATATCAAATGTTTCCAATTTGTCAATGATTTCCTAGGAAAAGGGTAGGCACATTGTGGTGTGTAACCAATCACAGGCCAGTGTTTCCTTGGATAATTACATACATGGACAATAATTTATTAAATGACACCTCTGTGGCTTAAGAAATCTTACCTCCCAAATTCAAAGAATATGGATTTTATAACAAATATTTAGGCATGATTTTGGAGAGGGATAATTGTAGCTTTGGGAAATGTTGAAGGTTGTAAAAAGTATCACTGTAGCCATACAAGAGTGTTTGGAAAGCACTGCCTACTTCCACTCTCCTATCCCTTGCCTTGTGGTTTATTCAATTCAATTTTTTTTTTTACTTCTATGCCTATGTTCTCCTCTATTTATCACACACTGCCACACAAATTCCCAACTCTAACTCAACTTCTTTATTTCTGCTTTCCCCAGACCTGGTAAAGAATTTTCCTCCTCAGCCTTGGGTCATAGTTCAAAAGCCCCAGAGTCAGACTCCTCAGCAGTACTCTTTTTCCACTGCCAGATTCCACAACAATCCTCCTTCATACTCAGTTATTTAAAGAATCCTCTACTAAATTATACTCTAATGCTTTCCTGTGGTATGGAGATGGCCCTGGCTGCTGGATGAGTGTCCAAAATTTAGTTACCTCATTCATAACAGTATCAGCTCCAATGATATAATCACTATAAGGTCTAAGACCTGCCAATGCTGCAGGAGAATTTGACTCCACTTCCTAGTAGGAACAAAATTAAAAACAAAACAAAAACAAATGATGTTTAAATTTCATAATGCCCCAAATGTTACAATTCATAGGTCTTCTTACAAAATGAAAAAAAAGAAAAACAACAGTATAAGCAACCTTTTGAAAATAACAATCTAGTTTTATCAGAGAACAGCTTTACAATTACATGAACTTTTCAAAATTTCCATAAATTTCAGTAAATATTGTGCATACTTCTGTAGAAGCTTGCTTTATTATGTCTTCCTTTAAACCTATAAACTATTTGTATAAAATATAGCTCAGCTGTGACAGTTCACAAACAATACCCACCAATACATGCCATACGTTTTCATTGGCCCCATCAAAGCTGCAGAAACGAATGCTCACTCCAAGCAAACCTTGACCACCCCACATATTACTGGGTGTGACTGATGTTTCTCTTAGCTCCAGTGTTTTGCTACTGTAGACAAGCATTTTTACAGGCTTTTCAACATTGGCTTTTAGCAGGTCTTTCAGAGTATCATTGTCTTTATTCTGTGAATAAAGAGAAATAATTTTTCTATATGAAATTCAAAATTGTTGACCAATTTTCTTAGATTATTTACCATGCAGCACTACCAAAAACATTTCAAGAATCAAGATGAAGAAAAGACAAGTAACAAAGCAACAAAAATATTTATATTAGTTTATAAAAAGCAGGAATGTAAAGAAAACCCCAAAACAAAGCCTTTTAATATTTTGTTTCCCCCTATTATTAGGTAGCAAAATGTAAAAACAACAACAAAAACCCTCCCAAACTTCAAAGCACCACTGCTGTTTCCAAGTAAGCGTCCAAATTTAACATTTTCCCCTAAATTGTGCAACATGTCATTCAACAATGTATAACCTGGGGGTTATCTTGTCGGGTGATAGGGTGGGAGAGGACTTTAGAAATAAAAGCAAAAGGGCCTACAAGTCCAATGAATAGTTCTGGTTACTCTTTAAACTAGAAAAATGCCTACTTTAAAATAACGGATTTTTAAATAGAAGTAGAAGTTTGTTTTTCAAAAGCTAACTCTATCTGGGCTTATTCCTGGAATCAATGATAATAGGCATGGGAAGAAAAGAAATAGAAATAAAATTTAAATATTTTACCAAAGGAATGAACACTGTGAATGGAAGGCATCTAATGGACAAGAGACAAAAACACCCCTTTAAAAATAAACAAATTGAGGGCCAATAGGTACAAGAACCAACCTTGTCAAGATCATACAATAGTCTTAAAACTGGAATTTCCAATGGGTATGTAAATAAAAAGCAATTCACAACAAGTGATTTTAACTGTTCTCTTTAAACAATCTTTCTTATTTGCTTCTAATTACATTACCCATACAATCAATAAATCAAGATGTCAAGAAAAATAAGCAGTTATTTGAGAATATGTGTAAGAGTACAGCCACATTACTTGCCAATAAGAAATTTGAAAAAACCAAAAGCACTAAAGAGCACTTTATAAAAAAAACAACAAACCTTAAAGTACAAATACCAAATGAAGCTTAAAATTCTCACTTTCAAAGACTACAAAATATAATCAGACAAGTAAAAAATTTAACTTACTAATCTTGAACCATTGATAGAAACAATAAAATCGAAGAAGGGCTCTAGTCCAGCTCTATGCCCTGGTGAATTTTCTTGTACCTATAAAGATAGAAAAATGTAAATGATTATAAATAAAATTAGTAATTTAACAGACTTATTCTCATTTAATTATTGTGAATTTTTAATTAGTTTAAGATAATTTTATTTGCTAAGAAAACCAGATTCACAATAACTGTTCCTAGAAGTGTCTATTCTCCCTAAACTGTGCCCATCCTTTGAGGTCATGTTCTAGCTTCTTTTATGAAATATTCAGCTACAGCAATCCATGCTTTCTTTGAACTTCGACCTCATTTACTGTTTACAAAATTCAGTTTCTGCACATTATTTATTGTCCTGCATTACTTTCCATGTCTAAATCTATGACCTTTTGATATGTCTCATATAAAAACTCCAACTAGGCAGGAACCTTGTCTTAGATTCTTCTGTGGCCTCTTCAGCACTAAACTACTGGTAAATTCAATTTAATTAAATGAAATAAACATTCATCGAATACCTATAGTGCACAGAGCACTTAAGATGTAGTAGGGGATAGAGCACATGCACTAAATAATCACAACATAAAAAAACCAAACATTATCTCATAGCTATAAGTACTTGAAGGTTTACAAAATCCTTTCCTCCCATTACCCTGTGAAATAATTAATCATTATATATATATGAAAAAACAGAGCTCCAGATAGGTGAAGAGAAATATGTTCATGGTCATTTAGCTAATAATAAGCAGGATGTAGGATCTGAACAAAGTTTTCCTGACTACAAAGTGAGAGCTCTTTCTACTACACTGAGGCTCAATAAACGACGTCAAGCACAAGTGCTGGGGGCCAGGATGTGAGTCAAATCTCCTGACTCCAAATTCTCAACACTTGTGAAACCTCCTCATAAGTACGTAAGTGGGGTAAGCAAAGGGCTACAGATGGTCCAAATACTGAAAGTACCTGGAAAAAGATTCTGATAAAGGATGAGTAAGAATTAAATTTGAACGCATGTGTGTGATAGTAATTAGGGTTTTTAAAAAATTTTTTTGATAAACAGGAAAAATGGGCATCTGGTCTGGCAATTATTATTCTTTTTCTGCTAATAAGTGCTGAGACCTCTTCCCTGATTCAAGTCTCAGTTCCTGAATAACCTCAAAACCCACTACTTCTGTTTAGACCCTCTCTGTGAAAACCTCTATCTACTCCAGCTGCAGACACAATTTATTAAAAAAAAACTTACATTGTGTGAAATTGGAATAGACAAATAATTTAAAGATTGAGAACAAGATGGCACACCATGGGGAAAAAAAGTACCAGACTCATAATTGGGCAACCCGTTTCTCTGTCATTAAAATGGGGATAATGCTAATACAAATTACCTCACAGGTTGCTAATCTCCAAAGAGTATGCCATCAACCAGAGGGTGAGAAGGATGGTTGGCATCCCAGCTTCTCTGGAGAGCCAATTCTGAGGCTTCTCTACAACAGAACCACACCTGCCCCTAACTCATTATTCCCCAACATTCTTCCACTCTAGCTTCCTCCCATAACAGAGAGAGTTCTCCATCTCCTCCCTTCTGCATCTACAACAGCAGATAAGCAGAAGCCCCAGATCACTTAGCTCAGAAATCTGGCTCCAGATGAAGAGAATTAACAAGTACCGTATTTCACTGCATAATTGTTGCAGATTTTATGACAATGTTTTTTGCAAAAAGTGGGGTGTGACTATTATGTGAAACTTTTAAATAACTATGCTGGTATTGCTTGTTTTTTAGTCTCCTCCAGTCTTGCACCAACTTTTCACTCACTGAAAACTGTCTTCCCACAGTTCTGTTTTCATGCTGTTCAGTAAACACAATCACTTATAGCTTGAAGCCTGCAAAACAGTTTTTATTTTTATCCATAATCAGAAAGAGATGATTTGTACATTAATGTACCGCAGGCAGACAAATGGTACAGTTTAGCAAGTGCAGGAAGATGCAAATCTTATATCACGTGACTAACTCATGGCAGCTTCCCCTGCCCACCAGCTCCCCTTGCACCTACGGTTGAATGACAACACCTTTAGTACTGCAGCACTCTAAACAAACCACACAAGTTGGCTTTCAAAAATACACTGACAATGAGGGTGCACTGAGAATTCTAGGCTCAAAATGCATGAGAGAGAAATGTCACTATATGTCACTGGTGAACACACTGCTGCTATTTATCTTTTAAGTGGTGTGACAGACAGAATTATTCCATATAACGAGTATGAGATGATAGGTCATAAACCAATTTTTGGACATGGGGGAAAAAATCCCAACCAAATAACAAAAAACAAACCTGGGTGCAACAGTTATGTGGTGAAATCTGGCAAAAAGGAAAGTCACCCCTCCCTCCTTTGGATTTTAGGTGTAACTCAAGCTCATGTGATGATTAGGTGTGGATGATCGCCTTTATATTAACTTTTCTTCCAATTTCCCCTATTTCTGTTGAAAATACCATTATCCTTCTTAATTGCTCAGCTTTTAGTCCCCTCCTCACTTTCATTCCACTCACACAATCCACGTAGTTACCAAACGATGTCTTTGCCATCACACACAACTACCACCTTGGTCTAGCTTTTACCTGGATTGTCGACAGTGGCCTCCTAACTGGTCTCCCAGCCTCAGTGACTTTCTCCCTTTCTCCAATCCCTACTCCACACAGCTATGGAAATGATTCAACTGAAGTACAGCTCTTAACATGGAATTCCTTTACTCAATAATCTCCAGTGATTCTAGAATCAAAAAGGATAAAATACAAAACTTCTCTGGCATTTAAAGTAATACACAACTTGTTCCTCATCCTAGTGTTACAAGCTCATTATAATTACTTCCCTTCTTGAATTCAGTATTCCAGCCAAACTAGCTTTACTGATATTCCTCTATCCAAATGTGACTAGGAAATTAATATTTGATATCATCCTTTAAAACAGGTCACACACAGGTAAACAGATGTATGTGTAAAACTTTCCAGTAAGTTGGAATCAAGTACAATTAATTGTAAAAAAGGGAAAAAATACATTCACATTATTACTATTATATATTTAAAAGGAATATCAAGTTGTACATAATCGACTTGCAGTTTCTTGTGATCATCTTTTTAAAAATACTGTTATGAAAACGCTTATTTTATTTCATAAAATTAAAAAATATACAGAATTTTAAAAAAGCATATTAGTACGGTAGTATACATACATACATACATACATTTTACTGATAAAGGATAGAAAGTTTGGTGATTGTTTCCCGACAAGACAGTTGCCTGAATGCATAACAATACAGCATATACATAGCTATTCTAGCAAAACCTGAAATTTGAATTAAATGAAATAATGGTCAAGAAATCCAATGAGAAACTATAGTGACAACTTTCACACAAAAATGAGCCAGAAACCCATGGGTAATAAGAAAGGAAGTTGCCAGCAGGGTAATCAAGCCAACAGGTTCCTAGATGTAAGAGAAAAGGATCCATAAAGCATGTATCTTTGTATCCAGACAGACTAGGACCCATCCAAGAATGTACCAATGAGGTTGGAAAGCCCACAGCATCATCAGGAACGTGGACCTCAAAAAACCAGGGGCTCTGCTGTCCCTGATGTTCTGTCCTGAGACACCAAAGAAACTGAAGATCCACTACTCTGAATCTCAAAGATCCAGGGAGCAGCCAGATGGCACAATGTCTCTGGCACTGGGGTCAAGAAGACCTGAGTTCAAATTTAGACTCAGACACTAGTTGTATGACCTTGAGCAAATCATTTAATATCTGTATGACTCAGTTTCCTCAACAGTAAAATGGGGATAATAATAGCTCTTACCTCCCAGTTGGGTCATGAGGATCAAATAAGATAATACCTGTAAAGCACTTAGCAAGTGCCAGGCATGTGGTTGGCACCTAAAATAATATTTATTTCCTTCCTTTGTTCCTTAATTCTGGGAGGTAGATGGAGGTCAGCTTGCAACCCATGTAACTAAGGTCTACACCAAAAGCAAAGCCAACCAACACACCAAAAAGTGAAAATGAGAGGCGTGGCCCTGATCTGGAACAAAGCTCCACTTTAGGAACTAAAGCTAGAGAAAAGACTACCAAAGTGAGGAAGAAAATCACTCCATAAACTAAAAAACAAAATAAACCAAAAAATAAAAATAACCCATAACTTTGTTGATTTTTCAACGGACTGCATGAACACCCAGAAATGAGGAAAGAGATTTTTAAAAAAGCTCTACAGGAAAGAACTTGAAGGAGAATAAAAACTTTTTTCAAAGAGGAAGCGGTAAACTTTTATCTATATAACAAACTTTCTGAAAACTAGAAGAGATCAAACAGAAATCAATGACTCCAAGGGGCGGCTAGGTGGCGCAGTGAATAGAGCACCAGCCCTGGAGTCAGGAGTACCTGAGTTCAAATCTGGCCTCAGACACTTAACACAAAAATCTAGCCGTGTGACCTTGGGCAAGTTACTTAACCCCAACTGCCCTCCAAAAAGCAAAAAAAAAAAAAAAAGAAAAGAAATCAATGACTCCATAAGGCAAGAAATACAAGGAAAAAAGATTGAAAATATGGAAGAAATGAAAAAGTTAACAAGCATTTATTATGCACTTGCTAATGGGTCAGGAACTGGAGACAATAAAGAAATGTAAGAACAGTTCCCTGCTCTCACAGACCTCACAGTTTTAGGGAAGACTATGCCCAGATACATGCAGGATGACTCTGAGAGGGAAATCACTAACACTAAGGACTAAGAAAGGCTCCTTGTAGAAAGTGAGATTTTAGCTGAGATCTCAAGGAAGCCAAGGGAAGTCAAGAGGCAGAGATGAGGGGAGAGAGAATTCCAGGCAAGGAAAACAGACACATGAAAATACATGGAGTCAGGACAGGGGATATCTTGTGTGAGGAACAACAAGGAAGCCAGTAGTGAGGGATTATAGAATAGGTGGAAAAGGGGTAAGATTTAAGAAGGCTGAAACATCTTTTGAGCACAAGGATGAAGGGTTTTAAAAGCCAAAAGGAGGATATTATTTTTGATCCTGGAGATAACAGGGAGTCACTGGAAAATACTGAGTAGGGTGATATCAGGGTGCTAAGAGCCTGTATCAGGGTGCTGATATACAAGAGATATTGCAAAGGTAGAATTAACATGTTGATTGGATATAGGGATAAGAATGAAGAGTCAAGGATGAGACATAAGGTTGTGATCTAGGGTGACCTGGGGAGATACAGGCTTTCAAACAAGAATAATTTACTCTGCAAAGGTATAATCTTACCAAGGAAAAATGGAACTTTAATGGAATAAAAAACTTTCAACCATTTCCACTAAAAAAAGATCAGAGCTGAGTAGAAACTTTGAAATGCAAACAAGAGTCCTGAGAAACTTTGGAGAGAGGTCCTCCCCATCTTTCCCCTACCCCCCCCCCAAACAGCAATCCCACTGTATACCCTTCCCCCAATCTGCTCTCTCCTATATGAGGTCTATTTGCTTGAGCAACTGGAAGGGGTCATGTGATGATGTTGTGCTAACATTTTAACAGAAGAAGCAAATGTCCCTTCAGAACTTTAATGTATTCAATGGGTATTGAAGGAATTAAAAAAGAAAAATGGAAGACTTTGGAGTGGTAAGGAAAAGCAAAAGGATTTTATGGGAATACATCCTAGAACTTGATATATAAAAAGATCAGGGGTGCAAACCAATCTATTCTCAAAATACAGAAGGGTTTCCTATACATCAACTGCAATGTGGAATCAACTTCTAAATAATAAAAACTGGGCTTCCACTTATATCTCACCAATCTAACAGTACCATTAGAAACTTTCCTCAGATTAAGCCTATGTTTTTCCTTTACATTTACATTATACCTAACTGTTCCTCACTGTTTGCCTCCTGCCATCCCCCAACCTCCCTTTCCCTCCATCCATCAGCATAAGATATTTTTAAACACTGATTTGTTGCTGTTCTTAACAGTCCTCACAAGCTTTTCTTTCCATTTTGGGGTGTCTATCCTGAACCTCAATTTTTCTTCATTCTTCCATGCCATGGTACCTAGTCCTGCTATGCTACAGTATCCAATAAAGGAAAAAAATGAAGTATGGCTTTCCAATTATTTGTAGCACCTTGGGGGTGGGAGAAGACGTTTACATTTTGTTTTTTTCTTGCAAATGTCTGGCTATTTCTCAGGATTTCTAAACAGCTTCCATGAACTGTGCAGTGCTAAACTATCTTTTGTTGTAGTCTTGTTGCTCCATTATTTACCTTCCAAGACATTTGACATTTTGTTGTTGTTGTTCAGTTGTTTTTCAGTAGTGTCTGACCCTTTGTGAGCCCATTTGGGGTTTTCTTGGCAAAAGTGGTTTGCTGTTTCCTTTTCCAGATCATTTTGCAGATGAAGAAACCGAGGTAAACAGGGTTAATAAGTGCCTTGCCTAGGGTCACACAGCTAGTAGGTGACTTAGGCCAGATTTGAATTTAGGAAGATGAGTCTTCCTGACTCCAGGCCCAGCGCTCTCTCCACTGTGCTCCTGGCTGCCCCACAGCTGACATCCTACCCACTGCTAAGTGTTCTTTTTCTGGTTCTTCTTCCCTATGCTTTAATGTCAGCATTCCCAAGGTTCTTCTGTCCTCAGCTCTCTTCTCTCATTACTTTCTCACTGGGCAATCTTTCATGGCTTCAACTTAATGCAGATGATGATCAAATCTCTCTAATTTTGGGGGGTGGCTACGTGGCGCAGTGAATAGAGCACCAGCCCTGGAGTCAGGAGTACCTGAGTTCAAATCCAGCCTCAGATACTTAACACAAAAACTAGCCGTGTGAGCTTGGGCAAGTCACTTAACCCCAACTGCCCTCCAAAAAGCAAAAAAAAAAAAAAAAAAAAATCTCTCTAATTTTGATCTCTCTGTGTTTCAGACCTACTACTCTGAGACACCTCCAAATGAATGTTCAGTCAGCAACTCAAATTCAACATGCCTAAAAGTAAACTTGCTTTCTCCTTCTCTTTCTGCCTTTTTTTCAGGAGTAATTTTGTTGTTAACTCAGATTCTACCTTATACCTCCTCTCTCACAACCAGTAAGTTACTGGGAGTCTAGTTGGTTTTCTTTAAAGTCTGTCCTCTCCTTTCACTCCTTTCCATAGCCATTAGTATAGGCTCTCCTTACTACCTGTCTCCATTCTCTTCTCTGATTTATTCTTCATACTATTACCAGATTAATAAAAGGGCAGGAAATTGGAAAGGAAAGGGGAACGTCTCAACTATTCTCATAGCTTTACTTATTATCTCTATGACGGGGCTCTCAGCTCTATACACACAGACTAACTGATCCTCTGATCTCCAGTCCTGCATTTACAGTTTACTGATATCTCTATTTCAATATCCTTTTTGCATGTCAAACTCACCATGTTCAAAATTGAATTGATTCTCTCTTTTATCCCTTGCAAAAATCCTCACCTTTCTCTACTTCTACAGATGAAATCATCATTCTGCCATTCACATGGGCTTGAACACTTGGGAGTCATCTTTTTTCTTTAACTCCCTCAGTCGATTAGTTTCTAAATCCTTGAGAATCAGGGGCTGTTGTTTTATTTTTCTAGCCCTACAGTTTAACATAGGCACCGTATATGTCCTTGGGCACAGATTGGATCACATCTCTACTCTGTCAAAACACTCCAGTGGCTTATCTACCAACCACTGAAAATCCAAAACTGCACCCATCTTTGCAGCTTTATCTTACATTCTTCCTCCCCACATCGTCTTCACCCCAAACAACCAGGCCTACTAACTATACCTCCTATGAACATCTTTCCTTCCCTTTGCTTACACTGTTCTTTAGGTTTTCTTCTTCACTGACTCCTATCCATTAAGTCCCAACTCAGAGGTTACCTCTTCCAGGAAGCTTTCTAATTCCTTCAGTTAACCCTTTGCATTCCGAACCATTCTGGACATTGGCTACCAGCTACTTGACGCTACCTTGCAGCGAAAACGTGCATTTATAGACCCTCGTATTATTTAGTATAATTTTGGAACCAAGTAATGTATTATAATGATATTGGACTTATAT
>CM053596.1:178784670-178807173 GCA_028646575.1 Pseudocheirus occidentalis | reverse complement strand
AAACAATTTGAATACTGTGGAAACACAATTAGGATAACCCAGGATCTGACAGCTTCTACACTGAGGGATCAAAGGGCCTAGAATATGATATTCCAGAGATCAAGAGAGCTAGGATTAAAACCAAGAATCACCTACCCAGCAAAATTGAGTATAATCTTCCAGGGGAAAATATGGTCATTCAATGAGGTGGAAGACTTTCAAGCCTTCTTGCTGTAAAAACCAGAACTGAAAAGAAAATTTAACATTCAAACACAAGAAGCATGAGAAGGTAAACATGGTAAAGAAATCATAAGGAACTTACCAAAGTTGAACTATTTATATGCCAATATGGAAAAACGATAATTGTAACTTATGAAATTTTTCTCAGTATGAGGATAGGTGAAGGGAATACTAATGTGTATATGTGTATGTGTGTGTGTGTGTGTGTGTACGTATGTAAGTATACCTACACATGTCTATATAGGAAGGTATATATGCATATGAATACATATCTGAGTATGTGTGTGCATATGAGTTCATAGAGGACACAGGATCAATTGAATAGTAAGGGATGATACTTTAAAAGGTGAAATTCTGATGTGGAAGAGGATTAGGATGAGAGGAGAAAGGGAGAGACAGAATGGGGTTAATCATCCCATATAGAAGAGGCAAGGGATAACTGTTACAATGGAGGGGAAGAACAGGAAGGCAAAAGGGAAAGGGTCAACTTTACTCTCATTGAATTTGGCTTAGGGAAGGAATAACAAACTCTAAACTGGGTATCTTGTCACACAGGAGAGTAGGGGGGATGGGGATGAGAGGCGGGATGACAGAGGGGAGGGTTGCTGTAAGTACACACTTCAGTAAAGGGACAGAGTAGAGAAGAGAACAAGGAGGTGGCGGGATAGGAAGGAGGGACATATAATCAGTCTCTCACAATATGTCCACTGTGGAGATGTCCTGTGTAATTACACATGTACAGCCTGTATTGAATTGCTTGTCCTTCCAGTGGAGGTGGGTGATGACAGAGGAAGGGAAAGAATCTAGAATTTAAAGTTCTACAATCAAATGCTAAAATATATAAGTATTATTATTATTATTATTAACTACATGCAACTGGGAATTAAGATATGCAGGCACTGGGGTAGGGAGATCCACCCTGCCCTACCAGAAAGTTAGAGGGGCAATGGAGGAGGACATAGGAGAGAGCAGATTGGGGGAGGGGCTTTTCAGTGGGATCGCTGTTTTGGGGTTGTGGGTAGGGGAAAGACAGGGAAAAAAATTTGTAACTCAAAATCCCGTGGAAATGAACCATGTAAAAAAGAAAATAAATAAAATAATTTTTTAAAAAAGACTAGACAATAAATAGCATAGAAGAAAATAAGCAATAGGGCGACAAAGGAAAATTAATCAGATCACACTTCCTATTTCTCCATTGGTTATTCATTGTTAAGTCATAGTCCATATGCTTAAATTTCCCACCCCCATCTGTAATACAGCTATACTGTAATAATTTGGAGGTATTTATAAAGAACTTTTTGATCCTTAGGGAATATGAACTATATAAATACTATATTTTAAAGAAATTTTCTATTTAGCAACAACTCTGCTCTTAAGTTCCTTTCTATCTTTTTCCAAAATTCCTCTTCTTTTTGTTGTCACTAGGGATACTTGCATGAAAATAGTATCATTGCTACTTTAAAAGACAGGGTTTAATCTCATCTTACTATTTATGTATAGTTTCAAGGCAAGGAAGCAATCTGTAATTGTCTATTCTCTACATCTTCCAGTCAAACTAGAACTGTCATTTGTCAGGAGGAGGAAGAGTTACACTCATGTGACCCCAAGCTTTTTCCACACTTGAGGAAGCCTCAATAAGTCTATGAGTTCAGTTAAACTATATAAAGTCCTTGGGAATACAAAGGCCCAGAATGAAAGAGGATGCTTGATTCTCTAGCAACCCCAAATGCTTTCCCCTAGAATAGGAAGCCCATTAAGGGCAGTAACTTTCTATTTGTCTGAAAGACTGTTATCAAGGGCGGTAAGGTGGAGGAAAAAGTATCTATCTTGACTTTCTGTATTTGGATTTTCTCACTGGAAACCTTGTTTAATACAATATCAACATTACAGATGGAGCTGAGGAATGTAACCCAAAGGGATTTGACTTAATGAGTAATCAATGGAAAATTAAGAAGTGTCATCTGACCATATTCAAACAATTTTTTGAGGCCTTCCAATTGAACTTAACCTCTGAGAGCTCAGAGCATCAGTAACAAACCATAAGTTACACACCCAAACAAAATGGAAAAAAAAAAACCCTAACATAATGAATATTATAAGTTATACAAGTAGCTGTGTGACCTTGGGCAAGTCACTTAACCCCAACTGCCCTCCAAAAAAAATAATACTAAGTTATACAACAAGAGATCTAGATTTCTTTTTCTTAAGCTCAAAAAAAAAAACTAAATAAAGCTGGAACTGTCACAAGACTCATAAGCTTCAATAACAAACACTGATAAAAATAAAGGAAGCCTTGACAAACCGGAATCAGAAGATTTGGGCACAAATGTCAGGTCTGCTGTTTTAGACATGTGTGATCTTAGGCAAGCCACTTAACCTCTAAGGTTTCTCATCAGTAGAATGAGTAAATGAGCATTACTCCTAAGGTTTACGACAACTCTAAATATGTGATCCTACATAGTCTAAAATATTGTCTATATAAACCTGACTTTTCCCTTCTCATACCTTCACCAAAGTTCCAGATGATATTCATAAGATTTTTGAACAGATGAGAAAGTAGGCTGATAAATCAACAGGTATTGATATTTCCCCATATTTTTTTGGTTACAGATGTTTTCCCCCACAGTTCTGTTACAAGCAAATATGCAAGGCACATTGAGACACATCTTAATGTTGGTGAAAAATTTGTATTTTTCATTCTATTTTAAAAGTTTATATTTAAGCATGGGTGTTAGTTTGTGTGATAATTAAAAATGTTTTTATAACTGGAAATTCAATAAATGTTCTCCTTTTAAAAAAAATAAAGAAAAAAGAATATTTCCCAGGGAACATAACCTAATGAAATATACTATGCACATTGTAGTCTTTGGTATCTTCTCTTTCAGACACCTTGAGAGTCTTTAAAACTTATCTACTTCATTTGATACAATGCTTTTTTTCCATCTTTTTCTTCAGAATCATTTCTAATTTTGTATATAGCATTTTTTGAAATGTGCTATAAAAGTCCAAATTTAGTAGTTCCATTGTTTGTGATAATATATAAATCTTTACAATTCTTTCTTTTTTCCATGTATCTATTGTCCTAATTGCATTCTTACATTCCGTTGGAATGCCTTTGCTTAGACTATTTGTTAAGCTAAGTTCTCTTTAAATTTGTTTTTCCCTCTAATACTTTTCACTAAGTTGAGGTGAAATTGTTCCATCTACATATAATATTGACTACTAAGTTACTTCATTTGGTAGAATAAAATGACACCTCCAAAAAGGGTAAAGTCACCATAAAAGATTATTTGAAAGACATAAAAATGAAATAACTTGTGACTATCCTCTGGTCTTTAATATCAATTAACTGATCAATTAAATTATTAATTAATATCAATAAGCATAAAACAGGTAAAAAGATGCATGTCACAGACATGGAGGATATCCAATGCAGAATCCAAATCAAAAATGGATTTCTTATAGATGGTGAAGATCTCTGGATGTTCTGGTTTAAATATGACATCTTGTACATACATCAAGTCCCAGAACCCTGTAGAATCTCCTATATAAAATCCATAATCATGCAAAAGAGTTCAGCGTAATTATTCATTGAAGCAAAAGTAAGTTGCTAAAGAATGCCTATTACCTAGATTATGATAAGCAGGTAAATGGACAATCTATAGGGGATATCCTTCAAAATATATATCTGAGACAAATACTGCAGATGAAAAATGAGGTAGGCCCAGAACTGAAGAGAGAGCCTTTGAGAAACTGCATAGTTTTTGTTGTTTTTTAATGATTCCAAAATTCTCCCTAGAATAAAGTCCCATTTTTTTTTCAACACCAATGTTCTTCCAGTGAGATAATACAGTTTTGAGTGAGTCTCAAAGAAGTTAAGTCAAGTAAAGCAAAAAGTCAGAGAGTCAGACAAAGTTAGGAAAACTCAAATTCACATCCAGTTTCCACACTTATTTATGTGACCCTGGGTAAGTCAGGCTCAGTTTTTTCCTATACAAAAAGTAGGGATAATAACAGCACTTAACTCACTGGATTGTAGTAAAGATCAACTGAGATAACATGTTAAGTGCTTTGCAAACCCCGAGGAATTACATGCTGACCATTATTATTCTCCAGAAAAATAAGAATATCTACTAAAACATTTTCTTATTCAAAAGGGAAGAATTACGATGGCTCAGATTACACTGAGACCCAGAAGCTACAATAATCTGCCATCACCAAAACCGAGAATAATGCATGGAAAGTATGAAAAGTGGTCAAAACCGTGGTCATCTGTGTCAAAGCAAGCTCTTCATTCACCTAAAAGTGAAAATTATATTAAATATTTAGTTCAGGTTGCTTTCCCACAGCATAAAACTATTTAAACTGCTGCAGGCAAGATTTATACACTAATTCAAAGTCCTATCTCAATTTAACACTATTCATAGTGAAACAACCAGCCTCATAGGAAGGATCAGAGATAATTATTTTGCCACTTTATTTCTTCTTTTAAAGACTAAAATGACATAAGGAAAATTCTACCTAACAAATTCCTTTGGTCCTAAATAGGCACAGATTTGATAGGATCAAACACAGACAGCAATGGAGAAATAATTACTATAACTTCATTCATATAGAAACTATCCAAAACAACGTGCCAGAATAATGGGGTGTGGCTTTTTGACTGAGTATTGAGTTTTACAGAACAAACCATATCATTAAGGGGATTTGTTCTGTGAATTTGGATTTAGTCAATGGGTTGTATTTGAGGACTTACAAGGACACATGTGGCCTCCAGGCTGCAGGTTCCCCACCCTTGTGCTAGATTATATTATAATAAAAGTTACCACAGTCACCTAAAACAGGAAAATTTCCCTCCAGTATGTCATGATCTTTCTAGAAACTTCTTTTTCTAGAAGACATTACTCACTTGTCTGATAGAATAGGCATTTTTCTTAGGATTTAAGATCTTATTTTTATGCATTATTTCTACCAATATTTATCTAATGATTCATGGACATCATTTTAAAATTACCTAATAGGTGAACTGTAACTGCAAGTACGAGTTGAAGGTTACTACTGAATATTAACTAGGTAAAATCCATCAATTATCTAGCTTGAGAGAAAAAGAAAGGCATGAACGCAAATTTGCTCCTGTGGCAATCAAAGTTAGTCTACCAGATTCCTTATGGATAACTGATATATTTACAGATGCAAACTAAAAAGAAAGTTCAAAAAGCTAGCTGTGTGACTACAGGAAGTCACTTAGCCTCTCTTACCTTCAGCTTTGCTAATCTATAAAATATCGAACTAGACTAGATAAAATCTAAAAGTCCCTTTTGGTTATAAAAATAGGATTCTAGACAAAACTTCTAGATCAAGGTCTATGACCTTGAGGTCAAGAGATACATTATTTATTAAAGCAATTACTTAACAGGAATTTGTCAGGCACAGCACTAGGGGCTGGGAGTACAAAGACAAAAATTTAAAACCCTAAGCAATTAATGAGCTTATATTCTAAACTATTTCAACAGGAATATGAACAGAAGTACAGAACCCACACTACATTTTTGCTGTTCATCTGATGAATATTTTCTTTTTTTTTTTTTAAGTTCTCATTCCACCTTTTTCTTAAGGACCAACATATACCACCTTCTGCACTTTTCTATCTCCCATAGCGCCTACCACACACAGTGAGTCCACTATACATATAAGCAAGTTAATTAACTTTCAGGAGCCCTGGGTTTCAAATTTGTGAAATGGGAATACTAGTACCTGCAGTACTTAGATCTTACAATATATTCTTCCTCTAATGCTTTATCATAACAAAGGCTAAATCAGCAAAGCCAAAGGTCTGGTAGGTCTTGAAAAGTTGGAAAGGCTTATGTGTCTTGTCCCAGGGCCAGTCAGGTTAGGTTCCAAGAAACTCAATAAAGGCCAGAGGATGCTGAAGTTTTTGGTCACTGAAATTCTCAAAGACCATCTACTAATAACTAAAAGGGCAGAAACTTGCACTGATGAAGGAAATCACCCATATAAAGAAATCACAGTAAGGAATATCTGCCTGAAAGGATTATGAGGGGTGGGGGGGAGGGGAACGAGGTATTTTAAACAAAGTGTTTCATAAACTCAGATAAAACATTCCATCATTTCTGAAATACTGCCTTCTTCCTATATTGTCCCAAAACAAAAAATAATCTCATGCATTACTTCACTTGATCATATAATATTTATATTTATTTCATTCTGCAAATACTGTTTTCTTTCAATTATTGAATAAGAAAAAATCCTTCAGAAACTATAAAAATTTTTTTAAAACCACACTCACCTTCCCTTGATTACTTTCAGAATTTTAAATAAAGCACCCTTTGCTGAAAAATAGAGGAAACCTTAGATGAAGCAAATCTCTAATTTCTTATAAAAGCTGTGACAAAATTTTTCAAGTCCCTAGCTACCTACTGGAACTCTCCAATTCTGATAATTTCAGTAAATTAAAGACCCCTGATTTACCAAGAAAATTGTGGTAGTTTTGTTTCCTTTATATTCCAGTCACACCAGGCTGTGTACCAGTTACTGAACAAATCAAAGGTTTTATCACCGTTTAACTACTTACCTTGGACAAGCCATTCTCAATGCTTAGAATGCATTTCCCTCTCAAATCCTTATCTTCCTTCAAAGACTTAGCTGAAGGCAAAGCCTACCTTGATTACTGATTCCCCATTACTCAATATACTGTTTTCACTTACCTGACTGTATAAATTTTATCACACACACTCTCACACTCTCTCTCTTTCCCCCCCTCTCCCCCCCCAAAGAGAATTTAAGTCCCTTGAAGGCAAAGACTCCTTGGATTTTGTCCTCCATGTCTTTTTATGCCCAGTGACTATCATAGTGCTTTAAATATAACAAGCACTAAATAAATGCCTACTGTTCTTTCCTACCTCACAGGTTTACCAGGCATCAATCTGGTTACTTGGGATCAAAAAGTTTGTCACATATTATAAATTTGAATTTATAATATGAAAAGTAGGCTAGGAATATTGCATAGGAGACAGAATAATAAATTCCTTATAAGAAATAAGACAGAATAAGAAATCCTTTTTAAGGATGAATCAAGAATTCAACAGGCAAAGAAGGAAAAGATCATTCCAGGCCAAGGGAACAGCAAAGGCACAAAGCAGGAAAGCTCAGGAGTATGTTCAGACAATAGCAATGAAGATAATTTAGAAAGAATATAGGGAATAAAGGATAATGATTGAATCTGCTATTTCACTGCTATAAGGAACTTCAAGATAAAACTCTAATTTATACAAACGTCAGCGAGCACTTTTTCTGCAACTCAGTCTTACCAAAGTTGCCTAAAGCACTAAGAAATTAAATGACTGTAATGATACTGAGATTTGAAGATCTTCCATGCCCCCTGAACTTGCTGACGTAGCAGGAAGGGGTGGAGCAAGAGAATGCCAGAACCAAGCTACCCCCTGTGCTGGTGACTGGAAGCAGCAGCACCAGTAGTCGTGGCACGAACTCCTTTTTCTTTGAGCCAGCCAAAATCTCCACTAAGGACTCTTGCTGAGGACTTCCAGGGACGAGAACTGTGGAGGGGCCAGGAGCAAGCTGCCTGGATACTGAGCAGTTGCCGTGAGTGAGGAGAGGAGGATCTTTGCCTGAGGTTGCCTGTCCTGTTTTGAAGGCTTGAGAATGTGGGTATTTACTACTTTAACTACATGTGCCAACTTCATAACTACTGTGGTGGCTTTGACTTTCTGGTTTTGGGACTCAGTCTTCTGGTATCTGAATAAATACTCTGACTATATTTCTCTTGTAGAGAGCCTGTTACATTTTGTGATTAATAACCATATCAGCATACTTATAGTTACTGTAGGCATTGTGAATATGGCATTGCTGGTACAATGACTTACCCAGGGTCACTTTCCCAGTTATGCAACTTGAACCAAGGTCTTCCTAGGTCCAATTTGCCAAGACTTGCTACCTGCTATACTACACTGAAAATCATGGAGGGCTTGAAATGTCAGGCAAAGAAGTTTAAACTTTATTTGGGACTGAGTAAGGTGCTACTGAAGATACAAATCCCTGCTCTAGTTAATGCTCCTCCATTAATCCATTGTAGGCACTACATTGATTACCTGATGTGCAATTCTGATTGAGTTACTCCTCTTTACTTACTGAAAAAAAGCTCACATGCACTTTATAATTTGTCCCAAAGCTATGTTTTAGTTACCCAGATTTGCATTCTTGATGCGATACTTGACTGTTCTCACTCACTCCATATATCCAATTATTTGCCAAATCTTGTCATTTCTAATTCCACTACACGTCTTACATTCAACCCCTTCTCACTAACTCACACAGTTAACACTTTAGTTCAGGCCCTCAACACCTCCTTCCTGGATCATTGCAATAGTCTCCTAATTGGTATACCTACCTTAAGTTTTCCCCACTCCATTCATCCTACACACTACTGCCAAAGTGAATTTCCTAAAACAATAGGATTGATCATGTTACTCCCTAGTACTCCACTTCTGTTTGACATTTAAAACTCTTCATAACCTGGCCCCTTCCTATCTTTCATCTTACTTCCACAGATCCATATTCTCACACTATAATAACCTATCTATAACTCACACATGATATTCCTATTTACTTTTGCACTGCCTCTTCCCCATATTTAGGATACTTGCCCCTCCTCACCTCCACTTCTGAGAATACATGGTTTCTTTCAAAACTCCAATTCTACCTTCTGCTAAAGGCTTTTCACAGTTCCCTCTAGGGCTATTTTCCACCTATTCTGTCTGTATCTGGTACATTCTTATTTATACATAATACCTTTCCCATTAGAACATAAACTCCTTGAGAGGAGGGACCCTTTTTTTTTTGTATCTTCAGTGTTTAGTACAATACTAAGTACAGAAAAAGAATGTTTACTTCTATTCCTTTACATGTATCCCATACTCCAGCCAAACTTTGCAAGCTTATCCTTTCTAAGGAACACTTACTATACACCTATGCTTGGAATGGAGAATCACTGCAATCTCAAATGGAATATTCTTTTTTTTTCCCCTCCCTTTGCCCCAATCTCTACCTGTCAGCACTTATCTACCAATGTGGGGTAAGTAGAACAGTGCTGGATCCTGCCTCACTGTCTAATCTGAGACCACAGACAAATTACCTAATATCTCAGACTCAGTTTCCTCATCTAGAAATATATGGCTAATTTCTTCTACAGTGCTTACATCTCACAAGGTTGTTGTGAGGATTATATGAGACATAGAGCTCCATCAAAACTTTAAATCACTATACATATAATTATTCTCAAATATTACCTCTTGCACTATGGTGAACCTTGTGACTCTTATGATGCAATGGCATGCAAGTTATTTGTGCACACTACACCTCCCCCACTACATCATAAATTTTTTTTCTGGCAAGGCAATTGGGATTAAGCGACTTGCCTGGAGTCACACAACTAACAAGTGTCAAGTATCTGAGGCCTAATTTGAACTCAGGCCCTCCTGACAGTAAGGCTGGTGCTCTTTACTTCACCACCTAGGTGACCCCTTAACTCTTTCAAGGCATAATAAGCCCTTGTCTTATTCATTTTTTGCAATTCTGAATATTTGCTGAATGATAAAATACTCATAAAGTAAGCACTAACAATAACCATATTAAAGGACACTTTTTAAAAAATTTGGAATCATTTATTTGTCTTTAACACTAATGAATATCTGTGATTTGAGTTTAGGCTGAATGAAGACAATGGAAACTATTTAGACAGAAACTAAGCCTGCTACAAGAAAGGCGAAATACAGTAAGTAGTTTAGTGCTGGATCTAATCTTGCCTACCTTCTCATTCCTTTCTTGGCCTGGGAAATGAATTTTTCTATCCAAATTTAAGTGTTAATATGAATGGTTAAGACATATTGGAAAAAGAAGCCCAACTGAAGGACTGATCTCAATGACTACTAGAAAAAAGGTAATTAAAAAAAAAAAGTTTACTGAGCAAACTGTTTCAAGGAAAAAAGTGTATATTTTTAAGAAACAGATTCATTTGACTTGTCCAACTGTTACAAAAAAAAAACCTCTGGTCATAGTACACTTTTTTTTTTTAAAGACAGATCCCTTCTACAAAGAACAAGCAAATTGTTTTATTGAGTCATTATATAAATATGCTATATCTGGTCCAACATTTCAACTTTCTACTTTAACTAGCCAGAACATTTCAAATATATGCAAATAATAATCAGAAAATTAGTCTTAAAAAGATAAACTACTAACTTAAGGTTACTTCAGTGGATTCATGATTTCATCAATACAGGTATTCTGGCCCTTGGTACAAAGTACAATCCATCTACACCTATTTATCTGGTGTGGTTCTTATTTGATGTTATTAAGTTGTGTCCGACTCTGTGACCCCATTTGGGCTTTTCTTGGCAAAGTTACTGAAATAGTTTGCCATTTCCTTCCCATATCATTTTATAGGTGAGGAAACTATGGCAAACAGGGTTAAGTGGCTTGCCCAGGGTCACATAGCTGTTGAGTGTCTAAGGCCAGATTTGAACTCAGAAAGATGAATCTTCCTGATTTCAGGCCAGGTACTCTATCCATTATGCCAACTAGCTGCCCCATTTTTATTCATTTTCACCCATAGATATGCCTAATCCATCTAATCAACATATTAGAGGTCTTTTTTCCCTTTCATGGATATCACTACTGCTACTTAAGCTATCTTATCTGTTATCTCCTTGTTCTCAACATATAAACAGCCCAAAGCCTTTTCTGATCTTCTACCTTGTAGCCTGGCACCTAGTAAGCACTTCATAAATTATTTCTTATCAAATATAATCTTATATTTGCAGGATAATATCCCTAATGGTGGTTCTTGTGTATCAGTCATCATTTGAAATATGCTTCAGCTTACTTGCACCCACTATGCATCTCATTTAGGGGTTAACTTCTAACTGATTCTAGGTTGATGGTATCCTAAGATTTATGCAGTACAAAACCATTTCACAGAACATCCATGTTAAAAAGCCTTATTACAGTGCTGTGGTACAGCCTGGAATTTAGAAATGTACTGAACAATTTCCTAAATACTATTGAACCCTCTTAATTCTTCCTAATCAATTCTGAGTCTAATTCATGATCAATCTGTAGTGTCTATCCTAGCCATATAAATATACAGACATGCTAATTAAATAGATTGGTCTTCCAACTACAAGTCAAAATCCGCACAATAGGTATTTTTTACCTAATTGGCTTTTCCTATATGGATTATTAAGACTATGTTGAGTAATCATGGACCTCTGGAAAAAAAAAGGTCTTATAATGTTCTGGAACTAGATGCATTCAGGACAGGAATATCTGGCAGACTCTAACACTTCAGCAAGAGTATTTAACCTAGGGTCCATGAACTTGTTTTAAAAAATATTTAGTAACTATATTTCACTATTGTCAGTGTCCTTTGTAATTCCATGTAATTCAGGCATTTAAAAACACTCTGAGAAGGCTTTTTCAGTGTGCAAAAGGGGTCCATGACAAAAAAATTAAGAATCTCTGATCTTTATGGAAGCCCTCTTCTGTTTGGACCCACTCATAATATCTCAGGACAATTATCATTTTTAGCATAAGATGTGGATCTATTTTATATCTTCTTACTTGAAATTAATAAAAGCAGAAGGTAACTAAACAGAATTCTCTCTCTGGTTGCATTTATCAAGGAGTCTTTTCTCCTTATGTATGTATGAGGGGCTCCATAGAGCACCAGCCCTGGAGTCAGGAGAACCCAAGTTCAAATCCAGCCTCAAACACTTGACACACTAGCTGTGTGACCCTGGGAAAGTCACTTAACCCCAACTGCTTCGCCTTTCCCCTCCAAAAAAAGGTAAAGAGAAGTCTAAACATATGTTTTGTTCTACTGAGGAAAATCCCTGGGTCCTCCCACCTTCCCCCAAATCACCTCCTCCCCAACCTCTTTTAAAGGGAAAGGGGTGATAATCCATAAACAAATATAGCTGAATCTTATACTCTCTACACATTTCAAATAAGTGACACTGCAAAGATATGGTCTACTATAGATTTTTGGTAAAGGCAAAAATCCTTTCACATATGTTCATCAAAGATATCCTCAGTATAGGAGGGTACAAAACTGTTCTATTTGCTATCTGTTGTACTCCTGTCAATTTCATAAATTAATGCTTTTGGGGTACTATAAATTTCACAAAGTCTAATGTCTAGCTTTCTGCAAACTTGTTTTTACCTCTATCACTTGGTTTACAAAGTGAAATTAGACGATCTTTTGTCACCTTTCTCCACATAGCTTTATAAAAGTTTACATTCAAAATTAGGGTTTCATTTGGCTGTCATACGATCCACTTCAAAAAAAAAGACTGTGTTACTAAGGCAATTTTTACACCTTTCCGGCCCTCTTCTTATAGACAATGGTTTATTACTTATAAGCTTGTTCGTTAAATGGTGATAATCACTGTCAGAATTTTTGCCTTTGTTCAATTCCAATTTTTCAATCACTAACAGGTTGTCTGAATACCAGTTTTAAAAAACTTCTCCATATTCTTCTCATTTTTATCCTTTAAAAAATTTTTTATTTTGTTTACATCACTTATTTCCATGAGATTTTGAGTTAAAAATTTTCTCCCCATCTTTCCCCTACTACCCCAAAACAGCAATCCCACTGTAAAGTCCCTCCCCCAATCTGCTCTCTCCTATGTCCTTCCCCCATCGCCCCTCTGACTTTCTGGTAGGGCAGGGAGGGTTCTCCCTACCCGAGTGCCTATATATCTTAATTCCCAGGTGCATGTAGTTAATAATTATACATATATATATATGTATATTTTAATATTTGATTATACAACTTTAAATTTTAGATCCTTTCCCTCCCTCGTCACCCACCCCCACTTGAAGGACAAGCAGCTCAATACAGGCTGTACATATGTAATTATGCAGAACATCTCCACAGTGGGCATATTGTGAGAGACTGATTATATTTCCCTCCTTCCTAACCTGCACCCCCTTGTTCTATTCTCTACCCTGTCCCTTTACAGAAGTGTGTACTACCAGCAACCCTTCTCCCCACCCTGCCCTCCTCTCCCTCATCCCACCTCTTATCCCCATACACCCTACTCTTCTGTGTGGCAAGATATCCAGTTTAGAGTTTATGTCATTCCTTCCCTAAGCCAAATTCAGTAAGAGTAAAGTTGACCCTTTCCCTTTTGCCTTCCTGTTCTTCTCCTCCAATATAACAATTATCCCTTGCCTCTTCTATATGAGATGATTAACCCCATTCCGTCTCTCCCTGTCTTCTCTCATTCTAGTCCTCTCCCACCTCAGAATTCCACTTTTTAAAGTATCATCCCTTCCTATTCAATTAATCCTGTGCCCTCTATGGACACACATATACACATACTCAGATATGTATTCATACGCATATATATATATATATATACACACACCTTCCTATATAGACAAATGTGTATGTATACATATATATATATACACATTTGTGTTCCCTTCACCTATTCTCATACTGAGAAAAGTTTCATAAGTTGTTACAATTATCATTTTTCCATGTTGGCATGTAAATAGTTCAACTTTGATAAGTTCCTTATGATTTCTTTTCCATGTTTACTTTCTCATGTCTCTTGTATCTGAGTGTCAAATTTTCTTTTCAGTTCTGGTTTTTTCAGCAAGAATGTTTGAAAGTCCTCTACTTCACTGAATGATCATATTTTCCCCTAGAACATTATACTCAGTTTTGCTGCGTAGGTGATTCTTGATTTTAATCTCAGCTCCCTTGATCTCTGAAATATCATATTCCAGGCCCTTTGATTCCCTCAATGTAGAAGCTGCCAGATCCTGGATTATCCTAATTGTGTTTCCACAGTATTCAAATTGCTTCCTCTTGGCAGCCTGTAATAGTTTCTCCTTTATCTGGGGACTCCGGAACCTGGCTATAACATTTCTGGGAGTATTCTTTTAGGGATCTTTTTCAAGAGGTGATTGGTGAATTCTTTTTCAAGTTCTATTTTGCCCACTGGTTCTAAAATATCAGGGCAATTTTCCTTGAGAATCTCTTGAAGGATGCTTTCTAGGTTCTACTTTTGATCATGGCTTTAAGGCAGTACAGCAATTTTTAAATTGTGTCTCCTGGATCTATTTTCCAGGTCAGTGGTTTTTTTTCAAGGAGGTATTTCACATTGCCTTCTATTTTTTCATTTGTTTGGATGTGTTTAATAGTATCTTGATTTCTCATAAAGTCATTTGCTTCCATTTGCTCCACTCTAATTCTGAAGGAATTATTCTCTTCAGAAAGCTTTTGAGATTCTTTTTCCAACAGGCAAATTCGACTTTTTAAGGTATTCTTCTCTTCATTGGTTTTTTGGGCCTCTTTTGCCATTTGAGTTAATCTGTTTTTTAAGGTGTTGATTTTTTCAGTCAGATTGTTGACTCTCTTCATGATTTTCTTGCATCATTTTCAGTTCTCTTCCCAATTTCTCCTCCACTTCTCTTATTTGGTTTTCAAAATCCTTCTTAAGCTGATCTATGGCTTATAGGCAGTCTTCATGTTTCTTCTAAGCTTTTGGTGCGGGAGTTCTGACTGTGTTGTTTCCCTCTCATTCCATGCTTTGATCCTTTTGTTCCCAAATAAAGAAACTAAAGTTGGATTGCTGTTCTTACTTTGCTTCCTTTGCCTGCTCATGTTGCCAGTGAACTACTTGAATGTTTAGCTCTGTGAAACTCTGCTTCCAGGGGGGGAAAGCTCTGTCCCAAATTGCTGGGGTTTTCACAGCTGCCTGAGCTATTAGGAGGATGCTGCAGCCTTTACCAGCTTTGGCTCACTGAAAATGCACCCCAGGACCACCACCCAAGACCATGATCTGGATCCAGGCCGCTCAACACAAGAGCAGTTAGCCTCTGAACAACTGTGTGCAGGGCCTCTGCTTCTGTCACTTCCTTTCCCTGGAGGCAGTTTGACCCAACTGCTTTCTCCCCCAAATTTAGCTGAGTTCTGCTGACCTTTCACTTAGTTCTTGTTCCTTATGGCTTGATAATTCTGGAAACTGCCACTGATCCACTCTCCTGAAGGCTCCAGATGTGGCTCTGCTGGCCACCCCGGAGCCAAGCCCATAGTTTCAGGTTGGGCTGGTTTCAGCTCCCAGCGTGCTGCAATGAGCACTTCCTGCTCAGCTGCCTTCAGTGGGAGATGTGCTTTTCTGTATTTCTGTGTGAGTTTTGGAAACCTAAAATTTGTTTAGAGTCATATTTTATGGGTATTTGAGGTGGCTATGTGTGAGCTGCAGCATTTTCCTGCTTCTATGCTGCCATCGTGGCTCCGCCCCCTCATCCTGTCTTTTAATGTGATGTTTTTAACTTCTGTCCTAACTAGCCAATGGTCCAACCGCACAGAAACAAGGAATTCTGAAACAATTCCCACATTAGGAAGAAGTCATTTATCTACCTTTGAAAGACTTAAGAACTCTGATTAATGCAGCGACCAAACACAATTCCAGAGAACCAATGATGAAGCATGCTGCTCACTCACCTCTCCTGACCCAGAGATAATGGAGTCAAGATGCAGAAAGAGACATAATATTGTTTTACCTTTTTTATTCCAAATTTTACAAACCACATAAATTTAGTATCATTATTTCCATACATTTTATAGAGCAGACACACTTATATAAGAAACTGCAACTTTCACAGAGCTAGTTTTTCTTTCTATGTTATACTATCTTAGTTATAGTAGTGTTATGTTTTATATATATATATATAAACATATATATGTAACATATGTTATATATAAACATGTATATGTAACATGTATGTGTTATGTATATAAAACATATATGTTTGGGGGAGGCTCCCCTTTTTTCCCAATAAGAGGCAAGGTGAGTAGAAAATAGATACTTGTTAATTAAAAAAAAAAAAGTTTTGGTTTTTTTTTTTAAAGGTAATTGTCTGATAGGCCATGTCTAGAGTCACAAAGGTCTGAGTCCAAATGTGACCTAACATATTTACTAGCTGCCTGACTCCGGACTTACCCTCTGCCTGCCTCACTGCCCCCATCCATAAAACAGAGATGATAACAGCACCTACATACCAAGGCTGTTGTGAGGAGCAAATGAGGTAACAATTGCAAAGTGCCTAGCACAGGGTCTCACCCATAGTAAATGCCATAAGAAATGTTAGTTATTATTATTATTAAGGTGTTGTCAGTTTTATTTTCATAGCATCATCTGGTATTTGTCATCTCCAGTACCCTAATAGTCTCTTCTTAAAGAAAATCATGTATTCATGATTTATAGGCACAAGGCTTATGAGTAGTCTATAAAATTTTAGCTTCTCAGTTTTAAACCTAAAATTTTCCAATGAACTTTGCACCACTCTCCCCCACATCATCCTCACAATGACAAGGATATTTATTTTGAAAGCAAACACTACTATAACTATTTTTTAGTACAGTAAGACAAAAAAATGAACTGTCATCTTCTTAAATGTCACCCTAATTTAGCTAATAGCATAATGAAACTATTCTCAGATCACCGTACCTCTAGCAAGCACTGCTTCTAGTTCTAGTTGTAACCAAACCACACAAGGGAGTCACTTCTGTTCTTCACTTCCTGAAAATCTAGAGAAGTATGACCAAAACCTGATATTACAAGGGTATCAAAGGACACTAATACCAATGCTACAGATTACCTAAAAGATACTGTATATTAAAACTCACAATTCCAGGGTGATATACATTTATTTATAAAGTTACACATTAAATATCAGAATGCTACCATGATTTTAAGCTCCATGAGGGTAAAGACTCTGGACTTTATCTAAACCAGGTCTGTACAACATACTGCCTGGCCTACATCATTGGTAAATTCAATTTGACCACTACTATGGGGAGGTGGGGGAGGGACACAAGTTCAGAACTTGAAATTGTAGCACAGTGTAGCATAACACAATGGCCCACACTGTAGGGAAGTGGGCTCAGAGAAGCTAATGCTATGGAACAGGCCTGCACAACACACAGTCTGCCAAAGGATTTTGGGCAGCCAGCAAAATAAGGTAGGGTTGCCACTGTGCACACTCCTGCAGCAACCAATCATCATCATTCTATCTCTAGTAACCTATCCAGTGCCTGAAGACATTTAACCTATTTAAATTTTGGCCCCTACCTTCTGCCAAGTTGTGCAGGTAATGTGCAAGTTAAGATGCAGATCTAAACTCTCACCCAGGGGCTTAGCACAGTCTGTCACCAAGTCTTGGTGATAAACTAAATGCCTCTTCTGATTATCTTTGTTCTTTGTTTCTCCACGCAGCACTTCTTCCAATCTTTCAAGAAACATTTCATTCTCTCTTTGAAGTGGAATAGTAGAAAGGTATTCTTCAAGATCCTTCACTTGCTCTAACAGACAGATGGATAAGGAATTTATTAAACACTTACAGCCAGGCACTGTACAAATGGGCATACAAATACAAGCAAGACAGGCCCTACCCTCAAGGAGTTTATATTCTGATGAGTCAAGACAACATATAAATAAGATACTAGGTGGCACTGTTTGGAAATCTAAAGCAAGATGGAGGCCCTGGAAGTAAGCAAGAAAAGCAAAAATTCTCCCTATCAGAGGCCAGGGTAGTTGCAGGGACAGAGTTTAACTGAAACATTAAAATATATTTTGCACAAGTGTAGCACATGTCACAAAACACAATATCTGTAGCTCCTGGCAATATTTCCCTAGTCCTTCATTCTTGTTCTGTTTTTCTTACAAATCCTCTGGCTACCTGTCTATTTGGACAAAAGACTTTGGGTGGGTGAGTTTTTCTCCCTTAAGAGATTAGTTGGAATTATCAGATCCTTGCCAATGCCATAATGCAGAGTCAAGACTTTAGCACTTAGTCTTTTGGTTATAAGAATGATTCCTGTAGTAATTCAACTGTTAATTCTTTTTTCCTATCTCCAAATGAGAAAATAGAAACTATCTACTGTGACTGGTCTCTTAGCTGTACCATTATATTACATACAATAGATTAAAGAAGAGAAACACTGGAGACAGACCAGTTAGGAAGCTAATACAACAGTAATAGTAAAAAATGATAAGGACCTAAATTAGGGTGGTATGTTGTATGGAAAGGATAAGTTAACCAAGAGATACAGTGGAAAACACCACCACCACCACACCACCACCACCTGACTGACAAATGATTAACTGTGGGGAGAAAAAGGAAAACTCAGCAAATTCAGAGACTAAATATGAGTGTCTAGAAGGATGATGGGAGCAACAATGTAAACAAGAAAGATGGGAGAACAGATAGTGACAAAAGATGACAACTTCAGTTTTGGTCATGTTGATGTAAGCTATCAAGGTAAATGTGTTTAGCAGGCAATTGAAAATGTGGACTGGAGACTTATCATAAACCAATTGAGTGCCAGAATTGCACCGTACTTTCAGTGAAAAAAAATTAAAATATAACACTCAAAAATTCATTCAACAACCATTTAAGTACTTCTTGATTGCTACCCACAAAGCACTTTGCTAGGCAATAAGGGAAGGTCGAAAAATAATCAGAATACTGTTCCTGTCCTCAAAATAATTACAATCTAACTGAGAGATGAGAAAGAAAGGCCAGTGCAGTGAGAATCACCACAAGGTGGACTTGAGAAGGGTTCTAAAAGAAGAGCACAACAAGAAGAGCAGAGAGAGACACTGCAGATGCCAACAACTGTTTTAGCAAAGGCTCAGAACCAGGGCTGTATGCACATAAGATTTGGTAAACTACTTGGAACAGAGTATCTTAGGAGAATACCAGAAGATAAAACTTGAAGGGAGATAGCATGTATGAAATATTTAGATAGCAATATAATGAGGAACCCATTGGTATAGGTTTAAGGTCTTAAGTGCCACTCTGACAGCTGCTTGCCATGCCATATTCACAAGTGTTCTTTACAGAGAAACAATACAAAATTCTTCTGAAGGATTACCGTACACTCTCCAAAATTAAACCACTGTAACTGTTAAGTAAGCCTCTCTCTTCTTGCCTCTGATAACACCCACCAGTATAAATGACTACAGGAAATAAGTGTCTGTCCTCACATTACAATTCATCAAAATTTATATCAACAGCAGAGCTACAAAGAATACTGAGATCTTGTCCAACCCAAGGTAGTTATAGCGACAAAGTTTAACTGAAACATTAAAATATATTTTGCAGAAAAAGAAATGAAGAACTAGAATAACATACCCCTTATTACAATGTTGCTTGGTGGCACAGCCAATAAAACCCAAGTCCCTTGATTTCAACTACTGTAGAACTTAAAACAATGCTTTCGGTCTATTTGTCTGGAATCTTCTTCCAGAGCCTTTACTAAGCTAATAACTACGATCTTACTGAAAAACACTTTCCTATTTCTTTTTCTTAGCTTTACAGAACTCATTCTGAACTTCCCTCATTCTTCTGAACTTGTATATTCAAATGACCTTTCCCAGGAATACCTGATTTACCAGTATTGAACAATAACCCTATCATACGTACTAGCCTAATTCAACTCCCAAGTCCTTGATTCTTTCACAGCAGATGTACTTTTTAAAAATCTGTTTTTCATATTATATTAAGTGAATATTCCTTTGGACCAGCTGTTTTCAATTTTTTTTTGGTCTCAAAAGCCCTTTATGCTTTTAAAAACTGAGAGCGCCCCCCCACCCAGGGCCTTTGTTTATGTGGGCTCTATCAATATTTATCATATCAGACATTAAAATGTCTTAACATTATTATTAAAAAAACAGCTATGACTTTGTGGACCCCCTGAAAGGATCTACGGATGTCCAGACTATATTTTATGAACTGCTGCTTTGGATAATTTAGTTAGTATAACTTCAAATAATAAGACTCTTTGGGTAACATGACAAACTCCAGCGAATCACAGAATTTCAGGGCTCATAAACTTAGCAGACAAATAGTCCAAACCAGATATAAGACAAATCCTCAACTATAATATATTTAACAAAGTAGTCATCAAAGCTTCTGCTTAAAGACCTCCATATTATAAGAAACCCATCACCTTTCCAGGCATCCCAAAACAAACTTTCGTCCAGTTCATTCAAGCAATTCCTTTTTATTAGCATGCTTTTAAGATTAAACACCCTCATCACATGCATATGATTACAATTCAGTGTAAAACTAAACAGATTGCTTTAAGCACATTTATCAGTAATATTAAAAATTAGCATTTGTTGACTTCATTAAGGCTGGTAAAATATAGTTCAACTTTTGTCTGATGGTTTGCCTACTCTCATGTCTTCAGTTCCACAGCATAAACTACAACCAAAGGATATGAACATAAATGATAAATAGTTAAACATGGTTTAAGAAGACTTTTCCTTTCGCCTTTCTCCTCAACATTAGGCTGCTTTCATGGCAGCACACACAGGAAGCGTTAGCATAGCAAATAATGCTATGAGCAACAGAACCACGACAAGGTCCTTCCTGAGTCTGTTGAACTACAATTATACTAACTTGAGAGAAATTATATGGGTAGGAAAAATATTTTAAATTAATCAATCACATACTATTTATATATAATAATGGTATCAATCCATATCTCTAAAAAAGACTGAACAAAAATCTAAATCCAGTCATGCTAATTATAATTCTACTTCACTAGACTCACTCATAAATAAGGAGAACAGTGGAACATCTAGTTAGCTGGGGAATCTTACCTGTCACTGGAATTTCCAAAAGGGAAATGACCCAAAATAAGCCCCCAAATAAAGTCCCAGGCCAAGAAAATAAATAGAGACATGATGACTTCTCTCTCAACCCTATCCCCAGTCATTGCCACCTCTCTCCCTTTTGAGACAATAACCAAGAACTAGGCATCAGGAAACTCCTCCCACTCAGCTTCACGGGGCTATCCTGAGAAAAATCAATCTTCATAAACTCCCACTGGACCTGGGAGGATACAGAATATCAAAGCTGAGAAAAAATAACACGCTTTTTAAAAAGCACCAATAGCAATGATTCTTGCACTTCTCACTAGCACCTCACACACCCCACCCCAGTACATGCCCTGAAAACAACAAAACATGAATGAACACAATAATTAATGATTAAACTTCCTGAATCAACAATATTGAACAGACGGATTAGTACAAGTGTCCCCAAATTCACATTAGTTAACAAGAGAATTTGAAGAGATGAACATCTTCTCTGAATGAGTAGGCCTGCGTCTTATTCAAGCCAGTGTCTCCCTAGAATCACTACCTATCTATCAGTCATATAAAGATTCTCAATTCCATTCAACAAACAGCAAAGGTAGCAGGCACTCCATAAGTCACAAAAACAAAAAATTTAAATCTCTCAAAGAATTAAGAGAAACTCCTAGTGTACTTGGCAGGCAAATGGCAGGCAAAAACATCTCCTGGCATTCCTGTCTTCTTTCACACCCCAGCTAAGAATCTCACCTTTTATAGGTTTTTTCCCCAAATCCCTCTTATTTCTAGCACCTTCTCTCTGTTGATTATTTCCAATTTTTACCATATTTACTTTGTCTGTATGTAATTATTCACATGTTGTTTCTCACATTACAGTGTAAGCTGTATGGCAGGGACTCTGTTTTGCATTTCTTTGTATCTCTGACTATTAACACATTGCCAAAGCACACAGTGCTTAATAAATGTTTACTGACTAACTGATATAAAAAGCATTTGTGTGTTGCAAAGGAAGTGAAGTCTAATATTTAGGGCTAGTTTTTTTTTACAGTTCTTAAGGATGCACCCAGACAACCCTTCCCACACAAGTCCTCCAAATCCTAATAAATTTTTTCACCATATCTTATTTATTTATATGCCAAAAGCAAAATTAGCTAAAGAAAGGAATTCTAAGAAAGCTAAAAAGGAAAAACAGTCTTCTCTTTTTCCCTCTCCCCCCACAAGGAGGGGAGTTCATCTGTAAGTCAATTGTTTGTAAATTGGAATATGTGTTTCTATAGCTACAATGTTATAAACGGTGATTAAACTCCTAGGATCCAATTCAGTATTTGTTAAGCTCCTATTATGGGAAAGGTACTATGGGTAAGGTACTGTGGCATGGGAATAACCAAGACGACAAACAAAACTGTCCCTGCTCTCAAGGAGATGAAAATTTTTTTTTCATTGATTTAATTTTAATTTATTTTCTTGGTTACATCATTCATTTCCACAAGATTTTGAGTTACAAATTTTCTCCCCTTTTTGCCTCTACCCCCCAGCCCAGAACATTGATCCCACTGTAAGGCCC
>CM053596.1:178766522-178784170 GCA_028646575.1 Pseudocheirus occidentalis | reverse complement strand
GGTGTGGGAGTTCTGACTGTGTTGTCTTCCTCCCATTCCATGCTTTGATCCTTTTTGTCCACAAAAAAGGATTCTAGAGTTTTATTGCTGTTCTTATTTTGCTTCCTTTTCCTCATGTTGGCCAGTCAATTAATTGCTTGGGTTTTTTTAGCTTTGTGAAACTCTGCTTCCAGGGGGGAAGCTCTGTTCCAAATCGCTGGGGTTTTCCCAGCTGCCGGAGCTATTAGGGGGGTGTTGCAAGTTCCCCCAGCTTTGGCTTGCTGAAAGCACACCCCAGGACCACCACCCAAGACCAGATCCGGATCCAGGCCGCTCAATGCAAGAGCACTTGGCCCTGATCAATAGATTCAGCCCCCTGCTGAGTGCGCAGGCCAGGGGCTCTGAAGCAGCCCAGGGGGGGCCCCCAGTTCCAGCAGTTCCTTTCCCCCACTGCTTCCTTGCCCCAGGTGCAGATTGGCAAAACTGCTTTTCTCCCCCAAATTAAGTTTCAAAGTTTCACTTTCACTAACCGTCTCTGATCCTGGTTTGGTGGATTTGAAGACCCCCTCAGGTAGGTGCTTTAGAGCTTCTCTGAAGTAGACTCACACTGTGGCTTGGGAGGCTCCGCTCCTCCTTGCCGCCCTGGGGCCTGGCCTGGCCACGGCTGCAGTTTGGGGCTGGGCTGGTCTCATCTCTGGCCTGCTGGATGAGCCCCTCCTGCTGCTGCCTCTCTCCAATCCCTGTTTTTCACACCTTGGTAGATGTGGAGGTGCTGGAGGCTGTAGATCTTCTCTCCTGCAGACTGGCTGCTGTGCGGCTCGGCTCGGCTCAGCTCCTTCCTACCAACCCATGCCTAGCCGCGGTCTCGGCTTCAGGCTGGGCTGGCCTCCACTCCCGGCCCACCGCGATGAGCCCCTGCTGCCAAGCTGCCTTCTGCAAGAGATGTGTTTTCTGTATTTTTGTGAGTCAGAGAGTCCTAGACTTCGTCTGGGGTCATATTTTATGGGTGTTTAGAGTGGTTGTGTGGGAGCTGTGAAGGCTTGCTGCTTCTATGCTGCCATCTTCCATTGTATTCCTTGAATAGTGGTTAAACCACATCACACCTTTGGCAGGAACTTAAAGCCAGTGAAATAAATGGACTGACTTGTGTTGACATGTCTCTTTTTAAGAGGGAGGTTCCCCTATCTCTTCCAAGCTGGAAGCGCGAGGGTTGCTCACTGGCCTGGTCCTACTACTGATTGGCGTTGGAGTTTTGACCTCCTTCTTTCCCAACATTGTTGGATTTATCTCTCCTTAGACAACTAGGTATCCCCTTTGCTAGGCGGTTTGCTCTATTGATGCTGGGCTTAGTATGGACATCTATTCAGCTTAGCCTATGGCAACTCTGAAGCACTGAACTCAAGAGATCTGCCAGCCTCACCGTCCCTGATAACTGGAATTACAGGTATGTGTTGCGATGACTGGCAATAGCATTTTTCTTAAACTACTAGCTCTGTTCTTAAGAAAATTGTAATGGATTATGGCAAACAATTCATAAACAGAACAAGAAAAAGCGCTGCTAAACTCTATACACTAGTACCGGTAGGAAAATATACTAAGGTGTTCAAAGACAGACGGAAAGGTCCATATACAAAACAACATTTATAGCAGCACTTTCTGTAATATTATAAAAAAAACCAAACACAACAAGAGAAGCACTGATTTGGGAATAGCTGAACAAATTAGGGTATATGGATGTAATGGAATACTGCACTGTAAAAAATGACAAATATAAGGAATTTATTGACTCTTGGGAAGGTTTTAAATGATTTCATACAGAAAAAAAGTGAGCAGAAATCAGGAAAACCATTTATATATATATATATATATACAATGACCATACTAACAAAAGAAAACAACACTGAAAGACTTTAGAACTCTGATCAATGCAGGGACTAATCACTCTTTCATTAAAACTTTTCAAGTGGAGGTAACAGACTAGAAAGCAGGAGGATTAAACACTAGGCTACTGGGGCAACACTCATGGAGTGGAGCATGAATCAGATTAAAACATAACTTGGAAATATTTAACAACAAAAAAATAAAGCTGACAATATTAATATGTGGTTTTCTAAGTAATCTGCTGCTGCAGGGATCTGTATGTATGGTTTAATGGCCTTGTTTAATTTTTGAATTTGACACCACCATACCAGAAGTGCAATATTAGGTATAAAATGTTCAGACATGGCCAATGTGTAGATTTGGCTTTTTATTTTTTTTCTGTGTTCTATTAGATTTTTATTTTGTTAAATATTTCCCAATTACATTTTTGTTTTTTTATTTTAATTTTTAATTTGTTTATTTTCAGTTTACAACATTCATTTCCACAAGGTTTTGAGTTACAAATTTTCTCCCCATTTTTTCCCTACCCCCACCCCAAAACAGCAATCCCACTGTATACCCCTCCCCCAATCTGCTCTCTCCTATATCCTCCCCCATCCCCCGTCTAACTTTCTAGTAGGGCAAGATGGATTTCCATACCCCAGTGCCTGTGTATCTTATTTCCCAGTTGCATGTAATAATTTTTTAAAAATATCTTATTTTAAAACTTTGAGTTCCAGATTCTTTCCCCTCCTCCCTCATCACCCACCCTTGCTGGGAAGACAAGCAATTCAATATAGGTTGTACATGTGCAATTACGCAAAACATTTCCATAGTGGATAAATTGTGAAAGACTGACTATATTTCCCTCCATCATATCCAGCCCCCCACTTGTTCTATTCCCTACTTTGTCCCTGTCCCTTTTCAAGTGTGTGCTTCTAACTACCCTACCCCCAACCTGCCCTCTTCTCCATCATCCCCCCTCTCATCACCTTCCCCCGACTCTCCTATAGGCCAAGATACCCAATTTGGGGTGTATGTCATTCCCTCCGTAAGCCAAGTTCAATGAGAGTAAGGTTGACCCATTCCCTTTTGCCTTCCTGTTCCTCCCCTCCATTTTAACAGTTATCCCTTGCCTCTTCTATATGATAAATTAACCCCATTCTGTCTCTCCCCATCTCCTCTCATTATATTCCTCTCACCTCTCAATTTCATCTTTTAAATATCATTCCTTCTTATTCAATTGATCCTGTACCCTCTGTCTATGTATACCTGTACCCTTATATACACACTCACATATACCCTTCTATATAGACATATATATGTACGTTTACATGTATACACACACATTTATATTCCCTTCAACTATCTTCATACTGAAAAAAGTTTCATAAGTTACAATTATCATTTTTCCATGAAGGCATGTAAATAGTTTAGCTTTGATAAGTTCCTTATGATCTTTTCCCTGTTTACCTTCTCATGCTTCTCTTGCTTCTTTTATTTGAATGTCAAATTTTCTATTCAACTCTGTTTTTTTCATCAAGAATGCTTGAAAGCCCTCTACCTCATTGAATGACAATATTTTCCCTGAAACATTATTCTCAGTTTTGCTGGGTAGGTGATTCTTGGTTTTAATCCTAGCTCCTTTGATTTCTGGAATATCATATTCCAAGCCCTTCAATCCCTTAATGTAGAAGCTGCTAGTTCATGTTAGCCTGATTGTGTTTCCACAATATTCAAATTGTTTCTTCTTGGCAGCTTATAATATTTTCTCCTTGATCTGTGAACTCCGGAACCTGGCTATAATATTCCTAGGAATTTTCTTTTTGGGATCTTTTTCAAGAGGTGATTGGTGAATCCTTTCAATTTCTATTTTGCTCTCTAGTTCTAAACTATCAGGGCAATTTTCCTTGAGAATTTCTTGAAGGATGCTTTCTAGGTTCTTTTTTTGATCATGGCTTTCAGGTAGCCCAATAATTTTTAAATTATTTCTCCTGGATCTATTTTCCAGGTCAGTGTTTTTTTTCAATGAGATATTTCACACTGCCTTCTATTTTTTCACTTGTTTGGATCTGTTTAACAGTATCTCCATGTCTCATAAAGCCATTAGTTTCCATTCTAATTGCTCCAATCTAATTCTGAAGGAATTATTCTCTTCAGTGAGCTTTTGAGATTCTTTTTGCATCTGGCAAATTCAACTTTTTAAGGCATTCTTCTCCTCATTGGCTTTTTCGGCCTCTTTTGCCATTTGAGTTAGTCCATTTTCAAAAGTGTGATTTTCTTCAGCCAGGCTGTTGACTCTTCATGATTTTCTTGCATCATTCTCATTTCTCTTCCCAATTATTCCTACACTTCTCTTACTTGATTTTCAAAATCCTTCTTGAGCTCTTCCATGGCCTGTAACCAATACATATTTTTCTTTGAAGCTTTTGGTGCAAGAGTTCTGACTGTGTTGTCCTCTTCCTGTTCCATGCTTTGATCCTTTTTGTCCCCCAAAAAGGAATCCAAGATTTGATGGCTGTGCTTGCTTTGCTTGCTCATATTGCCACTCAATTACTTGACTTTTGAGCTCTTTGCCACAGTAGAACTCTGTTTTGTCCCAAATCACTGGGGTTTTCAGTTTCTGGAGCTGCAGCCCCCACATGCTCTGGCTCATTGGTCACACACCCCAGGACCTCCACACAAGACAGTGATCCAGATCCAAGCAGATTAAGGCAAGATTGATTAATGTCTGAATGGTCATTTGGTCCCCCTACAATCTGCAGACCAGGAGCTCTGAAGCAGCCATATGGAGGCAGCTGCAAGGCCACGGCACCCTTGCCACTTCTTGTTCTGGGGGCAGAGGCCAGACCACACTCAGTCCCCCCCGCCCTGTTCCAACAGAGATCTTCACTGACCTTTTACTTTGTCTTTGGCATTTATGGGTCCATAATTCTGGAAACCACCACAGATGCTGTTGTTCCACTCTTCCAAAGTAGCTCCAGCCAGGGCTGGTTGGGGTTGCCCTGGGGCTAAAACTGTGGGCTCAAATGGGGCTCGGCTCCCAGCTCCCTGTCTGCCTGCTGGGCTGCCTTCAGTAGAAGATTTGTTTCTCTTTGTCACTTTGTGGGTTCTGTAGCTCTAAAATTTGTTTAGAATCATATTTTATAGGTATTTGAGGTGGTTATGGGGGGAACCCATGGAATTTTCCTGCTTCTATGCTGCCATCTTGTGTTGATTTGTTTTGTTTGACTATACTTATTTATTATGAGAAAGTTAACTTGGGGGTGAGGTCATTGGGGATAAGCTAATGATAATGTTAAAAAAATTAAGATCAATAAAATATTTTAAAAAAAAGAAAATTGTGATAGTTTTTTATTAAGTCACTATTTTAAAAATACTTATTGTTATACCCTGAGTTCTGAGCTGTCTACCCCCCCCCCCCACACACACTAAAGAAGGTCACCATTTGACACATATGTGAAACCATATAATACATACTTCCATTTGTCAGTTCTTTCTCTGGAAGTGGATAATATCTGCCTTCATAAGTACTCTGTAGCTGATTTAAATATTCATATTATTCAGAATAGCTCAGTTGTTAACTGTATAGGTACCCTTTGACCGATAGGATACTGCTGTTACTGTATATAATGTTCTCTTGGTTCTGCTAGTCTCACTCTGCATTATTTCATGCAAGTCCTTCCATGTCTTCTTAAGTCAACCTGACAATTTCTTACAGTACACTAATACACACACACACACACACACACACACATATATGTATTCCTTCACAATCATATACCACAACTTATTCAGTCATTCCCCAACTGACGGGTACTCAATTTCCTGTTCTTTGCCACCACAAAGAAAGTTGCTATAAATACTGCTGAACACTTAGGTTCTTTTCCTTTTTTCCTGATCGCCTTGGGAAACAGACCTAAAGGTGATATTTCTGGGTCAAAGGGTACACACAGTTTTATAACTTTCTGGGCATAAATCCAGATTGCTTTCCAAAATGGTTGGATGAGTTCACGGTTCCACCAACACTGTCTTAGTATCCCAGCTTTTCCACATCTCCTATGATATTTGTCATTTTCCACTTCCAATATTTTTAGCCAATCTGATAGGTGTGAGATAGTATCTCAAAGTTATTGCAATTTGCATTTCTCTAATCAATGATTTAAAGCATTTTTATAACTATACATAGTTTTATGAAATATATTATTTTCCTTTAATTATATATAAAGATAATTTTTAACATTCATTTAAAAAAATTTTGAGTTCCAAATTTTCTCTCTTCTTCACTTCCCCCTCTCTATGAGATAGTAAGCAATTGGATATAGATTACATGCTTAATTATGCAAAACATATGACCATATTACTAATGTGGTGTAAGAAGATGGGACTCAAAGGAAGAAGAATCATAGGAAAAAAAATTGAAATAATATGCTTTGTTCTGCATTCAGGCTCCATCAGCTCTTTCTCTGGAGGTGGATATTTTCATCATGAGTCCTTAGGAACTGTCATGGATCATTCATGGTTACTGCTGTATTGCTATAACTGTGTACAATGCTGTCCTCAATCTGCTCACTTCACTTTGCATTAGTTTGTGTAAGTGTTTCCACGCTTTTCTGGAATTAGCCTGCTTTCTGCACAGTAGTATTCATAACATATACCACAACTTTTTCAGCCATGTATATATCTTTGATATTTTTTTCCAAAAACTGCCTGTTCATATCCTTTGACCATTTATCAATTGGGGGATGGATCTTATTCTTATAAATATGAGAGTCCTCTATATATCTGAGCTATGAGGCCTTTATTCAAGAAAGTGTCTATAAACACTTTTCCCCAATTTCCTGCTTTCCTCATGATCTTGGCTATGCTGGTTTCATTTGTACAAAACCTTTTCTTTTTTTCTTTTTCTTTATTTTTATTTTTAAAAAACTGATTTGTTTATTTACTTTTAGTTTACAAGATTCAATTCCATAATCCCTTGAGTTTCAAATTTTCTCCCCTCTCCCCGCTTCCCTCCCTATGGCAGCATGCAATCATGTATAGGATCTGCAAATACTTTCACATTGGATATTAAGTCTGGTTTGCATAGAACAGTTGTAACTAATGGAGTGAACAATGGGAAAGAAGAAACAAAACCAAACATGGAAAAGAACGATAGCATGTGGATTGCTTCAGTTTAAATAGGTAGATCTAGAGCTTTCTCTGAATGTAGATATCTCCTTCCATCCTGAGACTTGTAGAGTTGTCTTATACCTGTACATTTCTGAGAAGAGTCCAGTTTATCAAATTTGGTTGTCACACATACGATATGTCTGATTGTGTACAAACTTTTCCTGGTTCTGCTCTTCTCATTCAGTTTGTATAAACCTCTCCAGGTGAATATGAAGTCCATCTCCACCTCATTTCTTATAGCACAATAGTATTCCATTACAACAAAACCTTTTCAATGTAATCAAAACTATCCATTTTATATCTTACAATACTCTCAATCTTGTTTGTTCATAAATTCCTCTCTTATCCATAAATCTGATAGGTAAAATGTTCTATGTTCTCCTAATTTACTTATGATATCTCCTTTTATGTCCAGGTCATGTATCTTATGTGAGATATTGGTATATAGTTAGTTTCTGCCAGATTGCTTTCCAGTTTCCCCAACATTAAAAAAAAAAAAAACAAATAGTGAATTCTTTCCCCCAAAGCTTAAATCTTTACATTTCTAAAATATGAGGGTACTATAATCATTTGCTATTGAATATCTACTCTATTCCATTAATCTACCATTCTATTTCTTAGCCAGTACCAGATAGTTTAGATAACAACTGCCTCATAATACAGCTTAAAATCTGGTACTGCTAGAGCTCCTTCTTTTACATTTTAAAAAAAAATCAATACTTTTTATATTCTTGATCTTTAATAAGCCATTTTAAACATTTAATTCCCAGCACCAAACTCTTCCCAAATTGGTTTCTTTAGAGGAACAAGTTTTTTTTTGTGATAACAATAATAAACTCCTTTAAATAAAATTCTAAATGCATATAAAGTACACTCAAGATCCCATAGCTAGCTGATTGATCATTGGCAAGGCCATGACCTGTGCACTATTTTCCTAATTACACAACAGTATTTTGCCACAGACTAGAGAATGTATGAGTGGTATTAGCTGTATATTTTCCAATAATTTAATCTGGTATACTAAAGAGGAATAAAGGAGGGCCAGCTTTACCAAGTCTACTTTTTTTGATTAAAAATTTTCAAGCAGTATAACAAAATGAGAGTCTCAACTACAGGCTTAATGTAGAAACCTCACACCTCTAAGCTTTAGCTACATAAAGATGACTGTGAATAATGATTATGCATTTATCAAAAGAGTCAACGATTTTAAATCTTCAGAAATTTTGAGTTTTGAAAAGATCTTCATATGATTAGATGATAAAGGTTTTATACTGAACAACTTTGACTAATATGCATAAAATAATCTGAAGTAGCTCTAAGGTTAAAAAAGCCTAAGATTTCAAACTTCCAACAAACTGAAATATTCTGATTTCTGTTTTTGAAAGATAATGCAAAATCTGTGTACTTATTAAATGAGGGGAAAAATGGTTACACACCTGCTTGAAATTTAGGGCACACTGTAGCCAGGCTTCATGGATTTGGTTATACTTCTCTTCAACTAATAAGCAACAAAAGTACCTGATTATCTGCCATATGCACAAAAACACAAAGTAGTTAACCAAGTTGTACCAACTACCATTCAGGTCAAGAACCTCCTTAAAACATTTCAATCTGTACAAACCCACCTGAACCTCTAATAGCATAATCACAAATAAAAATCCAGGAACCTGAAGAAAGAGGATGGTGTCCATGATGCCTCCCATTTTTCTGTGTCATATATGACTATGATAAATGATGTCCCCCCCCCACCCTATTTCAGTCTCCTAAGCTACATCACCAACTTCCTATTTGACATGTAAAGTTATTTACATATCAAATTTAATGTGTCCAAAACACTTCTAATTACCCTTCAAATTCTGGCATTACTACCACTCCTCTCCCCCTTCCCCCACATATTAAACAATTGCGAAATCTTGCCATTTCTACTTCCACAATGTCTCTCAACTCCAGCTTCTTCTCGCTGTTCTCCTGGTAACTACTTTAGCTCAGGTGCTTACCATCTCTTACCTGCCTGTAACAGTTTCTTAACTGGTCTTGCTGTCTCAAATATTTCTCTATTGCAGTCCAAATGGCTGCTAAAATGATTTTCCTAAAGACCCAACTTGACCGCGTTACTCCCCTACTCAATAAACACCAGTGGCTTCCTGTTGCCTCTAGAATCAAATATAAAATCCTGTTTCATCATACATCACTCCACTTTGCATACTTTATGATCTGACTTTTTAAGATGTCTCTCTCACATGGCACTGTTTCCCATCTCTGTGCCTCAGCACGTATCTACCATGCCTGGAATGTACCCCCCTCCTCGCCTCTGCTTGTGCCCTCCTTCCCAAACCTACCTAGTGCTTACTTAGTTTATATTCTGTATAGTCGTACATTTTGTCTCTCTTGATAAAACATAAGCTCTTTGATAACAGAGAATATGTAATCTTAATGCTGAGCACAGTTCCCAGCACATACTAGGTGCTTAATAAATGCTTGTTGATTTCTAAGATGGCCAAGATTGGTTTTGGGATGCCTAAAAGTATCCCTAGGCTCTAATGGCATCAAGAAATTCTTGAAACAAAATTAACTTTAGTTTGCTTTAGTTGTGCCCTTGCATGGGTGGCAGTAGAGGCAAGAGTGAAATTAGCATGAAATTGAACCAACAATAATAGGGTTTATGGTAACCTCCAAATATTACTAATTATAGGACACTGGGTTCAAAACACTTCCTTTTACTTGCAAATCTATGAAGAATCTGGGTTACAGGCATTATATGATATCCAACTACTGCAGCCTAGGAAACTGAATTCTAGCAACTCCCTCATTTTAACGTATCGTCCCATGTCATAAAGGGTCTTTTACCCATAACAGGTTAATGTCAACAACACCATAAAATACTATGCATCAACTATACAGAAAAGGCACATGAGACTGTATTTGAGAGTCTGGACCATATAGAGGGAGGGAGAGATAAAGCCATACATCAAGTATCCTTCACACTCACACTCACTCACACACACATGCGCGCGCGCACACACACACACTTTCAATTAAAGTTTAAGATTCTATTGAATTTGGCTTGTAATAGGTATTGAATAATTTTTGAAAGGCATATTTCATGTAAAAAAAGGTTGGGGGGGGTTATCTAGGTGACACAGTGAATAGAGCACCAACCCTGGAGTCAGGAGGACCTAAATTCAGTTCTGGGCTCAGACACTTAACACTTATTAGCTTTGGGCAAGTAACCTTGGGCAAGTCACTTAACCCCAATGCCCTGCCTTTCCCCCTCCAAAAAGCAAAAAACAAAAATAAGACTGAGGTTAAAAAGTTATTAAATGGATGCTCTAAAAAGCATTCCTCTTAGAATTAACTTCTGATGGTTATTTGGCAGTGCTAAGACAGGACATAGAAGGTCTCCAAAATACCTGAACACAAAGAACAACGTACATGTGTTATCATGCTCTAGGTCCAGTAAGATATTAACATGAAAAAGATGCCAAGTTTTTGAGTTTAACTACCAAAATCAGCATGCCCCCTATCAATTTTTAAAGCAGAACAATGCAGGATCAACAATGAAAATGGGGAAATTCAAGAGATATGATTACAGAGATTATAAAATAACAAAAAAAGTAAAGGAAAAATGTGCCACTATAATTAATGTTAGGACCCATTCATTTTTATCACTAACCAAGATGTTACCAAAATTACATTTATTAAAGAACTATACCTTTATAATTTGGTCATTGTAGAAAAAAGGTGACTGAACACCATAATTTTGTCTATTCTGGTTTATATGCTAAATAGAATAGGAAATATACTACATTCATTCAGTATAGCAACTGATAACTGATAGCAGGCATTTCTATACATTATTTTATAGCTATTAGTTTGCAGCTCCTCATGAGATAAAACAATAAAGAAAAGCACTTAAAAGACCTGAATTTTATTCCTGCCTTAATCACTGACCTTGGTAAATTCAAGGGAAATTTGTCAACTTCTGGCTGTTATCTCAGAATGTGGAGATAACTAATTATGCCTACCTTCTAACCACTTTGCTGAGATGTTCAGTGAGCATGCAAGGTAAAATATCTAGAGAACCTGAATCTATAGGAAGAAAGAAATTCGATAAAGAGAAATCAGTAGGTGCATCAGTTTAGTGTTAGTGTTATTTTACAGAAGGGAAAAGCAAGGAATAGAGAATAAAGAAACTGTTTAACTGTTCGAAGTCACTGGCAGGGCCAGGGTCTCCTAAGCTATACTATGATTTCAATTGTAACAGTGTAAACCATCTACTAAATAACTCACACTCCCTCACCTGTAATAATTATGTCTCATGACTAAAAATAATGAGCATTTTCATAAACTATTTGTCTGCTTCTCTCTTTTTGGTTGTGGTCTATGACTTTTTAGATGCGGAGAATTCTCAGGTAGGAAAAGTCTTGCAAACAGACAGATGGGTATTTGTCTTACAGAGTTGTTGGAACCGACTCAGAAGTTAACCAACTTAGAGCAACTAGGTGGTATACTGGACAGAGCACTGGCCTTGGAGCCAGGAAGACTTGAGTTCAAATCCAGCCTCAGACCCTGGACAAGTTACTTAACCCTGATAGCTATCTCCCCTGTACTCCGCAAAAATAGATTAAAAAAAAAGTTAATCAACTTGCCCATGATTACTTGAATGCATTTCCATTAACTACTTCACACTGCCTCTCACAGAAAACAAAACAGCTTCAATCACTCTTTATACCTAGCCGTAATACAGATGTTACTTGGCATTACGAGAAAATAATTAAACTCAATTTATACCCGAAAACATTATGCAACAGAAATAATTATTCTTGTACCTTAGAGCTCCCTTCACCATAATATTTCCATTAATACAGACATATAGTGTTCTCTTCTTTCTACTCTCAGAATTCTTACTCAGCATTAATTTTTCTGAGTGCTCTAGGGTCTGTGGCATTCATTCATCTACCTATCGTTTATTCAGTACCTACTATGTACTAGGTACCCATGCTAGTAGCTGAGGATACAAAAATTAAAAAAAAGAAATCCCTGTCCTCAAGGAATTTGCATACTACTGATGGGACAGGTGGTGAACAAATACACAGATAAGTAAATACGAAGTAAATAAGTGAATCCTCCAAGATTAAGTGTCTAGGCCACATTCAGTCATTCTGTTAACCATGAGGGCATTCCAGATGATTAAAAGGCAGATGGCTGGACAAAGAGTTCATAAAATCAGAGGAAGTAACTTTCTAATCCTGAAAGCTAGGTGGTTCACACCAGAATTCCAAATCAAATTCTGACACTTAGCAATGTAACTCCAGTTAAGTCACTAAAACTCTTCAGTTTCCCCATCCGTAAAATTGAGATAACAAGAGTATCAACCTCCCAGGATTGACATGAAAGTGATAGGAGATAATAATGATAAAATGCCTTACACAGAGTAGACATATATAAATTTTAGGTATTAACCTCTCTGGGACTTAGTCTTCTCACTTATAATATCAGGGGGTTGGACTGGATGACTAGAGCAGAAATACTTTTTTTTTTAAATCCCCAACATTTAGCAGAGTGCCTAGAACATACTATGTGCTTAATAAATGCTTACTGACTTTCAAGCTTTCAGCTCTAAATCTATGACACTAAATGCTAACAACTAACTTTCCTTTCCCTACAGCTTCACCTCTTACTGTTATTAAGGAACTCTAGGAGTCAAGAGCTACCTGGAGGGTAAAGTATATACAAAAGAATTGTGCTCCAGTTGGGAAATGGAACTAAGAAGTAGAAAGGAGGGAAGTACCATTAAATACACCTAGTCATTTCTGTGCCCCTTATTAAGAATGAAAACACTGTTATATAATAGGTCTAATATTCAAGTCCTAGCCTAATGACACAAATGAGGCTCTGTCATCTTTCTGAATGGTACTGCAGCCTAGAAACCACTTTGCTGCTGCCCATTATGTCACTACTGACCCTGTCATTCCATATGGTTTTACGGTTCTATATATTGCCAAAAGTTATCTCCTAGTCTTAATGAGCAATATTCTATCTTTTTAGCTTTTCTCGTATAAAGTCTAGAATGTCATTCACTTGAGGATAATTAATACTTTCTGGTTCCATTTTTCATATTTGAATCGGTTTTTTAAAAAATTGATGTAGAGAACTCAGAAGCATGTCTGTAGCTTAGTCTTGTACAGATTCTTGGATCCATACGTCACTGTCGTTGGAGTTACACAGTTAATTATGTCAAGAGACAGAACTTGAACCCAAATCTTGCGGAGTCCAAGGCTAGCTTACCATTCACACCACAGGTGCCTTTTTTAATGCCTTTATTGGAGTGTAACTGCCAAGTTTCTTTGAGTTCTATGACAATGAAAATAATCTTTATTTATGAAGATCCATGAAATAGGCTCTAATAAATTACAGCACTCACTACTTAGGGATCAAAATGTTTACCCTCCAAAAGAGTTCTGGGTTCCAAGGAATAGAAGGAAAGGTTCAGTCAGTGAGTCAGCCAGCGTTTATCAAGTACTTCCTGCATGGAGCTGTGCTAAGTACAGGGGATACAAAGAAAGGCAAAAAGTAATTCCCTACTCTCAAATCAAAAGGGAAAGATAGAAAGTAAACAACTGTATACAAACAAGCTGTATACATACAGGACAGATTAGGGATAGTCTCAGGGGGAAAGTACTAAGGTTAAGGAATACTGGGAAAGGTTTCTTGCAGAAGGTAGGACTTTAGCTGAGGCTTGTAGGAAGCCAGGGAAAGTAAAAGGCAGAGAGACGTGGAAGGAAATGGGTGACAGAGAAAAAGCATGGAGTAGGGAGTCCAATGTGAGGAACAGCAGAGAGGTCAGTGTCAAAAGACTGCAGAGTATGGAGAAGAGGAGTAAGTAAGCTCTTAAAAATACTGGAAAGGGGGCAGCATGTCCTGAAGGGCTTTAAAAGCCAAATTGGGAAGAGGAGTAAGGTGCAAGACTAGAAGGGGGGTGGGTGGGTTGAGCATGTTATGAAAGTTAAAAATAAATAAATAAAAAAGCAAACAGACTAACATTTTGAGAATAGAATTGAAAAGAACCAAGAGTCACGGGAGAGAGAAGTTTATGGGTTGAAGGTACACGTTCACCAGGCACACCTATGCCATCTTGCTTTCTTTTAGCATCCTGCGATACCTCAGGGAGCAGACACCGGCCCTTCTTTCCTTGGAGACCGAAGGTGACAGCCCTACCAAATCTAGCCAGCCCGGGGTGTGTGGGACTCGAGTCTATTACTCGAAAGGCACCAACGTCGGAGTCACCACCTTCCCCTGCAGAGTGCTCTGCACTTTTCCTGGCCCGCACACCCGTCCTGGAAACCCGAGGAGTCTGGAAGATACAGGTTTAGCCAAGAGCGGAGAGAAGCTCTGGGTAGCGGGCGGCCCCCGCCCCCGGCGCCCCGGGGGTTGCACGGGGCTGCCTCCTCGCCAGCCTCTACCCTGGATACAGGAGGCAGCTCTCCTCCGAGAAGCCGGGCAGGGGGCGGCGGCGGCAGCCCCCGCCGCCTCCTCCTCCTCCTCCTCCTCCTCCTCGAACCCGCGGTCTCCCGGCTCTGCACACTAAGACCCGACCCCGACCCAGACCCGCACGCGTCGCGGCGGTCCTCGGGCCGCAGCCTTACCCGCAGGACGTGGTAGCCTTCAGTGCCTCCGCCGGGGATCTCGACGCTCTGCGAAGAGCCCATGGCGGTGGCAGGCACAGGACTAGGGTCACCGGCACCTTCTCCGCTCAGCTCCCCACCTCCCGGTCCCGCGCAAGGCCCGGGCCTCACTTAGGACGTGGCACTCGTTGGCTCCGGAGGCCGGCGCCGCACTGCCCGACGGGAAATCACTGCGGTGGTGGTAGTAGTGGCAGTGGTAGTAGAGGCGGCGCCGAAGAGAGCGCCACCTTCCGGGCTCCGGAGGGAAGGAGGAAGTAGAAGTGTGGAGGAGGAAGAGGTGTGTATTTGAGGAAACCGGGGAAGCGAAGCTGCGATGATGTGGAAGGTGACAAGCTTCTGCCCTCCTCGCGAGATCTCAGAAGCACAGTTCATTTCCCAAAGAAGATTCTTACGGTGGCTCTAGTAGGACAAGCTTAGCTAGTCGCGTTCTCACCTCAGTCAAGATTTTTTTTTGGCACTGTAGCACCCCCTCGTGGCTTGACTCAGAGAAAAAGATGCCCCTTTCATCATCCCTTTAAAGCTAGATTCCTTGGCTTTAAAACTCTGCCCTTCAGTTGAATGGTGAACTACTTGGGTGGACCCTCTCATATTACTTATGCACATTTCTGACCTTAGAGTTTGTTCCCTTTGTGGAGGCTTTGGAGAATAGCAAATTATCCTCTCCCTTCGCCTCTCATTATGTATTTTGGGGCGGGGAGGGGAAGTGGGGAGAGGGCAGCACCAACAAAGTCTCCGCCTCTTCTCTGGGGGCTTGGTCAGTATTGGTCAAAAAATCTTCCTGTCGTAATGGAAGGATCCTTGGTGGTCCTGGCTCCTAGAATCAGTGTACCTTGGAAGGCGAGGGGTCTCGTAATGTATATACATTCCATTCCTTTATCTGGTCAGGCTTTATTCCAGCTTTTCCCCTTCCCAAAGTCCCTCCTTCTGCTCCCAACCTCTTAGTCCCACTTAACAAACCAACATACTGAAACTGAGGCTTGAGTGGGAAATGCTGATGACAGTTGCCTTTCTCCAGATGATTTTTTAAATGCCTTTCTTGCTTGGAGAATTTTTCTGGTTCTGGGGTTCCTAACCCACTGTCTGACATTGACCCCTTTCTCAGTCTAATGAAAGCTCTGATGTACTTCTTTCCAAAAAGTTTTTTAAAATTACTTTTAACATTAAAAAAAACTTTGAGTATCAAATTCTTTCCCTTTTCAGTCCTTCCCTGACCCATTGAGAAGGCAAGCAACGATATCAGTTATGCATGTGAAATCATGCAAAACATTTTCTCATATTAGCCATGTTGCAAAAAGCAAGAAAAATAAAGTGAAAAATTAGAATAATGTCTTTAATTGCATAAATAAAATACATAGGATTACAAACAAAATAAGTTTTATTGAAATAGAATCAAAATATCTTTTATTTTCAAGTTCATGGAACTCAGGTCAGGAACCACTGTTCTACCTCTTACTAGTTTACTGAATCAAGATTCCATTAGGCAGATTGCATTTTAGCTTGTGATTGAAGATCACAGATCAGGTGATCTGTGACTGCTTCAGGGCTGTGGGCCACCCTCTTCTAGTACATTTTTAACATAACAATTTGATATTGTACATTTTTAATGACAACATATCACTCATGCTCTCATTAAGAGCAACTTTTGTTGTTATTTTACAACTGGGTGAGATAGGTGGCGGATATGGTTGAGTTTTTATTTGTTTGTTTTCTTTGTTTTGCATTCAGTTAAGTCTTTGCCAGACTTAAAAAAAAAAAGATTGCAGGAATCACTGCTTTAAATTGAAATCACTTTCAATTTTCCTAGCTTATTTAGGGGGGAGACAGAAAGGAAGGACAGAAAAAAAACATTTCAAAGATAGTTGCAAAGTCATTGTGAGGAAATTCAATGACCTTTAGCTCAATATATCACAACTTGGTACAGTGGAAAAAACAATAACTCTGGAACTGGAGATCTTGGATTCAAATCCTGTCTTTGACGATACCTGTATGACCTTGGGTAAGTCATTACCTCCTTAGGCTTCAGTTTCCTCATCTGTAAAATGGATTTGTTGGCTTATAAAGTCCTTTCCAGCTATAATCCTAAATTGTTGGATGTTTGCTGTTACATCAACACAAAGGAGGCTATTGCCCAGAAAAATTGCAATTGAGGATAGAATCTGAAGTAGGGAATTTGATACTTTTGTAACAATACAGAAAAATAGACTTAGTAGACTATTTTCATAGATTGAAAAATCAAACTAGTATTTTCTGAAATGGCAAACATTCAAAGGATAAGCAAGACTTTACATGTTTCTAACTTTGCCTTTCTGTAAAATTAGTCTTTCTTATACATGACAGTTCTTGAAATACTTGAAGTCAAATCAGCATCCATTTACTCAGTGCCTACTCAGGGTCAGGCACTATGCTAAATACTGAGGCTGCAAAGAAAGTCAAAGTCAAGCCCTTAGGGAGCTGACAGTCTAATGGGTGGAGACAATATGCAAACAACTATGTGCAAACAAGATACATACCAGGCAGATTGGAGATAATCTTGGAGGGAAGATACTAACATTAAAGATTACTGGGAAAAGTTTCTTGCAGATGGGATTTTTGAGACCTGAAGGAAGCCAGGAAAGCCAGAAGACAGAGATGATGAGTTCCGAACATAGAAGACCATCAGTGAAAATAAAGTCAGAAGAAACATTGTTGTGTAGGAGGGATAGCAAGAAGACCTAGTCACTGGATCTAAGAATATATGGAGAGGAGTAAAGTAAAAGAAAACTGGAGTTCTATGTTGGAAGACAAATATCATATCCCTAGTAAGTCCTCTCTTACTCAGGATAAACATCCTAAAACATCCCCTAGTTTTTTTCAACCAACATGTATATTGTATGTTCTTGAGGACTTTTACCATTCTGGTTACCCTTCTCTAGAACTCTCCAGTTTATAAGTGTTCTCTCTAGAATGTGGTAC
>CM053596.1:178725483-178766422 GCA_028646575.1 Pseudocheirus occidentalis | reverse complement strand
AATGGGTTAACAGTCTCACTTTAATCAATCAAACATGTATCATTTACCTAGTTCAGGGGAAAAAGTCAGCACCCTGAACTTCAGAGAATGCAAACAGAATACAAACAGAAGTTACAAGCAGACAGAGAAACAGATCAGCAGACAGGCTTCCAACTGTCTGATCATTACATCCATACCTAGTCAGTTACCAGAGAGGGAAGTGCCAACATCTGGGTTTTCCAAAGCTGGGGGCCTCAACGGCTACCCAGAGTCTCATCTGGCCAAATCACACAACTCTTCTCAAAGTGAGCCCCAAAGCAAAGTCTCACATCAGGAGTATATATAGCCTTCTTCTGGATCAGAGACTGTCATAACCCTCTTGACCTACTGTCCAATCACAAAGTAATAAGGTGTGGGCATTCCTGAAGAACAAGCCTCCCGCCACAGGCTTCATGTGACCACATTCAGCCTATTAGGGGGCAGAGTATATTTTCAAATCAGGGAAGGTTCTCAGAGTCACCTAAGCCTATCAAAGGGCCTAGGGGCAGGGAAGATCTTCAGATTCCCATAACACCAAGGCAAAATACAACATGACTATCACCTACCTTCCCTCATGAAGAATTAGATCACATTAATTTTTTGGCTGTCACATCATGCTGTTGACTCAGTTGTTATTTTATTGTCATGGAATCACAGAATTTTGAAGCTGAAAGGGACCTCAAAGGCCATCTCATCAACACATTCTTGAGTAAGACTTTCCTCTATCTACAACTTTTCCCCTGACAAGTAGTCATCTAGCAATTTCTTGAAGGGCTCCAGTGAGAAAAAATCAGCTAGAGTAATTTTAATCACTAGGATAGTCTTCCTCAAACCAGGCCCAGATTTTCCTCATTACAATTTCTTTATTTTATTTTTTTGGAGGGGGGAAGGCAAGGCAATTGGGGTAAAGTGACTTGCCCAAGGTCACACAGCTAGTAAATGTGTCCAGTGTCTGAGGCCAGATTTGAACTCAGGTCCTCCTGACTCCAAGACCAGTGCTCTATTCACTGAGCCACCTAGTTGCCCCCTCATTGCAATTTGTACCCATTGTATCATATCTTTGTTCTCTGGAGCAAAACTGAACTAGCCTCTTTCTCTTCCAAATCATAGACTTTCAAATTCTTGAACAAAGTTGTTGTGTCCCCCATATATTCCATTTTCTCCACGCTAAACACCTCCATATGCTTCAGCTGTTTTCATGTAGAATGGCCTCAAGGCTCCTGATCATCTTGGTTACCCTCTTTTGGATGTTCTTCAGCTTATCAATATCCTTACTAAATGTCCTTTTATCATTCTGACTTATATATAATTATTTGTATACATGTCACTTCTTTTTTTTATTGACTTGTTTATTTACTTTTAGTTTAAAAGATTCAGTTCCAGAATCACTTGAGTTTCAGATTTTCTCCCCTTCTCGCCGCACCCCCCCCCCCCCCCATTGGTGGCATACAATCACATATAGGATCTGCAAGCTCTTTCACATTGTACAATAGTCTGGTTGTATAGAAGCATTATAACCAATGGAGTGAACAATGGGAAAAAAAGAAACAACACCAAATATAGAAAAGAATGATAGCATGTAGATTGCTTCAGTCTCCATTTAAACTCTGGTCTTTCTAGATCTTTGTCTGAGTATAGACATCTCCTTCCATCCTGAGACTTGTAGAGTTGTCTTTTAAGTGCGCGTTGCTGAGAAGAGTCCATTTTATCAAGGTTGGTCGTCACGTATACCATGTGTCTATGTACATGTCACTTCTTTTTACTAAACTGTAACCTCTTTGAGAGCAAGGAATTTTGCTATTTTCAACTTTGTTTTACTACTTAGCACCTAGCATGGTAATAGTCATATGATAAGGCTAGTAGCAGTAAGGTTTTTATATGGTTGTTTCGTTAGTCACTTACCTGTTGACTAAATTAATTAATATATAATACCCCTTCTCCTATTAGAAAGCAATATTTTTTTCCACTATCAAAAGAGGACCTCTTTGGTAAGATTTTCTCTTTTGCCACATCCTATGTGAGACTTTTCCTTATCCTCTAGTTCCCCATTCCTATGAACTTATATGTATTTTCCAAATGCTTATTTTGTATATTCCTGAATGTGTAGATGTTGCCTCCTCCCCCAAAAGGATGTATACTTTTGGAAAGCAAGAGTTGTTTCATTTTTCTTTTTGTATATTCAATGCATTAGGCAGTGCTGGCACATAGTAAACAATCCTTTTTAAAAAATTTCTTGATTAATGTATAATATTTTCCCCCTATTAGTCACACTATCTTTTCACCGTCAAGGGGATGCCTTCTAAAAGGTTCTTTCTGTATTTTGACTTCATGTGACTTCACATTACTGTGCTATGTCAGCAGTTATAGTGGTAAGAGAAGTCATTGCTTGCTATTTACTGAGCCAGAACAGGATCTGTGAAGTTATTGAAAGCTTCTGAGTTGATAGCTGTCCCACAGCCTGAAGTGATTGGGGAGCTCAGGCTCCAAGATTATGCCAGTGCCGAGACAGTAGAGCCTGGGGAGCTTAGAAGGGTGAAGTTCTGTCACTCTCTCTCTCTCTTTCTCTTTCTCTCTCTCTCTTTCTTTCTCTCTCTGTGTCTCTCTCCCTCTCTCTCTCTGTCTCTCACTCTCTCTCTTCTCTCTGTCTCTCTCTTCTGTCTCTCTCCTTCTCTGTCTCTGTCTCTCTTCCCCTAATTTGCTCCCCATTACTGATAAGCCTTTTCAGTTATTAGCAGAACAGGTAATGGATGAATGGCTAGAAAGCCCACAAGAGAAGCACAGCCTTTCTATGATTTCTTGGATGAGTTCAGCTAGTATGATTCAGGGTTGGGCTTCCCCTAGGTTGACTAGACTCCTCTGTGCTTGAGGTATTAGGGCTGTGGGGAGGCCCTGCAGGCTTGGAGCAGGCCCAGCTAGAAGCAGGGATACCTCACCTGATTCCTTCCAACTGCTAGTACACTCGCTTCCTAAACTTGCCTTACATTTATTATATATAGTATATATGTATTTGTGTGTATATATGTACATGTTCATGGATCTACATACACACAACTGTCTACTTTGCTAGAATGCTAGTTCCTTAAGTGCAGGGAATTGTTTGATTTTTGTCTTTCTGTCCTTAGTGCTTAGTACAGTTCCAGACACATAATGGGTGTTTAATGCTTGTCAATGGATTGAATGATTGCTAGCCTTGAAAGAATAGTCCCAGTCTTCATAGCCAGATCAGAGTCTCAGCTCCCAGAACTCTGAAGCATGTTGCAGGTATCACTGAGAGCAAATCTGTGTGGTGACATCTGGAATGCTTATCTTTTGCTGAAGTAGCCTACATGCATTTTTACCCCAAAGACTGGCAGAATGGAAAAATACTGCCAGTGCCCTTGTGACTTGTCTCTGTGAAGGTACATGAAATGAGGCCCCTCAGGGAGAGACAGAGGGCTAGGAGAAACTGTGATGTGAGTGACATAATTTGTTTTATCTCTGGAAAGGACCAAAAGTTGCTGAGGATAAACTGTACGTTTCTGCCACATTAGGTATCATGGGTTTAGGCTTCCTGAGTAAGTTTTGCAGCTCTGCTTTACCACATTTTATTATTTATTTAATTATTATTTATTATTATTTTTAATGTTCTTTTTTTATAATGAACTTTAATAACCATCAATAAATGCAAAATCTTCAATATACAAAGAACAAGACTGATATATGTAGATATACATGTATCTACATATTGCCTTTTCAGTGAGAAAGCAGTTATATGGATGAGTTGCCTTCATGTAAAAAGCCCCAGTTGTGTAAAGGTCCGTTTCAGCTCTGAATGATGTCTTGTTGACCAAGGAGAACAGCACTCTCTGCCACAGCTGCGTTCTCACATGTTTATGAAACACTGACTTTGGCAGTGATATTCATGGCATCCACAGCTACCAGTGGGGCATCATTCTTTCATTTTTTTATGACCATACAGCCCTTAGTGGGTAACAGAGAAAAGAGCAGTCTTCCTTGCTAACAGCAAAGCAATTACAGAGGCATTAACTTCAATAACATTCCTTATAAAAGTAGTGCAAGGTCATCCAGAATGTTTTTATGAAAGAGCCATTGGTTTGGTAGATTCTGTGTGGGTATTTCTTCCTTTTATGGAGCCTTTTGGCCTTGTATTTTGTAGACAATTCCATAATTATTTCACTGCCTTAAAAAAAACAAAACAAGCTTGAAGCTCCCTTTTGTAGGCACTGTGGAAAAAGAGATGTCAGAAAGAATAAGTCCTAGGGAGACAAGAGCCTTTGGAAGCTGCTCCTTCATGTTTCAGCTTATTTCAGATGATAGTTGCTGTTTGCTGTGGGGGCTTTAGATTATTCTTGACAAAGAATTGAGGGAATTGTGGGAATTGAGTGAACCACACTGACTCTTATCTGTGACTCGATTCTGGAGCTAGCTCAATTTCCTTTCTGTTCAATTATAAGGCTAGTTTGATTTCTGTCTTCTGAGCAAACTGTTTAATTATGGGAATTGTGTGAGAACTTTATTGCATTGTTTGAATTCTGTGCGGCTGGGAAGCCAGACTACCCTTCTCTGATGCTTGTTGTTGATCAGTTGTTTTTAGTAATATCCAACTCCTCATAACCCCGTTTGGGGTTTTCTTGGGGGAAATACTGGAATGGTTTTCTGTTGCCTTTTCCAATTCATTTTAGAGATAATGAAGATGAAGCAAACAGGGTTAAGTGACTTGCCCTAGGTCACACAGCTACTAAGTGTCTGAGGCCAGATTTAAACTCAAGTCTTCCTGAATTCAGGCCCAGCACTCTATCCACTGTGCCACCTTGCTGCTCTACCTGCTACTTAGACATCCTTAACTAAGGACCTAGAGTATGATGGCCAGAAACCCAATCAGATATGAAGATTGATACAAGTTTTCTCACACTGACGCATCTCAAGCAACCTATATATCTTATTTGAAAATTGGTCTCATACTAATCAGTCTGTTACTGGTTCTTTCTTTTTCTGATTTCAGGGAATTGAATCTGTTCCCTCTCCCCCTTCCAACTCAGAAAACCCTTAAATTTTTCTCCAATTAAAAAGCAGATTATCTGACCTTGTATCCTGGTTTATATCCTGTTTTTAATAGGGAGCTAGGTGGCTTAGTGGATAGAGTGCCAGGCTTGAAGTCAGGAAGACTCATCTTCTTAAGTGCAAATCTGGCCTCAGACACTTGCTAATTGTATGATTCTGGACAAGTCACTTAACCCTCTTTTCCTCAATTTCCTTATCTGTAAAATGAACTGGAGAAATGGCCAACCACTTCTTTGCCAAGAAGACCCCAAATGAAGTCATAAAGAGTCGGATACAACTGAGATGATTGAACAATAACAATTCATAAAAATCTGTTCCCCCGCCCCAGCCAATTCAGGGTTTGGTGCCTGATCCCAATTTATTATGCAATTGGCATGGATTGCTTAATAAATCAATATGTTTGGAAACTCAAACCTTTGTTTCCTCAGATATTTCAGACTTCACTTGTCACGCACCCAGTGTATGATCAAACACAAACATACTGATTAATTACATTTATCTGTGCTTCAGTATGTTAGTGTCAAACAGCAAGTGGTGGAAGAGAAGCAGGTCCCAGGGACCATTGGATTTGAATGATATCCTGTTTGGGTGAAATCCCTCTCTCTACAGAGGAACTCCTCTTCCAGAGGTATAAAGCTAAAACAAGTCTTTTTTTTTCTTTAAAAAAAATTTATTTGTTTTTAGTTTTCAAATTTACTTCTATAAGGTTTGAGTTCTAAATTTTCTCCCCCTCCCTATGCTCACCCCTCCCCAAGATGGCATGCAATCTGATATAGGCTATACATGTACAGCTATATTAAACATATTTCTGTGTCCATCATATTGTAAAGAAGAATTAGAAACAAAGGGAGGCTCAAACAAGTCTTAACAGTCTTAATAAATGTAAGTCTTACCTTATGTCCCAGGGTAAACAACCTCTAAAGTCACAGACAGAATATAGGACTCCTATTTCCCAGCCCCTTACAGTCATACAACAGACATTCTAGATCATTCTAGGACAGGCAGGGCTCTGTGATTTACACAGACCTGCCTGGACCATCCTTTGGTGCCATATTTTTCTACCCCTCGCTTCATCTTCTTTGGTATTCTTCCAAGTTTTTGAGCATTAGAAGATCCTAAGTCAATATTTGCTTCTCTTTTATTGGGAAATAAAAAGTTTACGAACCAACTATCATCTGTTTAAAACTTGTTTTGCAAGCCAATCGTTGGCTTTTAGAATGTGGCACATGGTTGGAATTTCTTTTGTGCAGCCTTTGGGAACTTAATTTTTTTTACTGAATTCCAGAATTGAAATATTTGAAAAGCCCCATTTTCTTGGGTATCTTAATAGATGGTACCTTCCCTTGCACTGGGACAAGTGAGAAACTATTCTTTTTGAGATGAGTAAGGAGGAAACAAAAGCCTTTTTCAAGCAACAGGCTTGAAAGAGCAACAAGTGGTTTGTTGAGAAGCAAACCACTGTCTCTTAAGTTTTCCTAAGATAAGTTTTCTGATGTTCATCCAGCTAAGTTCTAGCTAAACTGTGACTTGTGAGAAAACTTTTTTCAATTGTGGGAATTGGGGAAAAGTGTTATTGCACTATTTGAACCCAGGCCTGCATGGCTGGGAAACTGGACCACTTCTGCCTTCTGTTTAGAGACCCTTAACTAAGGGACCTAGGTTATGCTAACCAGAAAGTCAAATCCAAAGATTGATGCAAGGAGTTTTCTCAAAATTGTATCTCAACCAATCCATATGTCTTATCTGAAAACTGGCTCCATACTGATCAATGAGTTATTGTTTCCAAGTTCCTTTCACTACATACAGACATTTGGTGGGGTGGATGGGACACCTCCTTTTCTGATTTCAGAAAATTGTACCTATTCACTCTCCCCTTCCCAGCTTGGAAAATCCCTAATCTTTCCTCCAATTAGAAATCAGATTGTCTAATGTTGGAACCTGGTTAATACTTTCTTTTTAGTTAATTGGTCTTATGAGATTGTTTTTAATGTATAAAAATCTATCTCTCCTCTGTAGTCAAGGTCAAACCTAAGTTGAGGAGGTCTGACCCCAGTTTGTTGGGCAATTGTCATTCATTGCTATAAAAGCACTCTGGGATCCTTGCCAAGAAAACTCCAAATGGGGTCATGAAGATTGTTGGACACAACTGAAACGGATTGAACAGCAACAATCAGTAAACAGGAAAAGGGTAAGCAGGTCTGTCTTTACATGTCTTACATTAATGTAAAAAAATTAGAATGGGCTAAATAAATTCATTCTAGAAATCACTGCCAAATAGAATTCCAAAAAGTCAAAAGCCGTAAATGCTGCATAATTGCCCCTTTCCCCAGCACCTTCAGCATACAAAGCAGAAACAGACCCGTGTATCCCAGATATACTCTTGTGTGTCCTTGATCGGTCTCATCAGCTCTGTAGTCCCATAAATAATAATAGCTCACATTTATATAAAACTTTAACATCTGAAAAGTGCTTTCATCACAACAGCCTGTGGGCTAGGCACTGTACATATTATTATCTCCATTTTATGGATGAGGAAATTAAGGCTTTAAAACCCTGAATGATTTACCCAAGGGCATAGAATTAATAAATGCTTGCTGTAGGATTTGAATCCAGGACTCTGAATTTGAATTCCAGCTGTCAACAAATCAATAAGCATTTACACAATACAGCACTGCCTTTGTTATCCTCACTTTACCTACTAGGAGACTTACCAGAGATGTTAAATCATGTGGCTAAGTAAGGATTGGAGCTAAGATTCAAATCCAAGCCTCCTGACTCCAAAGTCAATGTGTTTTTTTTTCTCCAATAGGTGGATGACACCAGTCTCATCATATTTCATAATTCTAATCACATTTACCAAGAAAGTTAGGTAGATGATGAGGCCTTTACTGCCTAAAGGACTTTTCAGGGACAAGATTGTCTCTTGTAATTCTCTGAATATTGTCTTGGTGCCTTTCCTTTTAAGATCTGCTTGGTGAATTTGACTAGCAGCTATGGAGGTGGAGGCATGTAACACTTGGGAGTTAAATGCTTATGGGACTAATTATCACCTGTGAGGCACCATGAAGATGAAAGCTGCTAGGAGCTAGATGGAATAGGGTCAATAATTACTGAAGGAAGCTGTAACAGTTTGAGGCTCTTTTATTTTCCAGGCTATTTTCACTGTTTGATGCCACAAAGAGAGATGGTTGCTTAAGAGCTCTATCAAACAACAGAGGCGCATGGATTGTGTGTTGAGATTTGATATCTTTCTGATAGATGGAGAGAAAACCATGTCACTACTTTCTCTCCTTTCCTCCCTTCCTCTTTCATAGGACAAATTCAATTGAAAGGTCAAGAAAAGATTTAGTATAGAGATATGATTTTTGTCAGGTACTGCTGCTGGTGATCTCTTGGAAAGAAGAGTCCCTATATGTGATGCATTTGGGAGGTTTTCATAGTGTTTAGTAACATGGAAGCCAAAGGAAATTTAAGATTTTGAAGCTAGAAGGTACCATAGAGACAGTCTACTACAACTCCTTCATTTTACAGATAAGGAAACTGAAACTCAAGGAGACTTACCCAGTAGAATGTGGTCTCCTTGAGGGAGAAGCTGTTTTGTTTTTGTCTTTGTTTCTCCAGTGTTTAACGCAAGATAATAAATGCTTATTGATTGGTTATCCAAAATCACATTGGTAGTGACAGAGTAGGATTTGAATCCAAGTTTTCTCACTCCAAATCCAGTGCTCACTTCTCTATTCTGTCCTGCTGTCTTGAGGTTTTCTTCCTACTGTCCTCATGGCCACCTAGAAATCATCTTCCAAATTATAGCTTCGTTTTAAATTTTTTTTTTTTACAAATTTTATTGATGACTTTTGGTTTTATGTCACATCTACTTCCAAATATATACCCCCTTCCCTACTCAGCAAGTTTTCACTTGTAACAAAGATTTTTTTTTTTTGTGAAGGAAAACCATTTGACTCTTTGACAACATTTAACAGCATATCCAACAGGAACTCAGCTGGAACCTAAGAATTATTTCCCCATGACTAATAATATTTAATGAGGCAGATAGATATAAATCTAGCCCATACTCTCTCTCTGTGAGGGAGTATGTGCTGTGAGCAGCCAGATCTGGCACCAGTCCCTTGCTTCCCTCCTGGCAGGAATAAGAGTTCCCCTTGGAGAAGACTCTAGTGTTGAAAGTTACATTGACTCAGTTACCCATTGTTTCAGCCCTGCTTATTAACCAATGTTGAGGGAGTCTCTGTTGGGGAAGAAGACACTTAGGCTGTAGCTTTTTATAATACCTGCTCTTTGTCACATACCCATATTTGTAAACTGTCACGATTTTACTACCTTGGAGAGGCAATGAAATGCCAGGACCCAACCTCTTCTGCTGAGGTGGATCTATCTGGATTGTTTTAAAATGACCTATAAAAGCTGTCTGCATCATTGAAGCCGTTGCTGATCTTCGCTCATCAGCCTGTCAATGTGTTGCTACCTTGATTCTTGCCAGGAGGGAAGCAGGAGATTGGTGCCAGAAACTGCTTGCTCTGCTCTCCTCACAGAGAGGGAGTATGGGCTAGAATTATATCTATCTACCCTTAAGTATTGTTAGTCTTGGGGAAATAATGCTTAGGTTCAAGCTGAATTCCTTTCCTTATAACAGGCCTACATACCAGCGGTCTGCGAGTCATAAGCAGCCCATGGGCATGTCAAAGGATTTCAGGCAATTAGTGAAAAATGTAGAGGATGTTTTCCTCTACATTTTTTGTGGGCCACCTGGAATCCTTTGACGGGCTACAGGTTGTGCAGGTCTGCCTTTTAGCATAGGAATATAACACTGGATTCACACAATATGATTTGTTCAACTATTCCCGAATTGATTGGCACATTTTGTGTCCAACTTTTTTATTACTACAAATAATATTGCCCCAAATATTTTTTGTAGATAACCATTTCAAACCACATTCAGGTTTGACTTCATCAGCTATTTAAAAACCATAGCTCATGCACCTCCATTTTCTATCCTCTGTAAAGGGGATATTTATTTAAAATAGTATGCAAGATAGTTTTATACAACAGAAGGTTAGATCAAGCAGAAAGCACTCTTACCACCCATTTCCTAAACACATCTAACTTCTCCTGCTCAGGGAAGGTATGAGTCCATGTGATCTTCAGCTCCCCAGGCTGGCTCATCAGCACAACAGGTAGGAGTTTAAATTAAGGAAGTGTCCACACAGCAGCTTTGGATGCAATGAATTTCTTGGTATAGAAACCAGATGATGACAAAAAACGAGATTGTGCCCTCACCACCACCAGTGAGGTCTGAATGGGGTCCCAGAAAGTCCAGCTCTGGAGAGAGATCCTTCTGAGCAACTAGGGGCTTGGGATGCTCCTTTTCCTCTCTCCTCTACTGGAATTTTTCTGCATTTTCTTTTCTAAAAGAGTCTCTCACCTGGTGCATGACAGTTGCTTCCATTGAGCTGGTCTGTGTTTGCATAACATCATTATGTTATACAGTGGTGTTATCACTCAATCATCAAACATTAAGTATTTACTGTGTTCTAGGTACCTACTGTCTTAAGTGCTGGGGATAGAAAGAAAGGAAGGCAAAAACAGTTCTTGCCCTAAGGAGCTCACATTCTAAAGGACACAACATGTAAACAGATAAATACAAAGTATATTATTTCTGCTGTCCTTAATATTCCTAGCCAGTCACAGTTCATTCCAGTTTTTACCATTCCTGATATTCTTATAGGACTGTGCCAGTCTTTTACCATCCTCATAATTTATCTCCTTTCCGTTTTTTATATATCTATTTTTAAAGTCTCAGCTGGTCAATGAGCTCCATATGCATCCATATAGGTTTCTTTAGACAACTAGCTCCCTCTTTTATTCCCCACTGGAGTCATTTGTCAGAATATCAGTTTTCCTAGATGTGGTTAGAAATAGAAACTGTGCTACACTGATATCTTAGAATAATTAGAACAGCTATCCTAAAGAATCCTTTGTGCTTATCTTTAATAGCAAAGAATAATTTTGAATAAGCAGATGCTGTACTTCAGCTATATTTAGGAAGTTTATAAAGGCTCATTATTTGAACAGAAACTAAACAAAAGGTAATTGAGATAAGGAGGAAGAAATAAACACCCCTGGATTGGCCTGAATCATGAAACAGAAGAGACAGGAGGAACTTGTCATCTAAAGAATTTTTCTGTGCTTTTATGCACAGAACTCAACCCATAACTTATTGGGAAGCCCTAGATTTATGCAAATGTAGTCTTTTTTTCTTTCTGTATTAACAGTAATGTTAGTTATTCAGCTTCCTTGAGATATAGTCCTAGTAGTGGGGTCTTTGGGTCAGAATTTTAAAAACAATTTAGCTTTTTTTTTTTTGCATAATTCTAAGTTATTTCCTAGAATGATTGAGTCAGTGAGCATCCTTTCCCAAAGCATTTTATTCATTTGCTGTGTTTCAGGCCCATCATCCCACTTCTGGATTATCTGCATCCCAGGCCACCTGCTTGAGGGTACTTGCCTTCAGAAGTAAAGGTCACACTCATGTGATCTTGGGCTCTGCCTGGTGAACATTTCACCTTATCTTGTCCTGTCTCAGGCCTGCCACGCTAATTCTCAGTCATCTCCATACTATTTTCTGACTCTAGCACTTTGAACAATAATCAAATAAAAACTGCTATTCCTGGCAAGATCATCTCATTCCTTGTTACTCCCATCACCCTTCTCTCCTATTCCTCCCTGACCATTATTCTAGGAGTATTAGAATGTAAGCTCCTTAAGAGCAGGGACTGTCTTACTTATTTGTACTTGTATCCCCAGTACCTGGCACAGAGTCAACACTTAACAAATGTTTTTTCATTCATTTATCCATTCATTAAAAGCCCTGCCAATGATGAGCTTTTATCATCTTACTAATTTGATGAGTATATGGTGATTTCTTAGGATTGTTTCCATTTGAATTGCTCTGATTATTAGGAATTTTGAACATTTTTTTGAGATGGTTGTTAATAGTTTATTTTTCTGATTTTGAAAACTATGGAAACATTTTCCTCCCTCACCAATCTGACCCTGAGACTCAGTAAAATAGGCCTGAAAACAGCAACAGGCACCGGGAAATGGAGCTAAACTTGTGACCGTTTCTCTGTACCTCCTTCCCCCTACTATTCTTCTAAGTGTGAGCAAGGAGAATCCAGTCCAAGTCCATCAGAGACAGTATCAAAGGCAAATAGAATATTTTGTACAGTGTCCACAGTCTTATTTCAGGCAGGACTGGGAGGTTACAAACCTCAAGCTATGTGAGGGCAGGATCAATACCAAGTTGTTGGTTTTGTTAGACTTCTACAGAGATGGCAACAGAAAACTGTCTTCTAAATAAGGTGCCAGGCATTTAAAAATATGTTTTGGAAATATTCAGATAATACATTTAATGCTGAAGATATGGAAAATACCTTTCCCTCTGATCATCACTTCTAGGTCAGATATAGCCCAACTATGAAATATCCTTCATTTCCTCCCTCTTCTGAGCAAAGCAAACCAGGAAAATTCTTACAGTTTCAGGCCACTAAACACAGTTCACCCAGACAGAAGACCCTGCAGAACTCTCTTTCCCAACTGCACAGAAGTGCATGCCAGCAGGCCATAGGAGAAATGACCAGCTGCCCTCTAGAGAAGTCCATCACCTGCTCTTCTGTGACCCAGAGATGAAAAGGAGACAAATGTGGGGAAGAAGAGGAAACTTAGAAATGTCTCCTTTGTGAAAGATGTTTTTTCTCCTATTCCAAACTTATTGGAATAAGGTAGAAATGTTCATTGTAAGGGACCCTTTCCTAAAAATGCCTTTGCACTGGCACGCCAGGAATGTTCCCTCCTTACCTTTCCTTCTTGGGAATTACTGGTTTTCTTCAAGATTAAGTAAGCTCAAGGGCTACTTTTTGTGGGAGGCCTTTCCTGGTTCTAAGGCTACCCTGTTTCTGTTTTGTTTGTATCGGTATATGGGATTGTTGTTTATTACTCTTATTATGTAAATTCCTTGAGGGCTAGGGCTATTTTGTTTTTGTGTGTCCAACAAGAATTTAATAAATGTCTGTTAATTAATGAAACACCTACTATGTACATGGCACTGTGTTAGGCACTAGGAGATAACAAGGAAAAAGTTGTAAGAGTCCCTGCCCTGCTTGTTAATTGATAAATTATTAATTACTATTTTCTCTTAAAACTTAACTTTTAAATTATAGTTGGGGGTGGAGGAAATGGTTTTTTCCCACCTAAATACAATATAAAACATTTTTAAAAGAAGGATTCAGTATTTGGGAATGAAAATTTTTTCTCTCTATTTCATTTTTTATGCTAAATGAAACATAATCAGCACATAGAATATGGACTGGTCTTGTTGTTTAGTTGGGTCTGACTCTTTGGGACCCCACTTGGCATTTTCTCGGCAGAGACACTGGAGTAGTTTTCCATTTCCTTCTTCAGCTCATTTTCGGGATGAGGAAACTGAAGCAAACAGGGTTAAATGACTTGCCCAGGGACACACAGGTAGTAAGTAAGGCCAGATCTGAACTCAGAAGATGAGCCTTCCTTGGCTCCAGGTCCAGCACTCTATCATAATGTGCCACCCCGTTGCCCTTGACTGATTTTACTCATTTAAATTGTCATGTTTTTCAAGTAATTCCTTTTCCTAATCATCAGATTGTCTAGAATTCTCTCCTTTAACATTAGGCACTACGGATATCCCTTCTACATTGCGACTTTCCCCATTTTGGTTTTGATATATTGCAGGTCGGCTTAAAAAATTAAATGAGAATTTTGGGGGAGTTTTGTGGAAGCCTCAGATAACACTCAAAGGCCAGCAGACAACACAGAAAGGTTTTAGAAACTTGGAAACGCATAAAATATGTGTGTAGTATTACACAGCATCAACATACATTTTACAATAAGGTATTGTAAATACCCCACAGAAGAAAAAGAAAAAAAATCAGGCTTCCTCTTTGGTATGAAAGGAGAGCCAAAAATTTTTACATGGATTTTCCAGATTATGGAGGTGCCACCCCCCCAACCCACCTTGATGCGGAGGGAATAAATGTTTAGAGAAATCATTATATAACCTTTATATTCTATTTGCATATGATTCAAAAAGTTAGTTTTGTGAAAAAAAGTTTTGTGTCATTTTAAAATAGGGCAAACTATATCTAGAGTAAACTCGAGTCTCTCTTGCAGAGATATAACCCATTATGTAGTAGATAGTGTTGGGCCTGGAGTCAGGAAGAACTGAATTCAAAACTAGTCTCAGACACATACTAGCTATATGAGCCTGGGCAAGGCCTTTGTTTGCCTCAGTTTCCTGAGCTGTAAAATGGGGATAATAAGAGCACCTCCCTCCCAGGGTTGTTGTGAGGATCCAAGGAGGTATTTGTAAAGTGTTCGGCACAGTGCCTGGTGCACATAGGTGTTTAAGAAATGCTTTTTTCCTTTCTTCCTTCCTTTTGCTCAGACCATACTAGAGAATACATTATTTTAAAGAAAAGGCATTTAAGTAAACAGATGTGTAAAGTTAAGTTAGGACCCATCGAGGTCAGCTACTCATAAAGGCAAAGGGATTTGTCCAATGTCACAGAGACAGTAAATGGCAGTGCTAGGATTTGAACCTAAGACCTGTGACTTCACATCTAGTTTTCTTTACATTATACCACATTGCAAGAAACCCTCCCTCTTTTCCACAGGGGCATGTCTCCCCACAGTTTTCCCAAGTTATTGGTTGGAAAGATGCATATGCAGATGAGAAAATGCATGCTTTTACAATTATGACCCTGTGGAACATCTTTCCCCTCTCCGACAGTGGTACCTGAAGCTTCTGGGCAGAGATGCTGAAGTTATCCAGTGGGTTGCTTTCTCCAGCTGGTCTCTGGATGCTGTTTGCAATGCAGCTGATACTGCCATCTGCTGGCTCTGCACCAAACTGTGGCGTCTTCTCTGCAGGGATGGGTTCACAAGACTCCTGAGCATAGTTCATTACCACAAAGCTATTTGGGTTCTTTTGTGAGACATATCCAAAACCATTCTCCAATCAGAACCATCAAACAGCCAAATCTCTCTTTTGAATGGATTTATATTCCTCTTTGGGAGGTGGCATGGGTCACAGAAGACTTTTCTTAGAGTAGAAAGACCTAGGTTTTTCAAATCCTGGTTCTGACATGGAATAACCATGTGACTGTGGGCAAGTCACTTGACTCTCAGTGTTCCAGGAAACTTGTTAAGATATAAACTGAAGATAAGGTTCTGATCGGGGCTGGTAGAAGAAGTTCCCCACTGGGAAGTTTGTACATTGATGAAGTCATAGATCTGATTTAAAAAGAAAAAAATTTCATGTAAGCCTGGGGAAAAGGTGGGTGACTTGTAACCTCTCTGCAGCCTTTCGTACTGTTGACCACCCTTTTTTTCTTGGATACTCTCCTCGCTTGCCTTCAGTGACCCCGGTCAGTCTTATTCTCCTGCTCTATGTCTAACCACTCCTTCTCTGTCTCTTGGCAGATCACCAAAGATCTCCCACCCGCTTAGTCTGGGTATTTCCAAAGCTCAGTGCTAGATCCTTTTCCCTCTTTACCTTTTCCGTGATCTCATCAGCTCCCAGACGGTTTCCATTATCATCTCAATGCAGATGATTCCCAGTTCTACATGTCCAGCCCAGATTAATATCCTGAACTTCGGCCCTGCATTCCTATCTGTCTCCTGCCTCTCTCCACCTGGCCGTCTCATTAGTGTCTCAAATGCAACATGTGCTAAAAGGGAACTCACATTTCCCATCAAACTCATCCTTCAAATTTCTTTTTCTGTTGTGCTCCCCACCATCCTTATTGTTTTCAGCCTCTTCCTTCTCTTTCAGTCCCCACAACCAATCACTCGCCAAGTCTTGTCTCTTCTACTCAGTTACATCCATTACATGTGACCCTCTTTAATTACCCAACCACCATTTAGTTCATGCTTTCATTGCTTCTTACCTGGATTACTGTAATAGTTTCCTAAATGACATCTTTATTTTCGGTTATGACAACTACCCCAGTCATTCCAGTCTCCACTCTCAATATCTCGTCGTAGGCTGGGCTTGACCATGCTTATTTGCGGCAAAGGTTTTGTTTTTCTTTTCTTTTTTCCAGTGGTGGGGGAGGGGAACGAATGAGGAGATGAAATTGATTTTTGTTCACTGTTTCCACACGAGTCCTCTTCCTGCTCATTAACCTCTTCCTGCTATAACTTTTTAGGTGGAAAGTCTGAGTTCATAACCATGCCTATCTTACCAATATACTAGTACTGGATGGATTTACTGATTATGCCTTTCATACCCCAAAGGGCAACCAACCATGGATAGCTTTGAGTCCCTTTAGACTTAGGTATACAGATATTTCCCTTTGTAACCAATCATTAGTGGGAAATAGGTGCCTTGAAAGGGACACAGGAAAGTGGTACACTATTCTACTTAAGTCCAGTGAAATTGTCTCTGGAGGAAAATAATCCCACATTCTGTGCATTCATGGTGCTTTCCCTTTACCTCCCATCATATGTCTGCTCTGTCAACTCTTTCTTTGGTTTTAATCTCTTATTTGGTTTATGGTCTTCCTCTTTCTTTTTCAGGTATTTCTTCTATTTTCTCTTATCTAAATCTATGATTCTATGATCCTGGCTGAGCCCCAGTTTCTTGCATATTCTTGTCTGACTTTTTGTGAATCCATTTGGGGCTTTCTTGGCAGAAACACTGAAGTGGTTTGTCATTTCCTTTTCCAGCTCATTTTACAGATGAGGAAACTGAAGAAAACAGGGTAAAGTGACTTGCCCAGGGTCACACAGCTGGTAAGTGTCCCAACCTTGAATATCATCTTGATTCCTTACCATTTCCAGTGAACAGATCCAATTTTTGATGTCACAAGGAAATAATAAAGGATATTTTGGTTCTACCCCTTCGATTCCAGTCTGGAATAAGGATGTTGATGAAGTCTTCTAAGTAAGAAGTGAAACCAAACAAATTACCTAAATGCCCTAATCATAAAACATGGGGTCCAAACAAACCCCAAATGATTGTGACCTGGGGATTTAAGATCTTGTTTTAACTCTTCCTGCCAATTTTCATCATGCTGGTCTCCCTCTAAAGACCAGGACTGGCAGACAGGATGGCCCTGGGGTCCACATAAAAATTGCCCTCATGTTTCCTATAGTGCCAAAACTGGGGTGTCTGCCCATGCCAGGTGGTCCCTAATTACATGAACTTTGGTCAAGGCTTCCTTTGCACAACTTTCCTGTTGGCATCTACACTTAATCTGCTCAGGCAAGTCTGCTGTCCTACAAGCTTCCAAGTGAACAGATGAAGCCCTTAAGCAGTTTCTCCAGCTCCCTTCTACCTTGGTCAATCCCTCCAAGATACCCAAAGACGGGACAGCTATCTTTATGGAAATGGTGGCAAACTTGTTAAAATCTACTCGTACCAATTTCACTTAAGCTTTGACTCTGGGTCTACTCATCATACCCCATTCCCCATTCTTTAGGTGTTCTCTTTCCACATTCAAAGACTGCATAGGACCTAGAACTATAGTATTTAGATATGCCACATCTAACACTATTCTTTAATCCCTTTCCCCAGATTACTAAAATAGATTCATGAGAAAGGAACTAGGAACCCATTAACACTAAATCTTGCTGACTCTCTTCACAGATTCTATGAGTCACCCCAGTCTTCATGCTCTTTACATCAAGGTTGATCATAGAACCAAACTTACCCCTTCAAAGATTGTCACTGGGATTCAGCTGCAAACTATTCACACTGACTCATAGCTTTCATGCAGTCCTGTTTTTCTCTTACATATCTCTCATTCTTGTGACAGGATTATACCAACTCATGTATTTGCTGCTCGGATCCTCTTCCTGCCTCTCATTTTCATGTAGTATTCTAATTACATTTTCTGCAGGCACTGAAAAGCTACTTTATACTCCAATGCCGATTTCCCTATTTTCCATCATTAGGAAATATCCAAACCTTTCTTTTAGAGCCTGAGAGGGAATCAATAACTATGGACAGCTGTGAACCATCTTTAACTCGGGCACATAACTGTTTCCCTTTTACTGTCTCTCAGCCCTCACAAATCTGCTAAGATGCCTGATGGCTTTTATGTCATGCCTTATCAGATGTAAAAGGCAAAATTTTACAGCCTGGAGAGCTGGTTCATTTCAGGAAACCACAAGAACAGTTCATTGTAGAGACTGTCATATCCACTGTCATCGTGGGAGCCATCTTTTTATAGGCTACACTAACCCTCCTCCCATTTTGGCATGATGTTTACTTCTATAAGCCGATTATTTCAGGACACAAAAACAAAAATCTTGAAGGAGCAAGCTTCTTGCAGTCATTGTCACATTTGAGGTAAGGGAGTGTTACCTCTCATCATTGTCAGCGACAACCAGAAGAACCTACAGCACCTCCAGACTGCTTGGCAGCTCAACCAATACCACATCCCCTGGGAATTGTTTTTCAGTAGGCTGAACTTGGCCATCATCTACATGTCTGTTATTCATTGCCTCCAGGCAGATTTGCTAGTGCAAAGGTTGAACATCCTGTGAATCAATTACATTGACAGACCCCTTTATAGACCATGAACTTAGTTGCCATCAGACCTCAACTGAAGCTATTAGAGTTAATTTGCCTGTAGCAGGCATGGGATGCCTGGAGCCCAATGTGTAGGACCAGTAATTTCCTGATGTAGCTTCCCTAGCTTCCTCCCCTCATACAACCTGATAGGCTCCAGCTTCCCTGGTCTATGGGCATAAAAGATCCCAACCTCATGTAGTGACTGCCCCTCAGACTTGATGGGTACCCTTGGGCATGTGAGTCCCTATACCCTGGTGACCAGATGAGTTTCCTGATGGAGACAAGGGGGCGCAAATCCTGAAAAGCTAATATCCTTGCTATGTTGGGCAAAGAAAATTTTCTCCATTCAATAATTCTTTAAAAATTATTTTTTTTTTTACTTTTTGGAGTGGGGAAGGAAGGGCAATTGTGTTTAAGTGACTTGCCCAAGGTGACATGGCTACTAAGTGTTAAGTGGCTGAGGCTGGATTTGAACTCAGATCCTCCTGACTCCAGGGTCAGTGCTCTATTCACTGTACCACCTAGCTGCCCCCATTAAATATTTCTTTAAGCATTAAAAGTACTTTCAATTTCTTCATTTCATCTTGGCATTGAGCATGAGCTAAGAGGGGCTTTACAGCTGTGTCTATATTAGGTGCAGTCTTGGCAGGTTGGAATGTAAGATGCCCTCATGACTCTCATTGTAGTTGAGTTGGGAGAAGAGCCCTGCAAATACAAAGAGGGAGGATTGATTGAATGTTAGGGTGCTGCCTGGCCCCCTGTCACCAGAACCTTCCCAGTCATGTTCAGGGAGTCCTCTTACTAGGACTTACTAAGACTCAGTGGGTGCCAGAGGTTCAGGAAAGAGCCAAGGCCAGCATTGGATTGGTTGTCATTGACTGTGCTCTAGAAAGTGGGTTGCCGGCATAGGCAGAATGGAAATAAATTGGGCTGCCACATTCAGCAGCTGGAGACGGAACTCTTAGCTTTTAGGAACCATGCAATGAAAATTGGGGGAGCCTACAGAGAACTGGGGGTTAATGCCACGCTCATGCTGTATTTCCTCTGGGCAGTCAAGCAAGCAGGCATTTAACAAACACCTATTGTATATCATGTACTTTTCTAAGTGCTGGGGATGGAGCCAGTGAAAATGCTAGAGTCTGTAGCTGATAAAGTGTCTTGTAAAAGAAGATCAGGAAGGCCATTGTCATTGACAGGGAGTACAGTGTAAGAATACTGGAAAGGTAGGACAAAGCCTGGGTATGAAGGACTTTGAATACTGAACAAAAGATTTTACATTTTATTCTGGAGAAGACAGAAAACTATTGGAGTTCATTGAATGGGGCATGGCAGTAACTTGTTGAAGAGCAATTCTTCCTTAAGTGCAGGCTCCATGCCTGTTTAGAAGACTAATTTTGGTTCAGCTCTAAAGCCAATGCCCTCTTAGTTAAGGTCTGATATTGGGACAAAACAAGGCACTCACAAGTCACTGAGTATCTGTAGTAAAGTGACTGAGAGTTTATAAGCCTCTTGCATGCAACCTATTCCAGGATCTAAGTTACTACCAAGGCTCTCCCTGTTCTCTCCCAACCCCTCAGTATTCCCTGACCCACCTGTGAAAACCTCCCCCTCCCTGAGACTTATATCAGGAGAATGATGTAAAATCTTTGCTCCCTTAGAGGTTTCAACTCCTTTCTTCTACAATGACTAAAATAGGAGTTAAATAAAGACTTTCCCTCACCCTCATCCAGTGACTCAGAATTATCACTAAGTCAACTAAGGGTTCTCCTTTCTTCCAGGTAAATGCACACAGTCTCACCTCTTCCGTGCTATTAGAAAACAAGATGACTCCCCACAATACTGCCCTTTTGTCCCCTAACCTCTTTCTCAGAAGGTGTTCCCTTAACCATTCTAAGGGAAAGGAAGCCTACCAGTTGAGGGAGATCTGAGCTACTTCTCCATGGAGCCCTCCTAGAGGACAAAGACCTTGAACCCAAAGCAACTCTGTGCTGGGGAAGAAGTAAGGAATAACTGGAGAGGAACAGCCTATGTCTACTAACAGTCCTTTTTTTTCCTGTTTTGCTTTTTGGAGGGCAATTGGGGTTAAGTGATTTGCCCAAAGTCACATGGCTAATAAGTGTGTCAAGTGTCTGAGGCTGGATTTGAACTCAGGTCCTCCTGACCCCAGGGCCAGTGCTCTATTCACTGTGCCAACTAGCTACTCTTTCCCCTAACAGTCCTTTCTTATCAGGTAAATCTTCTTGGAGATTGAATCCAAGAAATTGCTGGAAAAGGGAGCCCTTCCCCTTTCTAGGCTCCCACTGATTTATCACAGGCATGGCTTCTGGGAGGAAAGATGCCTGACCCAGGCATCTAGATGCATGTTGATGCAACTGTTCATGTGAAGGGGCAACTCTCTTACCCTGAATGGGAGAGTTCCTTTTACCAGTTGGGCAACAGATTGAGGGACAGGAAAAGCTGTCTTGTCCTTCTTGAGAGGTCCTGTCTTGGACACAACATGGCATTACCACCTGAATGTTCAGATTGGCATCGGACCCACTCCCCAACTTTTGCGGCTCTTGCAACAGCTCCAAACTGGTTTTTAAATTAAAAAATAATTATTTTTTTTATCATATGTCTCTAAGGCATGCTGATGTGCTCCATAAACAACTATTTTCAGTGGGAGGCATCAGCAAAATTCCTCCATTGGTCCTGACCCAAAAGTGGAGAGCCTTTGATTGATTAGTTCTGTGTTTTCTGGGCCCCAGATCATTTGGTCAAACCAAAGGCCACTGCCCAGGAATTTGTATAAAGATCTTATTCCTCAAAAAAGAAAGGAAAGTGTGTTTCTTCTTCTTTTCCCTAGGGTCATGATTGGTTATTATGACTTCAAAACATTCCAATTTATTTTCTTTCTAAATTTACATAGTTGTAGTCATTAGATTGTTTAGGTTGTTTCCTTAGCTCTGCATCAGTTCATCAAGTAAGCCTTTTTATATGTGTGTGTGTGAGAGAGTGTGTGTGTGAATTCTTTCTATGTATGGTAATAATTCATTACATTTATATACCACAATTGATCGACACTTACCTATTTCCAATTCTTTGTTACCACAAAAGTACTCTAATGAATATTTTGGTATAAATGGGACCTTAATGTGTTTGATTTCTTTGGGTTATGTACTAGCAGTGGGCTCTTTGGATCAAAGGATTTACAATTGTCTTTTTTTTTGCATACCTCCAAATTGTTTTTTGCAATGTTTGGACCAATTTACAGCTTCACCAATGGTATGTTAGCATACCTGTTTTTCTAGAACTGTTTTTATATGGCCTATTTCTGCTTTTCATCTTCTTTACCAATATATTAGGTGCAAGATGAAACCTCTGAAATGTTTTAATTTCCAGATCTTTTATTGTTAGTGACAGAGTGACAGAGCAGTCTTTCATGTGGTTATTACTAGTTCTCAGTTCTTCTCTTGAAAACACACAGTATCCTTTGACAATCTATTGGAGAAGAGTTCTTAGTTTTATATATTTGTGTTAATTCAAGAAGGTTTTTTTTAAGAAAAAGTAGAACAGACTGACAAGCATAGAGAAACAGTACTGTATGTTCTTACTATTTTAGTGATTGTGAAAAACTAATAAAACACCAGGCACAATAGAGAGACTTTTGTTTGCAATAAAAGGGGAGTTTCTAGTTAAGCTTTTAAATGCCAACTTCTGTCTGTAGTCATGTGAATAGGGCACCAGCTGAATATGGCAATAGACAGGCTAGAAGTGTTTCATGTATAGATCTAGTACAGAAGATTTCAGAAGAGAACTAATGAAATAAGTACTCTGCCTAAGACCAGAGACTGAGACCCAAGATTCCTTGACCTTGGATCCACCCATCCATTTGGGTTACTAGGGACAGGGTCAGGGACTGTACTTGTGATTTCATTGGTACAGAGAACTACCAGGGTGGAGACTGCAGGTTCCCCACCCCTGTCCTCAGTGAAGGAGCCCTGCTAATACAAAGCGGCACAAATGTAGCACAAAAGTGTACCCTAACTTAAAAAGAACTCATTTGTTAATTAATTTCTGCAGCTATGACCCCCTGCCACCTGCTAGTTTCACTATGTCTCCATTCCACTGCATTTCAAAAATAATTAAAGTTAACGAGCTGCTCTTTTTGATAGGGCTATGAAAACTTAATAGCTGTAATTAGTATGAAGTGGCAAGTGTGGATAGTATCACCGGCAGATAAGCAGTATTTCTAAAATAAATCAAGGACCTCTACGTTTGTTAATAGGAATAGCCTACCTCTAAACAAAAATTATGAAATATTGATTTGTATATGTGTTATGATAGATGATACACAGTAGAAAAGTAGACTATTGGACAGGTAATATCTGGAAAGACATTTCCATGTTTTATAATTTAGAATCAAATCCTGGTCCATAAACTTCTAGCATTGTCCTAAGCCAGGGATGGAGAACCTGTGGCCTCTAGATCACATGTTGTCCTCTAGGTCTTCAAGTGCAGCCTTTTGACTGAATTCAAACTTCACAAAACTACTTTGGATTCAGTCAAAGGGCTGCAGGTTCCTCACCCTTGCCTTAGGCAAAAGTTGATTGCCAAGCCTTTCATGACCAGTGTAGTGGAAAGGACACTGGATTTAGAATGAGAAGACCTGGGCTTGGATTCTGATTCTGTAAATAGCTGTGTGACCTTGGAGAAGTCATTTATAACCTTTGGGCCTCAATTTCCTCATTTGTAAAATGAGAGAGTTGGGCTAGATCAGTGGTGTCAAATAGAAACTGTGTATAAGGATCCCTGTGTATACATATTGACTTAGAAAACCACATATTAACATTATCTATGTTCTATTATATATTTTAATTAATTAATTAATTACTTAACTTTTAGTTTACAACATTCAGTTCCACAAACTTTTGAGTTGCAAATTTTCTCCCTCTCCTTCTCCTCCTCCCTGACCTCCCATGGTGGCATACAATCTGATATAGGTTCTACAAATAACTTCACATTAAACATTAGTCAAGTTGTAAAGAAGAATTATAACCAATGGAATGAACAATGAGAAAGAAGGAACCAAACCAAACAAAAAAGAGAGCAAGTAGTTTGCTTCAATTTGCATTCAGACTCTGTAAATCTTTCTCTGGATGTGGAGAGCCTTTTCCATCATGAGTCCTTTGGAGTTGTCTTAAGGCATTGCACTGCTGAGAGGAGCCCAGTCTGTCAAAGTCAGTCATCACAAATATGATGTATCTGTAATTGCTTACAGTCTTCTCCTGGTTCTGCTTCTCTTATTCAGCATCAGTTTATGTAAGTTTCTCCAGGTTATCATGAAGTCTGACTTCTCACTTCTTATAGCACAATAATATTCCATTACATTCATATATGTTCTGTATTTTAATTTGTTTTGTCAAATATTTCCCATTTACATTTTAATTTGGTTGGGCCCATACTGGCATTGGGAATCTTGTGGGCCCATGTGGTCCACTGGATGTATGTGAGGAAAGAAGAAAAAAAAAGGAAAGAAAAGGAGAGAAAGAAAGGAAGAGAAAGAAATAGAGAAAAAAGAAGACTAATTAAACGTTTTATTCCTACATCTTCAGGCAACCACCTCCCCAAAACCTGTTGGTGAAAAGGGGTATGGTTCAGCTTTATTCCTACCAAACATATCGCATGTAGAATTATTGAGGCATTGGTCTCCATTTTCCTCTCTTCCCCAAATGTTCTGGTTTCCTGTTACTGCAGTCATGATCATGAGTGGTTCTCCATGCTTCACCACATTGCCATTGCTTCTGTCACAGCGATCTGTTGCCTACTGTCTCTTTCTTCCACTGGAAAATGCTATAACTTTCTTTTAGTGTTCCTCACTACTTTTCTTCCTTTTTTCTTTTGTACCACTATCATTATTATTAACTTGCTTCCCTACTCCCACTCCCCCCACCCCAGAAGCTCTTCTTTGTAACAAATAAGTATAGTCAAACATAACAAAGGAACATATTGACCACGCCTAAAAATATGTCTCATCCTGCTTTCTCTAATCAATCACATCTCTGCCAGGAGGTAGGAATCATGATTCATCATCAGTAAATCCCTTTACATGTGTAAGGAGGACCATTCCATGGATCATGCTCAGAGCTGCTCTTCTTGGCTCTAACTATTTATTGACCACATGAAACTCTGGTTGTTGCCAGAACGAGGCTCTTGGCTCTGGGCATTCTCTCTGGCTGCCCCCATGCCTGGAATGCTCCCTCCTCCACTCTGACTACTGATCTCTTTGACTTCCTCCAAGTCTCAGTGAAAATCCCACCTAATTCTGGAAGCCTTTCTTAATTCTAGTGTTTCCCCCCTCTGTTGATTATTTCCAATTCATCCCATATATAGCTTGTTTGCACGTCTGTCTCCCCCATTAAACTGTGAATTCCTTAAGACCATTGATTGTTTTTTACATTTCTTTTTATTCTCAGTATGTAGCCCAGTAGGTAGGTACACATATTAGGTGTTTAATAAATGCTTAATGATCAACTGAGGTGAGCTTGCACATGGACCCTTGGCTGCCTTTTCTGTTTTGTTTTACTTTATCAGCATAGAAGATCAAACATCATCCTCAAGATGGATTATTATGTCCTTGCAGGTGACCTTAAATCAGTTTGTGAGTTTAAGGGGACCAAAGGTTCTGGGTCCAATAAGAGGAACAAATTGCTGGTAGGGGAAGCCTGATTGGCTGGAGTCTAGCCATCTTACTAGTACAAATATAGGGGGAGTTGGACAGTGTAGAGTCAAGGTGAAGTCTACCCTTATCAGAAACCCTAGAAACTGTTATATGTTTGGTGGAGGTATAAGTAATAGCTTCCTAAGGGAGTATAACTTAGTTATAAGTTGTTATTGAATCCTGCATTATGTCTTACTGTCAGTGCATACTTGTGACAGGTGTTTTTGTTTTTGTTTTTTTCACCTCGCATGTAGAAAATAAGTACCTGTATTATGCCTGCTTTAAAAGAATACTTTTCTGTGCCTCCATTTTGATGAAACCTTAGATGTGAGTCTAGGCTTTTAGATGTGATCCTAAATCTAAAATATAATTAGGTTGCCCACTCAGCTGCCAGGGTCTGAGTTTAACTAAAGAGCCTGAGAAAAGGCAGCTTAGCTACCTCTTTAAAGGCCGGCCTCCTCTGGACTGAATACAGTTCTAATTAACAATAATAACTAACATTTATATAGAGCTTACTATGTGCTGGGCAATGTGCTGAGTACTTTACAACAACACTGAAAAATAGGTGCTATTATCATCATCCCTGGTTTACAGATGAGGACACTGAGGCAGAGGTTAAGTGACTTGCTGAGGGTCACACAACTAGTGAGTATCTGAACCTGGATTTGAACTTAGTCTCCCTAACTCCAGGCCCAACACTCTATAAAGTGTTCCACTGTCCAGGACCTGGGGCCAAAGCATACCAGCTCTGTAGAGAGAGGGAATGGGTGCATTTGCCTCAGTCCCTGTGGGCCCAGAGATAGTTCTTCAACATCAGGCACATCTCTTTTGAATTGATGGTCCTTATGGTTCTATCAGACAGGCAAGGGAGGTGTTACTGACACTTTGTAGATGAGAAAATCGAGAGGTTCCTTGGAGAGCTTTAAATGACTTGCCCCTGATCTCACCCCTGATAAGTGACATAGCCAATACTTGAACTGAGGAGTCCTTCTGATGCAGGGGACAGTGGTTTTTCCATTATATCACTCAACGCTTTCTATAAAATCAGCCCTGAGATCATAGTTGAAATTGAATGAACTGCCCCAGTGAATCAGTGAAATTATTCCCTGGAATTAGGCAGGCTGTTGTAAATACTGGGTCTGGGAAGTTAATGAAACTAAAGAATAAGATTTTTTTTAAAAAAAGAAGAGAAGCTGGGAGAATGGCTCATTAGCTGTTAATCAGTTGTAAAGCAAAAAGTAGAAAGGCAAGGGAAACCATAAAATGGCTTTGCTCCATAAGCACATTTGCCTTACTTCTGACCTCTCTATGTGAATTATTCCACAACTGAATGGGAATTGGTCTCCAGCACTATCCTTTTTGAAGTTAGCAGCTTGTATCCCTGCTCTGAGTAAATGAATTTTCTCTGCTGAAAATGAATTTCCCTAGACTTCTAAAACAGAGGTTTATGTCTATGAATGGTGCTGATTTATTTTAGATATCTCTGGAGCACTGACAGAATGACATCATGGGAAGAGCCATGAACTGGGGGTCACATGACCTGGGTTTTAGTCTGAGTTCCATGAACATTAGCTTTGTGACCTTGAGTAAGATACTTCCCCTTTCTGAGGCCTAGTTTTCTCTTCTAGAAACTGAAGGAATTGGATTAAGGGCCTCGGAAAGCTTTGTCCTTCTAGGATCCTGTGGAAGAGTGATTCACGCTGTCCAATGGGGATGATGCCTGACCAATAAAAAATAGCATTTTGTTTGTTGAAGATCAGTGATGGTGACTAGACATTTAACTAACAATTGTCTGCTTCCATTTCCCTCCGTCCTCACCAATGCCTTTCTCTGAAGAATCTCTCCGTCCATGTATATTTTCTACCATTAACAACCAAGTCTCAGGCACTCACCTATAGAACTGCCATGGTTGTTTCACACCTCCAGCCTATCAACATCTTTTTTCTCCTATGAAACTTAAGAGGATCAGTGTTTGGCCTCTTACGTATGCTCTCTTCTTTCCATGGTGAGATGTTCAGAGGGTTGGGTAGATACATAAATATGTAGTTACATATATTTTTATATATATATATACATATATATATATATATATATATATATATATATATATATATATATATATATATATGAGAAGGGACTATATATACAGAAGGGACCATGTGGGCAGAGGTTACTGTCATATACAGAAGGGACCATGTGGGCAGAGGTTACTGTCACCGTATATAGGGAGTATTTTCTGTTTCATCTTAAATCAATTTATAGTAGGGGAAAAAAGAGAAAGAACTGATAAATAGAAGTATGTATAGGATGGTTTTACAGAGATATACATACATACATATATTTATGTATAAGGATTTGTTCTGTAAAATTTGGACTCAGTTAAAAGGCAACACCCAAGGACCTAGAGGGCCACTTGTGTCCTTGAGGTCGCAGGTTCCCTACCTCTGATACCTATTTATCTAATGGTAACCATCGGTAGGGTGGGAGGGAAGGGAAGAAAAAAAGAAAGTTGTATTATATATTTGTAAGACAGATAAACACATAGGAGGGCTGCTAACACAGGTGCACTCTTGATCTGGTCAAACAGGAAGGACAGGAAGTCAGCTTTGAAAGGATTAATAATCTTTATTTTGGTCTAGTCTTCTCACAAGAGAGTCTGCTGATAATGGGTGCACTAACTCCTATAGCACTGCCTAATCGCCCTTCTCGCAGGATCCTATAAGAAGGGGGGGCACTACCCCTGCATCTCAGTGGGGTCAATTGAGACAGGCACAGCTTGCGTACTCAACAATATCCCCTTGAACCTCATTGGGGGCCGGTTGAGGCCAATACAGATTCCCCACAAGCCTTGATGGGAGCCAATCAGGGCCCATACTGCATTCTAGTTTGTGCATTCAACCCTATAGGTTACCCACACCCATGCCCACCTGCTTTATAGAGCAATAAACAAAGAAGGCATTTTGCCAGCAATAGCCTCACAAGTTTGTGTTATATCTCACTGAGCAGTTGCAGTGGATACTTACAATTTTAAGCATAAATGTTTATATTATTTATCATTGTATAATGCTGTACAAGTATGGTGGAAATGCTTACAAGTCATGAGCTTAGGAAATAGAGACTGTTATGGTCATGAATCCTGGGAAACTAAACTGTAAGAAAGAATAACAAAAATCTACCTTATACACGGTAAAATGTACCTTACTTACAATATTTAAAAGGAATAGCAAGTTCTACATAATAGAATTATAGTCTAATGTAAAATCATCTTTTTTTTTCTATTTTATTGTGTTATGGAAATTGTTTTGTTTCTTAAGTTCAGAATAAAATAAATACATTTTTTAAAATGACCATTTCTGAAATGTTTTCTTGAGTCATAGAATTTAAGCATGTGTTACTGCCTTTGATGAACAGAGAATGAAAAATGTTAAACTAATTAAAAGATTTGACCCCCCCACTTTTTGTGACTGCTTGCTTCTTCTTTGCTAGATTGATGACACAAATGTTTTTTAATCTATATCATTTCATGATTCTTCTGCTTTAGTCTTTTGTGGCACATACTGTAAAGGGATGTCAGTGTTCCCCACAAAAAGGTTTGAAATGTCTTATAATAATATAGATTTTCTCTATACCTGCCATAGGGAGGTACATTGAACTGGAAGGCTTATAGCCATGCTCATAGTCTTAGAGCTGGAAGGAAGCCCTTCAAGTCATCTAGACCAAAGGGTTCATTTTACATATAAGGAAACTGAGGCTAGAGAGTTAGCCTGATTTGCTCAAAGTCAAGGAGGCTTGTAGATTGAGAGCTGGAAAAGACCTCATCTAATTAAGTTCAACTTCCTTATTTTACAGATAAGGAAATTATGACTTGTTCAGAGAGGTTAAGTGACTTGCCAATTGTTACATAGGTATTAATCAACAGAGGCAGATTTAAAGGTCTTATGAGTCATAAAACTTAAGACATAAAACATAAGACCAGAGCCAGGGCTTCTTGTTTCTAGAGCCAGTACATTACTGTTTCCTCTAGTCAAACAATTAGGTATTTGCAAAGGTGAGTGGACTAGAGTTCCCTTTTCCTGACTCCTAGTCCAATGTGGTTCCCACAATACCACACTATGATGTGAAGAGTAAAAGTCAACCTATCCACAAATCTTTATTCAGTGACTGTTCTTAATTGGGGGAAGCTGACTTAGATTTTCACAAGTGACGGATGGAGCTATGTCCTAAACACACCAAACCATCAACCACGGCCTTGTTTGTGTTTGCCAGTTATAGCTTTCCTGGAAAGGATTCCACCGTGAGAAGCAAGATGCCACAGTTGATTAAGTAAACCTGACAGTCAGAAGGAGACCAAGCTGATGAATCACTATTTAGCACTGAATGAGGGTGATGGATAGATCAGCTGAGGTCAATTCAAAGAAAAAAGTAATTAGAGAGTCTTGCCCGTGTGCGCTTTCCTGCATTCCCCGGCATGTCAGTTCACCATAAATTTATCGTGATTACATCCAGGGAGCTGTTGGCTGGCACTGATATTGTATTCAAGTCTTAATCTTGATTCTATTTATAGAATTTGACATATATTTGACATACGTGCTCCTCTAAAGCCCATTCAGTATAAAGTGGAAAGAGGGCTGTTTGGGAGTCTGAAGTGAGAGACTGTGTCCCACAATAGTCAGAGGAAATGGGATTTTTTCTTTAATACTAAATTTATTGTTAATACCATTAAAATTTTTTCAAGGTCTCTCCCACTCTGTCCCACATATTGAGAAAGTAAACAGTATGATACCAACTATACATGTGAAATCATGCAAAACACATGTTTTCAGATCTCACCTTGTATACTTACCACCTATATGACCTTGAGTCAGTCACTAAACCTCAGTTACTGGACCATAAATCACTGGGCCTCAATTTTCTCCAGTAAAATTAGGGGGGGCCAACTAAATGATCTATGAATTTTCCTTCAAATCTAATTGTTTATGATCTGCCATACCTGATTCCTAAATTAGTCTAAATTATTCAATCTCCCATCTACTTCCACCAATATACCCTTGTACTCAGTATGATGAGGATGTTGTTGTTCAGTCATTTCAGTGATGTCTGATTCTTTGTGAGCCCATTTAGCGTTTTCTTGACAAAGATACTCCAGCAGTTTTCCATTTCCTTCTTTAGCTCCTTTTATGGATGAGGAAACTGAGGCAAACAGGGTTAAGTGACTTGCCCAGGGTCACACAGCTGGTAAGTGTCTGAGGCCAGATTTGAACTAAGAAAGATGAGTCTTTCTGACTCTAAGCCTGGCATTCTCTCCACTGTGCCACCTAGCTACCCCATGATGATGATGATGATGATGATGATGATGATGATGATGATGATGATGATGATGATGATGATAGCTGGCATTTATATAGTGCCTTGCAAAAAAAAACCCTTTGCATATATTATCTCCTTTGGTCATGACAATAATGCTGTGTAAGTAAGGGGCATTTTAGTGTGTGTAAAGTGGATTTTTGTTATTATTTCTTAGAGTTCAATTTCCCAGGATCCGTAGCTATAACAATCTCTCATTCCCAGGTATTAGATATGAGTTCCCACAGTTATGGTTCAGAATATCTCCCCCACACTTGGACAACATTATATAATGATAAATAATATAAACATCCTCTTCGACTGTGTAGTGAGATACAGGGATGGGGTTATGCAAACTTGTGAGACTATTGCTGGCAATATGCCTTCTTTGTCTGTTATCCCTACTAAAAAGTAGTCGTTGGTCAGTGAATGGGGAGCCTTAGGGTTGAGTGCACAGATGCTGTGCATGGCTTGATGGGTCCTCATCAAGGCTTGGGGGGAATCTGTGTTTGGGATTTAGGGGATGCACAAGTTGTGCGTGTCTTGCCTGACCCCGTTGAGATGTAGGGGTAGTTGCCCCGCCCCTTCTAGCCCACCCCTTCAAGAAGGGTGATTAGGGAATGAGGAGTTTGTCCTCCCATTATCAGCAATCCTCTTCTGAGAGAACTAGACTAGAATAAAGTAAGATTATTAACCTCTTCTTAGTGTCTTTCCTGTCTGACCGGATCAAGAGTGAACTTGTGCTAGCAGCCCTCCTGTGTGTTGTGTCTATTTATCTTACACACTACAAGGCAGGCACTATTACCATTCCCTTTGCACAGGTAAGAAAACTGAGAATCAGTGAGATTAAGTGACTTGCTAATGGTATGAGTATGAATATACGAGTTGGAATTTGAACTCTGGTCTTCCTGAGTCTAGGTTTAGCACTCTATCCACTGTGCCACTTCATGGGCCCATCTGCCACCTATTTCCTTCTTTCTCTTTTTACATCTGTGGTCGCACATTCTAAACAACAATAGAATATTTTCTAAGATTTATTTACAAAAGGAAAGAATGTGTACAAATTCAGAAATTATATAATAGGGTAAAGTTATCAGATGACAAAATAATGAGAACTGTCCAGTGCCAGTTAATTGTGTTGCTTGGTGCCAGCTCTGGCCTCTTCTTCCTAGATTTGAAAGTATGGCATCAGGCTCCTCATTTATAAAATAAGGTTGTTGGACAAGAAAGTTGTTAAGATCCTTTCTAACTTTGTCATCCTTTAAGAACAAGAATTAAATCAAACTCGGCTGAGTACCATGATTCAGCTAAGCTGTGTTAGACAGAATTTTATTTCATAGTTCGCATGGTTATTACTTGCTCTCCAGGTTCTACACTGTGTATATATGTGCCTTTAATGGATCCTTTTTTGGTAATATCTTGAGTTCCTTCACCATCCTGGTGACTCTACTGGCTATTCTTAGGTTTAGCAAGGTCATCCTAAAAGTATGGCTTCCAGAAGTGAATGGCCCAGGTCTGCTATACTCTATAGCAGAATTATTTCCTTCCTGGTCTTGGATATTCTGCCTTTCTTAATGGAGCCTAAGGTGGCTGCCATATCCAAGTCCTGATTTCCTGTAGTGATCCATTTACACCTCCCTAAGTCAGTTCACCTCTCTCAACACATTGGCCATTCCAACCCTTTTCATTACCTGTCAAGCCTCCTGTGGCATCCCCTTCCTACGTACTCTCGCTGAGAATGTCATGCTGTACTTCACCACTGAAAACAATGACGACATTCATCAAGAGCTTCCTTTCCTCTCTTCCTTCTTATTTCATACCATTCAGGCATCTTCCCATCCTATCTCCTCCTTGTTGTCTCCTTTGATCTTATTTCCTGATAAGAACAAGTGGTCCTTATTTGAGCAGGCAGGTTTTAGACAAAGAAATCAAAGCTGTCTACAATCCTTCGAAAAAATGCTTTAAATCACTATTGATTGGAGAAATGAAAAGTAAAACAACCCCATGCCTTTCAGATTGACTAACATAACTGAAAAGGAAAATGGCAAATGTTGGAGGAGATGTGGGAAAATTAGGACACTAATGCAATGTTGGTGGAGTTATGAACTGATCCAGACATTCTGGAGAACAATTTGGAACTATGCCCCAAAGGCTACAAAACCCATGCATACTCTTTGATTTAGCAATAGCATTACTAGGTCTGTATCTCAAGAGAATTTTTAAAAAGGAAAATGAATTAGATGTACAAAAATCTTCTAATGATGAGAAAGAATTAGAAATTGAGGTGATGTCTACCAATTAAGAAATGGCTGAACATTGTATGTGAGGGAATACTGTTGTGCTATAAGAAATGATGAGCAGGATGCTCTCAGAAAAACCTGGAAAGACTTATATGAATTGAAGCAAAGGGAAATGAGCAGAGCCAAGAAAACACTGTACACAGTAACAGTGGTACTGTATAATGATCAACTGTGAATGTCTCAGCAATACAATGATTCAAGACAATTCTGAAGAACTTATGATGAAAAATGCTCCCCATCTTCAGAGAAAGACCTGATGGAGTCTGAATGCAGATTGAAGCAAGCTTTTTCTTTGCTTTCTTTATTTTTATTGGTATTTTTTGTCTGTGTTTTCTTTTACATGAGCAATGGGGAAATATGTTTTGTATGACTGCACATGTATGACCCATATCAAATTGCTTGTCTTTTCAATACAGGGTGGGGGTGGGGGGTAGGGGAAAGGAGGAATGGATGGAGAGAATTTGGAACTCAAATTTTAAAAAATGAATATTAAATATTGTTTTTAATGCAACTGACGGAAAACACAACATCAATTTTTAAAAATGAATGTTAAAATTTTTATGCATAATTGGGAAATGGTAGAACAGGTTATGAGCTAGATTTACCTCTGGATAAATTTTATAATCAACTTGAGCGTGTTCTGGGGCTAGGAACCAACATTTTTATCTAGGCCACAAAGTATATGGGCATGCCAAAGTGGCACAGTGGATAGAGGCTGGCCCTGGAGTCAGGAGGACCTGAGTTCAAATCCACTCTCAGACACCTCCTAGCTGTATGACCTTGGGGGAGTCACTTAGCCATGTTTGCCTCAATTTCCTCATCTGTAAAATGAGCTGGAGAAAAAAATGGCAAATCACTCCAGTATCTCTGTCAGGAAAATCCCAAATGGGATCACTAATAGTCAAACACAACTAAAACATAACCAAACAACATGTCAATACCAAGGCAGGGAAGAAAGCTACAGGTTGAACTTACTATATAATTTTTAAAAATGCTTGCAGTTTCAAGTACAAATCTCTTTTCTGTTCTAAGCCAATATGTGGCATATGATGTGGTTCATTTTTTTTTGGCATTTGATAAATTCAGGATAAAAATTTAAGTATAGCATGTTTTTCTTTGTTGCTGAGTAAAGTTCATTGGGTTAGGGAGAGGGGAGGGAATGAAAGGCTATATTTGGAAAGGACTGTGGTATACAACCAGAAGGCAAAAATAAAATAAAATTTAAAAACCAGGCCATGCCCCACTAACCTCATTCCCATTTTATTAGACATATAAAGGGAGAATGCTGTAGTTTTACTTTGCCAAGTTTTTATCAAAGCAGTTAACAGAGTCTCTCATGCTTTTCTTTAAAGAACAATGGCATAGTATGGGCATCTCCCCCCCCCCCCCCGCCCTGTCCAGATTTCTGGTTAGCTTTGTGCTTTTTGACATTTTTTATCAGTGCCTTAGATAAAGGTGGTTATGTGCACCAAATTTTCAGAGGACACCAAGCCTGGAGGGATGGTTATTACACTGAATTACAAAGTTAGGATCCAAAAAGATTTTGACATTTCAGAACATTGGGCCAAATCCTCTTTGAATGCTTGGTTGAAACTGTGACCCCCCCTCCCCCCTCCCCCCAATATGACAAGAGCCTTCTAACGGTGCAGAACACAGCTCATCCATATCGTCTTATCCTAACTCTCGTCTACATCTTCCATACTCCAAGGTCTGACCAATACACTGGGGCCTCTCTTCTAAATTTCTTTATATTAAATGAACAAGAATTGAGGGTCATTTTATATTTTTTCTGTTTCATATGTGTTATTGTTGAGTCATTTTTCAGTTGTGTCTGACTCTTTGTGACCCCTTGGGGTTTTCTTGGCAAAGATACTAGAGTGGTTTGCCATTTCTTTCTCTAGCTCATTTTATAGATGTGGAAACTGAGTCAAACAGGGTTAAGTGACTTGCCCAAGGTCATATAGCTAGGAAGTGTCAGAGAGTAGATTCGAACTCAGGAAGATGAGTCTTCCTGACTCCAGGCCCATCACTCTATTCACTGTGTCACCAAGCTGCTCTTCATGTATTGCCATGGTCAAAGAATTCACTGTCAAGTGACCAACCTTCTGGTTCTTAGCTTGTCCAATTGGATGAAAAATATCTGTTGCAGGGGCAGCTAGGTGGCACGATGAATATGGCACCGGCCCTGGAATCAGAAGGACCTGAGTTTAAATATGGTCTCAGACACTTAACATTAGCCATGTGACCTTGGGCAAGTCACTTAGCCCCAATTACCCTGCCTTCCTCTTCCAAAAAGCAAAAAAAAAAATCTGTTGTCTAGATCATGCTGTTGTATGGACAGCCTACAGAGCTGGTACATTAATACATATTAGACAGTCACTGAAATTGGTCAATGATCTGGACCCCAAATAGGAAAAGAATGGGTTGTATTTATCTTTGGAAAATTCAAAGTGCTTTAAAAAACCCAACATTTCTTTATTAAGCAGAGGCACATCTTTTTTGATAACTTTGATCAATGCAACGATCAGTCATGACACCATAATACTGATGATGAGCCATGTTTCTTACCTCTTGGCAAAGATATGGTGGACCAGAGCTGCAGAATAAGACACACATTTTCAGATACAACCAATGCCAGGATTCATTTTGTGTGACTATACTCATATTTTATAAGGGAGGGCTTTTTTTTTTTGGTGAGGATAGTTGGGAGGGGGAAGGAAGTGGTAGTGATAGTGATACTAAAAAAAGGAAGAGAAAAAAGTGCCAATGAATTATTTAAAAAAAAAACAGAAGATAGAAGTTTATAAGGGGAAGCAGTCAATCAGGGACCACCATGTTAACTATGAAAATCATAAGCTTAATATAGTACAGATTCATTTTAATATGCAGTCTTTCTTTTCTTTTTGTAGAGAAATATTTTGGTGATGTTTATCAATAATAATAAAAAGGAAAATTTATATTTTATATATTTATTATATATTTATAAATTTATAAAAGGAAAATAATACAATTTATAATAATAAAAAGGAAAATTTTAAATGACCTTTATTAAACACCTACTGTGTGCAGAGTTACTGTGTTAGCCACTGGGTGAAGTACATCACATAGATAAATTATGACCCTGCTTTTCAGGAGCCTACCATCCAGTAGGAGGATGAGACACTAACACATATAATGCACCATACTACATTATAAATTCATTCAATACTTAAAGAGCATTATGTGAGATCAGAGGGGAAGATTATCATCCACTGGGACTGTCTGGAAAAGCTTCCTGAAGAAAGTGACTTTTGAGTTGGACTTTAAAGGTTGTATAGGAGTTCAAGAAGTGAAGATGGAGTAGGAGAGCATTCCAGGTAAAGGGAAGAGCTGGATTCTAAGCACAGAGAGGTTAGAGAACAGTGAATGTTGGGGGAAGGCACAGTGTTGTCTGTTTAACTGAAGTGTAGGGAGAGTGTTTGCCTTAGATCCTGGAGTGACTCTGCTAGGCAATGTTAGTGGGCTCAGACGAATTTGCCTGAACTCATGTCCTGATGGCCACTGATGAGAGGTTGTGACTCCTTCCAAGTAACTTCTTGTATTTTAACAAGTTTGCCTGGAGAAAATATCTCCCCTTAAATAAGTAATGGAAGGAATTTCAAACTGGTAATATGAGTATTTTTGTTGGGGTGGGGGCAAGGAAGGATTTGTTTGAATTCTCTTCAAGTTATGGTTATCTACTCTGCATACACATAAAAGCAGCCTTATCCAGAAGTCTGAGGGCTTTTTTTCCACACTTGGGACTTTTCTATCTGTTTTTACCAGGCATAAGCACTACCTTTCAGCCCAATCTGATCTATTCAATTTACTCATGTTTCTCTATCCATTTTCCTATATGTATCCCTACCACATTGACATTAAATTAAAATCTGTAAGTGATAAATGATCCAAGACCCAAAAGATTCATGATGAAACATGCTGTCCACCTTGAGAGAAAGAACTGATATCCAGACTGATATATATTATTTTCACTTTTTTCCTTCGTTCGTTCCTTCATTCCTTCCTTCCTTCGTTCCTTCCTTCCTTCCTATCTTGTTCAAAATGAATAATATGGAAATGTTTTACATGATTGAACATGCATAATCTATGTCAGATTGCTTATTGTCTCAGGGAGGGGAAAAGAGAGGGAAGGGTAGAATTTATAACTCAAAACAATGTTAAAAAATTGTTTTAATGTGTAATTGGAGAAAAATTATTTTTAAAAATGTATTTGTATAGTAGCACATTTGAAGAACTCACATTAATTTAATTTGTCCATTTAATCCCCATAACATAATTGAAAGAAGTTAGAGGACATATCTAAGGTCATCCAATAAGATGGGAGTAGAATTTGGAATCTTACCCACCCCACCTCCCAACTTCAGAAAGCTCTTCATTTATGGAAAGAAAGAAGAAAATAAGCATTTATTTAAGCACCTACTATGTGCCAAGAATTATGCTAAGTACTTTACAAATATTATATAATTTGATCCTTATACACAGTATCTCCTTGATACATTGACTTATAATAGGGGTGCTCTGCAATCAGTTCACATTGGCTAGCAAGAGCCAATTGTAAAATTTTCAGCATGAGCATTTACAACTCAGACATTGACAAACGCTACAAATTGGGGTTTGATGTATTATTTTGTTAATTGTCTAGATTTAAGAAAGTGATAGAGAAAATGTTAATAATTCAGATTAAAGTGAATGTAGTCTTGCATTTTTGTAGATCTAGCTGTTAAACATTTACTAACCCCTCCCCCTCTGTATACTCTCCCTTTTGTCTTTCTATAATTTTTTCCTGTAGACACTAATAATTTTTTGTGTGTGGAATTCTTATCTGATGACAGTGAAAGATCTTTCTGTTTCTCTAGAAGGGAATGAGAATTTCTCTTCCTCAAATTTTGAAGTGTATTAGACCCTGCCAATTTTTAAGGCACCAAGAAAGGACTCATTAAGCATTTTATGAGATGCTCTTTAGACTATTAAGTTAAAAAGCTTAGTAATAAAACAGTTGGAGTTAATCAGTTGAATAAAAAACAAGGAAGCTGTTTTGTTTTGTTTTGTTTTGATCAAACTGGCTAATAGAGACCTCATAGTTATTAGAAACAAGAATTCTATGTTATCAGATAGATAGCTCTGGAAAAGGTTGCTGGCAAACTTAGAACAATTTGAAATAGTTACTTGGGAAAATGAGGACAGTAAAGATTAATCCATAATATTACGAACGTGGCTATTTTCAGACAAGGATTTCCTTTTAAAAACTCAGAAAAGGAAGAAACTGTGACCTGTTTAACATGAACCTGTCACCTCATTAGCAAGAGAGTAATTAGTTACTATAATCTGGGCTCACATGGTGCTCCTTACCTCCATCTCCTGAATGATGCTTGAAATACTTTTAATTATGGACAAAAGCATTTAAATCCACAGTCAGAGCTAAGAATAAATATACAAATAGGCCTTAGAAAGATAACTGAGTTGACAGATATAGAAATGAACATAGTGATAAAAAGGAACCTGCAAGTTCAAATAGAGGAAGAGCAAAGAGAACCCAAGTAGAAGACTTCTTCTGATCAGTTGCCCTGGCAATTAATCTTCATAAGCCTATAAGCAACCTTTTCCTATATTTGTCACTGTGATCATGGAATAATTCCCATTTTAGATATCTTTTAGGCTAAATTAGACATCTTGCTAAAATAGTCTTCTCATATATTTACTTCTCATATATTTACTATAAGTCCACATTCAACAAATTTTGATTGTTTCACATTTTTTCCCCCAGGACTGATCCTAATTATAATCCTCTTTTCCTGAACCAGAAATGTATGGTGAAATTATTATTATTAAAAATTTTTGAATAGTTATCTTTTGTTTTCATGCAACCCACATTTCCCAGTGTGTGCTTCCCTTTCCTCCTCCAAGGGAGCTAGCTCTCTGTCTCTCTCTCTGCTGTTGGCTGTCATTTATTTTTCTATTTTTAAATTCAGAGGGAAAAACCAAGCACTTCTATAACACAGTAAAATAAAAAGATAATTACACACGAAATTACAAATCTACCCTTTACAATTTGAATTTGCTATTCTCTCCAAATATACAGCAAAGTTATCATGTAAATTTCTTTTTTCCCTTTTTTTCTTTCCTCCTAGGGAGCTGTTATTAAAAAAAAAAGAATGATAAAGAGAAAAAACCCCAATTAAGAAAACCTTAGTCACATATGAAAAATATCTGACATTATATTCAGACTTTCATACCTCTAATCCCCAACTTGTGCAAATATGTCAGGGAGAGGGGAGAGGTACCTTCCTTTATTTCTTCTTTGGTACCAAATAGTTATTTAACATTTTTGTTAATTTTGGGGGGGAGCTTTTTGTTTTTCTTCCCATTTACATATCAAAGTTATTGGGTATATTGTTTTCCTAATTTTGCCTGCTTCTCTTTGAATCAGCTCACATGTTTTCTTGTATTTCTTTGTGTTCTTCATGATCTTTAATCACCTATCCACTTTGAGTTCATTGTTGTATATGGTGTAGGATTTTGGTGTAAACTTAATTCTGCCAGACTTTTATCTAGTTTTCCCAGTAACATCTCTAGTAAGTAAGGGATTATTTTTTTTCAGGTAATTTAATTTTTAGACTCACTGAATATTGGGTTATTGATTTCAATTATTTCTGATTTTTCTTTGACTATTCTGTTCCTTTTTTATTTTTCACTTTTATATTCTTTAACCTACTTTTATATTTTTAAATAGTACTGAATAATTTTGCTAATTGACTGATAATATAATTTGAGGTCGGGAAGTATCTTTGAAGGAAATTATTGCATTTTAATAGTGTATATATGAGAAATATATGAATGAATTTCATCCAGAGAAAATTAAGGCCTTGTTGGAGGTCATGGTAAGAAATAACTAGTCTAGGGGGCGGAGCCAAGATGGCGGCGTAGAAGCAGCAAGGTCCCGCAGCTCCCACACCGCCACCCTAAACACCCATAAAATATGAGCCCAGACAAAGTCTAGGAAAGTCTAGGACTCCCAGACTCACAAAAATACAGAGGACACAGCTCTCACTGAAGGCAGCTCGGCAGTACGGACTCAGCGCAGCCGCCAGAGGGAAGGCTGGAACAGCCAGAAGCCTAGACCTCAGCCAGGCCTGGGGCAGTGGGAAGGAGCTGAGCTGAGCCCCGCAGGCAGCCTGCAGAGGTTCTACAGCCTCCAGCACCTCCACATCTGCCAAGGCGTGAGGAACAGGATGGGAGAGAGGCAGCTCACACCCAAAACTGCAGCCGTGGCCAGGCAAGACCTCAGGGCAGCCAGGAGGAGCAGCAGAGCCTCCCAAACAGCAGCTAGAGTCTACTTCAAAGAAAATCTAAAGCACCGGCCTAACAGGATCTTTAAATCTTCAGATATGGTTAGTGAAAGTGAAACTTTGAAAATTAATTTGGGGAATAAGGCAATTCGGCCATTCTGCCCCCGGGGCAAAGAAGCAGTGGGGGAAGGGAACTGCTGGATCCACTGGCAGCCCCCACCAGGCTGCTTCAGAGCCCCTGGCCTGCGGACTCAACAGGGGGGCTGAATCGATTGATCAGGGCCAAATGCTCTTGCGTTGAGTGGCCTAGATCCAGATCGTGGTCTTGGGTGGTAGTCTTGGGGTGCGCTTTCAGCAAGCCAAAGGTGGGGGGACTTGCAACACCCCCCTAATAGTGCTGGCAGTTGGGAAAACCCCAGCAATTTGGAACAGAACTTCCCCCCCTTGGAAGCAGAGTTTCACAGAGCTAAAAAAACCAACCAATTAATTGACTGGCCAACATGAGAAAAAGGAAGCAAAATAAAAACAATAAAACTCTAGAATCCTTTTTGGGGGACAA
>CM053596.1:178671778-178724983 GCA_028646575.1 Pseudocheirus occidentalis | reverse complement strand
CATATTGTGACAGTGATCATATGTCCCTCCTTCCTATCCCTCCCCGCCCTTGTTCTGTTTTCTACCCTGTCCCTGTCCCTTTACTGAAGTGTGAGCATCCAGCATCCCTCCCCCAGACCCTGCCCTCCCCTCCTTAAGGATGTTTTTCAAATGAGTTAGTGCCTGCGTGCGCGCGTGCACACACACACACACACAACTTTGAAAACTGTAAAACCCTTTATAAATGCTAACAGCTATTGTTATTAATTGTAACAACAATAAATAATAATAAATAATTCAACATATTTGGGGTGTAGTGGGAAGTTTGAAAAGAGCCACCTAGCTAAAAATACTTTTGCTATTTTTAAAAAATACGGACAAGAATAAAAAGAAAAGGAAAATGTTGAAAATTCCTATTTTTATAGATAGCTGTTGTTCTATGGAAGAGGGATAGAATTAGGAGGATTTGAAGTCCAGCCTCTGACAAACACAGGAAAACATGTGACCGCAGATAAATCCCTTAACCTTTCAATGTCTCAATCAACTTGGAGAATTAAAACTATAAGCTAAAAACGAGTTGTTAATCTTCATTGGTCGTGGGAGTTTCCACAATGGTGGTTTCCTACATCAATTAAAGTACAGTCTGGATCATATATATTTGTGTATACATATGTCTATGTCTATGACAATGTGCCTATAGTCTAACTATACCAGAAGATTTCTGCTGGTCTTCCTCTGGTACCACGTTGTGTCAGGAGAGGAGGTAACCTGGTAAATGTTTTACAATCTTCTCAGTTAAAAAACAAAAGTATACTTTTAAATTTACTCTCCATTATTAACATTTTCTTCATCATTTTAAATCTATACAATCAACAGAATAGTAAATCAAGCCTTGGTTTATAGTATTTGCCAGTTTCCAAGGTATAAATATTCACAATGAGAATTTAACAGTTAGCTTTCATAAGTTGGTTCCCCAAGTTGGTTCTAGCACACACCTGGTCAAGCAGTAGCCATAGCCTCTGAAAGGCTAAGTCACTGAAGTAAGAACTGTAGTAGGGTTTTTTTGTTTTGTTTTTTTTTTTTTACCAAACTAGAAGGGCTTTGAGTGAGCCTGGTGGCTGGTTAGGCATGCCTGTTGTTTGAGGACCAGCTAAACTAAGTACTAAAAGGGCTCATTCCCAAAAGGTTGGCTACCGGGTGATGAATTTTTCAATAATGTCAACTCTTAAGAGGTCAGAATTTGCTTCAATAAACAATTGGACAAAAACAGATTTTTTTCAAAATGTTAAAGAATACATTGGAACAGATATTAACAGGTGCCAAATCCTTAGACAGTATCCTAAAAGAACTACAAAGTACTGTACTTTCTTCAATGCACATAGAACATGGGCCAGGTGACTATGATATGCTAGCATACCTGGCCCATGCTCTATGGATATCTCCATTTTCTACTATAAGATAATAGATCTTGTTTGGGGATATTCAGTTTAAAAGGGGACCTCTTGACAACACATCACCAGAGTCAATTCCAACAGTGTTTGCTGAAAAAGAGCATCTATCATGCACCTGAGTCAACAGCAGTTATTTTAAATACAGCCCTGAAATACTACCCAAAATTTGCTCCAGCTAGCCACATACAATTGTAGCCATTTGGAGCATGACAAAAGTCACACTGTCAATCTTCTTCTGTGGCAATGTCCAAAAAAAAAGCATCTCACTGCTCTTATTGGTTGGCAGTGTTGTGTGGTAGACAGAGCATTGGGTTTGAAATCAGGAAGATGTAGGTTCAAGCCTTGCCTTAGGCTCTTCCTAGTGTGGCCCTCAGAAAGTTACAACATCCTCTCTAAGCCTGGCAGGGTTGTGATGAAGCTCAAATGAGATTCTACATGTAAAATGCTTTGAAAACCCTAAAGTGCTATATAAATATTAGCTGAACAATAAAATAATGATACATATTTATTGGTTGACTAATTCCTTTTTCCTAACTCCAAAGTGAGGACAGGGATTGGATAAACACAAGAAGGGAGTGGATTCTTATGTCATATGCTTTTGAGTGTTGAAATAGAGCAACATCTGGGAAGTCTTCACAGAGAGGCAACGTGCAATTTTTGTACCCATTATTAATGGCATAAAAGATGCCCAATATTGGATGGGGTTAACACTATCCCACTGGGGTTTAGACAGAGAACTCAAACATTAGCATGAAGTTATTGCTCAGGAGACTGAGGCAGGATGACAGTGCAGAGTGAAGTGCAACTATTTGATATCTACCGGTCCAATTATTCTTGCCAAGTTCTAATATTTGCACCCTGCTAAAACTTGGAAAGTAGAGTTAGTGTCTTTTAATTTGGTCCTCGGCAAAGACCCAGTTGTCCTGTTCTAGGTATGGCACTAAGTCTTCCTCATTGTCTTGGAGTTTGTGAAAGCAATTAGGGGAAGGCTATGTGGTGAAGATTGAATGTGGAGGGAGGGAGAGAGAGAGAGAGAGAGAGAGAGAGAGAGAGAGAGAGAGAGAGAGAGAGAGAGAGAGAGACAGAGACAGAGACAGAGACAGAGACAGAGACAGAGAGACAGAGAAAGAGAGACAGAGACAGAGACAGAGACAGAGAGACAGCGAGAGAGACAGAGACAGAGAGATAGAGAGAGACAGAGAGAGACAGAGAGACAGAGACACAGAGACAGAGAGAGACAGAGACAGAGAGACAGAGACAGAATGCATTATTAGAGGGGGGAGGCAGGATGGGAAACAATCTAGTTATTTAAGAAACAGAATGTTTCTCCTTGTTAGGATAAGGATATGGGATGCTAATTGCAGCATTTATAAAGCTGGTGACAAACATTTTACTCTGTCAGAAAAGTGGTGGCAGAAGCCTGTGTCTATCAAATTTGAACTGTATTTTTTTGCATAAAGAATTGCAGATTTTAGAAGCCTCAAGAAAACTGGCCCCAGTTCTGAAGCATATGGTTTGATTGTCATAATTTCCAGCCACTTTCATCTCAGGTTCCAGGTTTTCATTGACCTCTAGAGGTCAATTGTTTTACCATGCTTCAGGAGATCTATTTTTACTAGGAGTTCAGAAGAAAGAGAAAGGACATCTAGTCACTCTGGTATGGTTAAAAAAAATCTACTGAGCGATTATAGATTTAGTGCTGGAAGGGACCTTAGGGACTATCGAGTCCATCTGCCTCCTTTCACAGAGGAGGAAAGTGAAGCCCGGAAAAGTTAAATAATTTGCTCAGGGTTACACTGCTAGTAAGTGTCAGAAGCAGGATTTGAACTCAGATCTTCTTGATGCTTCATCCAGTACAGTACACTGTCTGCTGAATTTCTTAGCTACTAGGACTATAGAGTTGGATCCAGAATGGATCTAAGAGGCCATCAGGGCTATCAGATATAGTGGATAGAGCACTGGGCTTGGAATCAGGAAACTGAGGCAATCAGTGGTAAATTACTTGCTCAGAGTCACACAGCTAGCCGTTGTCTGAGCCTGAATTTGAACTCAGGACTGATTTCAGGATTGGCACTCTATCGACTGTGCCTCCTAGTTGTCCTATTTTAGGCTAGATGAATCTTTTTTTTGAAGGATGACATGCTATATTTCAGCCTCACCAAATTGGTCCATCTTTGTGGTTTTATCTATTTCCCTACTGGAATTTATAGACATTTTATTTTGTCTAAGTATACTTTTGAATTAAATTCCTGGTTGGCAAATTTGTAAAGAAAATGAACATGAATCGAAGTTCACTTTGATGAAGATTTTGCCAACTACTTTCCCTCATTTCTTTCTTCTTTTTCCTTCTTCTCACCCCCTTCTACTCTCTTACTCTGTTTCTCTTTCCATCTTATGTCATATTCTTCTACATTTTATTCCTTCCCTGGTCATAGACAAGTGGTCCCACTGGGCTTTGCTTCATACCAGTAGTGACACTGAAGACTAATTTATAATCTGCTTTGTTTAAATGCTGTAGGAATTCAGACCTAGAAATGGACTTTCCCTTCCCTTACTTACCGCAAGGCACTTAGGACCCATGGCTATTCTTGGTATAAAAGTCATAGTCTTCAAAGGACCAAGCTACAGCATTTTAAGTTTAACAGCCCTTGACTTTACTGCCCTCCAAGGCCTTTGCACTCTGCAGCTGTGACTACCTAATGCCAAATAGTGAGTTCAGAAGCAAAAGTTCCAATTAGTCTTAACATCTGATTTTGTTTTGCTTTGCTTTTAATGCCAATGTTTGGTTTAATGGAGTGCCTCACTGAACTGAATACTGGTTATGACACCATGTAGATAAGGGGTGACAATATTCTCACTGGTCATTTACCTGCAAAAATTCTATTCATGACTACATAGAAAAAGCAATTTAATTTGGTGCAAATGTTTTCTTAGAGAGATAAAAATACTTCAACTCACCTACCATTGAAATTAAAAACAGAGAACATAAAACTTTGTTTACTGAGCACAACAAATACTAAAAAAATACCTTTAGTTTTAGGTTGTGTTCTGTTAAATGCAGGAAAAAAGTGAAAAACAGAAGAAACATAAGGGAAAGGAAGGAGATAAGGAGGAGGAGAGAAAATGAGAAGAGCAGAGCAGATAGAGGGAGACAGACATAAAGAAAAAACAGGAAAATGAGAGTGAGAAAGAGATGGGGGCAAGGAAGGAGCAGACAGATAACAGACATTGAGAGAATAAAAGCAAATGAGAGAAAAATATAGGGAAAAGAAGGATCAGACAAATATATACACATATATAAACACACATACAGATATATACATATACCTGTACATACATCTATATCCATACATCTATACATGTATATGTATGCAGAAGAAAGAGACAAAGAAGAAGAAGGCAAAGGAAAGAAAGAGGGAGAGGCAAATACAAGGAGAGAAAGACATTGGCAGGATCCGGTAGATTTTTGAGGTCAAGGTCAAAACCCTTCAGTTCGTTTGAGCTGTGGGTTTTAGTGTTAGACACTCTCCTTTAAATATGAATTAGCTGAGGGGCGGCTAGGTGGTGCAGTGAATAGAGCACTGGCCCTGGAGTCAGGAGGACCTGAGTTCAAATCTGGCCTCAGACACTTAACACAAAAAACTAGCCGTGTGACCTTGGGCAAGTCACTTAACCCCAACTGCCCTCCAAAAAGCAAAAAAAAAAAAATACGAATGAGCTGCTTTGCTACTGGTTACACATCTTTGACTGCTCTAGCCCTCAAACCTGAGAGACTACTCTGTTATAAGCAAAGCTGTCTACTAGAAAGGAAATGACTATTAATATAGAAGACATGACCGGGATGGTGTCACCTTGAGGAAAAGATTCAATCCAACTAAAAGCAGAGTTTGGTTCCTACGCTACCATAGAAACTCTGAATGGAGGACAGGATTGTTTGCTCTGCAGGTGTACTTACAGGTTCAAGTAATGCTCTCACCTAGATATACAAATCTTTTTTGATAAGTAACTGAAAGTTCAACTGCTGAGTCAAGTTTCCATTAAACCTTTCATCTCATTCCGTTTTGTTATTGTTCACTCTTTTTCAGTCATGTCCAATTCTTTGTGATCCCCATTTGGAATTTTCTTGGCAAAGATAGTGGAGTGATTTACCATTTATTTCTCCAGCCCATTTTACAGATGTGGAAACTGAGGCAAACAGGGTTAAGTGACTTGCCCAGAGTTGTACAGCTAGGAAGTTTCTGAGGCCACATTTGAACCCAGGAAGATGAGTCTTCCTGATTCCAAGCCTAGTGTTCTATTCACTGCTCCACCTAGCTCATTTCCTATTTTATTTTTAGTGGATGTTCCTAGTTGATACACAGAAGCCAGATGACAGGACAGATTCAAGGTAGTTATCAATTAGTCGTGAAGAGCTCTGGCCTTTACTGCACTTGACCTGAGAATTTGCCATTGTCTGGGAATGTTCACAGACTACTTTGCACAATGAGTCCTGACTATATTCCAAGTGGTACCTCCATGAAAACTGAGGTCGATGCCTTATTAAAAGTTACAGAGTTGAGCTGACCTTAAAACAAAGGTTAAATTTCCTTGTGACAAGGATAATTTTAAAAAGAAAACTCTGAGGTGTTAAATCTTAGATCAAGATGAACAGAACCATCCTATGAGAACAAACCAACTAGGCTGCCAGAGAAAGTGCAGAAGGATAGATGATAGATTGTATATATACTCCATACCCTGTGAAGTTTTTCTCGTCTCTCACCACTGTCCGGGATGCCCCTGAGGCTTTGAGGAATGTACCAGAAGCAGACATTTGTGTGCTCAGGCTGTGGAGACAAAAACAATGATGCAGTAAAGAATATGAAAACCTAAGGAAAGGCTTTCTCCAACCCCCAATTCTTACTTAAAGTCACATACGAAAAAAAGAAAAACTTAAAAGGGCAGCTAAGTGGAACAGTGAATAGAGCACTGGCCCTGGAGTCAAGAGGACCTAAGTTCAACTTTGACCTCAGACACAACACTTACTAGCCCTGTGACCTTGGGCAAGTCACTTAAACTAGATTGCCTTGCCTTCCCCCCTCCAAAAAGCCAAAAAAAAATTTTTTTTAATATACATATATACGAAGGTCATATAGGAAGCTTTCAGATTTCCAATAGCATGGTATGTTTGAATAAATGTTGCTATGTACTAAGTAGAATAACATTTGATATGCATCACCAGGGAATGAGAAATTCCATATGTGAGAATTTTCCAGATAATTGAAAACTATCCCTTGAAGCAATTAAATTTAAAATATATGTATGATATAATGTTTGTATGCACATAAAGTTCTTGAAAATCTTTTTTAAAAATATGATGCAGGGGCGGCTAGGTGGCGCAGTGAATAGAGCACCGGCCCTGGAGTCAGGAGTACCTGAGTTCAAATCCGGCCTCAGACACTTAATACAAAAAACTAGTCATGTGACCTTGGGCAAGTCACTTAACCCCAATTGCCCTCCAAAAAAAAAGCAAAAAAAAAAAAGTATGATGCACTTCCCTGCTCTCTAGTTCCCTATACACAGTAGGTGATCAATAAATATTTGCAGGTTTTACTTTATTTACAACTAACATAACTGAAGCTTTCCTTGATAGAACAGGAACATGGTGGAAAACGTTTGACAATTGGCTCACCAAAAAAAAAAAGTACATGACTCACTTTTAAGCTTAATCCACATTATTTACATTTATCCATTGCTTTTTTTTTTGCTTTTTTTAGAGGGCAGTTGGGGTTAAGTGACTTGCCCAAGGTCATACAGCTAGTTTTTGTGTTAAGTGTCTGAGGCCAGATTTGAACTCAGGGACTCCTGACTCCAGGGCCGGTGCTCTATTCACTGCACCACCTAGCTGCCCCTCCAGCACTTTTTAAGGTTTAGATAGTCAAGGAAATAATAAACCAAGCCCTGATTTGTAGAGTGTACCATTTCTGAGGTTCAACAAAATTCAACAGTTGACTGTCTTGATAATTCTAGTTGGTTCCAGCATACTTCTGCCTCAGAGTCCTATTTATGAGCATGCATTTTATGTGGTGTTTTAATACAGTAATGTCCTCAGGGACAACTGGAGTACTTGGAGTTTTTTACCCTTCGTTACATGGCCTTATGACTGCTGTGATTTTTCTTTTTTGAGTTCTTGGCTTTCAGTTTATCACAATTTTTCTGTTCTCTCCTACACTACTTGTCACTTCTCCTTGTTGTCAATATGACTGTTCCATAAAGTTTTTCCTCTTCCTCCTAATTTGCAGTGATCTAAGAAACTGGGAACTTGTTAAAATATTATATATATATATATGTATATATATATGTAAATATAACATATAAAAAGGTAAATAGTCTCTGAATGATGGTCTGAAGAACTCTCTTATGAGTAAAATGCAGCAACTAAGAGTTATTCCTCAATAAATAAGTGGGAAAATAATAAGGATAATTTTCAAAAGAAGAAATATAAAACATTCACAGGCATATAAGATAATGCATTAAATAACAAATAATAAGACAAACACAATTATGACAACTTTGAATTTTTAACTCACATCCATCAAATTGGCAAAGATAAAAGACAAAGATGGTTTAAAACCCTGTTTCAAAAGCCTCTCTTTCAGGGATTATAGAAGCTGTTACTATTTTTTTTTAAATCAGAAAAGCTATGATTTACAGTTGTAACTATAATTCAGTAAGAGGCTGGAATCAGGGAGAATGTGTGAATTTAACTTTCATCTGTGGGAATCTATGAGAAATTGTGCTGAAAACCAAGAAAAAGAAGAAGGTAAGGAGAAACTTCTTTCTTGAGAAAACTGTCTTACCTGTTATCTTATGAAGAAACATTAATTTTAAAAAACCGTATGAAGAGTCAGCATGGAGAGATATTGTTAAGAATGAAGACTTGATAAAAGCTAAAATGGCCATTGTTTTCTGTCACATCTGGACAAAGACTGAGTGAGCTCAAGGAGAAAGAAGATGAAAAAAACCTTCTTTCTTTATAAAACTATTGTAAATGTTGCCTTACAAAGAGGATGAAGAGGATTCTTTTGAAGATATTTTTTATTCTGAGAATACTAAATGATATGGACTGTGCTCTCAGAAGTGAGGCCATTTGTCATCATAATGAGGGTTTAAGGTGACTCTGGCTGTGGTGTGGTATACTGTAAATAATTACCCATGTCTTTGTTTAATTATTGACTTTATTGTTAATAAACTATATTATTAATTATAAATACTTAGTAACCTTAATATTTAATTCTAGGAGATGATAAGATTTAATATAGAGCTTTAAGTAATTACTATGGAGAAAATAAATTTCTACAGTTTATCAAATAAATAATCTTTGATGAACCTGGGTGGAGGCTCTGAGAAGAGTTGATTAATTAGGAAATAGGTGGAAATTTTATTAATTCATGAGAAAATATACAAATATATGTCTGGGTTGTCCTACATTTTAGGATGGTGAGATAAAATATGGGAATGAGTGAGGTAACAGAGAGAGTGACCTATAGGCAAAGTTGGTGACTTACATAACCCTGTTACATTGTCAATATTGGAGGAACTATAAGGACTATAAGGAATTCAGAAAAACCTGAAAAGACTTGTATGAGGTGAAGCACAGTGAAGGAAGCAGTGCCAGGAAAAAAATTATTTTTTTTTAAATTTTAAATTTTAAAATTTAAAGAAAAAATATTACAACAATTAAATTATGTTTAAATTAAGACAACACTATCAAAATTCACATTAAATGCCATGACTAATTTTAGTTGCAGAAGACTGATGATGAAACATTTTTCTCCTCTTGGAAGCAGGGTGGTGGGCTACAGGTGTGGAATATTGAATGCATTATATCTGTTGGTTTTGCTTGACTTCATTCCTTCATTATACAGGAGAACTCTTGGGGCAGCTAGGTGGCTTAGTGAATAGAGCACCAGCCCTGGAGTCAGGAGGACCTCAGTTCAAATCAGGCCTCAGACACTTAACACAAAAAACTTGTGTGTGAGCTTGAGCAAGTCCCTTAACCCCAATTGCCTTCCCTTTCCCCTGCAAAAAAAGAGTAAAGGAGGACTCTATGGAGGAGGTGGTTTATTGGGAAATGACTGTGGTTTGTAAAAAAAAAAATTAAATAATTAGTAAAACATTTTAAAGTGTAAGAGCTTAAGAGTATATGTTTTGTGATCTCCTTTGGGTGTTCTGAGTGCTAAGTAGTCTTTAACATTTTATGGATAAGGATTTTTTAATATCTTCTAGATAAACACATATTTCCTAACTGTATTTGGTTGTGAAATTTTAAATTTACTAGAAATTGATTCTATTTAACTCTTAGTCTAATACATTTCAAATTTTAATCTGTGTGATATTGATCTATAAAAAAAGTTAGCTTTTATCCTTATTCTCTTCACGGGTTATAGTAAAACTTCATTTTAAAGCTGATATCAGAGGACACATAGGACGCCAGTAAACATTCTGAGCTGTAGTGAGGAATGCACAATGTACTACTATGTATTTGGGCACATGATTTGATCTGCACTATAATCAAAGGTGTGGTATAGTGAGAGACTACATGCATACACATATGTGCATATCTACACATATTTAGATATATGTAGCGGAATTCTTGGTAATATCCAAATCAACCCAATGACAAATAGGATCATTAAAGAATAAACTCAATACTCTGCATTTTTCTGGATTGGCCACAGCATTTTTATTACTTATGTGCCACAGGGGAGAACTGGACCATGAACACAAAAACAAGTCTAACAGCCAGGTCCACTTCCTCCCCAATGGAGTATGTTTCACCAATATAAAGCTTTACAAATGGAGTGAAAAAACAAGAAATAAATTAGTCAGGCTTTATGCTAGTCATTTTGTTGCTGGGACCTTGTGGGGGAAGCTGTTTCAAACTCACATTAATAAGTATTAAGAATGGTGTTTGAGGGTGGTTAGGTGGTGCAATGAATAGAGTACCAGCCCTGGAGTCAGGATGACCTGAGTTCAAATATGACCTCAGACACTTAACACAAAAAAAACTAGCCATGTGATCTTGGGCAAGTCACTTAACTCCAGTTGCCCCTCCAAAAAAAAAAAAAAGGAAAAAAAGAATGGTGTTCGGCAGCTAAACTTCATCTCCATCATGCCTATGGCAACTTGACAGAGAGTCATGTACTTTACCTCTGGAAGATGGGGTTAAATGATTGTGAAATAGATAGCTCTCTGGGAATTTGTTTTGGAGAGAGACAGAACTCACATTTATATCCTGGATTATTTTAAGAATTATATTAATTATATTAGCCAAGGTTTGTCCCAAAGAAAAGAAGAGATGTGCCTCCCTTCCTTCTTTTTAGAGGTCAAGGACTATGGATGTGGAACATTGCATAGTCTACCAGACTCATTCAGTATGTCAGCTTTGCTGTACTGTGATTCTTTTTATTCTTGATTACTTTCTGGGTAGGAGAGGGATATATTTAGAAATAAAGGTATATGTCAGGGGGGAAAAGATGGTTGTAAAATTTAAAATGTAAAAAAAAGGTTTTTAACGGGTTAATTTCAGAATATAGACTCCTAAGGAAAGGAGGAGGGAAAAATTAGATTTATCCTGCAGGAATAAGGATTTTAGTTAGAGAGGACTCCTGACTGTAGAGATTAGGAGAGATGATTATCCTAGCAAGGGAAGATGTCAGCTGCCATTTCCCAGAGCCCTTGAAGAATAGGGAAATAGGTCAGTTTCACAGCTGTCCTAGTTGATTTCTATGTGCTCTTTCCCAAAGGTAGCTAGGCCAGAGTAAGTAATTACTGAACCCATCCCTAAAAGGAAAGACTATTTGTGAATGTGCTCGTGTGTCTAATGACGCCACTTTCGATTTGAATTCTGGGTCAACCAAAACAACATCATTAACAAACATATCCAAGATGTCTTGGACAGTAGTACTCTCGTGGACCAAAGACCAATGCTGAAAACTTAGAGATTGTTCAGAGTGCAATACCTGGTACTCTGGACAAACATAGCCTCACAATTATCACTAATGGGAATACTCAACAAATCAAAAGCCTTCAACATATGCTATTTTTAGTTAGGATAGACTATGATGACTTACCTCACCATCAAAAACCATTTCAAATTCTTCTCTGTTTTTAATTTTGGCATAGAGGTACTCTGCCAAATCCAGGCACTTGTTGACCTGATTTTCAAATCCCACTGTGCCCTGTTTTCAAAGGAAGAGAGATATTAATAGGAATGGATCATCTCCCCATTTATGTATTAAAATCATTGAATCTTAGAATTGGGAGGAACCTCAGAGGTCACTTAGTCCAGTGTCTCACCTGAAGTATCTCTATTACTTGAAGTCTTTAAAATAAAAATATTAGAGTGTGAACTCAAGCATTGTGTAATTGTCTTCATTTGTCACAAAGCAAAATATTATTTTTTGAAATAATTAAACAGTGAAGAATAATCCACAGTAAAAAAAAAGTCCTAGAATGAGGATATGGCAGCTCAGAATGAAACGTGGGGGCTTTCTGACCTTTGAGTGGCTATTTACAGCACAGACTTTATCTTCCAAAAAATTCTCTTGCCCAGTGCTTTTGTCTGAAGTCTTGTTTGCTTTGAAACATGCCTCATATCCCTCCACCTTGGACTTGAAAGCATGAAATGAACCCTGACCAAACATGCCTCACTCCCACCCCACACAAGCTGCTTTTCTTATTAATGTCATATTTTTCTCTTGATCAGCAGGCAGGTGGAAGGGAGTCACTGGTCTTTGTGCAGTCCTTGTGTTATTAGGAGTCTTGGACATTTCGTTAGGTCCAAGTATTGACAGACTAGTCAGTTTAGACAAGCATAAGCTTTGAGGGTTAGGCAGAAGTGCAGTGTTTGCGTGGGTTGGTGTTAGCAAGGAGAACAGATGAGCTCTCAGAAGGACTGATTTGAAGTTGACTAAGGAGACTTTGTGGGTTTCCACACTGCCCAAAACTACATGCTTCAAACTGGTCAGTGGTCATGGTTTTATAGATTATCCACTTTGCCAATTATCTATGATAAATGTTAATGACTTCTGAGTGGCCCCAAGGCTACCTCCCCCAGCTTCCTATTACCTACCATGTGCTCAGAAGATAGGAAGTGAAAGCATTTCTATCCCACTTCCTGGATTCCCTCCTCATTTACCTTAGCTTTCCACATCAACCAAAACTTGAAAATGTCCACATGGCGGCCGCATTGTATGGCCTTGTCTCCAGTGTCATAGGAAATGTCATACTGCTTGTCTTGCTGGAAGAGGTACCCTGCACACATCTGATTGCATCCTTGGAGTATGCCCTGGGAGTGGAAACAGAAGTATTTGCATATTGTATTGCTGATCTTCTGAAGCATGACTGGATGTGCGAAGGGGAGGGGGCTTGGGATGACACACAGTTCTTACTCCCCTTCCTCCCCAAAGAAAGCAAACCTTTTCCCGCACGAGAATGGCAGAGCATTGTAACAGAACGCCCATCATCTTGTGAGGGTTCCAGGTAACCGAGTTGGCTCTGGAAGGAGAAGAAACTGGTGCTGGTAAGAGGAGATGCAGACAGTGGGGGCACAATGAATTATGTCCTTGGGGAATTATCACTGCATGCTCATAAGCTGATATACTCCTCACCCATGACCCTACTTTGACTGAATAACAGTGTATGTATGTTTGATCTTTAAACACAGTGTCAGTGCAGTGAGCAAAACACTCTCTCTGCCACTTATTGCCAGGAAAGGGACTCAGACACTCTTCCTTCTTGTAGTTATCCATAAAATGGACTGGTGATGGATCTAACTGTGTGTCTACCTCCCTGTAACAGCTGGCATCTATATAGTGGTCTATGAATATCATTTCATTTGATCCTCACAACAATTCTGGGGGGGGGTGGAAATGCTTTTACTACCCCCATTTTACAGGTGAGAAAACTAAGGAATAAAAAACATTAGGAGACTTGCCCAGGAATAGCAGAAATCTCACCGGCATACCAAGGATGGCTGCTAGCACAGGTTCTTAGAGCTGCTTTACTAGGAAAGATAGCTGTTTAAGGGGTCAACAATCTTTTTTTTTAAATTACATTCACTAGTTCAGGGGAAAAGTCAGCACCCTGAATTTCAGAGAAAATACACACAGAGAAAATGCAAGCAGAGAAACAAAGACCAACAGATAGGGTTCTGACTGCCTGAATCAAAGCAATATTGCTATATACTTTACCTATATCCCTGGATCCAGAGAGTCTTTACATCTGAGCAGTCTGGGAGCTCTGAACATATGAATCTCGACCAGGGAACCACGAGATCCCTCTCAAAGGGGAGCCCCAAAAGCAAAATACCAAATCAGAGTTACGTGTGTATATATATATGTGTGTATGTGTATATATGTATATGTCCATATATGTATGTGTATATGTGTGTATGTGTGTGTATATGTATATATATATATACATATACACACACACACACATACAAACCCTTGTGACTCAATGCCTAATTAGAAATGAGCAAAAGGTGTAAGACTTCCTACAAGCAAGCCTCCCCTAAGCAAGCTTCACTTAACAGGCTCCAAGAAAGGCCTATCAATGAATGGGGAAGATTTTATACTCCGTTAAAATTACACCAGGGTCACACAGTTTGTGTCTGAGGCTGGATTTGAACTCAAGTCTTCTTCATTCCAAGTCCAGTACACTCTGGACTAATTAACTAACTGCCTCTACTGGGAAGTATGAGGAGATACTCCCAAAAATGCCTATAGACTAGTCAACTCTAAAGTTTTGCTACACAGCAAGGTTATTTAAATGCTAAATAATCACAGTCTTATCTTCATTGTAACCATAGTTTAACAGATAAGGTCTCCTAGTATCCTAATCACCTTATCCAAGACAATTAAGTGATTAAAGAGAACCTTAACCAGGATATTGCAATAATCCCTAAGTGAAATAAATAGTAATTAAAACCATGGCACTTTTGCTTCAGTGATACACAGGCTTATTAAAACTTTTGTGTGTTTACTAGCCCTGTGACTTTGGGCAAGTCATTTAACCCCAATTGCCCTCCAAAAAGCAAAAAAACAAAACAACAACCAAAAAACCCCAACCCAACAAAACAAAAAAACCAAAAAAACCTTTTGTGTAAACCTGATGGACTCTACCCCCAATAATAATGGTTTCACTGAAATGTTTGTTTGACCTTTCCATACTGTGCCCCTTACCCTGAATTCAATTTTCTTATGTCAAAGTGATCTTTTAGTGGGGAAAGTATTTTTTTGATATATTTGTATCTGTAGATATGAATAAGGCATGAATAAACAAAGAAACTCTAAATAATGCCTTCCTCCAAAAATTATAGTGACGAAAACAAATCTACTGTAGAGCAGATCTGCAAAATATTCAGATGGCAAGTAATGGATTTTCATCTCATCACCAGGGACCAAAGTTTGGGTCCCTACTTAAACCATAAGGGCCTCAGAGCAGAAGGGATGGGCTAAGAGGCATTACAGAGGGCAACAGCCCATTTCTTCTTTGCACAACAGATTGTCCTGTTCCTAAGGAATTATATTTGTCTCAAAAAATGTCACAAACTTTTCTGAACTTCTCAGAGATTCTAAATAAACAATATATTTGTGCTTCAAATAGAAAATAAGAAAATATAATTAAGGTTTGATTTTTCTTTAGGCAACGAAAGCTAATAATTTTTTGTTTTGTTGGGGTTCAGTCATTTCAGTAGTCTCCAACTTTTTGTGACCCCATTTGGGGTTTTCTTGGTAAAGATACTAGAGCGGTTTGCCACTTCTTTCTCCAGCTCATTTTATAAGATGAGGAACTGATGCAAACAAGGTTAAGTGACTTACCCAGGGCCACACAGGTAGGAAGTATCTGAGGTCGGGTTTGAACTCAGGTCTTCCTGACTCCAGGCCTGGCTCTCTATCCATTGTGCCACCTATCATATACATACATATACATATATGTGTATGTATGTATATATAGGCATGTATTCGTATATGTGAGTGTGTGCATATATATGTGTGTGTTATATATAATATGTAATCTATGATACATTCCTATATGTACATATACATATACTATATGCATAAATGTATGTACATGCCTAATATATGTGTGTGTGTATCTCTCTCTCTTTCTCTCTGACACACTTCCACCTCTGAGTCTTTGTTCAAGCCATTCTCCATGCCTAGCCTGCCATTTTTCTTCTTCTCCATCTCTCGGAATTCTTAGCTCAGGTGCCACCTCCTCCATGAAGCCTTCCATGAGCCCTCCTGTTGTTGGTGTTCTATTCCACCCCCATTTTTCTTGGACTATGTTTGTGCTGTTAAGTGTTGTAAAGCCTGAATAAAATGTAATCTCCCCAAGGACAAAGATTTCATCATTGTCGTTCTAGCCTCACCTCCTAGCAGAATGCTTTGCACAAAGTAGGGCCTTAATAAATATTTGTTGAATTTCTTTTATTTATCAAAAAATTTCCAATTTAGAATTTTGAATCTTAGAAAATCTGAAAAATATTTTGACTCCAGGGACTTTCTTCCTTGTGAATGTGTGTATATACATGTGTGTGTATGCATATTGTACATATACTCTACACATACAGTATATATATATATACACTTATACTATACATGTACACTATGTGTTTATATGCACGGATGTATATAACATGCATACATACATACATATGTGCTCACACTAAAGAAGAAAATTCCTGAAATCAAAATGCATTTCAAGTTTTTCCAGATTCAAAACTTAAAAACAGAAGTTGTTTGATAAATCTAAACTGTATCTAGACTGGTTTTGTCTGTGCCCTCACTTCATTACAGCTTGTGTTTTGAACGGCCATCCTTTTTTCCTGGGGCTCTTTCCTTACAAAATTAGGAGATGGTCAGGAGAAATGGCTTTAAGCCAGAGGAGTCACTACAGGGAACAGAAAAAGAGGCCAATGCTAACAATTTTTTGTTTCCTCTATTCATGTCACTTTTTTTTTTGGCTAACAGCTTTGAAATGGAGAGGAGAAAAGTTGTAATAAATGAGAGAGGGAAGTTCTCTCAAACTCTTCCCCCCTTTCTATCTCAAAGGCGTCAGCCAGCAGCAATGAGGCAGAGAGACAGGAGAAATGAATTAGCAAATGAACATACCAAACTGCACACTCTGCACCTGAGCATTTCCCAGCTAGGTAGAAAAGTAACTGATTCTGCAAGGTAATCAAAGGAGGTGCCACCCTGAACCAGAGGACCACACTGTATAGGTCTGATACTTTGAATAGGAGGATCCCTGGAAACTATGCCCCATACCTTTCTATGCCGTTGAGTTTGTGACGGTGCTTTCTGGACATGAGGAGACCTCCTCCCCAGGCAGCCTGTGAGAGCAGAGAAAGAAGAGGAATGAGGGAATCAACTGCATGTAAAGATTCCAAATTCTTTTCTAGGCTACTTGGCCATTCTGTAGCTTTCTTTAAACATATGGGTTCATATCGAAGGTGACACCCAGTTCTTCTGTCAAAATAAACTCACTGAAGCCTTTATCTAACAGTGACTACAAGTCTCAATCTTTGCCATTTCGCTGAGGGGAGTATAAACCCTGGTCCCAGTCATGCAAGTTAGTTGGTGGCAGGTGGGGCATCATGTTAGTTGAGGTCTAAGTCTGTGGTAGCACCACAGATGTTCAAAAATATCAGATACTGATACGTAGTAGGTGATCAACAAATATTTATAGGTTTTACTTAGGTGGCTGCTTTAGTCAAAGACCACTTGGGGAGCATTGCAGAGTTGAAGATGACTTTCCTGCTTCTCACTGCATGAGGAGTATCTCAAAGTACCTAGATACGTGACAAAATAGTATTTGTGTGACTGTAACTGGTGTGGTCCCCGAAGGCTGTAGCAAGCCACAAAATGTCCAGGTTTCTCTGAGGGTAACCATGTAAAATACTGCAGGGGTGGGGGGAGGAGAGAAAAGGGCAAAGAGAAACAGAAATGAATCATATTTGTAACATAATATATGTTTTGTCATCTGCTTCACAGCAGAAAAGACAGTCCAGGTGTAAGGGGTTAAAAAGATAAGGACACAGTTAGAGACAGGCACACAGAGACAGAAGAGAGATACTGAGAAAAGAGAGAGGAGGTAGAGAAAGAGCAAGTGTTAGAGTGAGAATATGAGGATGAAGGAAGAAGGGAAAGAGGAGAGAGTAGATAGGGAGAGGAAGAAAGTGAAGCACGATAAGCAGGGGTATGTTGGAGCCAGATTGTTAAATTTTCAGTGTGTGAGTGTTCACACTTTAGAAATCAGCAAATGCTACAAATCAGGACTTAATTTATTGGTTTGTTGACTGCCTAGACGCTAGACTTAAGGAAGCAAAGGAAAAATGTTAATGCCAATTAAATGTTAAAGTAGGTCATATGTATAGGGTTTTTTTTAGAGAGAGAGCTGGTTGTTAAATATTTACTAACACATTCCTAGGGGGCAGAGAGAGGAGAAGAAAGTAGAGAAGAAATATAATTATATATTTGAAAATGTTCTCTGCTGTCCTTTATGTTTCTTCAGAATAATTTAGGAGTAAAATCTCTCTCAGCTAGCATCATATAAGTGTTTCCATGTCATTGTATGTCTTTCTAAGCAAAGGGCATGCATGGACAGCTGCATTGATGGCAGGTAATCAAGCATGTGTGGTCACTTCCTTTATTCTTTCTCTCATGTTTATGCCACCTTGGAGCAGTTTATTCTAAGGAAGCTGCTATGGGAGAAGCTGGTGGTTATGAACCAAAGAAAATTCAAGTAGCTCTGGAATGGACCAGAGAAATCTAAAGAAGAATGCCAGTCTATGATGCAACTTTGGACATTTGTCCAGAATGGGCAGACGGTGGACCAGAGGAGAGCATGGGACTGAGAGGATGTGAACAGAGGGGGCGGAGGAGAGAGAGAGAGAGAGAGAGAGAGAGAGAGAGAGAGAGAGAGAGAGAGAGAGAGAGAGATCTGAAACAGCCCTTATTCCCCAAAAGGAGAGCCGTTTCCTTCACCAAGCTGGATTTGGGCTGTCTGTTGTGTCCCAGCACTTACATCGACATGGAGCCAAAGATTGTATTTGTGACATAGATCTGCGATCTCAGGTATCGGATCAAAAGCTCCATACACAGTCGTGCCTGCAGTCGCGTTGACATAAAGAGGAACATATCCCTACAGCACAAGACAAAAGACAAAAGAACTAATGAATCTTTAACATTTCTTGTTTAAACCAAGTGGTATCAGAGTTTGCTTTCAAATGATGGCAGCTGAATTGTTTGTGTTCATTTTTTAACAACCTGAAGTGAGTTATGTTAAACTTAAAGATCGTTAGAGAAGGAAAGAACCATAGAGGCAATCTAGTCCACCCCCTTCGTTTTACAGATTATGAAACTGAGGCCAGAAAAATGAATTAACTTGCTCAAAGTCCAACCTGTTTTTCTAGGCTCATCACATAGCATTCCTTTTTCCAGGTCCAGCTAGATTAGGCTATTTGCTTTTCATTATACATAATGTTCCTTCTTCTATCTCTGTGCCTTTGTCCAGGCTGTCCCTCATTCCTGGAATGCAGTGTCTTGTCATTTCTCTCTCTTAAGAATTACTGGCCCCATTCAAAACTCAAATTCGTGCACCACCTTCTACCCAAGATCTTTCCTAATTGCCCCCCTTAAATTGTTTTGTATTTCCTTATACGTATCTGTTGTTTCCCCTGATAAAATGTAGAGTCCTTGAGGGCAGCGACTGCTTCATTTTTGCTTCTGTATCCTCAGTGCCTTCCACATAGCAGGAGCTTAGTAAATGCTTATTCATGGTAAAGTTTGTACGAACTCATACAGAGTAAAATAAGTAGGACTAATTGCACAAAACACCAGATTACAACAATGCAAATGAAAAGACTAATAAAAAGAAGTTGATCTTTGAGTAACTACAAAGCTAATGAAGGTTCCAGAGAACAGAATGAAGCATATTTCTTCCCTCAAAGCAGAGATGTGGGGGTCTACCAGAACATAATAGTATATACATGATCAGGTATGAAATTTCTCTTTCTTTCTTTCTTTCTTTCTTTCTTTCTTTCTTTCTTTCTTTCTTTCTTTCTTTCTTTCTTTCATTTTTGGTCACAAAGGAAGGCTTAATCTCTGTGGATATGGGCAAACTGTGATGCAAAGACAGAGGCATCAATAAAAACACATTATTAAAAATGCTTCCAGAATGGGAGACTAAAGGTCAACACAATTGATAAGTGACCAAGGCAGAATTTACAGAATCATAGGACATTGAGTTGGAAAGGACCTTAGGAATTATCTAAATTGAACTCCTTCATTTTCCAGATGAAGAAATTGAGGCAGAGAAAGGAGACCGAGGTCAGTGTGCTTCTTGCCACTACTTCATGCTGCCTCCTATATGGAGGGGCAAAACTGTTGTATGAAATTACATAAAAACGTTGTGGGATCTTTTATATGGATATTGTCCATTGTTCTTAGTAGGAATCCTTTCTAAAATATTTTTGGTTTATTACTATGCTAAGTAGTAAGTTACATAAATCCATTCATTTTTAGAACTTGAAATATTTGCTATATCAAAATATTGATATAAATAAGAAAGGAAGAAATACTATAATAGAACTTGAATAAGTTTAGAGACATCTGGGAGTCAAGAGTTTTGAGGTGTCTTAGCTCCTCCTCCACCTCTGTGCCTCTGTTTAAGCCATCTTCCATGCCTAGCATTCCATCTTTCCTCATTCCCACCTCTCAGAATTCTTGTCCTCCTTTAAGGCTCCGCTGAGATGCTATCTCCTGCATGAAGCCTTCCATGAACCTTCCTGTTGTTAGTGTTCTCCTCCACTTCTACTTTCCTTGGACTATATTTATGCTATGCATGGGGTGACACCTGATTAGAATGTATCTCCCTGAGGACAAAGACTTCATTTTTGTCTTTCTAGTCCCAGCGCTTAGCAAGTATTTTGCACATATCAGGTCATTGATAAATGTATGTTGAGTTGAAATTGTTGTTGAATTATTCTTGCCCAAATTTTGGCAGTCTCTTTCCTTCTTCTCTCTCACTTCACTCTACTGAAAGCCCAGCAAATAAATATTGTAACAGCAGAAGGCATGAATTCTAAACCAAAACAACATTATTGTTAAATGGATTGACTGCAACATGGCAAGGCCTTTATGAATACATCTGTTCAACAAGATTTTTCACTTAATAGAATTTGCTGAGATTGGATTAGCAAAGACCCATTACTATGGGCCATAAGCTGGAACATGAGCATAGCTTTGCTAAACAGACTCCAATGTTAAACTGAGATTGTGCTAGTATAAAAAGCAAGTTAAAAGTTAAATAAGGCTGTGTCTACAGGAGCTAAAGCAAGCAGTCAGTTGAGGAAGAAAAACTAAAGAAAAAGGAAGGAAAAAAGAAAAAAGAAGGAAAGAAGAATGAATGTACAACAAAGAGAAGTATTTGGCAAATTATTTGGAAATAATTTGGCAGAATTATTTGGACAGAATAACTGGTTTTAGGCTGAATTTTTCACTTTTCAATTGACTTTTTTGGGTACCATATAGACAGACCTTAAGAGAATAAGGCCAACTTATTAATTAAGACCAATAAAAACTGGAGGAAAATATGTCAGAAGTAACATCAAGTGATGTTTTGGGAGTCTTTACCTATGATTTCATTAATATATGGCATTTCCAGTGAGAAAACTCCTTCTACCTGTATAGTTCAGCACCTGCTATGCAATTTATAATCTGAAAGAGTCCTCTGGGGGCACTGACAGATTGGGCTTTGTCATCATGTGTCAGAAGAGGGACCTAACCCCACATCTTCCCTGATGGTGAAACCATCTTGTCATCTACTACAGAATACTATTATTCATGAAATAATTTTTTAGTTTAATAATAACTTCTAATTTCCAAGGCAAAAGCAGGTTTAAAAAATATAAACATTAGAGGTTATCTGTATTATATGGCTGTAATATAACAACTCACATTTACAGAGCACATTATGATTTAAAGTCCCTTTGTCATGATGACCTTGTGATTTAGGTCATGTGGATATTATCTATCCAAATATCTATCATCTATCTATCTATCTATCTATCTATCTATCTATCTGTCTGTCTTTCTACCAATTATCTATCTAAATATCTATTTATCTTTTTATCTAGACAAGGAACTGAGAGTCACAAAAGTTAAATGACTTGGCCAAGATCATACAGTCAAGGCTGGGACTCAAATCCAAGGCTTCTTATTCCAGGTCCAGTACCAGTAGCCTTTCCATGACACCATACTACAAAACTTTTTTCCTCACAACAAACCTATAAGGCAGGAATATAAGATAGGTCTTATAATCCTTTTTTTCAGTTAAGGAAATTGAGGATTAGGGAGAATAAGTGACTTGCTCACAGTCACATGTGGGCAAGTAAACATTCAGGCTTGGTCTCAAACTCGAGACTTCTGACTTGTCCAGACTTTTGTACCACACGCACCTTTTTCTTGGCTTCAAGAATTTTTGCCTCCAAATCAGCTGGGATGATTTTCCCCCTGTAATTATAACAGAAGTAGATAGATTTTTTTTAAAGAAGCATCAACAAGATTGCACGTGAAGGAGCCACAGATGCAGGAGAAAGGAATTTAATCGGATATTTTCACCAGCTCATTAGCAGCTTGGCACATTGTACTGAGCCAGCCCTTAAGCACAGTACAACAAATTTAACAGATGAACACATTTAATACATCAAAAAATTTAGCAGTCACCCTCCCCTCCTACCTTTCATTGCATTTTATCAGAATCACATTGTCTGTTCCAAAGCCAAGTGCAGCCCCTGCCTTCTTTATTGAATAGTGACTCTGCAACAAAAAGAGCCATGTATTGACAAGGGAGGCATTCCTTTAGGATACACTACAGTGTTTGAGCAGGAGCTGCAACTTACATGTTCTGAGGTAAAGAGGACCAGTTTGGGAACAGCTGCCATGCCTTTGGTTTTGACTTCAGGGAAGTACTTATATCGAGCAGCCATGATGCTATACATATTGGATATGGCACCCCCTGTAACCAAACAAGACACATGTCGAGGGGAATTTGTCATTGTTATTCCTATTTCTCATACCAACAAAGTCAATGCTTGAATTTCAAAATAAAGGGAGGTAAGAGTGAGAAGGAATGACATCTTGATGGATTGGGATACTCTGGACTATCCCCTAGTTACTTCTGCTCCTTTACTATGGCCACTATGACCCCAATTTCTATCCTCCCATCTGTATTGGGGGTAGAAGTCTTCATCATAGAACTATTAGATTCATCCTTATAAATTGACTTTTGGTTCTTCCATAGCAGCCTACCTTTCTCAAATTGAGCAGAAGTGAAAGAAGGAGTAATGTTATCGAGAAGTTATTGAGAAATAGAACCTTCCTGTTTTCAATCTGATGTTGATTCATAGATCAATGAATCAATCAATAATTTATTGAGCACGTATTATATGTTAGGCACTGTCATAGGTGGAAATTGTTTCCATGACAACATATTACTTGTACTTTCCAACAACCCGTGCAGTAATAAGTATCGCCATTTATAGATGAGGAAACTGAAAAATGGAAAGATTAGAGATGTGAAGGCAGAGACAAAGGAAGCAAAGGAACTTCCTGAAAGTTCTTGCCTCTTGAATTTTCAATCCCCTGCTTAATTGCCATAATAATGAAACTCCTTGAGGGAAAAGACTATTTGTCATTGCATCTCTAGTACCCAGCACAATACTGTGAACACAGTAGATGCTTAATATATGCATACCTTGTCCCCTCAAAGAGCACTAAAATGCCTGAATCATTTATATTTTTGTATGAAACTAAGTGATTTTTAGAAAAGAAAATAGAACCTGTATCTACACAGAAAATGAAACCAGAAACTAAAGCAATCATTTAGTTAATTTAGACTAAAAAAACACCTCTTTTTTTTTCTTATTTCAACTATCTGGATATCACAGATTAATTAATTATCTGTCTAAATTAACTAGATGTTTGCAACGCAATATTTGTATATTCTTTAATGTGCATATTTTACTTTGCAAGCACAACTTTTAAAATTTACAATCTACAACTGCAATTTAAATGTATAAATTGATAACTGCACTAAGAATTTTCAGACACCATATATAAACCCTACTCAGTATAGTACACTCATAACTTACTCCCTAAGAACACGTGTGTTTGTTTTAAAGAATCAATTTGTGTTTACATAAGACTATCAGAACTACCATTTTGGCCAGAAGTTCTGTATTCATTAAACTAGCTTGCTTTTTCCTCTGAATTGACCAGTCATTTGATTAACTGAACAGTTGTTTAGGCATTACATAGATGGGCATCTCTCAAAGGAGCAAGTCTGGAGAACTGAAAAACTTCAGAAAACTTTCAATATTCTTCCACAAACCCTTTAGATGCATTTTGTCCAGCTTCCTCACCCAACCCAAGGAAGAGAGCTCTAAATTTTTTGGCTTTAATGAGATGAGACAAAGAAAAACAAACCTACCAGGTGAAAATATGCCATCACCATCTTTGCTTGACCATCCAATAATTTCTCTCATCTTCCTAAGTGTTATTTGCTCCATGAGGACAAACACTGGGGCAATTTCATATGTAAACCTTAAAAGATGGCAGGGGGAAAAAGAAGATGAATAACAAAGACAAACCGCTAATTGCAGGAGCTCACTTAGAGGGAGTTGTTTTTCTTCAGAAAGGTCTTCCAAATCTCTAATAAATTATCTTTATTGAAGATAGAGCAAGTCACCAGTTATAAGCTGTCAGACACCATTATATTAATTATCAGGACGCATTTCCCAGATAATTAAAATTCTTCACTTCATTCTGCCAGTGTAGACAGTACCTGAAAACACTAAACATTCATACCTTTTCCAAGACACCACTTGTTTTAAAGATTCTGTCTGAACCTACAGAGAAGTACTTGAGACTACTGGAGATACTATTTTATTGACTAATCAATTCAACCAATAAATTTGTTTTGATTTTTTTTCCACTACTGGATTTACCAGAAATTTGACTGAACTGAGCAGTTGCCCAGGAGTTGTAGAGATAAAGCCTTTGTAAGAATGCAGCAAATATAATGTGTTTTTTGCTTTTCTAAAAAAAATCCATATGTGTATGTATATGTATGTATACATACATACATACATATATATAATATATACGTACATATATATGTATATATGCAGGAGGACTGGGGAATAAATTAGCTTTATAAAAATGTATGATTTATTCACAAATCATTTTGTGAAGATTTTTTTGTATTCCCATTGAATCCAAGGAGGGACAATTATATAAGAAAACAATTAGATAAATCTGCCAGCTGACAATATTCTCTTACAATCTTTTAAAAACATAATCTCTAAGAGAATAAGAGAGATTCCTATTGGAATAGTTGGATATGGTCCTACCTGCAGGCATGGGGATGGACTAGGCAACTTCTCTGGGTCCATTTTAGCTTAGGATTATATGACAATGCACATCTTCATTATAAATATATTGACAGTTCTATATAAAATCAGATTGCAAAGAAAAATTTTTGATTGCTGCCAATTTCATACTTATATAATATGAAATTTAGATGCCAAAAATCCTAGGATGTTTTAAAAAATCATGAACATCAGAAAGCTAACTGTGAAAATAATTAGAAATATTGGCTTGGGTTTTAAAAATCTAAGTGTAATTATCTATGTGGATTTTTTTCTACTGATAATCCCCAAGGACAATTTTGTTTCGACAGTACCATGTAGTCAGTATCTGTCAAGAGTAATTATAAAGGATGATTTTCTAATTACCAATTATATAAATTATATTATAGTATATATATGTATATATATATATATACTGTATATATATACAAGAAGGCAGTCAACTGGTATTTCTATCTACTCTAGGCAAAGGGCATCAGATGGGCTGGCATGTGGTACTTGTCTTATGCCAAACTGAATCTCAAACAGCAGGCTATGAACTGCAAAGTGACCCCCTGAAGGGAGGCAAAGGCTCCCCTTGATCAAATTATGAAAATATGGGTATGTCCAGGGCCTAAACAAAAAAAATCAGGGTAAGTCTAATGAAAATTAAACAGCAGGCCTAAAAGATATTTAAAATGCTCTGCTGCTCTTTGCTATTCATTTTGTTTAGTCCCTTTGCAGTAGCTCTGATTATTAGCTGAAGGTTGATGGCTGAGCTCTCTTAGCCTTGTGATGTGGGGAGCAAGAGAAGGTGAATCTGCCTAGGAAGGGGAAGCTGCAACATCAGTCAATGAGGGGAGGGGCCAATGAGAATGTGGGTCAAGTGGAATTTTTGCTGGCTTTAACAATCTTTTAAAAAATGTCTGAAAGGCCATTTTCAGACACAAGATGCAAGCAACAATTCTTATTTCCAAGAATGGGGAGAAAAAAACCAATCAACTTAATGACAGTTATAGAAGTGGGGGGAAAATTATCCCAGAGAGCTCTCATGTCATTTCTACTAGTAAAAGAATTTTTTTAACCGAAAAGAATCTCTTCACTGCTCTTAGGATGACGCTGAACGATTAGGAGGAAGAATACTTGGTTGTCATTTTTTAATTACCATCACCTCTGGAGGGCCACAATCATGCTTTGGTCCTGCTCTGAGCCCCATCATCATGGCAACCAACAATCCCTTATGTCTGATGGCATGCTGGAGACTGGCTGTCATAAAGGAAGAAGAAGAGAGAAGGGTTCCTGGTTTAGCCTGTGCTATTTAAAGTACCAAGTTGCAAACTCATGATGTGTGACATCACCGAACAAGTGAGCTGGCAGAGGGTATATCAGAGCTTCCAAAAACCCATTGGGAGGATGAACTGTTTTAACACTGTGGAGACGCTGGCATGATCTCTTGATCTGGCCACAGTGGGTACACTAGACACTCAGGAAACTTCTTAAGAAAGCTTGTTAGAATTGACCTGTGGTAAGACCAGAAACAAACTGAGTCAGAAACCCGGGAGATCAGAAACTTATCAAGGATTGGTCAACCTTGACCATAGATTGTATTAGTAGCCAAGCCAAAATCAGATGATCAGTTAGGAACCAGATGGATAAGGGAGAAAGCACCAGGAATGGGATATCATGATTTGTCGAGCTTTTTGCCCTTTGCCTGGCTTTAGACAAGTCTAATTAGCCTCTGCTTTCCTGAGCAGGTGGTCTTCTGGTCTTGGTTGCTTAATCAAGTGGATCAGGTACAAATTTGCTCATGTTGACTTCTGGCCTGTCCCTACCCTTGGACCATGGTGGTTAGCCAGCACTCTTGGGATTTGGAAGCAGAATTTAGGAAGTAGAAGACAAACTTATACTATAACATCAACATTGTAAAAATGAACAATTCTGAAAGACTTAACAACTCTGATTAGTGAGTGATCAACCATGAGTTCAGAGGACCAATGATGAAAAAGGCTACTCACCTCCAGAGAGAGCAAGGTGATGGGTATGCAGAAAGAGGCACATGGGTTTTGGAATAACTAATATGGGAATTTGTTCTACTTGACTGTGCTTATTTTTTTAGAAAGGTTTTCTTTTCTTTTTTTTTTTTTTGCAATGAGGAAATGGGAGGGAGGAAAAAAAATGCTTGACATTTGAAAAAAAAAGAAATTTAATTAAAAAAAATGAAAGCTTAGAGGATTTAATAACAAGGAAGTCTGGTACCAACCAATCCTGCTTCCTACTCTGTGGCTTCATCCCAATACTCAAGTCTTACAGCCAGCTAAGTGGAACAATGGCTAGAACACCCACAGGCTTTGGGTCAGGAAGACCTCAGTTCAAATCTGACTTAGACACTTACTAGCTGTGTGATCACAGGCAAGTTACTTAACTTCTTTCTGCCTTAGTTTCTTCATCTGTAAAATGGGATAATAATAATCCCCAGGATTGTTTTGAGGATAAAATGAGATAATTGTAAAGTTATTAGCATAGTACACAACAGAGAGTAGGCACTTAATCAATGTTTGCTATCTATCCATCTATCTATCTATCTATCTATCTATCTATCTATCTATCTATCTTTATATCTATCCTCCTCTATGTATCTGTCTATCTATCTATCTATCTATCTATCTACCTACCTACCTACCTACCTACCTACCTACCTACCTACCTACCTACCTATCTATCTTACTCTGATGATATGGTCTATCTAATTCCATGCCTCCTAATTCCTGATTTTAGCTACAACCTGTTTGCAAACTCTTACATGATCCTGGTAGGACTCTTCCCCTTCAGGTTAGCTCTCTGTCTTTTGTTCCTTATCTCAATCCTGTCCTTACTTAGTGTCTGGTAGGCAAATCCACTTCCCCTCTAGGATAATGTTGTACCTCCTCACCCTTGATGCCAGCTCTGAAATCCCCATAATAGGGTACAATATATGGCTTCTGATAGAAGAGGTCCCCTGAGGAACAAGTGGGAACCAGAACAGATATCAAGGGATCTGAATTCAAGTCAGGATCCAGCAGCAAATTATATTGCAAGAGGACAAAGTGGGACGAGCAGAGAATAAGAAATCAGGACCTGAGGTTGAGATACAGGAACTAGGCCCTAGAAGCAAGAAATGAGTTCATTGAGCTGAGTGTAATTCATATCAATGTGATGGTGAGGATAGCCTGTGTTTCACTCTATGTTCATTAGGAAAGGTAAGTAAACTCTACTGTCATGGCCCAAACATCTGGGGTTGCTTCCCTACTAAAAGATTATACATAATCCTTTTTCTGACCTTCCCATCTTAGGACCAAGGTGGAAGCTGAGTCATCAAGTGTATTTCACTTAAAGAGTAATGAGCCCTAAGGGAATTTCTTCCCCACTAGTTTTAACCACTTCACAAAATTTAGAGTATAGTGTCCAGAGTTTGGGGGAGGTAATAAAGCTGGTCAGATCATACCTGTATTACAGTGTCTACTTTTGGCTACTGCGAGTTAAGAACAAAAATAATGAGCTGGAGCTTGGTGAATAGAATAGCCATGTCATTAGAAGGTTCTGAGGTTGTTAAACCTGAAGAAGAGAAAGCTAAGAGGAGGCAAGATACTGCCTTCAAATATTTGAAAGGGTGTTGTGTGGGAAAGCAAGCAGCCTTCTTCTGTATGGTTCCAGATGGAAGAACTAGAACCGTGTAGTGGAAGTTATAAGGGGACATATTTTGGCTGAGTTTCAGGAAGACCTTCCAAACAATTAGAGATCCTAGCATGGAATGGACTGTGAACTACTATCATTGGCAATGATGAGGCTGGTCTGTCTGTTGGGTGTCACAGAGGGGATCACTGCATAAGAGGACCAGATGACTTCTGAGGTCCCTTCAGACTTTGAGATTTTAACATTATCTTTGGGGAAATTGATGAAGAGGTCAGAGATTACTAGGTTTCAGAAGGATGGGGCAGTAGAATGAAGGAGAAGTACATAGGAGGCTCCTCTCATTCTACTGTTTTGTCCAAACCAGAGTTGACCACCTTCCCCAGTTTTCTGCCGCAGGGTAGTTTCTCCTAGGTAAATAAGAGCTACTGATAATGTGCACTTTTCTGACAAAATGTAGCTAGGCATACAGCATCATGGCAACTCACAGAGAAAATTTCTTAAGTTCAATTTCTATGAAATTATTGGCCTGGCTGCTCTGAATTCCTAATGATCCTAAGTGATCTTGTCACTAAGGCTGAGCATTGCCATCAAGCATTTGTGGGCAGATACAAAGGTATAAGGGATAACTAGGTGACAAAGCAGATAGACTGCCAGGCCTGGAGTCAGAAAGATCTGAGTTCAAATTCAGTCTCAGATATTTACTAGCTGTGTGAGTCACTTAACCCTGTTTGCTTCAGTTTCCTCATTTGTGAAATGAGTGAGAGAAGAAAATGGCAAGGTATTTCAGTGTCTTTGATATGAAAACCCCAGATGGTGTCACAACGGGACACAATGGAAAAAATACTAAGCAACGACAACAACACAGGTACAAACCAGTCCTGGAAAACCAAATGCCTTTGGGAGGTGGAGAGGGACCCTACCCAGTTAGTCTGAAATCCCTCATGGATTTGCCCTGGACTTTTGTCTTGGGAGCCTGCATCCTGAAACAGAAGGCACACACTGATGGAACGAAGGCAAACTGAAATAGATAGTCTTTCTGTGCTAACAATGCAGAAATGAGTGGCCATTTTAATGATGTCATAGGGGAGTACACTTTACAAGCCTACATGGATTGTGGAATATAGTCATTATTCTTCATAGTAATTTCCTACCAAACGAAAATGCAGCTTAGGTACTGTGCCTCATTGACGCAAGCTCTACCTGAAAACCTTGATCCCTTTCCCATCTTTTCCCAGAAATATTTTGAACACTGCATCCAGATTGAGAAGACAACCATCAGCAGGGAGGTAATTCCTCCCAAAAGAGCTTGAATTTTCCTGCCACATTTCATGAACCTCCCATAGAACTGACTTACAACAATTTCTAGATAATAGTTATTACCTCTTCTCTAGACAATACCTCGTCTTGAGAACTGGCAGAAACTATTTTACTATTTTAAATAACCTACTCTATTGATCTGTTGGAATTATATCATATTTTTAAAATATCCACTCTGCAGCACAGCTGCAATTACCATGTGTCATTAAAGGCGTTTACTTTGACCTTCAATGGCTGAAATATATTTTAGCGTTTCATGGTTCAACTTAGCTTAGGAAAGAGGAGAAAAGGAGCAGGGACAAAAAAAGAAAATGCATGTGATTTTCTTGCTAAAGGAAAAGCATTTGAAGAAGGTATTTGGGTCATAAATTTTCAAAGAGGGAAGCTAATGTTAATTACTTAGACATTTTAACCAGATATGTTAGGGAAAAACTATCAAAAGGTTGACAAAATAGGCACCAGCCCTTTAAGGATGGTCAAGTGAATTCATCAAAGGTGTTAAAAAAGGCATTTGTGCTATATGGCCAACTGTCCACTGATTTCTGTAGTTCCTGAACCCATCTTTGAATGTTTTAAAAGATCTGAGATTAGTAAGGATATGGGCACTCCCTCCACCAATATAGATAGTAATCCCTCCATACCTTAGTGGATGTTCAGTATAGTTGCTGTGGCCCCCGAGCATTCCTTGCCAGGTGGCCACCCTTCCACTTATGTGGTTCTTTAAACTTAGGTTGACTGGTCTTTGGGCAGACCACAGGCACAGTCCACTTGCCAGGCCCATGTTGGAAGACTTCCCAACTTAGTAGAACCTGTCAGAACTTACACTCCACTGGCATACACTTTTAGAAGCTGAGGTTACCTTCATATCACAAGAAGATATCAAAGTATTTCTTTGAGTAGTTGAGTTTTAGTAAACTCATATTTTTGGAGGCACCTAGGTGGCTCAGTGGACAGAGCAGAAATGGAGTCAAAAAGACCCACTTTCAAATCTGTCCTCAGACACTCACTGGTTGTGTGACTCTGGGCAAGTCAGTTAACCTCTGTTTGCCTTAATCCACTAGAAAAGAAAATGGTAAACTACTCTGGTATCTTTGCCAGGGTAGGATAGTCCATGGGATTATGAAAAGTCAGACATGACTGAACAACAAACTCACATTTAGCTTTCCAATAAAATAATTAGTTATTTTCAAGTGTAACTGATGCTTTGACTAGGTAACATGTACTATGATTTTTAAAAGCTATTAATCATTATAGTACAATTTTTGTCTTTTATATAAATTATATGATGAATCACAAAGCAATAGATCCAAAGATGACAAAGTGAACAAAAGGAGAATTTTGTTTGGGATGGACATTAAAATAACAATTGATCTTCAACTTGAATTTCATGTGTCTGAATAGCATGTCTTGTCACTCACATGGTTAAACCTTGTTATGTCAACCATTACCCACAGATGGGGCAAATTAAAGCTCCTTTTGTTTTCAATTTTTCAGAACAATGTCATAATTCTGGACATATGCCACTGAAGACTTGAGTATTCAGACACTTTAAAAAAATCTAATGCCAGTTTAAAAAAGCAAATTTAATTAATAGAAACTTGTCTCCTATAACTGGGAAATATTTTGACTCACAGCATTTTATACTTTTGAAACACAAATCAATACACAATTTCAAAATGGCCTTAGGGTGTTGTGGATGGCAGTAGTTTGGTCTTGAAGTACAACAAAACATCTTAAGCTTGAGTAACCTGCATTTCATCTTGATGTCAAACAGGACTTTCTTTTTTAAATCATATAACCTTTCCAGCTAAATTCATTTTTCTGAGTCTCCTTTACCATGAACATAAACTCTGAGAATCTCAACAAGAATTAAGTCCATCAGATAACCCAAATGATTGTTTCCAATATACATTAGTGAATGTTGTAACCTTTGTTCTGGAGGCACAGAGCTATTATGGTATTGATAGAAGAGGAAAATGCTCCATTAGCTACAAGCCCTACCCAGAAAAGAAGGTTAACTTGTGATTTTTCTGATGTCAAAGATGTAGGCTTCAACACTCCCAAATCTGATCAAATGCAACTGAGAAATATTTAACAAAGTTTTAGAAAATAGAACATAGATAATGTTATAATATGTAGCTTTCTAAGTCAGTATATAGCTCACAGGGATCCTTAATATACAGTTTAATAGACCCATTTCTATAAATTTGACACAACTGGTACAGAGGATAGATGCACAAAGAAGAAACAGGGATCATTGCTGGAAGGACATGAAGGTAATAATAAGTATGAATAGGTTTTGGAGAAAAAGTAACAGTTGGTTAAACAATCAGATATCCCAAAATCATTTCATTCAATCAAACAATTGATTGACTTTTTTTTTTCCTTCCAAAAGTTTTGGAATGTATAGTAAGAACCTAAGGTAGAAAAATCACCAGCCTTAGTGATAATGGTCAATGCCTTTGGTTATCAGTGGGGAAAGGAAACAAGATTATTATAGAGAAAAAGAAAGGTTGTTTAGTTACCTTCTACTGAGGATATGGACATGTTCAAATAGTTTCAACTTAAATAATAAATTCTAGAGTCTTGTCAGTGAGGTAAGGATTCAATTCAATTCAAAAGGTGTTTATTGAGTGGTAATGATACTAATGCTAGCTTACATTTTATACAGTCCTTAAAGTTTGCAAACTGCTTTACACCTGTTATCTTTGGATCTCATAGCAACGATCTGAGGTAAATACCAGCTACAAATGTTATTATCCCCATTTTACAGATGAGGAAAATGACGGTGAGAATTTAAGTAACTTGCCCAGGTTCATAGAGCTAAGGAGGGCCTACTACATAGCCAGTACTGAAAGGATGCTCACTGCAGATTTAGAAGATGGGGGGTCAAATACCATTTCTGCTATTTATTAGCTATGTGACCTTGGATAAACAACTTAGCCTCTCTAGGTCTCAGTTTCTTCATCTATGTAATGAGAGGGCTGACCTAGATGACTCTTTGAGATCCCAGCTCTGGACCTAAAGAATTAATAAACATGAAGTGTTGTGCAAACTTTAAAATGCTATGTAAATGCTAGCTATTTATTATTATTATTATTATTATATCTATGACTATGACTCTAATCATGTGTCTATGGGATTTTACAGCAGAAAATTCCCCTAGCAACCTTTGCCAATTTATAATAAATTAATAGAGATTAATCTCTAAAAACACAAATTAACAGTAAAAATGTATCAATATTGCTTATTAGAAAAGGAGAAAAAGATATAGGACTTACATATTGGTGTTCGCCGTTGATGTCAGCCACTCACCAGCTAAGCCAATAATATCCAGTCCAGTAGAAAGTTGGTTGAAAAATCGAGGATGGCCTAGTGAGACAAGAATAACATATGTATCACTTTTGGCCTAGCTGTTCACGCATCCATGTCTGGATACAGGGCCAATGGGCTTAGAGCGCAGATTGAAGCATATTTTCTTTTCTTCCTTCTTTTATATTTTTTCAGACATAGCTAATGTGGGAATTTATTTTTCATGACCATACATATTTGTAATAGACTCCTTTTTTCTTGCTTTCTGGCCAGGTAGAGGAAGAGGGGCAGAAAAGAAGGAGGGAGAAAATTTGGAATTGAAAATAAAATAAAAAAGTAATTTTTAAAAAAGCACACAAGGATTGTCAAATGAGGTCAGACCCATGATCTGTCATTCCCTGTACTCCATCATGAACAGTAGTACCAAAAGGCATACAATGAAAGGGCATAGTTGTCCCCTCTGAAATCAAACTCAGAGCTTAGAGATATCCCACAAAACAGCTTGAGAACTGGGGCAGTTTCAAAATAAAACAGAACCTGCTGCTTTATAAAGTCAGTCACTCTGCTTCTTGGGACTGGTGATTTTGGTGTGCAAATTTTTCTCATGTTTAATTTCCCAATTCGAAATAAGTTGAAATGCCCTTGAGAACTTTTAACTACTCCTTCAATTTCTTTTTTTTCCCACTCTGAATTTATTTATTTTCTTCTTTAGATAGTTCATTTCCATGAGATTTTGAGTTACAATTTTTCTCCCCATCTTTCTCCTATCCCCCACCCCAAAACAACAAACCCACTGTAAAGCCCCTCCCCTAATCTGCTCCCTCCTATGTCCTCCCCCATAGCCTCTCTAATTTGCCAGTAGGGCAGGATGGGTCTCCCTACCCCAGTGCCTGTATATCTTAATTTACTCCTTCAATTTTGACAGAGTATGACCTCTCTCAAAGCCCTTGGATCAAGATGAGATTCAGTGAGTTAGCTCTGGACTAGACTAGGCCCTCCTGTGACTGATTCAGGAAGAATCCCTTGGAGAGAGAGAATGGTGCTGTGACCTGGGGCAAAGCCTTGATTCTGCTGCTTCCACCATGTTACATTACTTTGGACCAGTTAATCAGACTCTCTGTGTCTTATGAAGCTAAGTTAGTTCTGTCAAAAACTAAATCAAGATGACAAATGCCTGATTGTACTCAACTTTTCACTCAAGTTAGCCTATGTTCAGTTCCTGTGTAGACAGAACCGAAGTATTCTTTTTCTGGAAAATAAAGACAATAATAAACGTTCAATGACTTAAGTATTGTTGTGAATAATTACTATTCATAAAAGACTCTAAAGTCCTTTGTTCTCATAATACCTTTATTAACATATCTGATACTAAAGCCCTTCAGTGTAGCCATTGCCTTGGTCAATTTGGCATTCGTAGGGAGGAGAAGAAGAGTAGTGGCAAAGATATTAAAAGTTGGTGAAATTATGAAATGGATGTAATCAGTCCCTGAGAATCTGTTTTACTGAATTCCACAGCAGCAAGCACTGACATGTTCTGCTTTCATTCATTCAGTCACCAAGTCTTCCCTAAGTCAATTATTTTCTATTTATGCTATATATAGCTTGTTTTATTTCCATGTTGTGCCCTGTTTAGATTGTAAGCTCCTTGAGGGTGAAGATTGTCTTTTCCTTTTTTTTTCCGTGTAGTGCCCAGAACATGGTAGGTACTTAATCAATATTTATTGATTAGTTAGTTGGGAAATAGAGAACTTCCCTTAAGAGAGACAAAGAAAAGATTGTTTCAGCTAGGCATCCTTGGGCAGTGTATAGAGAGCTGACCTCATAAGGAAGATCTTGGCTTAAGTGTCTGGTCTAGCGCATACTTGATTGTGTGTGCATAGCAAAGTCATTTTGCTTCTCAGGTCTCCAGGCAACCCTCTGACTATAAACTTAGTAAAAGGTATAATTCTGCACAAATAGTAAAAGGCCTTCACTAGTACATAACTCCCTGTACCCACAAATTCACAGGTCCAGTTTTAAAAATACAATTTTGTTCCTCAATAGCAAATGGTATAAATATAAAATGACATACTTAAAATGTCTGGGCTGATTCCACTGTAATATAGACATATCCTCGAACGTGCCATTCACTCGTTTAAAAACATACCTAATCATCTGGGCTCACCCCGAAAACATTTCTTAAATCATAACCTCTTGTACCCAATAGTACCCAGGAGAAAAACATGGAAATTCATGTGATGTATAAAGATTTTAATAAAGGAATTCATCTAATTACCTAGCTATCACTGCAGGCAGGACCAGATTCTGAAAGTTCATTAGACAACTCTAGATTGTCTAGGGAGAATGTCCTATGAACTACAGAGAGATCTCACTCAAGTATCACCACCCATCAGATGATGATCCTCTGCCTATCCAAGTACAAAATCATAATTAGATAGTTAAGAATATGAATCATTAAGAAGAAAATTACCAGTCACCATTTGTATGGAAGTGGATAACCAAAGCATCAACTAAATTTAAAGTGTATCTCAACACCCTTTAGAAATTTTTCAGTGGCTAATGTGGAAATTTGTCTGATTGTACTATCTGTAATAGGTTTTGTTTTTCTTACTTATTGAGGGAGTGATTAGTGGGGGGAGAGAGAATTTGGAATTGAAATAAAAACAAAGGAATAAAAAAGTCTACTTGAAAATACATTTAGATTAATTTTTTTAAAAAGAAGATTTTTAGAATCAGTTAACATGGAATAAAAAGCCAAATAAATGCAAAACTCTGAGTGGCCAAGAAGCTACCCTTCAATCAATTTTAAAAGACAGGTGGAGAGTGAAGAAGGAGGGGAGAAAGAACATGTATAAATTAAACCCACTAGTTATCTTCAAACTTCAATTTACCTTTACTAGAGTTTCTATCGTTAGTAACTGTGGTGGCCCATGCCTGTAGTCCCTGCTGCTGGGGAGAAGGAGCCTGGTTGATCACTTGAGTTCAGATTTCTTAGCTGTGGTTGGACTAAAGCTGATGGGGGTGTCCACATAAGTTCATCACCAGTATGGTGAGCCCCACATTGCTGGGAACTTCCAGGCTGCCTAGGGAGTGAGCAAACTGGCCTAGGTCAGACAAAACAAAACAAATCAAAGATTCTGTCCTGATCATCAGTAAAATTAGGCTTGGTAGAGGCTATGCTTCCACCCTCAACTAGAGAGACCCAGTCTTTACCTCTCCCCAAAAGATTTAACATTTTCTTGTTTTTAGTGAAGGTAAGATGTGATAGAAATTCTACTGGATACTGAAATGGCCCAAAGCAGGCAGCAGAATGAAGAAGTCAAAGGAAATCTAAGATGCTAGAGGACATTGAAACAATGACCCAAAGGTTCTTCTGGCATGAGAAGCAGTATCTCAAGAAAGGGTATTGTGTTCAAGTAAAGAACTGGGGGACTGGGAGAAGACCATTCTCTAAAGCTTTTGAATGCCTCAGGTAAACCGGAAAGGCCAGAGAGGCCTGCAAGGGAGGCTGTAGGGACCAAGCTGCCTTGGGTAACCAGAGGTGGCAATTAGGAATTGACAAAGTGCCGCTGACAACCTTGGGCAACTCTCCAAATTTTGCCTCCTGGAATGTGCATCTTTGGGGAATCCATATGAGCAAAACCTCTCCTTTTTGGCACTCTAGATGAATTCAGCTAACCAGATAGTGTCAGGAAATTTAACTTCAACTCACATCAATTTATACAGAGTGAAGTGAGCAGAACAGAACAATTTATACAATAACATTGGAAAGATTTAAGAATTCTGATGAATGCAAAGATCAGCTATGATTCCAAGTGACTGATGAGGAGGAAACATACTACTCACCTCCTAATAGAGAGGATATGGACTCAAGAAGCTTGAACGAAGCATATGCTTTTTGGAATTGGCCAACATAGGGGCTTCTTTAACTTGACTATTCATTTCATTGTGAGGGTTTTGTTTTGTTTATCTTTTTCAGTGAGGGAGAGAGAGACGAGAGAGAAAGTGAGAGACTGGATTTTTGTTCATTGACAATAATATAATTTATTTATAAAAAAGAAATTTACTCTTTCATTAGGAGAGACTCACAAATACCTAGCCATACATAGCCAGGTATGCATTACTCTGGAGGATGCCGATTTCTCCTCCATGTGCTCTATGAGCTACAAGACCATTGACTTTTGATTTGAGTTGTTTGGGTTATGTTCACAAAGAACCACATAATGAGCCAATTCTTCTGATTTCTGCATCGTTTTTGGAATCACCCTCTGGGTTGCTTCTAGGGGACCTTTAGCTCGAAGGAGAGATTTTTGGCTGAGAATTCATAGATTTTTTGCAGAGATAATAAGGAGGCTTGAAGAGTTTGATATCACAAATTGAGTAACAGAAAAAAATAAACAGGAGTCCGAGTCCTATGTGGTGACAAGAATAAGGAGAGGATGAGTTAATAGAAATAGGGATGAAACCACAGAGAAAGGAGGAACAAGAAGAATCCGTCTCCTATTTGTTTAATGCATTGCATAGCACCAAGTATAAGTATTTGCTTAACTTGTTACCTGATTTTTGATAAAGATGATGGTCTTAAGATGCAGAATGCGATATGCATTTTTAGATGCACATAATGCAGGAAATTTGTTTGCTCAGTTATACACACGTACATGCATACACACATATATGTATATGCATGTAAATTGAAAGGGCTTTGTTTTTCTTTTCCTTTATCTCCATTGGAGGATGAGTGGGAGGGAGGAAGAGGGCGGGATAGATTTAGGGTAAGAAAAGAAAAAAGAAGAAAAGAAGAAAGAAAAGAAGAGTTATTGAAAGATGTTTTTCTTTAAAGGAAATAAAAGATCACAAGAAAGTCTGGGGGCAACCAGGGTACAGTGAATAGAGCACTGTCCTGGAGTCAGAAGGACCTGAGTTCAAATCCAGTCTCAGACACTTAACACTTACTAGTCCTTGTGACCTTGGGCAAGTCACTTAACCCCAATTGCCCTGCCTTGTCCCCTCCAAAAAAATAAAGGATAATAATAATAATAATAAGAAGAAGAAAGTCCAGAAAGAAGACCATATAAGTAGGATAGTTTTGAAAGCAATAAGTTGATTTTATCATACACTTAAAAATAAAAGTAAGCTGTACATAATAGAGACTGGAAGTTTCATGTACCATCTTCTTTTTCCTTTCCACTATGTATATGAAAACAACCATTCTGTTTAAATGAATTCAGAATAAAAATTAAAATTAATTAAAAATATAAATAAATACTTAAGGTGTGTGTTTATATGTGTTTTTGTTTTTTAAACAGTGATGATCTGACCAGAATCAGTTGATTTCCCCAAGCAGACTAGGAAAAAAATTCTTGAATCCAGACTGCCAGGCAGAACCTCCAGAGGAATTTACTCTCTCCCTATGATTTTTTTTTTTTGCTTTTTTGGGGGGGGGGGAAGGCAGGGCAGTTGGAGTTAAGTGACTTACTCAAGGTCACATGGCTAGTAAGTGTTAAGTGTCTGAGGCTGAATTTGAATGCAGGTCCTCCTGACTCCAGGGCCACTGCTCTGTTCATTGCACTACCTAGCCACCCCCTTCCCCATGATTCTGAAAGTTTGTGTCATTTCCATAGGCTATCCGGCATGGGGCTGATTGTCCACTGAGGTAGCTTGATCTTGCCAGTCCTTCTTTAGAGCTATGTGTCCGTTTGGGGGTGGAGGTGGGGGTGAGGAAGAGACTAAGGTGTGGTGGATAGAGTTTAATCTCCATGTAGCTGCCTGACCGAGACTCTACCTGTCCGAACTCCATACTTCAGAGTATCTCGGCAGTCCACGAGGATCTGCTCCAAGGACTCAGGGTGGTCAGACAGCTCTAGGTTGAAGCCTTCCATTCCTTCTAGCAGCTGGTGTGGGTGGTGGAAGTCCAGCACCTTGGTTGACCTGTCATATGTCTTCCGGACATAGTTCAGGAGGATCTCCACCACCTCCAAAAGGAACTGTACAGTTGGTTCTTCCCCATTCTTGGCTGGAAGCAGGTCTGAAAGGTGAAAGAAAGCAAAGAGTTAACACCTAATATCCAGATGCCTTATGCCTGGGAACCAACCATATCTTTCCCATTCCTTCCTGTTTCTACCACCATCCCCAAATCCCAGACTCACTTTGGTTCTAAGACCCATACTCAGCTGGGGAGCTCAGTGAGTAGATTGCTACACAGAGCTAAGAAAAACTGAGTTAAAATCCTGCCTCATATTCTTATTAACTGTGTTCCATTGGGCAAGTCACTCAACATTCTTGAATCTCAGTCTCCTATCATAAAATAATGGTGTTGGACTTAATGACCTCTAAGGTCCCTTTCACCTCTAGCTTTATGATTTTATTATTCCCTTACACACACATACACACACACACACTCACACTCTAAGCATCTGGGGATGGTTAGCCTGAAAGGGAAAAGGAGAAGAGAAAATGTGGGTGGGTGGGGTAAATGATAATTATCTTAAAATCTTTGAAAGGCTGTAATGTAGAAGAGGGAATAGATTTGTTCTATGAGAAGCTAGGCCACTCAGTGGATAGGGCATTGGGCCTGGAGTCAAGAAGACTCATCTTCCTGATTTCAAATTAGGCCTCAGATACTTACTAGCTATGTGACCCTGGGCAAGTCACTTAACCTTGTTTGCCTCACTTTCCTCTGGGTAAAATGAGCTGGAGAAGGAAATGGCGAACCATTCTAATATCTTTGCCAAGAAAATCCCAAATGGGGTCACAGAGAATCAGATGTGACTGTCTCAAAAAATATCCAGAAGGCAGAACTAGAACCAAAGAGCAGAAGTTATAAGGAATTTCAGCTCAGTTTATATATGGAGACAGAGATGTTACATTCCCAAAGCCCATTTGGGGACTCTGCCAAAGAAATGCCATATGAAATATGTGGAGATTTGAGACCATGACATCCACTTGTACTGCAAGAATAAAGCTAAAGGGACTTAGGAACTTTGATTGACTCAACAACCAATCATGATACCAGAGGACTCCTGACAAAACACCTTCTGATAAAGAAGAGATGAACTTGGTGCAGACAGAAACATCTTTTTTGGGGGGGGGAAAGAGGGGTGAAGACATGAACAATGCAAGAATTTATTTTGCTTGACTGTACATATTTATTTTTTTTTCAGAGGGGGTAAGGCAGGGCAATTGTGATTAAGTGACTTCCCCAAGGTAACATGGCTAGTAAATGTTAAGCGTCTGGGGTCATATTTGAACTCAGGTCCTCCTGACTCCAAGGCCAGTGCTCTATTCACTGTGCCACCTACCCGCCTCAGACTGTACATATTTCTTGCAGGCATCTTTTTTTTCTTAGGGGGAGGGAGAAAAAGGAGGAAGTGGAAAGGAAGAGGAAGGAGAAGAATAAGATTTTTGTTGATAAAAAATATTAATTATTTTCTAAAGAGCAAAGTTAAAGGAAGAAACTAAAGTCCTAGAATTGGGACTACATGTCCCAATTGAGACTACTAATTGAGAGCTACATGGAACCTCTAAAGTCTTCTGGTCTACTCCCTTATTTTATAGAGGATGAAATTAAAACCCAGAAAGGCCAAGTGAATTGCATAAGATCACACAGGTAGTAAGCATCAGAGGAAGGGTTTAATTTTGTTTTGTCTTTTAATCTATTTCATATTAATAAAAATAAAAAATAAATTTTTCTCCTCATCTTCTCCATCCCCAGTAAAAAAGAGAAATAAATATGGACAGTTAAACAAAACAGATTCCTGAAATGATCCTGTCCAAAATATTTGTCTTGACTCCAGATAGCACTTCTCTGTTAAGAGGTTGATGGCATGATTCTCCATAGGTCCTTCGGTCTAGGGGTATGATTTGAACTAGGTTCTCTGCTTCTCATCATTGAACTCTAGCCTCCTGGCCCACATTCCCGCCTTTGCTCATTGGCAGCAAAACCAACTCAAACCACAAAGGTCTTTGTGCTCTATTTTCTTGCTAGTGCAAGACCTCAAAAGCTTTCTGCCTCCCTACATTAGAAGGAATTTTCCAACTATTACTGGTGTTTAAAAAGGGAGGGATGTGCCTGGTCATTAGAGGTATTTGAGCAGAGATTCTTGGCAGGTCTGCTATAGAATGGATCCCACAATTGAGTAAGAGGCTGGATTAGATGAGGTCACTTCCAATTCTGATATTTTGGCTTCTAACAGTATCCCTGAAAGATGATGTTTCTACAATAAATTTGGGATGGGATTGACATTCTCAGGTGGCTTTCAAAATAAATAAGATTGGGGGAGTCAGGAGGACCATTCCCCCTGTCCCTGAGATACAAGGAAAACAGTTTTAATGAACAGTTTGAGGAGATAATTAAATGTCCTGGTGTTCCCTCCTCTCCCCTTCCCCAGGCACAAGTACTAGCAAATCCATGTATGTAACAAAAAGGATTCCTTCGAGGGAAGGGGAGGATGGAGGAGTCAAGTGTATTACCTCTGGCAAACAGGTTGGAGAAGTCAGTCTCAGTTCGTCGGAACCGTGCTTCCCGATCACTGTTCTCACATGATATCAGATTCTTTGAGGACTGCCTTTCCTTGAAGGCACTCACAATTCGACTCTTCTCCTCCAGGCTGTTGGTCCTTTGCAAAAAGCCTGTGTTAATATAAGAAAAAGTGGTCAAGGTCTCCCCATCAGGCTTACAGTCAGCCGCAGGGTCCAAACCCAAGCTGTCCAAATAGATTTCTCTTTCTCTTACAGTCAGTTTAGCTAAGTCTCTGCACACACACACACACACACACACACACACACACACACACACACACACGACTTCTCTGCCTCCAGCAGGGAGGAAACAACACAAAGTGACGTTGGTGGCACAGATCCAGTCATGCTCAGAGAGAAAGAAAAAACAACCCCAAACCCTAACAATAAATGAAGCCTATTCCCATCTCTGAAAGTGACAGTAAGCTCTGAATTAAGTCAATTGGACATATTCCACTCCAGTAACCAGCCCTAGGAATAGGGTTTTAGGGAATGGATGGAATCACTGTCACTGCAAGCAGCCATGGGCTTTATGGGCTCTGTAGGCAAAGGGAGGGAGGGGGTCAGGGTGGGCAATGAAGGAAATTCTAGAAGCTGCTCTTCCCCTCCCCCACCCCTGAATTTACCGACAGGAGATTTGACCAAAATTTTTCTGACTCAGACCTGAAATATTCCTCCTAAACCTTTTTCTTCTCTCTTTGTTTCACACCATTGGGGAGGAGGAGATTCTAGAAAATGGAGCCAGGTGAGATCTCAAATAACTAAACAAACAAATGTTCAGGTTTCTGAACATATGGATTTATTAAACAATGTATGTCAATTGCATAAAAAAAACCTCAGGACCAGTCCTCCTTAACTTGGTGCTGGACCCCGAAAACAGGGGGAAACCAATTTTTGTGCACTAAAAGAAAACAATTCACAGGATACAAGATTAGGTCATTTTATTTCCAATTGGAAGAAAAATTAGGGGCTTTCCAAGTTGGGAGAGGGAGAACAAATAGGTGCAATTCTCTGAAACTGGAAAAAGAGGTGCCTCACTCCCCACCAAAATTCTGTATTTGCTCAAAGGAACAAGGAAACAGTAACTTATTGAACAGTACAGGGCCACTTTTTAGATAAGATAAATGCATTGCTTGAGATGTATAATTGTGAGAAAACTCCTTGCATCAATCTTTGGATCTGACTGAGTTTCTGGTTCTCATAACCTAGGCCAGGCATGGGTAACTCTGAGGTCACACTCATGACTGAATCCAAACTTTGAAGAACAAATCCCCTTAGTAAATGGATTTGTTCTGTGAAGTTTGAATTCAGTCAAGGGGTTGCACTTGAGGACCTAGAGGGCCACAGATTCCTCGCCCCTAATCTAGCCTTTTAGTCAAGGGTTTCTAAGCGACAAGGAGAGGTAGTTCAACTTCTCAGCCACGCAAGGCTAGGTTCAAACAATACAATAAAGTTTTCTCACAAGTCCCATAATTGAATAAAGTTTTCTCACAAGACAGAAATTGGATTAAACCCATAATTGAATAGAAAGGGAACTGAGTTAGATCCTGAATTGAGTCACAAGATGGAGTCAGTGTGATTAAGTGCATTTCTACAATCTCCTCAGAAGTCCCTGTGTCCCAAATAATGTCCCACAAATGAAGACAAATATCTTATGCAACTGGGGTGATAGTGTTCAGAGGGAATAACAATTTCTCTGTAGGAGTGGCTTTAATAAAGTTGATTTCAGGAATAAGATCCCCTTCAAGAAGCCAGCAAAGGTATACCAGAAGGGTCTAAGTACCAGTTAATTCAGAGGGCATTCCCTTTCATAGATACCCTCTAGCCCAGCCATCCACTGGAGGTATCCTTACCTTCAAAATTCTCTAAGCCCCTCACGATTTCCTTCTCAAGTCCTTACTGTGATGTATATATTAGGTTACTAATTCTCCTAGTTATTTAGAACACCACATTTTGAGTAAGAGGTCCTGGGATAAGTATGAGCTCTGCCACTTGCTATCAATATGACTGTGAGCAAGCAATAGGATCAAATGCTTTAGAAAGAGTCTTCAAGATTATCTAGTTCAAGCCTCTCATTTTATACAGCAGGAAACTGAGGCCCTGAAAACAGAAGTGACTTACCTAAGATCACACAGAGTAAATAGCAAAGCTAGGGTTTGGACCCCAGTTCCTCTGAATCCAAATCTAGTATTCTCACTTCACCACACTGCCACCTTTCACTTCACCTCTCTAGGTCTCAGCATCCTCATATGGAAAATGGGAATAATAATAAGGAAAGGAACTGGGTACCTGTGATTTCATCAGAGAGGGAACTTCATCTACCAAATCAGATCACTTCCTTCTCTCCAACTTAGAGTTTTAATAAGTTCCCTGGAGCACTGAGGGTTTAAATGACTTGCCAAAGGTTATAACTGGAACTCAAACCCAGGTCTTTCTTGCAGAGAGGTTAACTCTCTGTCCACCACACTATTTGATCCCTCCACTATAAAACTTTTTGCTATTTGCCTTGTAGGATTGTTTTGAGGATTAAATAAGAAAATATGTGTAAAGTGGCTTATAACCTGAGTGTCCTGCATCTAAAAAGTGCTGAAGTGCTGTGAGTTATTCTTCTTATCAACAATTTAAGGTATTCTGGGAAACACAGTAGTCAGCAAGGAGACTTAAAAGGCTCCAGGAGAAACAAATCCATTTGTGGATTCAAGGTTGACTTTCCCAGGACTCAAGTGCAATTTTAACGAGAACTGGAAGAGGAAAGGGGACAGCAACTGGGGAGGTATCTCCATGACCAGCCTTGATTCTCACATACACAGTCTCTGATCATTGCTTTGAATCTCTCTTGTCCTACACCCATTGAGCTGAAATTTGTCAAATTTGTCTTTGACTCATTAGGTCTAGGTCTACACTCTGGAACTACACAGAATAAATCTTTACATGATGCTACTGTATAGAAGGGGTAGGTGGGGTATAGTAGTGTTTGGATTATCATTGGTTCATTCCTCTACCAGGCATTAAACTTCCCCCAGTCTCCTCCTCTTCTCTGATTGATTCATTTATCCTGGAAACCTGAGGCAGTTGACTGAACTCAGTTTTTTGTTTTGTTTTGTTTTTGCTTTTTGGAGGGGGGTGAAGGGCAGGGCAATTGGGGTTAAGTGACTTGCCCAAGGTCACACAGTAAGTGTTAAGTGTCTGAGGTCAGATTTGAACTCAGGTCCTCCTGACTTCAGTTTACTTCACCACCTAGCCACCCCTGAACTCAATTTTAGCAGCATCTGAAAGGACCTGACATTTTCTCCAGAGGTGAATGGATAGAATATGGGACACAGAGTTACCTAGAGAGGTCATGAAGTTGCCTAGATGACCTTCTGTCTCTGAGAAACTGAGAGATGGAAAGCAAGGTCCTGAGTGATAGTCAATCCCCACCCCCACCTTGGGGGCAAGGATGAGGGACCTGGGGACAAAAATGAAGCTCAGTTTGGTTTCCCGAAGTTGTGCTATTTCCTTTTACTGCCCCTGCCACCCTCCATTAATTCAAGGAACCTAATCGCTGTATTTGGTTTCCAGAAATACCACTGTCACCAGCTTGAAACTATCTCATTCTGATAGCTTTGTTTCTAGGGGTTCCAGAGGGAGGAGTGGAGGAGGAAAAGGAAGAGATGTACAAGAGACCTATGAGTTTCATTCACTTGTGAGTTTATGGTACTGAGCCCACTTTTTCATAGTTCTAGGTATCCTTATGTAAAAGAATGGATTAGTTTGGCTTTTTCCTAATTGCATGCTATGACTGCTTTTGAGTTATTTAGTCATTTTGAGTAATAGATCTGTAGTTAGAATAACTCTTAAAGATCACATTCTCCTCATTTTACACACAAGGAAACTGAAACCCAGAAAGGTTGTGACAACCAACATTACAAAGCTAGGAGGTGATAGAACAGGAATTTCAGTCCAAGTCTCCTGACTCTTAGTCCAATGTTCTTTCCATTGTACTGCATACATGTTAAGAGTATACAGTTTGGAGTGTTTGCTACATACATGGTGGGCTCCTTTTTTGGTATTTGTATCCCTGACTGGAGGCTTGCTATCTGAGTAGACTAGATGTCTAATCTCCCTAGGACCAAACCCATAATTGATGGGTCTTGTACTGGAGGAGGGTGACCCAGCAGAGCTCTAGAGATGAGTCTCCCTGGAAGCTTTGAGGGAATTAAGGGGAGAGATAGAGGAAGGAAGAGGACTTTGGGGCCAGGTGAAGATACCTCTTCTTGAGAATAAAGTTAGCAGAAGATAGGAAAGCCAGCCACCCAAACTTTCCACTCGAAGCCTATTTCCAGTGCTCCACTGGAATAATCTCTCGAATTTAGTCATGTCCAGCTTGGGCTAGGACAGTTGGACACCCATGAGATGGCTTTGGGTGAGAGGGCAACTAGAAATAGAGTCCTGGACATAATGACCTGAGGAGGTGAGATAGACTCCTAAGTCAGGAAGAAAAAGTTCAGGAATGAGGGAGGGGACTGGGTCAATGAAAAGCCTCTAATCTCTCCTGAGCTACAGGGAAGTGAAAGAAAATGGGTTGCTTGAGAGAGCATTTGGCTGCCAAAGGGCTGAACGGACACAATCTTGAAGGCAAACACTTGAGAGGGAATGCTATACTGTGACACTGGCTTTGAACGCAGAGAATCTGGGTTTAAATCTGACATATAAACTCCCTGAGCCTGTTTCTTCGTTGTAAAGCAAGAGGTTTGAATCAATTCTAATCTATGATTCCATAAAGGAAGAGGGCAAATGTAAGCAAAATGAGTGAATGTCAGAAGCATCTGTACCTTCCGTGGATTTAAATGTCCATTTATCTGCGCATCTGAAATTCATCAGCATAACCAAATTGTGTTGGAACTCTCTCCACTAATGCAGACGGCAAATCCTTCTAGTCACTTAGTTTCTAAGTAGGTAAGTCCGAAGGAGTTGGCTCAGAGCCATACTTCTATTAAATTGTTAGGAGTAGGATTTTAACCCTGATCTTCTTGCCCCCAAGCTATTCCGGAAACCAAGGCTACTTCATAGAAGCTCCAGAACGTTCCTAAGACCTTTAAAGGGAAGTGTTCTATCTTCATCCTCCACCTTCTCCTTCCCCAATTTGATAAACGAAATACAAAATCTAAAAAATTATTTAAAACATGAATACTGGTTTTTCCTTTGCTATCAGACTAACTTGATCTCTCTTCTTCCTCCCCCTCTTTCTATTCCAACCAACGATCTTAAATTCAGCGGCTATTTTCAAAAAGCAATTTCCTTTTACACATACTGTCCTCTCCCCCTCCCTCAAGGCACACGCTCACACAAGCGCGCGAGCGAGCACACACACACGCACACACACACACACACACACACACACACACACACACACACACACACACCAGTGCAGGGCTCTGTGACTCTTCTATGCTTTTTTTGTGCGATCTCTAAATTACAAATGTTTCCGAGGGATAGAAAATCAAATGAATCCCCAGGACAAGGATCTCTAAGCGCGGCACGCTTCAGCTGGACTCCTGAAGTCCTGGACCGCCCGCACAGAAGGGAGGGAGGACATAATTGCAATAATGGACTCCTGTGTTCTCCAACTGCAGTTGTCCAGCGTGCCCCGAGCACCCTCCTCCCATCAGCTAACCAGGGATCAGAGGGTGACCAGTGTTTCTCTTAGACAACCTATCTAAGCAGGCTCAGTTCCCGTCAAGTTTGTTTCTCTTTCTTTCTTCCTTTCTTCCTTCCTTCCTTCCTTTCTTTCTTTCTTTCTTTCTTTCTTTCTTTCTTTCTTTCTTTCTTTCTTTCTTTCTTTCTTTCTTTCTTTCTTTCTTTCTTTCTTTCTTTCTTTCTTTCTTTCTTTCTTTCTTTCTTTCTTTCTTTCGAAATTGCTTTAAGCTATCACCCTTCTCACCGTGCTAAGCTGGCCCTGGGGATTCTGTCGGGAGGGTCATAGGCTGTGCAGTCAGTGACCTGGCTAAAGGGGATGGGCTAGAGTTTAATCCAATTTGCCTTCCTCCTGTTTTCCCCTGTCCATATAACGAACCTGACCCTCTGAGAAAGGGGAAAAAACCCCAACCCTTTGGACACTGATTTGATTTGATAAAGATAATTCACAAGTAGTTGGAGCTTTAAGGCTCATAAAGTGCTTTGGTAGTGAAAGTGGGCTTCTTTTCCCCTCCACTCCCTCCTCCGGCTATTCCCTGCCTCCACTGAGTCTCACCCACCCCCATTTCTCTCACTTTGAGGGCGGGGGCCAGCACGCGAGTATGGCGGGCGGCGGTGCGTTACTCGATCAGTTCTGCTTGCCGCGCTGCATTAAAATGACAGCAGAGAAGTCCGGCGCTTCAGTAGCCGAAGGGACCCTAGGCGTAACGGCCCATTAAACCCAGACTGGGGGGAGGGGGCTATTTATAGAACAAAGCAACTAGCTCTTTGCTTTTCCTCTCCTCCGAGCCTCTGCCACCTCTCCCTATTCGCCATCCTCCAACACCCAGACGGGGGTGGGGGGTGGAGTGGGAGGAGGGGAGAGTATGTAAGATGATGTGAATTAAAAATTGTAGGCTACCTGACCGCCTCCCCTATAATCTTATATCTTTACTAATCTAGGCAGAAGAGAACAGAGGGGGTAGGGGTGGAGAGGGAGGGGGTAGAGGCTCAACCCAAGGCTACTATTCTTAACATCACCAGTGGTTTGGGATTTAACATTGATTTAACGTGTGTGCTTGTGTATGCGTGTGTGTGTGTGTGTGTGTGTGTGTGTGTGTGTGTGTGTGTGTGTAGTCTTATCTATCCCCTTCGGAAGCATCTCCCTTTTAGTGTCAATAGCCTTCACTCAAGGGAGAAGAAGCACCTTAAAACCTTGTCCCTCTAAGATATGAAAAAAGGGGTCCGAAGATTATCGGGGATGTCTGGTTACTTACTAAGATGCATTTTGGTCATTGGCAGTAGGGCGGGAGGAAGGGAGAAGGTGTGGAAATACAGAATGAAGATCTAAATGTTCCAGGTGCCTATTACTGGTTGGGTTCTGGTTCTACAACCCGAAGAAGAATGACCAAGGCAGCTTGTTATCTCTAAATGGATCTCTAGCTGTAAAGTGGTCATTCGGCTGTCTGGCTATTTGTTTTCTAGCTGTCCATTTCGTGCGTGCCGGGGAGCAGGGCAGGCAATGCTGCTATCTCACCCACCCAGCCCTCTGACGAATTGCTCTTTAATAAGTCTCTCGTTAATCTTTTTCCTCCCTTACCCCTGGGGAGATCCGTATTTTCTGATCAGATAACTTTTGGGAATTTTAGACGGCGAAACATAGCAGAGAAGGAAAAAAAAACCATCACTGTTCTCGCTACTCGGCTGGAGCTGCTAATCGGCTTCCCTTCGAACAAAATCTCTTATTGTTCTTTTAGATTTCATTTATTTCAAGTAGTCACCACAAGATTCTTCAAATAACCTCTCCATCCTTGCTCACTTCTACCAAACCCTTCACCTCTCAGAAGCTTCCTCTCCTCTATTCAATAATTCCACAGTCCCTTCTCTTCCAACTCAGAGGCAGACAGAACCGAGGTTGGTTCTGTCTCTCACCCCACGAAGCTTTACCAAATAGGCTCTGTATGCACCACACTCTTTTTGGTAGCCTCAACCCTGCCCACTCCCTCAACAGAGATTTCCTCACTCCCCGCCCTTTCTATCATCTTCTAGGACACGCGTCCCTTTCACAGACAGCTCCTCCCTCTGGCCACAGAGGAGTGAAAAACCATCTATCTATTTCTCTGTGGCCTCTGATAGAAGAAAGGAGAGCAGAACATGAAATTTTAGGCAAAAGAGCCCACGCTGAATGTTTTGATTACCCTTACGACGACCAAACCAGTTAAATACTGCTCAGGGAAAACAACTCTAGATCAGTTGGTTGCTTCCAGAAACTAGAGCCCCGGGAGTCGTCTTTCTCGCTCAGCACGCAGGCTAAACTGGTACCTTGGGGCGGATTTCTCAGGTGGAGCGCTGTCTACAGGCAGAATGAGAGAATGAAGCCCCAGGGTGCGACCTTGCTGTACTGGCGCCCTTGGGCCAGCAGAAGGCGCAGAGGGCTCACCGAAAAGCGCCACCTTGGAGACGGTCCCAGCTCTAAACCCTAAAGTCCTGTGCAAATAGCTAATGGTCCTAAGCAATGAGGTGGATGGAGGCTTGGGAGTTTTCAAAGAGAGAAAAAATTCAAAACAGCCGAGTTCCCCTTACCTAACTAAAGCCCTATTAAAAAATAAATCACTCTCCACAGAATAAGGTTGGGGGTCAAGGTTTATGGTTTTCTCTCCCATCTCTAGCTCCCGTGCATATCTTTTCTCTTACCGCATATCTTGAGTCCCAGTTTTCTGGTGCATCCATGGGCCACCCCACACCAGGTGTCATAAGCTAGAAAGAAAGATGAAAATCATTCACTAGGATATAGGAACAAACTTAGGAGGCAATTCTGGGAGGTAAAGAGGATTGGGGGCGGGATGATTGGAGTGAAGAAGACAGAAGCGGTTTCTTTCTTTGGATTTTGTTAGGAGATACAGCTTTAAAAACACCCATTCAATCTAACTCCCCTTCCCAGATTTACTACAGAAGGAAACAAAAGTCGTTGATAGCATCTGAATCTATCTCCTAATCTTTCTTCTAGCCAGGCTTGAACTTCCTTTACCATCTCCAGGAAATGCCTGATGGAAATAAAATGGTTTTGAAAAAACGACAACTCTGAAAGGAATCTATATTCCAAACCAACAGTGGGCTACTAATCCTTGGGCAGGGACAATGGTGGTGGGGGAGCAAGTAGAGAAAACCAGAGCAGCCCAGAAGCCCTTTGTTTCAGTCCAGCAGATGTGAAAAGGCCCTCCTCACATCAGTCCAGCAAAGGAACAAAAAGGCATCTGGGACCTAAACATCTCATAATTTCCTGGCAGGTCTCCAGCAGAGTGGCAGCTTAAAATAAACTGGCATGAAATGGGGTCGCAGAAGAGTTCAGGAATTAATTGGGTGAAAAATAGTATTTGACTAGATGATAGGTCTTGCATGACTGCCCTTCAGCTGGACTGAGGAGTCAGAAACACATTATCAGATCCCTTTCCCCGTTTTCCCACTTTCCAACCTCCTTCCTCCTTAACCCACCTGCCTCCGATCCTCATCTCCATTTTCCTGGGCCAGGTTTCATTGTGGGTTTGCTACAGAGTATAATCTATGGAAAAGGGGTGGGTGGGTGGAAGAGGGCAGGATGGTGAAGAAAAGGCATTCCAGTGGGGTTTAGGTTTGGGACACTTTAATCTCACTGATGTTAGTATGTTGTGGAATGTTTAAAGTCTCCTCTATCTTGCCTTGTGTCTGCTCCAGTCCTCAGCCTTGTTTTCAAGTAGAAGGGAAATTAGGAGAACCAAATCTTGTAGGAATTGCTCCATGGAACTCCAGTTTATGTCTCCAAATTTCTTTCATTTGCATGTATCCTTAGTTCCTCAACCAGTGTGTATGAATGTTGTCAGAGATAATGGGGACAGTGATCATTGCCAGATGACCCAAAAGGGCAAAGGAAAAGGTGAGAAAGAAGGAAACCGCATTCACTATTGATATACACTCAGAGAGACAAGATTATAGAGAAGAGCAAGCAGAGGTGGGGGGGAATGCTTTAAGTGTTTGTGTTTGTCAAGTCTCTTTACCCTAGGGTCAAAAGGAGTAAGATACTTGAGAACAAGAAAGAAAGGAGATGCTAAAAACTTCTTTTGGAGACCTAAAAGTCACATCTGGCAAATCAAGGAATAATTGTGGTCACTGTAGACTTTGGGTAGTAGTGGGAGAAAATGGGCTTGGTGGAGGTGGGGTGGGCTGAGGGACAGAAAAGGAATACATTTTTCCTCCCCGCTATGTCTCTGCCAGGGATAAACAAACAAACAAAAGGCGCTTTCATTGAAAGCTGGGTAATTAGAGAGAGGGAGATGGCAAGTAACTGGAATACTGGCTCAGGTTTGTGAAAGTGACAGGCTACGCTCCTGTTATCACTTTGTGTGTCCCCTGGAAGAGGGAATTGCAGGATGAAACTGTGGGTGTGTAGGGCACAGGTTGGATTGGGGATCAACCTCGGTCCCTAAGCAGAACAAACAAGGAAAAAAAATCCAAACACTTTTGCCTGTTTCTGCCAATTTATTGAGCATCTTTAGGGACTCGGCACTCGGTTTTTGTTTCTTTTTGCCTTAGCCTTGAATGCTCAGAAAATCTCTTTGTGGAAATATGGGCTGGTACGATTGAACAACAAAAACTGCAAGGGCTTAAGCACAAACTGAACGAGCACCAAAAAAGTGTGGAAGGAGTTCTGGGCAGGAATAGGAGGAAGAAAGAAAGTGATCGAGGAAATAAAGGAGCCTAGAAGGAAGAAAAAAGGGGGGGGGGGACGGAGAAGACATGAAGGGAGGTAGATTGTCCTGAATAAGTAGACTATAAGCGGGAAAACTGAATCTAGCAGCAAAAAAGATAGTAATGAAGGGTGAAAATAAATAAATCTGGAAGCAGAAAGACAAAAGCCAGCTCCCTGCATTCCTCCCGTTCCTCGCCCCCCTCCCCCGATTCATCGGCCCAGAGCCCTGGCACTGGAGCGCAGAGATGAGCCAGCCCTCCCCACAGGGAAGGCTCTGCTCCCCTCCTAGTATATCCTCTTTATTATGAGAGTAATTATATATCAAGTTGGGGGGGGTAGAAGAGAGAGAAGGGATAGGATGGAAAGAGGCAACTGGGCTGGGGGCATTTAAATAGCTATCTTAATCCTCCAGACTCCCGGAAAATTAATTCTATTTTAAACCACAATGGGATTGAAAGGGGGCGGGAGCGGGGCGAAGGGGTTAAGGTGATCCTTGAACAGGGATATGGGCGGGGTGTGTTTGGAAACAATCTGCTTTTGGTTGGATTGCTGCCCTTTCATTAGGGTTTTTATTTTCGGTCCTCCTCCTTTTTCCAGAACTGCCACCCTCTAGACGGGTTTCTGTCAGTCTCAAGGAGAAGTACTGGGCAGGTTTCTCTGAATGTGTCTCAGAAAGACCATTCTCTACCCGTCCGCGCCCTTGCAAGCTCCTCATTTAATTCGTTCATAATGATTACACCTTCTGTTCCTATTGAAAAAAAAAAACAACTCAACCCTAATTGATTGTCTGAATTGTCAAGGCAGAACCACGACTGATTTTTTCCACCTTCCCCATCCCTTGCTTTCCCCTCACACTTCAATAGCTCGAAGCAAATTTGGGGCAATTAGGGACACGGGGTTTTCGAAAAGCTGCAATTAAAGCCCAAATTTCCGCTGATTATAGACTTCCTAACGAAGAGCTAGAGGGATGGGGAGGACGGCTGAGGGAAGGGGAGGGAGGCCAGTTCCTGGCTCAACGAATTCTAGAGACCGAAATGTTCTTGGTTTCCTTAGGAACTCCCAGCTTTTCTCACTTTTTTTTTTCTAGACCCAGATACGATCTCTTTCACGTCAAAATAAAC
>CM053596.1:178656328-178671678 GCA_028646575.1 Pseudocheirus occidentalis | reverse complement strand
CTCTCCTTCTCCCTCTCCCTCTCTCCCTCTCTCCCTCTCTCCCTTTTTCCCTCTCTCCCTCTCTCCCTCTCTCCTTCTCCATCCCCGGCCAAGAATTTCAGGAAGAAGCTCTGACAGGACTTACTTGTAGGGCGCAGGTTGGTGGGGTTGGAGTCCGGCCCTGGGTTGGAAGAGGTGGAGGAGGAGGAAGGCGCCGAAGATGCCATTTTCTCAGTTGCCAGAGTCCCAGGTCTGTCTGCTTTCTCGGGTGTTTCAAGTGGGAGGCCGACAGTTAGTTGAGGAGCCGACTGAAAGAAGAAAGGTGTTACACATTTGGGATACCCAGGTAAGGAGGAAGCGAATAGGGGATTTGAAGACCCGCATGAGGCAGTGGGGAGTCAAGAGGCTCCCCCTTGCGCTGGGGCAGAGGAGACCGGAAAAAAGTGAAGGGGCCCTGTTTATATTCATGAAGCGCTCTAGTGGCGTGATCCAGAGCTGCTGTCACAGCATGTAGAGGAAAAGCAAAAAATAAATAAAATAAAAATACGGCCCAAGTTTCAGGCCCTTCCATCTTGGAGCCTCGATTCTATGAGTCCAGGAAAGAGAGAGGACATTCTGCGTCGGGACAAGGAAAGAAGAGATGGGGTGGGTGGGTGGGTGGAAGTGTAGCTTGTAGTCTCAGGGTCCCTAAGAGGTCAGAACGCAATGCCCTGGAACCCGGCTCTGAGGAGGGCGAAAGAGAGCTAATACTCAAAGCTAATACCCAAGCGAGGACAAACCCCAAAGGACTCGGCGCGGCGGGAGGGAGTAGGTGAGTGGGGGAGACGAGAGGCGGGCACGTCTGGTAGGATGTCTGGTTTCTGTTGTTGTGTCTGGCTAATCCCTGGAAAGGGCAAGAAGGAAGATTCATGTCGCTCTAGGGATAGGGCATTGGACGAGAGGCAAGCTATCCTACCAGATTCCCCAAGATATCCTGAACGGAGACATTTTCAGACTTGGTTGAGGTACAGAGACAGTCACTCTAGGGAAAGGACAATTCTCCCACCCCCTCCCTTCCTAAACTAGCCGGTCAAATGCTTCTTCCGACTAGCTGGTATTTTGGGTCCGTGACTGAGAAGCTTGGTACTCTGACCAGGGCGAAGGAGTATTGTTTTGTGTTCCTGTCATGTAATCTCCAAGTCTCTCCCGTCCATATTTCCTTGCCCTTTGGGGAAACAAAGTTGCGCCCCAGACTAGTGAGGCGGAGGAATTTGAAACCTGCTCCGCGCTCCTTAGCGAAGCCCTTGAAAGAGATCTGAGGGCGTCCAGAACCGTTAGGAGACAGGAAAGGTGCAAATTCAACCAGATCTAAGCTCGGGAATAAAATACTTGTAGCTTAACCTCTATCCAAAGAGCTCGCACTCGCGTGCACGCACACACACACACACACACACACACACACACACACACACACACACACACCGATACCACCCCCGGAAGAAGCTAAATAGATGAGCAGTTGTAATGGAAGTAACAGGTTATATAGTCACTCTGAGCGATTCCAGTGACTCTTGACGAGGTTTGCCAAGTGCTTCTTTTGGTTAGATAGCTGCTCGTCGTACACAGTGGAAAAGGAGAAAGAGAAATTGATGGCACCCCCCCTTCCCCCAGTGAGCTCCCATTTGTACTTTCAGAGGGCAGCTTCTTTCTCCCAGCTCGCCGAACCAGCTTGGCGCGGCTCGACTATTTGGGGTTAAAAAGGAAGAGGTTGTCTGTGCAGCTCACAAATGGAGCTAGTCACTTACAATTGCGGACCGAGGTAGTCTGTGCTGGCTGAAGAGCTGGCTGACGGACTTCGAATCTCGGGAAAGCTGGAAGACGAAGGGGAAAATAGCGCACTTCAGAAGCCGGGCAAAGGACAGACGTTTATAAACTCCGCGTGGCACAGCGCCGGGATACCAAGCACTTAGGTGTTGAAAATGCACCTGGCGCTGACTGACCGCTCCCAGCTCTTCCTCAGCTCAGGAGCGCTACTGGATGCTCTGTGCAAGGAAGGCGGATCGGCTCTGCTCCTTTCAGCTCCGCTCCTACGCAGGCATGAATCACAGCCTTGCTGTCCGTCACCTCTAGTAGATGCAGGCGCTGCTTTCTTCTCAGCTATCTCCTTAGGTCCGGCAAGGGAGGGTGAGGAGGAGAGCAGAGGAGAGAGGCAAAGGGGGGAGGAGAAAGAGGGAGAGAAAGAAGGGAGGAGGGAGGGAGGGAGGGAGAAAGAGAAAGAGGGGGGGGGCTGGCTAAAGGCTCATTTTCTCTCCGTGTTCTCTTTTTTGAGGGGTATGGTGGATGGAGTGGAGAGGCGGGAAATGATGGGAGAATCACGAGGCTTTGTAGCCGGCTTCCCTCTGGCTGAATGCTGTGACTTATTTGCAGGTGCATGGGCTTTATAACTCCATTATCGATCCAGATCACGAAGTTGCACCCGGAATGAGTAATCTAGTACGTACTCAACACGCTCCATTTTCTGAAAGATCAAGAAATGCTGGTGGGTGGGAATAAGAGTTGGAGGACAGAAACGCTTTCACTCTTCCATCACATTTTGCTGATCCATTTCCTCCTCCCCTTTTCTAATATATTTCCGAGGAGATGGGAAAATGGCTTTCATTTCTCTCGGTTCCCAGGTCCCCTGGCATCCCTCCACCCGACCTGACACTTGGAGACACTGAATAGTGAGAAAAAAATGCGACAGAATTCATCTCCATTTGCGCTTCCTGAATTCTCGTAGAGAGAAAGGGTCTGGAGGAGCTGTAGAAGCAACATCTGAATAACAAAGATATTTACAATTTCCTACCTCTTTTTCTAGGGACAATCTGGTGCCTTTGATTCCACCCCTAAAAGATCACTTCAGTCCAGCATGTATACTTCCACCTACATGAATGTATATACAATTTCAATGGTGGAGGGTAATCTCTCTACCTTTTGAGCTTTTTTTCTTCCCCTCCTACCTGCACTCACCCTTCCCAGTACCGTAGTCTGGTGGAGTGGGTCACGAAAGTTCAGCGCCATTGAACCCTTGGACATATTTTAAAATCATGAAGGTTATTTGCAAGTATTAATGCATCTCCAGAAACATGTAAGCGTCTAGTCGAGGAAGTGGCACACGGTCCAGGTATTGATAGAGTTGACTGAGAATGAACGTCAGTTTTTTTCTCCGCTGAGCCTCATTTTTCCCCTCTGTTTTCACGTCCTCTTATAAGGTCTTTGTTTTGGCAGTAGCTGAATGACCCCAATCATTAATTCATGGATAACAATGTTTGGGTGAAAAAATGTCACTGTCTCCGAGGAAACCTTTCATTGTGCACATTCCACCAGAGGGCGCAAGGCACCCAAAGACTGAGCTGTCCTTCACTTGCCGAGATGCGAGTGAAAACACCTGGGCACAGTGGTTAAGGGGGTACACAGACCACTACATTGAATTTCAGCCCCCCTTAACGTTTTCTTTCTCCACTTCCTCCCCCTTTTCCCCCTCCCTATGTCCTCTAACCTGTTCATTTCCTTTGATGTTTTTTTTACATGAAGAGGCGAAGAAAATTTCGTGTGGTCAACGAGGTGTGGTCAACTGGGATGGAAAAATCTCTTTTACTCTCCAACATTTTCATGTTGTGACCCAGCGAGCAAAGGGTTTGCACATGCTGGCACCTAGGTTTCTTTATTTGTGCTTCTAAATGGCTGGTGGCAGTGGGGGCTCCAACAACTCTCTTGAGAGCAACCCTATTTCTCTCTTTCCTCAAAATGACTCCTCGAAATTCACAGGGACAGTAGAAAACTCGAAAATTCCCAGTACGTCACCGAAAATTCCAGAAGGGAAGCAGAAGACTCCATGGGAGAAAAGGAGGAAAGATTTTCTGATAAGCAAAGGAAAGTAATCGTGAGGGTTTTTTTTTCTTTTTAAATAAATGCTACCCAATTCACAAGAGGACATGCCCTTCACCCTACCCCCAACCTTACCAGAAACCTTTATTCACAAACGAATTTTAATCTGAAGGTCAGTCTGCATTAATTAATAGTTGGCATGGCTCTCTTAACCAGGAAGCACCGAAGAACAACGTGTGTTTTCCAGGGACTAGACCCATTATCAAAAACAGCGCACAAAAGGCAGCCTGAATTTCAGCCAGTTAATAGAAACGTGCGGTTTACATACGGTGAGCAAAGCTCTGATTTTTTTTTCGCTTTTTTCCCTTCGAACTCCACTTCATCTGTTCTGCTTCCTAAAGCGGTCGTTTTCACCAATCAGAGAGATCTTTTGCCCATATTAAATCATTAGCGACACAATCGAACAATGAGCCCAGCCAGTAGAGGGAAATAAATGCTCATTTTATTTGCAGTTGCCTTTGTGAGAGAATCCTAATTGCTCGCTTGCTGTCCCCTCAACTTTCCCTAAAACCCTGGAATTCTCTCGAAAGGAGAAGAGATTCGTTTACTTCATAGTTTTGTCCAACATCTGATTGCGCCTGACACACAGCAAGCGCTTACTAAGTGTTTGTTGGGTTATTGGTGGATTTAGCAATTTCCAAACACCTTCACTTTAAATTTCCAAACACCTTCACATTTTAAACATAAGTACTACAATCTTTCAGACAGTTCTACTGTCTGAAAATGCATATATAGCTTGGATGGGAATATCTATGACACTACGGAATTTGTGTTGAAATTGAAACCGTCCAGCTGTGAGAGTTCAAAGGGCTTTTGGTTTGAGGGAGTTTTCTTTGATTCTTAAAAAAAAATCTGCTGGTCAGTGGAGACAGGAATTCGATTTTTGGAGAGGAAGCTCTGTAAGTAGCCTTTGTTTTGAAAACTTGTGGTATAACTGTGCAAGATGAATGTCCAACTTGAGGTCATGTTGTCTGTTTCATTTTGTTGTTTTATACACGAATGCACAAACACACAACATGCCTTAGGCACCTCGGGTGACCTCTCTGTAATGATTAAGGAACTGATTAGCTTGATATTCCATTCAGTTTTTTTTTTCACTTCCTAAACCTCTAAAGTAGCATGGCCTGACAAAGTTCAGGACTAAGGACAGCGTCCAGCCTCCCTTCAACTCCAGTCCTCCTTTGTCTTGTCGTGGGTTCCCTAGCCCATATCCCTCGATAGTGGATTTAGGGTGACGGTGGCTGGGTGTTTAGAATATCTATGGTCTGCAGTTTTCTTATTTTGTCTGTTTCCACTTTTTCTTATATTTCTTTCTTTTCTATGGGCAGGAGAGGAAGAGTAAAGGTGGAAATAAAGGAATCGCCTGCAGAACTTGAACTAGCAATGGGATTTGGAGGAGGAAGGGAGTGGCATCCCCACAGCTGCTTGTTTTCATTTAGTCCAGGATCCAAAGCTTTGAAGAAATAAAAACAAACATTGAAAAGCCAGAAGAAAAGGGGGGGGGGGAGATGATTTGCTCCACCTCCTCTTCCCCGGCCTCAGACTACTTTCGCCCCAACCCCCACCTCGTGTGTGGTTTTGAGCCCAGGAATGAACTGCACAGCTGGGTCTCTCTTTTGGAAGGAAAACCTTTCTTCGGGTCAGAGGTGTCTGGGGCTTTGAATTCTGTCCATTCGCCTACCCTTCCTCTTTCCCGGGAGGTTTAAAGATTCCATCCTCAGATTCTGGGTCCAGGTCCTCCTAGTGAATCAGAGATGGGAGGTAGGGAAGAGAGAGGGGAAGGACATAAGATGTGGGAAGCAAAGGGGGAGTCTTAGAACAGGCAGCTGTGGAGATCTGGAGCATAAAATGTGGTTCGAATCAAGGTGAGTAGATAAGAATCGTCGATCTCGTTTCCCCAGCACATTTACCAATTTTAGCCTCCAGAAAAGATAATTTTAAACTGCAAGGCTGGTTCAGTTCAGCTGACGCTTTAGGGTCTATTTTAAGTCTCTAATTTATGGCCAAAAAAAAATGGCAGTGCTTACCACTTAAACGTCTATCTTCTGAGGGATTGTGCAGAAATGGCTTAATGTTGAACTCGGCATTTCTCGTGTGGGATTTCTTCTGTGGTCATCGAAGTTAGGTATTTTTTAAAAAATCTTAACCAAAAAAAGGAAATGGGACTTTCTTTGCTGGACCATGGCTGAATCTAAACCATGTTCAAAGCAGTCGTCAGAGCGCTAAAAGCATACAGCTAGGCTTCGTAAACTAGCTAGGGTACCAGGCGGGAAGCTAGGGAATCTATTCTAGAAATTACAACCATTTCATTCTGAAAAAAAGAACCAAATTCCTCGGAGTGATTTGTAAGTAGCTGCCTTCCCCTTAATATCTAGATGATGAAAATATTCCAAAAGAAATTAATCAAGACGACAGAGTGATTTATGTTTGTGCATTTCACCGCATGCAAATTTCAATAGACCACCAAACCCTTGCTATCTCAACCGCTAAAGAATTTAAGTGCCACCAGGTGGCGGTAGGTTCCAATTTCTGAGATGAAACAACAACAACAAATTAACTATTTCCAACAAAGAAGAACGAAGATACTTCTAGTTTTCTTTCATGTTGCTAACATTGTTGCAAAGCGAGGCCTTTCTTTTAAGGGAATGGAAGGGCTGAATGCAGTGAGTTGATACACCTACGATTCCTGTCCTTAGATGAAAGGGTCAGGAGGCCAATGACATCTCTAAAACAGTGTCAGCAGAAAAATGAGGCCTTTGGAAATGGGACTTTTGACACTAGGCAATGACCTCCTTCTGTCCCTATACCCTCACAAATAGAATCTAGAGAATTAGCAGAGTCTGGATCAAGCATTTTGTATTGACCAGGAAAATTAAAGACATTTCTAGGTTACCCATGCCTTGACTATACCCTAAACTAATTTTCAAACCTTTCCCTAGGAATTTTTAAGATTGGTCACCAGGAAAGCATGTTGTTTAAAGTCTCTGCTGGAGTGTTTTGCTTATTGACATTCCTAAATGTCCACCATAGGGTTTGGGGTATTGCTGGATTTAATAAAATGTCAAGTTTTGGCTGAATTTACATTCAAATCCCTCTCACACCCTTTCCAGATTTAGGTATCTTTTTTAATGGTTGTCATAAGAGACTGGGATTTGAACTATGGGCTAGGGGAAAGGATTAGCTTATTCTTCTCTTTAGACACAACTTTATTAACCTTCAAGTGTTAGGAAAGGAGTATTCAATATCTTTACTCCTCAAGCTTCAAACCTAAACCTTATCTATGAGGATTTCAACATTTCAGTTGAACAATCACTTAGCAACTTTCTACTGTGTAAAAAGTACTGTGCCAGGCTTTGGGGGGTACTAAGATGATGAGTCTAAAAGAGCAAATGGCATGTACGCATCTAAGTACATCACACTGTATAATCCTAATGAGGACAAAAGAGAAATACGATGTGATCTAAAAAGCTGCAGGAGAGATATCAGGCAGATATTGGGATCAGGAAAGTCTTCAGGAAGGAGGTGATACCTAAGCTGAAACTGGAAGGATTTCAGTTAGAGAGAATGTGGAAGGACTAAGTACTAGGCATTCAGTTAAATCTAGGTAAATGCACGGAAGTAGAAAGTATCAGACTGAGCCAAGGGTACAGTAAGTAAGGAGACTAGTTTGACTCAAGTATAGAATAAAAGAAGGGAAGTCATGTGAAATGTATGAAAGGGTAGGTTGGAGCCAAACTGTGCAGGGCCTTAAATGCTAGTATAAAGAATTTGAAGTTTATTCTACACAGACTAGAGAACCATTGAAAGTTTTGTTAACATATCTTTACACCCATCCATTAAGAATATTATTTTGGCAGCTGTGTTAAGGATGGATTGGATGGGAGGAAGTATGATGGAGCTGAATTTGAAAGAATTCAGAATCTGGAGCACAGATTCAGAATCTAGAACTATGGAAACTGAGACTCAACCCTTACTCTGTAGATTATGAACTATATGGCCTGAGCCAAATCATTTAACTTCTTAGGGCCTGTTTTCTCATCTGTAAACTGAGGTGGTTGGAATACATGTTCTTTAAGGCCCCTCCTAGCTCAACAACAGATCTATGATCCTATAATCCATTGGGAGAGACCTGAGGCTGAGAAATTGTTGAGGAGGCTAGTGATAAGGACCTTGAATAAGAGTAATGACAGTGTGAATACAGAGACAGAAACAAATGGGAGAGATATTGCAGTGCTTTAACTGATAAAATTTGGTGATTGAATAAGATTTTGAGGATGAGTGGAAAAAAGTCAAAGATGATAGGTTTGCAAGCTTGGTGACTGAAAGGATAGTAAATAAGGATATCGAATTTGGGAGGAAAGGCATGTTTGAGTGAGAGGGTTTACATTTTTGACATATTGAGTTTGAAGTTCTAAGGAATACTCAGGTGGAACTATTCAACCAACAGATGAAAATACAAAACTGGAACTCAGAGATCAGAGGTAGATCTAACACTAGCAATTTTTGTGCTGGGGCAGAGTAGCACAAAATAGGACAGTTAAATGCTGGAGGTGGTGGAAGATGGTGGAATGAGGATCAGCAGGCTGGGGCAAGAACTAATTTGGGGGTATGACTGCCACCTGAAGCTTCCTATTTAAATTAATTATTCTTGTTAATGAGGTGCAAAGCTCAGTTGTTTCTATCCTGCTGAAGGATGACTTGTGCTATCAGCACCCTCTAATTTGCAGTGTTCAGGGATAAAATATTGCAGGCTTTTACTAGCTATGGTTCTGGAGAGACATGTTAGACTGGATCTATAGATCTGAGAATTATTTGTCTAGAAGTGGTCATTGAAGCCAGGGGAGTGGTTGAGATCATTAGGGGATAGCGTAGAGACAAAAGTGAGGAAGGCCAAAGAAGAGCCTTGGGAGACATCTACCCTTAGAGACTAGAAGACGGACATTCCAAAGGAGTGTCAGGAGGTAGTGTCAGGAGGGACATTTATTTGGATTCATTAAAAGTGTTTGTTACAAAATTCTTTTCTGCATAGTCTGCAAACCAAAGGCCTTTCAGGGATTCTCTTGGAACTTGTGGCACAGGAGAGGGATAGATCTTATTTTTTGTCTTACAGGCCCCAGTTGAAATTTTCAGGTGCCTTTTGCCTTTCCCAAATTAAAAAAAAATTAGATCCTCTGATCTGTTTATATTTTCCACACATTATAAAGTGGTTGATGACTATGGCTATTAAAATGTAAATTATTTGCTTATTTGTTCTCTGATTTGGTTGAATGTACATGTTATTCATATCTTTATTATTAGGAATGTAAGCTTGTTAAATCTGAATCTTTAAAGTTGGGAAGCTTTTTCATTCAGAAAGAAGGGGGGGTGACAATGCTGAGTTTTGATTCAAAATTAAGTTAGTTTCAGTTAGATAGCTTCAGTCTTCTTAGTGAAATAGGAAGCTAAGTCATTAGCTATGTGCGAAACCAGAGCAGGGTGTCATGTGGAGCCCATGAAAAGAAAAATTTTTGCAACATTCACTGTGAGTCTCAGTGAGAGTAGTGTAATAGATCTGTTGAAAAGCAATGGGCCTAGCTGAAATCATGCTAAAAATGTATAGCAGGCAAACCAGTTTAATTTTTTTGACACTGTCTATTGATATAGTAGCCTGGGATCATGAACGGAAGAATTAGAGATGTTGCCTAGAGTTTTGGAAATTGTGGAAAGTCTGAGAGACAAGGAATCTTAGGGTAGTCATTAACAAATCATTGAAATGGAAGGTGAGGTCAAGACCGAGTATTCAGGTAAATGTGAGTAGAGATTGAGAGAATAAAAAGAGGTGAGGAGATTTGAGTCATGATGAGGTCAGAGAGTGATAGAGTAGAATGGGAAAGACAGAATAATGGAGAGATGGTTTGGTAGATTTTGAGGTGGTGAAATTCTATGCCATGGTAACCCTCTGAGATGTGACTAGATGGAACTTTTTCACCCTGGAAATTCTTAACATGCCTAAGCCTTTTTTTTCACACTAGAAGACTCTATAACCATGCCAGCCCCTTTCTTCCATTGAGGGGTTCTTTCTGGAGCTTCCATTTTGAGGAGTAGGCCCAGGACTACCATGCTTCATGCCCTCCTACCTGAACTTTTGAATCAGTAGCACTTAAGTGCCCCCACCCAGGTACCTTTTTCCTTAACTCCTCCTCACCAAAAGGCTTTTGACATCAGACAAATCTGAGTGGTTGGGGACAGTAATCACTGTTCATCATAATGATCAAGTTGAAAAGTAAAGAAAATAAGCCCATACTCTACAGGTGAGAAGTATATGGCTTATGACTTCATAGTCTCATTGGGAGTGTTCCTGCTCTATGATGTGTTCTACCTGAAAAGCTTCAGCTCCTTGCTTTATTTCTTCCTTTTACTTTTATATTTAATCATGAAAGAAATCAATACACAATTTGACTTTAGAGGGATTTTCTGTCATTGTTGTTGTTTTTTAACACAACAGGTGGGAGTTACTGCATTAATTACCTTGTGGTAGCTATCATAACCACCATCACAAACAGAAATGAAAATTCTGATGAGTCTATTCCTAAAAGCCTGAGCTAGTATTCTCTGTATTACTTGGTTTTTGGTCAATGACCTATTTGGTCAATGCCATTAGTATAGGAAGTTCCCCATGAACAAAATTCCTTCCACCAATACAGATCAATTCTTCTAGAATTCATACTCTTAGGAGAGTTTCTTGGGGGCCAGGAGAGGTAGCGACTTGCTTAATGACATGAGACTAGCATTGCATCGGAGGAACTATTTCCACTTAGACTTCTTCTTACACTCCACTGTAATTGGGTCACTTAATAGTTAAGGTATCTCCAGAACAAATATGCTAATGCTGCAAAACAAACAAACAAACAAACAGAAAAAGGTGAAAATGTTTAGATTTTGAATGTGAATAAAAATAACAGGAAAATTACTAAATATAAATAAAAACTATTAGACCAGGAGAGAAATAGACTTTTAATAATGTATATTTTCTGATTCATCAGAGCCACTTTCACTTTTATCATTCTATTTTGATAGCAAATGATAATAAAAAAGAATGAACGTTACTCAAAATGAACAAAATGCCATCGGGCCATGGTGGAATGGAAGCCATGGAAGTCAGAGGGACTTTTTTATATCTCTTCAGATTCATCAGAACTGTCCTCACTTTGGTCATTATCACCACTGCTGTCTTCTTCACTGTCATCACTACTATCATCACTTTCTTCTTCTTCTTCTCCTTCTTCTTCCTCTTCTTCTTCTTCTTCCCCAGCAGGGCTTTTTTCTGCCACGTAAATGAACAGGATTGTTAACCATTTTGCTTAAAGAATTGTTCTTTGGCAAACATTTTACTCCCCCCTTCAACGTTAATGTGCTGTTTTTAAGACTACAGAGATAAATGAACTTTTAGATAGTAAATTTGGGGTCAAATAGAAATTGCGTGTTTTTGTTTTTACCTTGAATAAATTCAGTGGAAAATATTGGAACAGATTTCTCCAATGTATAATAAGCCACTTTTGGAAGCTACACTATTGTAATTTGATAAATTATTATTTTAAGACACAAAGTGCTAAAAACTTGCTCCCAGTATGACATCATATATCAATGAAGGAGCACATTTTTATTTAAATATAATTATGAACTTAAATGTACCACAGATCTTTTAAAAAGAAAGTTGTAAACATGTTTTTTTCCAATAGTTCTTTTTACAGTGTGTTTATTTTTATAAAAACATAAAGAAGAAGACAATTTAGGCATTTCTTGTGATTTATGAGATTATCTGTGCTTTTAGCATGAGGGAGTGGGAAAGGGATCAGTAGTAGCCTCATGTACTTGGAATCTCTGCCTAGGGTCTAGAAATCATGGGAATTACTTTAGCTTGCATTGTATGGTTAATCAAGCCCTAGAAAACAGACCTTGAGGGTTCATGCCTCTGATTTCAATCTTGTCTGAACTTAAGACATTCGAGGTAGTTGTCTGCTCTTTTCTTAACTATCTCCATCTGAGAATGAGATTCACACTCTCTCAGTAACAGATTTTTAGACAACTAGTTATAAAACAAAGAAGTAGTTTCAAATTTAAAAAAAATACCCATTAGCAACTTTTCTTCAATCAGTGAGGAAAACTGTTTGGCTTCAGGATTTTCTGGTTCATAGATTAGTACTGAAATTTGACAAGAAAATTCACATTATTAATGATCAAAGTGTTTTAGTAAATAGACATCCCACAGAGAAATGTAGTTTCATGTAAGTCATTGAATATGAAACTGCACACAACTATAGGTATTAAAAATCATAACCAAAGGTATGTCTATACTTAAGTAGAATGTTTTATTTATATAGCAGCACTAACATAACAACTATAAATAACAAATCAAAATATCAATAATAACCCTTACTTAGATAACCCTATTTGTAAAGATTACTTTATTCTCATTACATTTTTATTGTGAAGTAGGTAACAAATATGATCAATCACTAACATCTCAATTAGGCTTCATTCATTATCTAGGATCCAAAACATTTCTTGGACACAGTGTCATTTTCTTTTCCAGAAAGGGATGTAATCCAGGTGCAGAAAAAGCGAGGTTAGTAGATGAGATTAAGGGAGTAAGGGTTGTTTTACTTTTTTTGTTTACTCATTTATCTCTAATTGAATATCTCATTGCTAATTCTAGTTAAACACAATGAAGAAAAAACATTTTCATTCATAATGATTGTTTACATTTTTTACACGATCACCTATATCAAATTGCTTACCATGGTGGGGGGGGGGAAGGAAGGAGATAATGGAGGGAGAGAACTTGGAACTAAATTTTTTTTAATTGTAAATTTTTATTTTTAATTTATGGAATAAAACAAGGCATTCCACAATATAGTATAGCAAAAAAAAAAAAACCCAAAAAAGCTGATTGCCCATGCAACTGTAAATCTATTAGGTACAACTTGCTATTCCTTTAAATATAAAATAAAACGATCATGTAAATTTCTTTTTCCCCCTTTTTTCTTCTCCTCCCCACCCTAGAGATGGTAACCATTAGGCACAAATAGGTATATGTAAAATTATTCTATGCATGTTATTTATTAAAAAATGGTAAAATTGTTTTTATATGTAACTGGGAAATATTCAAAAAAATTTTCACATGTAATTGGGAAATATCTAACAAATACACAAAAATAAATTTTAAAAGAAGCTTTCCCCCCTCAAAATACTGGGTTTCTCTATCTTGCTTAGGCTGGAAGTACAGGTAAGTACCACTCATAGGTTTGGTCCTATTCTAACTGGCATCAGAGTTTTGATCTGTTATGTTTTTCACTAGGGATGGTTCAGGTCTTCTCTGGAGACCTGGTGGTTCCCCATTCCTACATGCCCACCCTATTAATGCCAAACTCAGTACTATATGCCACCCTCTTAGCCCACTGCAGCTTGGAACTTCTGAGGTCAAGAAGTCTGCCAGCACTCTGCCTCTCTAGCAGCAGAAATTCCAGTGTGTGCTAGCATGCCTGACAAAAACAAAGCATATTATATTTCTTATGCAAATCCCCCAAATGTTCAGCTTTCTGAGTATAGGGGCAATGGCACTTTTCCATCCACCTCTCAAGTAAGAAAATGTTAAGTCAGTTTTGACCATTATCCTTTACTTCACATATCCATGCTTCTGTTCACACTAGCTGCTTTTTCACACATCTGATGCATCCATTCCTTTATGTTCGTACTGACAGAACACAGTTTAGTACAGATCCCTGATTGAACTGCCAGAATTTCTTCTTACCCATCGGTACTATTCTCCTCTCATAGGTCCTTTTGGTCACCATCACTGCTGTAGCCATTTTTCTTGTTCAATTGGTCGGTCTTGTCTGACTCTTTGTGACCCATGGACCATAACAGGTCAGACCCTTCTATCCTCCTTTGTCTCTCTAATCTATTCAAGTGCATGTACCATGGTCATATCACCCCTTTATGAGGCTGCAAGGTGGTTTCCTAATATTATATAGATCAGAACTACTTTCACACACCCCATCCCTCTAACCCCATTTGAGCCCTTTCCAATAACCTTCTTTGTTCTATTTCTCAGGGTGTTTTTTTATTCCTCTCGTTCATGATCTACCTAACATACTGTTTATTTTCATGGCTTCCATGGGGGCAGATGGAACATAGCTGTGCTATTAACCTGGCATAGTCATAACCTGCCAATAGCAGACAGTGTCAGTGCTCTACAATTAAGTCATAGTTTTCCACTGGCAGCACGATGCTAGAGTCTACCTGACTATTCATTTTTAGGATATTATGAGAGGCTTCTATCAGAAGCTCCTTGAGGGAAGAAACAATCAATTTACTAACCCCTTATACAGATTTAAAAAATAATAATAAAGTAATACACATCTGAGATGTAAATATGATTGATATATTCCTCATAAAGTCTCTTGAAATTTCTAATAACTTTTACTCTAATATGCAAATAGTTAGCCCCCCACAATTATACAGATTACAACTCTCCACAAAATGTCATCCTGATGCCTAATTATGGTGTGCAGGTGACCCTGGGTCCTCAAAGGTTATTCTGGAAAAGAATAAACTCTGGAAAGTTCTATTATGCCTGAAAGATTTTGAGAATGGGACTGACAACAGATTAAAACTGTTTTCCAGGGACCAATCTGGCTAACAGAGATGCACATCACCAGAAAGCTGGTGAATTTCTTTAGCCATAGCAGTCCATAAAACAAAGAAAAAAATAACCTTTCATGGCTTGTAAATTTTAAATCATGGCTTAAAGCAGTGTTTTCAATGGTATAATTCTGCCACTCAAAATAGACTACTTATTTCATTAGAGAAGAGGCAAAGAATCAGGGTGCAATTGATTTCTTCTTCTGTCTGACAAGCTGCTAGGCTATCAAAAGTTGGAGGAAGGCCCATTAATCCCATAGCATGATGGTGTCTGGGAGACATAAGTAAGTCAATATATATATTTATTGTTTACTATGTACTAGGCCCATTGCTCCCAAGGAGCTCACATTATAACTGGGGAAGGCACCATGCAACATGTTGTTGTTCAGTCATGTCCAATTCTTTGTGACCTCATTTGGGATTTTGTTGGCAGAGATATTGGAGTAGTTTACTATTTCTTTCTCCAGCTCATTTTTCAGGTGAGGAAACTGAGGCAAACAGAGTTAAGTGACTTGCCCAGGATCACACAGCTAGTAAGTGTCTGAGATCAGACTTGAACTCAGGAAGATGAATTCTTCCTGACTTGAGGCCCCAGCACTCTATCCACTATACCACCTAGCTGCTTCATACACACACACACACACACACACACACACGACATATACAGTATAAATTGGAGGTATTTTCAAACAGAAAGGATTAGCAGTTGAGGCACAGAGATGCTGGACAAACCTCCAGCAGAAGACAGGATTTGAGCTGAGGCTTGGTTTCTCATGAAGTCA
>CM053596.1:178638293-178656228 GCA_028646575.1 Pseudocheirus occidentalis | reverse complement strand
TTTAAGGTATTCTTCTCCTCATTGGCTTTTTGGGCCTCTTTTGCCATTTGAGTTAATCTATTTTTAAGGTGTTATTTTCTTTAGTCAGTTTGTTGACTCTCTTTTCATGATTTTCTTGCATCATTCTCATTTCTCTTCCCAATTTTTCCTCTACTTCTCTTATTTGGTTTTTAAAATCCTTCTTAAGCTGATCTATGGCTTCTAGATAGTCTTCATGTTTCTTGGAAGTTTTTGGTGTGGGAGTTCTGACTGTGTTGTCTTCTTCCCATTCCATGCTTTGATCCTTTTTGTCCCCCAAAAAAGGATTCTAGAGTTCAGTAGTCATTCTTACTTTGCTTTCTTTTCCTACTCATGTTGCCAGTGAATTACTTATCTTTTTAGCTCTGTGGAACTCTGCTTCCAGGGGGGAAAGCTCTGTCCCAAATCACTGGGGTTTTCACAGCTGCCAGAGCTATTAGGAGGCTGGTGAAGGCCCCACCAGCTTTGGTTCACTGAAAATGCACCCCAGGACCACCACTCAAGACCACAATTCTGATCCAGGCTGCTCAATGCAAGAGCACTTGGTTTCTGAAAAATTGCTTGGTCCCCCTATAGTCTGCAGGCTGGGAGCTCTGAAGCAGCCATAGGGCTGCAGGGTCGCTGCTTCTTCCACTTCCTTGCCCTGGAGGCAGTTTGGCCAGACTGCTTTTCTCCCCCAAATTTATCTGAGTCTCACTGACCTTTCATTTAGTCCTTATTTCTTTTGGCTTGATAAATCTGGAAACTACCACGGGTGCCGCTGATCCGCTCTCCTGAAGGCTCTAGCTGCACCTTGTCCTGCTCATCCTGCTTACCCCAGGGCCAGGCTGTGGTTTCAAGCTGGGCTGGTTTGAGCTCCCAGTGCTGAGATGAGCCCCACCTGCCAAGCTGCCTTCGGAGGGAGGCGTATTTTTGTGAGTTTTGGAGTCCTACAATTTGTTTAGAGTCATATTTTATGGGTATTTGAGGTGGCCAAGTGAGAACTGTGGTGTTTTCCTGATTCTATGCCGCCATATTGGCTCTGCCCCCCCCCCTGAACTGTGTCTTGAAGGAGCCAGAGAAACTAAAAGGAGGGAGGCCATTAGAAACACAGGAGGCAGTTAGAACAAAAAGAGGGAGTTTGAAGAGAGTCTGTCATGTGTAATGAACAATAGACGGGCCACTATAGCTGGCTCACAGAGTGTGTGCAGGAGAGTAAAGCTGGAGAAGACTTGAAAAACAGAAAGTGGCTGGGCTGTAAATGACTTTAAATGCTAAAAGGAGGCATTTATATTTGATGGATAGCTAGGGTGTGCAGTGGTTAGAGCATTGGACCCAGAGTTGGGAAGACCTGACTTCAAATTCAGCCATAAACATTTACTAGCTCTGTGACTCTGGGCAAGTCACTTAACCTCTGTATGCCTCCATTTCCTCATTAGTAAAATGGGGATAATAATAGTACCTACCTCCCCAAGTTGCTGTAAGGATCAAATGAGATAACATTTGAGAAATGTTTAACATAGTGCCTGGCACATAGTATACACTACATAAGTGTTAGCTACTATTATTGTTGTTAGTATCATCATTACCATCATTGTCATCACCATCACCACCCATCACTACCACCACCATCACCACCACCACAATCATTAGTATCATCACCATCACCACCATCACCACCACCACCATCATCACTACCATCACCATCACCACCATCACCACCACCACCATCATCACTATCATCACCATCACCACCACCATCACCACAATCATTAGTATCATTACCATCACCACCATCACCACCACCATCATCATCATTATCAGCACCATCACCACCACCACCATCACTATCACCACCACCACCACCACCACCACCACCATCACTATCACCATCACCACCATTACTACCACCACCATCATCACTATCACCACCATCACTACCACCACCATCATCACTATCACCACCATCACCACCACCACCATCATCACTATCACCACCATCACCACCACCACCATCATCACTACCACCACCATCACCACTACCACCACCATTAGTATCATCACCATCACCACCATCACCACCACCACCACCATCACCATTATCATCATTGTCATCATTATCATCATCATCCTGGAAGACATATGGAACCACTGCAGTCTTTTGAGGGGGAGACATAGCAAGAACTGTATTTTAGGAAAATCATGTTGGCAGCTTAGTGGAGGATGGGTTAGATGGGGAGACATGTGAGACAGAAAGGGTAGTTAGAAGATTCTTGCACAAGATCAGGTGAGAGATGAGGATGGCTTGTACTGGGGTAGTGAGTATGTGAGTAGAGAGACAGGGACACATATAGAAAATGTGAGGATAAAAATTACATTTGACAACAGACTGGATATGTGGAGGGAGTGTGAGTAGGAAAGCTGAAGATAACTCTTGAATTTGGTGACTAGGAGTATGATGGTACCTTCAACAATAATATAAAAGTTAGAAAGAGGGGAAAGTTTTAAGGGGAAAGACAGTGAGTTCTGTTATTGTACATGTGGAGTCTGAGATGTCCACAGGACATCTAATTTGAGATGTCCAAAAGAAAGCTGATAATGTGGAATTGGTGCTCAGGAGAAAGATTGGGGCTAGACATATAGACCTAGGAATCTTCATAGAGATGATGATTGAACTAATAGGAGCTAATGAAATAAGTGAAATAGAAGGAAAAACAGAAAAGGGTCTATAGCAGATGGTGGAGATCACTTGTAGTTAGTGAACATGACTTGTATATAAAGATCAGGCAAAGAAGATTAAAAATAAAGAGATAAGGTACGTAATTCAGGAATCAGGAATCAGTAAATCAGCAATCAGGAAATTCTGTCAATATCATGAAAATCTAGAGAGAAGAGAGTACCCAGGAGGACAGTGTGATGGACAATTGCAAAAGCTAAAGAGGGTCAAAGAAGGATAAGGACTGGGAAAAGGCCATTAGATTTGGCAATTAGGAGATCACTGGGGAGGACTTTTGGAGAGAAGAGTTTCTGAAAAAGGTCCTTTGTTTACTATTTGAAGCCTTCATAATTTGCCTTTGCTGTACTTTTCCAGATTGATTTCTATTACTTACCCTCATGTACTGTGTGTTCCAGCCAAACTGTCCTACTTGTTTTTACCCATACATGATGTTCTGTTTTCCACCTCTATAGCCTCTGCCCAGGTACTGCCTTCCTCCTCATCTCTGCCTTCTGGAATCCTTCAATCCTTGTGGAGGCTCAGCTCCAGTGCTTCCCCCACATGAGGCTTTTCCAGGACTCTCCACTCAGATTAATTTGTATATATGTTCTATTTACCCTTATTAATTCATGTTGATTACATCCAGTAGAATATAATCTCTTTGAGGGCAAGAATCAATTGCTTTTCTGTATTTGTATGTACCTAGGACAGTTCCTTGTAAATAGTAAGCACTTAATAAATATTTGTTAACTGAACCAAAAGGAATAGAGAAGATAGCCCAAATGTTGCATTATATGCATGAAATATTAAAAGACTCAGAGGACAACCTCCAGTGTATTGTAGATCCTCTATGGAAGATACATGGAAATATATGGACAAGAATCACTTAGGATGAGATAGGACTGGATAGGTTTTGATGTGTATTGGGGAAAAGAGGAGTAATAGCATCAATGAGATCGTGGGTCCATCAAAGTAATAATGAAGTAAATATTGAAAGGCCCAAATTCTCCCACTTAGAGACTTTAGTTGTCTGTGATAGGGGGAAATCAATCTCTCTCTCTCTCTCTCTGTCTCTCTCTCTCTCTCTCTCTCTCTCTCTCTCTCTCTCCCTTCTCCCCTCTCCCTCCCTTCCTCTCTCTCTCTTCCCTCCCTTCCTTCCCCTCTCTCTTTCTCTCTCTCTCTCTGTCCTCCCTCTTTCCCTCCCTCCCTTCTCTGTCTTCCTCTCCCTCCCCCTGGCCCTGACAAAATTGAGCCTATGATCTCTGTTTTACATGTGAAGGTACCAAGAAATAGCAAGACTGATTTTTGCAAAACCTTATGGTAAACCAACATTTAAAAAGCATTATACAAGACTGCCTCCAACATAAGTGGGGGATGGGATGCAGGCAAAGACATCAGTTCTGCATTAGACAACAGGAAAATAGCAAGAGATAATAGGATATATAAAAATAGTGTATAGAAAGCAGATAAAGTCTAAGTTCATATTAACTGAAACAATTATTTAAGAGAATTTCTTGTAGATTAAAACAAAAAAGAAAGGAATAAAGTTAAAAGCCCCTATAAGATGTCCAACATGACAGATACTATGTTTTATAGTCAGGAGAAGATATAACTCCAATATTCACAATTGGATAGGAAACTAAATAGATAAACCAGTTTTACTCAAATTGTAAAGTACTTGAGGGGGAACTTGGATAAATTATTTTTACAACCTAATAATCTTAGACATGAATAGGCAGAGCTCAGGATCTTGGACCTAAGGACATAATCCTGGTTCAAATGACTCTGAAGTTACTTAATCTGTTATTGGATTTAAAGTGTTTTTTTTTTACTTCTGACATTTTTCCTGCCTAATTTTGACATAGTTAATTTTGATTTTAACAACATTTACTAAGCACCTACTATGTGCAGAGCACTGGGCTAGGCACTGCAACACAAAGTTCAGATGACAGAAGATTTACATTCTAGACACAATTAACCAACACAGTAATTCATAGGTACATGAATAAATTGATAAATGTGGTATGATGTAGGAAAGGAATATTGCCTAGTGGAATGCAAATTTTGGAGGGGCATTTAAGAAAAAGCTTCTTGGAAAAGATTAGAGTTAGACTTTAAAGGATTGGTAAGAATCAATCATGAAACATGCAGGGAAACCAATTAGGATAGTATTGTAATAGCATAAGCAAGAGATAATAAGGTCTATGACCATACATAGAAAGAAGAGAGATGTAATGTAATGTAGGATCTCACAATGTAGATGTAATGGAGATAAAAATGGCAAGATTTGTTGAATGAATATGAGACAGGAAGAATTATTAAGCATAATGCCAAAGTTACAAACCTGCTATCCTTGACAGAATTAGGGAAATTCAAGAGAGGGGAAGGTTTTGGGGAAAAGTTGTTTTTCAGACAGGTTGAATTTGAGATGTCTCTGAGACACTCAGTTTGAATTCAGTGTATAGGAGGGAAGAAAGAATAGTATAAATAAGAGCAAGGAAGTGAGAAAGCATAGAATGTGAATGAGGGATTGTGAATAGTTAGGCTAATGTGCAAAGCCCATGGAGAGTAATAGTAGAAATTAAAGCTGGAAAGATAAGAACAACAACAATCATGAGGGTCCTTAAATGTTAGCCAAAGGAGTTAGTCTGAATTATACTCTGTAGGGTCTTGAGCAGAGGTTTTTCACAGGATCAGACCAAGGAGTAAAGAAGTACAAAGAAGAGTTCGCAGGACAGATAAACTGGATGCTGTTCGACTGTTGCAATAGTCCAGGTAGATGGAGATCTCTACTTGTTATATAGGGAGAAGATGGGATGTATGTATATAAGACATATTGCAGAGGCAGAATTAATGGGACTTGGTAAATTATTGGATTGCCAATAGAGAGAATGTGGGGTAGTGGATAGAGAACTTGCATCAGAGTTTGGAGAACCTTGGTTCAAGTCAATGTCTCTGACATTCTAGCTGTGATTATAGGCAAATCACTTAATCACTCAGTGCCAAAGGCATCCCTTTCCTCTCTATGCAGATGACTCCCTGAACTACATATCCTACTGCCCAGTATCTCATCTAAGTTTTGTCCAGGATCATAAATTGCCTATCAGAAACTTCAAACTGGATTTTTCAGATGTCTTAAAGTCAACAAGGTGAAAATTGAACTTAGTTTCTGTTCCCCTAAATGTTTCTCTCATCCAAACTTCCCAGTGTCTGTGGAGGGCACCACCATCATTCCAGTGTTTCACGTTTGTCATCTCAGCGTGATTCTTGACTCCTCACTCTTCTTCATTCCACATATCAATGAAGTTGCCGCATCTCACTGTTTCTACTTCACACAATTTTGGGCATCTAATCCCTTCTCTCCATTCACTTTATGTCAACTTCTTCACCTCTTGTCCAGACGATTGGAACAGTTTACTAATTGGTTTGCCTCAAACGTCTCACCACTCCCAATTCATCTTTCACTCTTACTGCCAAAGTAATATTCCTCAAGTGCAGATATGACTATGTGACTCCCCTAATCAACCAACTTGAGTGGCTTTCTATTGCCCTCTAGAATAAATATAAAACCCCATGTTTAGCTTTTAAAGTCCCACAGAAATTGCCCCCCAAATTCTGTTGCCTTTTTGGATGTTACTCCGTGTCCTGAATTCTGCAATCCATCCAAACTGGTCTTTGGTCTGTTGTTCTCTCACAACACTTCATTTCTCATTTTCACACCTTTGCATCCATCCATGCCTGGAATGCATTACCATCTTTAATATGCAGTTCAGACACTATAATCTTTATGGAGTCTTTTCTGATTCTCCCGATTGCTAGTGCCCTCTCCCAAAACTATCTTCTGTTTAACTTTTGTTAAATGTCTGTATATGTGTGTATATATGTATGCATACACATGTATACACATGTATACATGTGTACAATATGTATATATACAATGTGTATTTATTAGTTTTATATTTATTTTATATTAATTGGTGAGAAATCTGGCTAATTATATTTGTTATTATGAAATTACATCTGACATTTATTTATTTAGAAATATAAAAGAGAATGAAGCATGGTTATAATCACTGCTACTGGGAAGCTGAGGTTGATCTTGATCTTTTAAGCTTGGAAGTTCTGAGGTGTAGTATGGTAAAAGTTGATATTAAGTCCATCCCTAATATAGTGAGCCCCTGAGAGTGTGGGGACACCAGGCTGCTATGCAGAGGTAAACCAATCCAGGTTGGAAATAGAGCATATCCAGATTTCCATGCCTGTTGGTAATGGAATGGAAGCCTCTGCCCCAGGAGCCTCTTCTTCCCTCTGATTGGAAGCAGATATCTTTCTTCCCAGAATTTCCATTCAAGGAAGGAGCCCAGATCAACTGTGTTTTCATTTCCCACCTGGCTGCACTCCTCATGACTTCTGCATCATACCCCCATACCAGGTACTTCTCTCCACCTTCCTCCTGCTTTTCTCCTTATTAACTGACAGGCTAGATGTTGCATTTTCAGCCTGGGCAAGATCAGGAAGACCAGAGGAAAAAAAGGAAAAGGAAAGAAATAAAGAGAGAAAGAAACAAGGAGAGAAAGAGAGAGGAGGAAGGGAAGGAGAGAGGAAAAAAACAGAGGAAGGAGAAGGAAATAAAGACAAAAGGAAGGAAGAAGGGAAGAAAGAGTGGAAAAAAGAAAGAAAAGCATAAGAAAACTGTACTTACTCAACTGACATAATTTTTTTGCCACGGTGTATTTTCGGCTCATTACTGCTCTTAGGAACTAAAAGAGAAATGAACAATTAGTAGGTTTTAGGGTTTAAATATTAGTAAGACTAATATTACCTCTTCCTTTAGCCACTAACTATGTATACACATTGTTTAGGAGTGTGCCTACAATCAAGCAACAAAGAACTGTTTTTATGATTAGCCATTTCAAATAAAATAATAATAGCTGACTTTAGAAAGTACTTTAAGGTCTGAAAAGCACTTTATACACACACACATATATAATGTACATATATGATGTATAATTAATACATATATAATTTGCATAATATATGCATGTAACATATATATTTGTTAAATATCGAATTTGTTTTTCACCACAGTCACAGATGTTATTTAGCTTAAATGACTTGCTTACAGTCATATACCAATGAAATATGAGAAGCAAGGTCTAAGAGCAGGGCTCCCTCCTGACTTTAAATTCAGGGCACTTTCCACTACAACATCATTGTCTCCACTGAGGGAGAAGCTTCACGAAATAAGTAGAGTGTATTTTGCTTTGCAGTAGATAAACTATTGCTAGAGATTTTGCTCCTTTAGAATAGATGGGCTCAAACTGCTAAGGATTTTGATGCTACTAGGGATGAAATTCATCACTATTCACCAGTAAAATCAAGTTCATTTTGTATAGCTCTAGCACTTCTTTGAGACCCTGGCGTATAGTCATGATGAAAATAGTTATAAACTCACTGGGCCATATAAAAAGTCCTTTAAGAATTCCAAATAAATAATTTGCTCAACAACCATTTATTAAGAACTTAATGTGTATAAACAATACACTATACACTATATATTATGTTTATGGGAGATATAAAGATAAGTAAGATGTGATCTCTTTCCTCATGAAACTTAACAATCTGCCACAAAGATTTTCTAACGTATTTCTGATATCAGCCTAGTCTACTACTGTCAAAAGATCAAAAGAAAGGCCTCCAGAACACTGGATGGCATTCCCCCTGCCCTACTGCCAGCAATGATTTTAAGGGAAGATATCTTATACCTGGGACAGATAAAAGAAAACCAGGTAACACTGTATTTTAAGAAGATTAACTGAAGTGAGGAAATCCAAGAACCTGCATGGGTAAACACAGTGGATAACATTTAGTGGAAGATTGATGAAGGCAAAAAACAGAAGTAATTTTGTTTGAGGGGGATTCTATAGACCACCTGGACAGAGAAAAGAAGTAAATGAGCAGCTTGGCAAACATACCACAAGCCTGGCAAAGAAATGATGTAATGGTGATGGAGGCTGAACTTATCCAGACATCTGCTTGAACTTCCTCTCTCTTAAAAGCAGAGCATCTAATAATCTCAGGACTTGCCTCAATGACAAATTTCCAGCCTTCAAAATGCAGAGGAACCAACAAAGGAAGTTCTGATTCTGGATTTGATTCTTCTCAATAAGAAAGAACTGGCGCTGGAGGGAAAAGAGTGGGAGCCTTGAGAGGAACCTGAACCCTTCCAAGTTTCCAGTTTTCTTAACACTTCCCTTTATACATTCTATGTTCCAGCTATGCTGTCCATTCCACAAACACTACACTTAGTATTCCCCAGTGGGCCTTTTTATGGGCCATTCCTTGTGCTTGGAATGCTCTCCCTCCTGACCCAGCTCCAATCTTGTCTCTTGCCTATTACACCCTCCCCCAAACTCACACAGAACTTTCCTTTAAAGATTACTTTACATTTACATCATATGGATTTTGTACATTTGTTGTTTGTGAGTCATCTTCCCCATCTGAATGTAAGCTTCCTGAGAGCATGGACAGGGGTTTTGCCTCTCTGTATCCCTAGCCCTTAGGCACAATCCCTGGCACAAAGTAAATGCTTAATAAATGCTTGCTGTTGAGTATGATTATAATAAAATGACAACTCCCCCTTTCCTGAATTTGGGATATAGAAAAGGAAATACAGGCATAAATTTCCTCTAGGGATAGATTTTGGAAGCAAAGTTTTTAAAGTCTTCAAAGGAGGGCAACAGACTATTTCTAAAGAAGTCAACCTTGGTGGGATAGCAAGCTCTCACTAGTGAAACCTTGAAGAAACAACAATTACAATGAGGAAAAAAAGAGGTCTCTGAAGAGACCAACATGGCTACACCGGGAACATAAAAATTATCTTGGGTTTTTAAAAGCCAGGTAGAAAATATAAGCAGGCTCAGTTAGCAAGAGATGCATGGCATGATTCTGTAAGAGTGTGGAAGGAGGGCTAGGGAGAGGAATTCCTCAGCAGAAAGAAAGCTAGGGAGAAAAAAAAAGCATTTTGTTGGTGGAAAGAGGAGGATCAAAGGAGGTTAGAAGCCCTGTTAAGGGCAGATGGGATAATAACTGACATCAAAGGGAAGGTAGAGACTCTTGATTCTTATTTTCTTTTTTCTCTGCCAAGGAGTTTTTTCCTTGCTTTGTCTCACCCAGGACCATATTTGTCTTATACATAGGTGCAGAGTTTGGTAGGATGCCTTTTTTATTTTTGCAAACAGTGATGTAGGAGTTTGTTGTTCATTTACTTGTAAATTCATTTGAGTCTGTGGTTCTTTCTTTAGAAGATCATTTATGGTTTACTCAATTTCTTTTTCTGAGGTAGGCTTGTTTAAACCCTCCATTTCTTGTTCTATTTATATAGCAGTTTTATATTTCTGTAAGTATTCATCCATTTTATTTATCAGTTTTGTTAGCACATAATTGAACAATAGAGATTCTAACGATTTACTTTATTTCCTCTTCAGAAAAAGAGAGAACTTAATATCTCATTACTTCTCTTGGGTATTGGCTGCCTGCTAACCATTTTTATCCCATCTTTTCCAGTGGCTGAAAAATTAGAAATAGAGTAATAATTGATTAAAAAATGAATTGGAAAGGACAGAACAAAAATGGCTAAAAGAGAACTGATACCCAAGATAAGTAAGGTATTAACTGAATACTTAACAACACTGAATGAGTTCAAGTTATGTGTTCTAGATGTCCTCAGGAACAGGAAGAACTGGTAGGAGTAATTGGTGAGTCACTAATGGGAGATGTATCCAAAGATTAAGGAAGAAAAATGTCCCAATTTTTAAATAGGGGGGAAAGAGAGAATGGAATCTGCTAGTAACAAGTTTTAGTGTGATTCCTAATGAAATTCTATAATGTATTATTTTATAATAGCAGTGGTGGTTAGTGAATATCTAAAGAGGGCTATGTAATCCCAAAGAATCAGGATGGCTATGTAAAAACAGGTCATTCCAGACTAACCTTATTTTGCCAGGTAGATTACTAATTGATAGATCAGAAGAAAGGTACAGAGACAGTTTACTAGATTTTGACAACACATTTAACTAAATTTAGTCTCTCCTGCTATTGTGGAAAAGATGTAGTGTTGTGAGCTAGACAACAGTATAATTACATGGATTACACATTAGCTGAATGACTGGACTCAAAGAATATTAACTGTTCAAAATAAAATGTTATTAATATTATAAATTTGTTAACTTAGGAGGAGATCTCCAATGGAATTCTTTAATGGTCTATACTAGTTCCTTTGGTCAAGCATCACTTCTGGCTTCCTTTCTGGCTGCCAGCTTGCTACCCTGAGTATTCTCCTATCTTTATCCTGTCTACCTTCAACCCCGAAAGTGGCCTTTAGTCATCTGCACAGTTCTGTTTCCATTCCAGCAAGATGGAAGAAACAATTATGAAGCAGAAAACTTGCTACGTTGCAGGCAAAAATGTACTTGTGTAGAAAAGGAACTGCTTGGAAAAAGAAGAAAGTGGTTCATAGAACAGTTATAGTATATAAGAAACTTCAGTTTTCCTTAAAAAAAACTAGAAGTAAACAATATTCCTGGCATTGAAGAAGTGAATATGTTTACCAACCAGGGTACAGAGACTCACTTTAAAAACCTTAAAGTTTAGGTATCATTGGCTACAAACATGTTTACTATTATAATCCATGCTTAAGACAAAGTAACTAACAAAGGTATTCCCCAGAATCTTAAACCAGCTTGCTGACTTAAACCAGCTTTCTGACTACCTTAAGAAGACTGGCAGAGTCTCTGCCCCAAAAAACCTGTTGATGGAAAGGCAAGGCACCACTTGCCACTGGGGAAGGTGGTGATGATGATGATGAGGTTCTAGATCTCACTGGGAACGTTGATGAGGCTTTCAAACTGAATTGAATATCAACTTCCAAAAGTTAAAACTTGAAAAAGCTAAATGAAGCTGCTATTTTATATCATGTGACTGCTTTCCCCCCTTTTTCTTTGTGAATGAGAAAGTTGATTCATTGAGGACCCCCATGCTATTCCAATCAGTGGCAATCAATTTGATATGATTTTATAGGGGTAGTGATTATAAGTTCTGTATATTTGGCCCCGGAGCTGTGAGCTGCAGATTGCAAGTTCACTTGCTTAATCAAAGGAAGCTAACTAGAGGTCCTCCACCTTTTTTTTTCCTTGTCATGATCATGGTGACCAAGCTCAGTGTAGCAGAAATGACTCAATTACATGAAAAGTTCTCCAATTTATTTTTGTACTGCTGGACCATTCTTCTTTTGTCAAACATGAGCAGGTTACCATCTTATGACCACCTAGTAAGTGGATATTTCTTGTTTCACCCAATCTGTGACCTTGCTGGTATATCATTTTGCTTATTTTAGTTTGTGTCATATGTTAATTGATGGAATTATTCTGTATTTGGTATAGCTGCTCAAGAATGACTAGGTATCAGCCCTATAAAAATAGGACTCTGGAAGGAGGGGGTATCTCAGATCATGAGGAAGATCTGAGGTCGGCTTCATTAGAGGGGACCATAGACCCTTTAATAAAATTCCATTGCTTCTCAGTCAAAGAGACTGCCTCAGCCTCTTTTATTGTAGGTTGGGAAATTTTAATGCCCATTTAATCCCCCAATTCCCAGATCTGGAGAATTAGATCTCTAGTATTTTGAAGACCACTGCACATTGCTATTCTTTTCATTTATTACTTATATATAATTCATTCTTTGAAGCCTAACCACACTGAACAAGCCTGGAATTAAAGTCTGTGAAAAGATTAAGAAAAATCTCTATCTAGTTAAAAAAAAGATAGTCTCTGCCTTCAAGGAGCTCACAATAAGGTTCCAAAATATATTGACAGGTTAGAAAACAGGAATTAATTTAATGAGATGGAATGCAGTAGCGATAAATGTAATGTACTTGTGTTAAAAATAAAATTTCTCAATTTCTTCATCTTACAGGATATGAAAGAAGTATATGCAGAAGCTGGTCTGAAAATAAGGTATACTTATCCCTTCCATATCTCATCTTTCCCTGTTGAGATTTCAATATATCAAGGGTCAGTGTAAGAAATTGGATGGGAATTTTCTGGGAGTTTTGTGGAAGCTGCAGATGACATGTGAAGGCCAGCAGCTGACACAGAACCTATGACCAAAAATACTTAACCACAATTTTACAATAAGGTACTATAAACACTACATAAAAGAAAAAGAAAAAGTTCAGACTTCTTTTCTAGTACAAAGGGAGAGTAAAACAATTTTACTTGGATTTTCCATATAGAAGGGATGCCAGGCCCCTATCTCCTTCCCCTCCAAGTGAAAGGGAGAACCATACAGATTTTAGTTCATTTCCAAGGTCAATGAGTAGTGTGATCTGGGGCTACATTAAGAAAGGCATGATTGCAAGGAAAAAGGCAGTGATAGTCCCACTGGACTCTATGCTGTCATACTAAATCTTGAGTTTTGTATTCAGTTCTGGCCATTACATTTTAAGAGTTCCTTGATAAGCTGAAGAACGTCCAGAGAAGAGGGAACCAGGATGGTAAAGGGTTTAGATTTCATGCTATGTGAAGATCAGATGAATGACCTAGAAATGTTTGTTAGCCTGAACATTTGGGGGAAAATGATAACTGTCTTCAAGTATTCAGTGGACTATAACATAAAAGAAGCATTAGATTTGTTCTACTTGACTGTGTAGGGACAATATGTAGAATTTATAAAAAGATGAATTTGGGCTTGTTAAAAGGAAATACTCCCAATAAGCAGGGCAAGTAGAAGGTGAAATGGGTTGTCTCTGTAGATCAAGAATTGCTCTCTTTTGAAGTCTTTTAACAAAGGCTGAACTCTTCATTTGTATAAGGGGTTCTTGCTTGGTTATATGTTAGACTATATGGCTGCTAATGTCCTTTCCCAATGGGAAGTCCTGAAGTTCTGTGTCATGAACAAGAGGTGAATCAGAAGCATAATAGATGGGTTAGAGTCAACATGAGGACCATGGTTGGTGGTGGTAGTGGTGTCCTTCATTCTCAAAGAGGACCAAAATGATTTCACTATGTTAGAGCCAAGTTACAGTGTGTCTGACTATGACTGATCAGACTAATATTGGCTCAGAATGCTCTACCACAGGTCAGGCACAAGTAGTCTGTGTGAATATTTGGGGTGGATTCTCTAAATTTGTGCATCTCAAGTTTCTTTTGAGCTACTTCAATTCTGCTTTGCTTATAGTGCACAGCACCTTCTCTGATGAGGGCTTGTGTTTGTCCTTTGTTCTTGAAGAGGACCATGACATCAGGAATATGATGACATGACTTGCAGTTGACTCTGGTTTGAGTGAAGAAAGGCTGTGCAAGGTCACCAGTCTCACTTTCTCCTCCAGAGCCATATGGGTCCAGTGGCCAGATATTTATCAGGATGGCTGGAGATGGCCCAGGATGCAATGGGAGACCCTGGTCCTTTTAAGCTAAAGTCTTTTCAGGTTCCTGTGTCAATGTCTCCACAATCAATCCCAGTTTCTAAGAGAGACCTCGAGAGTGTCCTTGCATCACCTTTTCTGACCACCATGTGAGGGCTTGCCCTGTGTGAGATCTCCATAAAAGAATCTTTTTGGTAAGCATATATTTGGCATTTGAACCATGTGACCAGCCCATCAGAGCTGGCCCTCTGCAGTAGTTTGAATGCTTCATTTGTTTGAGTAAGGGCCTCAGTGTCTGGTACCTTATCCTGCCAGGTGATCTTCAGAATCTTCCTAAGACAATTCAAATGAAGCAATAAACAGGAAGATCAATGAAAATGTGGATCTACTGAAGGAGTGCTGGAGAAGAATAAAAACAACTTATATCTGTCAATCATGAAAACATCCTAAGTATGGAAAAAAGTAGGCTGCATTGTTCACCACAAAATGAAGTAGGGAGAATGCCAAGACAGATGCTTACATACTATTTTTTACTAAAAGACTGTGCTTTAACTGTCAACGGACAGTGGACTAAAGCTTGACTACAATCAGATTTAACAGAGAACATAAAAAATTATCTTAAAAACAGAATAAAACAACCAAAATTAGAAGGAAAATAGGAAATGGTGGGGGGAACTATAGTGAGTTTCTTTTATTAGGCCTCATTTCTCAAATGTATGAGGTCCTAGGCCAGTTTATAAAAATAAAGGCCATTTCTCAATTGACAGTATCAAAGGATATGAACAGGCAGTTTTCAGAGGAATAAACCAAAGCCATTAACAGTCATATAAAAATGCACTATTGATTAGAGAAATGCAAATTAAAACAACTCTGAGGTACTACCTCACACTTGTCAGATTGGTTAATATAACAGAAAAGGAAAATGACAAATGCTGGAAGGGTTGTAAAAAAAATTGTGACACTAAGATACTTTTGGTGGAGTTATGAACTGGTCCAGCCATTCTGGAGAAGAATTTAGAACTATATCCAAAGGGTTATAATACTAGGTCTATACCACAAAGAGAAGGAAGGAAAGGTAAAATGACCTATATGTACAAAAATATTTATAGCAACTTTTTTGTGGTGGCAAAAAATTGAAAATTGAGGGGATGCCCATCAATTAGGGAATGGCTGAACAAGTTGTGGTATATGATTGTGATTACTATAATGTACTATCGTGCTATAAGAAATGATAAAGGAAACAATTTCAGGAAGACTTAAATGAACTGATATAAAGTGAAGTGAGAAGAATGAGAAGAAACTATACAATAACCGCAAGACTGTAATCATGATCAACTGTAAAAGCCCTAGCTACTCTGATTAAGACAATGACCTAAGATGATTCGAAAGGACCCATGATGAAAACGCTGTCCACCTCCAGAGAGAGAGAGAACTGATGAACTCAATGCAAATTGAAGCATACTCCTTCCACTTTATTTTCCTTGGTTTTATTGGGCGTGGGGAGAGGGAATAGTTTCTTTTGCAACATGGCTAATAGGGAAATATATTTTGCATGACTTCACATGTATAATTGATATCATATTGCTTTCTATCTCAAGGAGTGGGGGAGGGGTGGGAGGGAGAGAATTTAGAATTCAAAATTTTTTTAAAATGTAAAAAAATTAATGTAATTGGAAATATTGAAGAAATATGAATAAAATATATTTAACATTAAAGCAGAATGACAAATCAAAGATAATCTGGTTCTTTATAAATTATTTACAATATTAAAATTACAAGGATGAATGCTAAATATAAAGGATTTGAGAGATAGCTTGATATTTATTATGGAAAGAATGCTAGACTTGGAATCAGGAGTCCCAAGTTTGTATTTTGCCTGGGTATCATCTATTAGACTGTGAGATCCTTCAGGACAGGGGCTTTTTCTGTCTTTCTTTGTTTAGCTGGTACCTGGTGCTTAAGAAATGCTTGTTGACTTGATACTTTTTAGCTCTGTAACCCTGGGTAAGTCATTTAACCCTCAGAATCTTGGTTTCTCTCTCTAAACAATAGCCATAATAGTGCTTTTTTACTCCCTACCTCACAGTGAAGTTGTGTGTGTGTGTGTGTGTGTGTGTGTGTGTGTGTGTGTGTGTGGTTGATCTGTGTTTCCTTTCACAACATGACTAATATGGAAATATGTTTTCCATGACTGCACAATGCATATCAAATTGCATGCCTTCTCAATGAGGTGGGGAGGAAAAGAGGGAGAATTTGGAACTCAAAATTAAAAAAAAAATGTTGAGTTGTTTTTACGTGTAATTGGAAAAAAGTAAAATATTTAAAATAAAAATAAAGTTCTACATGAGTGAGTATTTAATATAAAAAGATGTCATAATAGATGGATATGTCTCTTCTTTGAAAATGGGCGACACTCTTATGAGTTGTAGGACCTTGCATAATGAGTAATTTAGTTCCTTTATCTAAATGAGGATTGCTTAAAGGAATCTTTTTCAACTAAGCTCCATTTCAACACCCTCCTTCCAACCACTTAATGATAAAATCATTAGCATAGACATAACTACAGATGGTTTCTGATTAGTAATACTAATGAATCTCCTGAAGTGGTTGAATTATTTGAATTCATACTGTATATTTCTATTGAGCTGGAAGTAATGACCAAAATGTATATAAGTATAATTTAAAATGGTGTGAATTCAAACACATTTTTTCCCATTCACTTTTCTTATGCATTATTACTTTTAATGGAAAAATGCCAGAGGAATTCTTTTTTCCCTGTGAAAATTCATAGTAAGGATGTGGTAGAAATCTACCTTGATAAGAAATACTTTAGGATTTTTTTTCTATATTTGATCATCAAAACCTAAATGATACAATTATTAACATTTACAAATTTTCCATTTATTTCTGAGAACCAAGCAGATCTGTGTAATGAAGAACTTCAGTTCAAGAAGAAAACAGCCTCAAGAATCAGGAAAGGTGGCTTAGGAAACTTGTCATTGGTGTGCATTTATTTTATACCCCAAAATGTATGGCACAGTGACATAGATATAAAAGGACTTAACCTTAAGAACAATCTTTGCAGTCATACAATTTCATTAGCATATAAATTGACATCACCCATTGGTTTTGAATTGTAAAGGAGCAAAGTTGAAGATATAAGTGAAGTCAACAGTATGGGGATTCAGTTTCCTACATTTTAGTAATATGCTTCTATATGACTAAATTCTATTCTCTAGACAATATATTAAGAATAAAGTGATGTTTTACATTAGTATTACTACACCTCTATTATTGATTGTAAACTTTTGTTTAAAGCAGGGGTGGGGAACCTGTAGCCTCAAGGCCATATGTGGCCTTTGTAATGGTAATCAATTTGTTGGATACTTAGGGCTAAGTATAGAACTCTGTCCATTGGTGAAAAGGTGTGAATTCCCCTGTTGATGTGGAAGAATGCTATTGGCTGAGACACTCCCCTGTTCACTTGGGAGAAGGCCGGTATTTATAAGCAGGAGAATTTTGGAGAAACAGACAGATTTCGGATTTGGTTCCTGAGTGACGCTGACTGAAGATATGAACAGGATGGGACTTTGTTGGTGGCCTGGCTGATCCTTGAGTTCCAGGCAAGAGAAGTCTTGAAGGGTTTGAGGTGTGCTGAATCTGGTGTGTGCCGGGGAATGCCTTGAGGACTGGACAAGGACCTGAGAGCTGTTCATCCCTGAGGACTGGACGAGAACCTGTAAGCTTTCAGCTCCTGAATCTAGGTGATTGTCTGGCAGATTCAAGAGGGAGCTAGGACC
>CM053596.1:178590812-178637793 GCA_028646575.1 Pseudocheirus occidentalis | reverse complement strand
CTGCTGAAACTGTGAACATTGTACTGAATAAAGATTTGTAATGGAATAAACAGAGTGTTCACTAATACTGTGTAATCTGAATCTTAAAAGCTGTTCACAGTAGCATTCTCTCAGGAATCTACTGCTGATTGGCTTTACAGCCTTCTAGGTCCTCAAGTGTGGCCCTTTGATTGAAACAAACACTTGAGAACTTAGAGGACCACATGTGGCTTTGAGGGTGCAGGTTCCTCACCCCTGGTTTGAGGAGTAAGGGAAGAAGTTTTTTTTTAAAGAAAGTCCCCCAAATTGGATAATTTATTTATACCTTTCAAGTTTATGTGATAACAAGAACAAGGAACATAATATTTTGTATCTATTTAATCCTTCATCCGGAAATTTCAGAAGACTTCAAAAACCCTCTAGTTGCCAGAAAAATTATCTTTTATTTCATATATAAAAATTGTGTATTATAAATTATAATTTCCTGAAAATACAAGTGGATTCATAGCTAAGCCAAATTTTCATTATTTTACCTTTCTTGCAGCTTAGACATATTAAGTCATGACAATAAAAATAAAAAAAATCCCAGTGCTCATATTTAATTTTTAACTAAACAGATAATTTAGCAAATGGACTGGATCTTGATTTTTGACTTTCTAAATATCCACATTAAATATTATAAATAAAAACAACTAGATAAATATAGGCAGTAAACATATCTCATACTTTTCTAGCTAGGGTAGTTGCAAGAGAAAACAGTACTAGAATTGGACTTAAGAGACCTGGGGTCAAATCCCATGGGGCTTTGCCACCTACTACTTGGGTAAATCTGATCAAGGTTCTTAACCCTTTGCTTTCATCTTCTCAACAGTGCAATGAGTTTGGGATCAAATAAATTTGGGATCTTAGTCTAGATCTGGTGTCCTGTATGTGGCTTACTGAACCTGAAAAAATGGAGGGGACCTCTTCTATCCCCAACAAAGTGATCATTACATGTTCATGTAAGTTTTGTGCTCTAATATCCGGTTTCATCTTAAGATATAAACTGGAGGACTGCTGTGTTATGTAGCACATTGTGGTGTCTGGATTTAAGTTTCACTGATAAGGCATTTAATTCTAACTAATGTTAGTGGGAAAGAAGTTAAAAAAACAAGCAAAGTACTAAACATACTTCCACATATCCTTCTCCCTCATCCCACTCTCTACCTCTCCCAGCCTCTTCTTTTTTCTTCATTATTAAGAATCTGGGTGTAGTTACTGCTATGCCTTGCAAAATTTAGATAATATCAAGGCTAACTTGCAGAGAGTTAGTCTGGTAGGAAGATAAGACATAAACTACAATACAAGACAACTATAATACAAAATATTACATGGTTAAGCACATTAGAGAGTTGCAAAAGAAAATCTACATTAGGCTATTGGATCTATATAGACAGGAATTTGAGATTCAAGGGGAGGAAACAAGGGACTATGGGCCAAGGGAACATTGAGCAAATAGAGTAAAGGGTACATTGATGCCCCTTAGGATGCATCTCAAGGCAATCTTAGTGAGAGAAAGCAGAGCTGTTGAAGAATAACTCCACTTTGCCCTGTGCCCCTTCCTTAATTAAGTGTTGTCGTTGGGGAGACTCCAGGAAAAATCTAGAAGTGGGTCCCAAAATTGGTGACCAGGTAAATGTCTGCATGGGTAAGTTTAAAAATTATTATTTCCAAAGATGTAACAACATGGCTTTCAAATATATAATAATGCATAAGTAAAATTTACCTCTGTCATTAACTCCAATGGTGCAACATTTTCCCCAACATATTCATCATTACATTGTTTTTCTTCATCACTTTCTGTAGTTTCCGACAGCCTGTCATCAGGACTTTGTGAGGAGTCCTTATTATTTTTTGCAGCTTCTGTATCTTGACCTATATCTCAACCATAATACAGAATGAATATTTTTTAGATGACCAGCCTTCAAAAACTAAGAAATACAAAGTTGATATTCAACATAGGTATACAACAACATAATTTGGAACTGATTCTGCCCTCTGGCTTTTTGTTTTGGAGCATACCCTTTCAAAGCCAAACATAATGACAATAACCAGGTCTCTTTTTTTCATACCTCCAAAGCCAAAAAGCATCTCATTTACCACATAGTCAACAGACCTGAAATGGTCTCTGTATGTTCCACAGCCTCTCCAAGGTACTTTCCTAACTCTTACTCATTGGATATCCTAGAAGCAGGTTTTCACCTCTTCCTCCATGGGCAGAGATACCATGTGAGGTACTCCCCACCAACCAGATCCTCATGACTTTTTTTTAAAGGTATACTTGCTGTGCAACTGCAAGAAAAATACCAACCAACTTATTACTCTACATTCGAGGTGCTGAGGCAGTCTGGAAGAAGGGCAAGAATATCAAATTTGTGGTCAGATCTGCCCTAGGATTGATCAATCAGTCAATTGATCAATAAGCATTTGTTAAGTGCTTACTGTATGTGAGACACATGCAGGTAGCAATGAAACTGTCCCTGTCCTCAGGGAGCTTATAGTCTATTATAGGAAACAGTGTGTACATGTGTAAGTAATATTGAATATAAACAAAGTAAATAGAAAATCCTTTGTTTAGAGAAGGCAGTAGCACGTGGGGGAATCAGAAAAAAAAGATTCATGATAATTGGGCCCTAGGCTTAGTTATAAAGAAGTTAAAGATGCCAACACTAGCACTTGTTAGCAGGTAACCTTGGACAAATGATTGATCTTATCTGGGGCTCAGCTTTCTCGTATCTAAAGTGGAGACCATAATACTTATATTCTAATCATACAATTATTATGGGGATGAAATGATACAATATATATGAAGTGTTTATAGCCAAAAAATTTATATAAATGTGAGTAATTATTAATTTAAGGACCACATTCTTGTCAAATGCTGGAGATTTCAGGGGGGACTAAACAAGATATCATTTTACAAGACAAGAAATGAATGCCAGTCACTTAAATATTTTCCCCAAGAAACATTTTCTGACTTCTCCACAAAGTAAAGAAAAAGATAATAGCTAGCAGCCATATCACACTTTAAGGTTTGTAAAGCACTTTATATACAGTATCTCGTTTTGGCTCTAAGCTGTGATTAGTGAAACTTGTTGTTTAAGGTAAAAGGCATTTGGGACCATGATTTTGTTTTGAGTTTGAATTTGGGTATACTTGCTTGCATAAATCAGTATCTGAAAGAAATGCCACAAGCTACTCAGAGGGAATGTGCTGTAACTGGTGGAAGTCTATATTTGGTAACAGCTGAAGGGACAATCTCAGCCTCTGTCTGGGATGGGATCCCTCTGGCCAGCTATACCCATGAAGTTCCTTTGAAAAGGAATATTTCCCACCTATTCCTGAGCCTAGCTATGAAGTGGTACCAATACTGCATGGTTGGATATCTGTAACTCTACCTGAATTTAGACAGAGCCAAGGATGTTTTATCCTGTCATATTTGGAATGTCATATGTTCCCTGTTTCTTTCCTTCTATAGCAAGTTTCTATGATCAGAGCAAGAAGTCAGGAAAATATATGAACCATCTTATTTTGTGGTTAACAAATGTAAAGAAAGGCTGAATAATCTGGACAATAGGTTTGAGGGATTTGGAAAGACAGATAAAGGTTTGATTGGAAATATGAAAGGCAGATAAGAAGGTTTAGGGACAAATGGGGGGTTATTCAAGCCCCTCCTGTCTCCAGATAGTTGATATCAACTTTAGAAGGGTTTCAGTATGTTATAAAAGCAGATTTATAACTTGATCTTGAAATTTTGAGGGAAGCAACAGGCTTCTAAGAACTATGTAATTAGATTGGTTTTCAAAAATTTTTCTATCATGTAAACTCAAACCTTGAGCATGTTTGGTAGTAAGATCAAAAGTTTGGATGTTTAATGCAATTTTGTAACTCTTTGTGTAAGTTTATTGTAATGTTCGTGCCTAGCCCTGTGTGGCTAGAAAAAGCTGAAATGTTTCTATGTACTTTTGCTATAAAATCATGTTCTGTGAGCCCCTGTCAGGCCTGACTAACTACTCCACCTCGTGAATATCTCTGCTCCTGAGTGAACACCTGAGCCAAGGCACCTGAAAAAGATGACATCAGATGCAGACAGATTTTCCAAGAATCTAAACCAGGCCTGCATGAGAACTGCTACAGCTTTAGCTTATTGTTTTGCATTCTCATTGTGCTACTTTAACCCCCCTTTACTGTAGAAAAGAGCAAGCAGGTTTCAGTGACCATAATGTGTGACCAAGTTAATGATTCTCATGAGAATAGAATATGGCCTGCATACCCAGGATTGAGAACAATGAAGTGCTGAGGGTCACAGTTGGTTATTAGCTAACAAGGAAGACTGAAGGGTCCTCTTGTTTGGAGGCAAATAGCCAAAATGGGCTGGATGTTTTGAAAGGTCTTGTGTGACAACTTCTGTAGGTCTACAAAGTTTTCAATAGAAGTATTGCCAAATTAACATAGCTCTTCCATGAACTAAGCAAAAGTTAATATTTGTAACTGAGTGTATATGTAAAAGATTCAATTTATGAAGTATTTCTTTCTTCCAAAGTGAATATGATCAGAGGATGGACAAGCTTTGTGAAACAAGAATGTATGTCTACTATTCGGTTGTGAGTTTCAATTCAGGAATCTCCCTTGTTTAAGGCAGTACAGTTATGTTAGTAAGGGAAAGTTAAAAGGTCTGAGTAATGGATTATAATAGCCCATGCTCACTCTACTTCTGGTCATTTTTCTCCTACTTTTTGGCTCTTGTTTGTTTAATGTCTTTGCCAGATTCATATATTCTAGGCTCAGTGCATTCCACTTGCAGATGATAGCTCAGGGCATTCTATCAACCACTGCCCAAAGTCACTACCCAACACCCCTTGGTTCTGGAATCTGCCAAGTCCTAGACATTGGCCACAGCCCCCACACCTTGAATGATGGACCCCTGTGAAGCAGGGACAGCTCTACATCCTTTTTCAGTGTGAAGCAGCCTGGGACTGAGACCTTTGTTCCTTGTCCCCAAATGATTTTTGGGTTCCATCTGTTTAAAGAGGGAAATGGATAGGGTGCTGGGGTGCCTTTGTAACTTTGTTTGTAACACTGTTGTAACTTCAGTCCATAAAAATCTTCTTGTGTGCCTATGCTCAGACCTGCAATTGGCATTCCCCAAAAATAACACTCGGCACATGCAAGGTCAGGCACTTTGTGTCCTCTCACTGCTGGCCTCCCTTCCTACATCCCCATCCACACCTTAGCAGACTTTGAGTCCCCCAAAATGTGTATTCTGGTCTATGTCCTACCCCAAGTTTTTTTATTATTCTGGGAAGGGGGGCTGTGAGCATTTTGGCTTGTCTACCCACATGAGATGAGCCCCTATCCTAGTTCCTCTCCTGGTAGGATTAGGTATTGCTGGATCCACTGTTGTAGGCATGGAAGCCCTAGTTACATGAAAGTCTCAGTATGCTGCTTTGAATGCCCAGGTAGATCAAGATATAAAGGAACAGGAGAACCAAATTTCTTATCTTGAGACCTCCCTACATTCTTTGGCTGAGACTGTGCTACAGAACCAGTGGGGGCTGGACCTCCTATTTCTTAAACAAGGGGGTCTCTGCTTGGCCCTTGGACAGGCTTGTTGTTTCTATGCCAACCATTCAGAGGTGAACAAAAATAGTCTTCTCCTGGTACAGCAGTGTATTAAAGAAAGAGAACCTGCCTGGGTGTTGGGGTCTGATTGGTTTGAATCTCTGTGTAATTGGTCATCCTGGCTGACCTCTCTTGTAACAGCATTAACTAGCCCCCTTATCCTTCTGCTCCTAAGCCTCCTTATAGGCCCTTGCCTTATTAACACTCTCCTAGGCTATGTATGGAAGCGGGTCTAGTCTGTCAAACTAATGCTCCTGCGTATGCACTGTGCACCCATAAGTGTCCAGGAATCCATGATTTGATGCTTTCAAAAAAAAACAAATGGGGGAATGTAATGGCCAGGAAACAGTTAAGTTTTATGAACAGTTAATTTTATGAAATTAGAAACCAGCCAAGTAAAAGTTTTATGAACTTGAGATAGGAGTCAAGAAACTGGCCTAAGGTAATTTGTCTTTTTTCTCATTTTTCTTCTTCTTGCTCCGTCTTCATGCCCTGTGCTACTTTGCTCCCTACCTACATATGTAATCACACACCCCTCCCCCCTTGCCTTAGTAACAGCTTGCTTGCACCTGCATAGTAACCTGCTTAGTGACTGTAACAGCAATCAAATTTAGCAGATACTTAGCACTTAGTAACTTAGGGCTAAGTAGCACTTAGTAACTTAGGGCTAAGTATGGAAGGTGTGAGCCCTGTCAACTGTTGAGAAGGCATGAACTCCACTGTTGACTGGAAGAAGGCTATTGGCTGAGACAGGAGGCCAGTGCTATATATAAAAAAGGATTCAGAGACAGAGAGATAGAATTGGAATTTTCCTGTGGAGAAAGCAGGATTGTCTCAGCATCTGGGAGCTGGGCTGCTGGAAGTGAGTTGGAGTTTTCTTGAGAGAAAAAGAGAAACAGAGACAGAGAGACAGAGAGAGACAGAGAGCAGAGACAGACAGAGAGCAGAGACAGACAGAGAGAGAGACAGAGACAGAGAGAGAAAGAGAGAGGGGGGGGGAGAGGGAGAGAGAGATTGATTCTCTCCTAGCATCTGGAAGCTGATTGAGAAAAGAGATGGAGTTTTCCTGAGACCAGAATTTGGTGAAGGCCATCCAGAAGGCCAATATTCCTTCTGGGTCCTAGAGCCAGCTGAACTGCTGGAAGACTGAAGAAGCATGATAAGACTTTGTTTATTCGTGGCCTGGTTGATCCTTGAGTTTCAGGCAAGAGAAGTGGTGAAGGGTTTGAGATGTGTTGGATCCTATGAACTTCAGTGTGTTCCAGGAATTGTCCTGAGGACTGAACAAGGATCTGGGAGCTGTCTACCTCTGAGGACTGGACGAGAACCTGGCAGCTGTCTGCTTCTGAATCCAGGTGACTGTTTTGTGGATTCAGGAGGGAGCTGGAACCATAGGTGACTGTTTTATGGATTCAGGAGGGAGCTAGGACCATGGAAGAGGATCCAGGGAATCAGAGAGACCACCAAGAGTCAAGATGAAGAAAAGGCCTCCCTTTGGATGAAACTAATATTTGCTAGAAACCAAGGGGTAGAGAGTTTGTGTGGTTTTCTAATGACTGTATTAGTGACTAATGATATTTAGTAATTGGGAATCTAGCTTAGTGACTGACTGCTAGATGAGTGACTGATTAAGTTAATGGTTGCCCCATGAGTGGAAGATTGATATATTGTAAATTGATTGATTGAATGATTAAGTGTGAAGGGTTTCCCCCTTAGGGAAACCAGGTGATTATTCTTCTGTTTCTTATATAAATATTATGGCCACTGTAGTGAAAACTGTGTGGCCATTCTAATGTTAAGCTGTTATGAACACTATATTGTGACTTTCTGTGTTAAGATGTAATGTTGTGAATATTATATTGTGAATGTTTGTCTTAATTTGTAATGGAACAAACAGAGTGTTCACTATTACTGTGTAATCCAAATCTTAAAAGCTGTTAACAGTAGCATTCTTTTGAGAATCTGCTGGTCCATGGCATTACAGTGACCAATTGTGTTAGTTAGATATGTAAACCTAAAAACTGTATAAAAGGCTCTGCATCCCTGAGCTAGACAGCTATGCCTTTCATATTGGCATAGAGACAGCCACAGCTGGTAAAATAAAGCTCCTAAAATTTTTTAATTTGGACTCTGTGGTCACTCTGTTAAGACTTGCCATTTCATTCCTCATAACAAGGATAGGTGTTATTATTATTATTATTCCCATTTTAGAGATATGGAAACTGAGGCAGAGCTTAAGTAACTTGCCCAAGGTCATATAGCTAGAAATGTTTGAGACAGGATTTGAACTCAGGTCTTTCTGACTTCAGGTTCAGTGTTTTATCTACTATTCTACTTCACTGCCTATATCAAATATGCTATCAATAGCCTAACTATTGAGATAATACTGAAACATAAGACAGTGGAGGTCAAGAAATGGAGAATATTTCTTAGAACAGTCTCTTCAAACCCTGAAACTTCAGAGAAAAATGCTAAAAGAACTATGAATTAAGGAAAGGAGTAGAGATAAGAGGAAAGTAGTTTGATCAAAGCCATGATATATGTGTTCCAACAATAACTGTATATTAAAAAATTAAGACAAATAATAAAATTCCACAGTTCAGTCTATTTATTACATGAGATTCTGGAAGTGCTAGCCTCTAACTTTATGGGAGTAATCTTAGGGGCTTCAAAAGTGGGCCTATACAGGATTCACCTGTGTCTCCAGGGCTGTCATAGCTTGGAGCAACCTAGGAGGTGATTTCTGTGGGAGTAGAGTAACTTGGAGCTGGTCTATCTAGGTAAATATAGAAGCACACGTTTTAGGAATGAAGCAAATGAGGAAATTAGAAAGTTGAAAGTATTAGGAATGCACAAAAGACCATCACTAAAGCTGCTGGGTGGCCCAAAACATGCAAAACGGTGAGCCCTAAAAAAGAAAATCCAACATGTCCAGAGGTGTGGGACAGATGACCAGACTCACCTTTTCTGTGTCTTTGAGGCTCCATTGGCTTAAGTGCTGGGATCCTTAGGGTAATTACCTGATTTCAATCAGCCCCTTTTTCTTGAAGACTGCCTGGCTGCCTTTAACCAACTTTACAATTGACATCACACAAGAGCTCATAATGGGGGATGAAAAGATGAATAATGTTGGACAACCCTGAGTTGTAAACAGAAACCAGGGCTCCCCAATCAGGAAAGGAAGCTTTTCTTTCCTTATAACTAATGATGCTACACTTCTCAAATGTAAATAGACCTTTTAAGGGACTAGGAATTAGCTCTGAATAAAATGAGTTCATTTTAAGGTCCTTTACATTGCCATTTGGTCTAATATGCATTATAAACTATTTAACAGACTATTGTGAATTATTTAATCCAGCTATTGGAATGCCCTATTTGGTGCCTATAGTTGTCATTAGAGTACAGTATAAATAAATTTATTATTATCGAAGTCAGCTTCAAAAAAGGCTCAAATAAATTAATGGGACATAAGCCTTTCTTGAAACACCTTGATAATGATAATAACAACAACAACAGCTAGCCATTTATACAGCATTTTAAGGTATGCAAGGCACTTTATGTATGCTATCTCATTTGACCCTGACAACAACGCTTTGAGATAGGTGCTTTTAAGGGTTGCTAGGTGGCGCATTAGATAGAATGTTAGGCTTGGATTCAGGAAAACTCATCTTCCTTACTTCAAATCTGATCTCAGACACTTATATGCGTATGACCCTGGGAAAGTTATTTAACCCTGTTTCCTTCAGTTTCTTCATCTGTAAAATGAGCTAGAGAAGAAGGAAATGGCAAACCACTTCAGGATCTCTGCCAAGAAAACCCCAAATGGGTTCACAAAGGGTGGGACAGGATTGAACAACAACAAAAGATGCTTTTATTATTCCCATTTTACAGATAAGGACCCTGAGACTGACAAAGATGATGTGACTCGCCCAGAGTCACACAGTTTACATCTGAGGTAGCATTCAAACTCAATTATTTTCCTAAATCTTGCATACTATCCACTATACCACCTTGATATCTGATACATAAATTATAAAATTACTATTGTGGAAGTAAGTCTCAAAAAAAGGCTTATGTAATTTCAGGGATGGGATTTCAGCAATGGGATATAGTATATAAAGTTGTTCCCAGAGCCAAGATGGCCTGGGTTCTAGCACCGACGACAGACCCTGGGAAGTCACCTGATTAGTCCCAGTGCCTGAGGCAACGCTCTCAAACTCAAGTGACAGAGAAGGGGCCTGTCCACTTTGGTAGAATTTCTTCACCTAAGAATTCCCCGTATCGGTGAAATCATAGATCTGCTCCTTCTCTCTGTCTCTACATAAAACGATAGGTCTGAAGAGGATGCTCTGAAAGGTCCCTTCAGGCCTTTGCATTCTGTGACTTTTAGTGATCTATGTATAACACACTCGTTTCAGACCGACAAGGGAAATGCAAACATTCTGCTTTATATCTATATCTATTTATCTATATCTTTAATCTTTGAGGCTGATCTCAAGAGAGAAAGTGAAATGGCACTCTCTTTGTGCCACAGTCAGAAATGGAACCCTGGGCTAGATGGAACACTGGTTTGATCAATCGCAATTTTCATGTTGCTATTTGAGAAAATGAGGTCTTTGCTAAGGTGGGACCATGATTATACATCTCTTTAATGATAACTAAATCTATTTGAAATTCAGTCCCTCAGAATAATTTATTATTAAAAGAAGATAAAAATGAACGATTTGTAACCCTGAACAAGTCACTTACATTCTATCACTACAGTTTCACAACTCTCACATTTGATGCTTTGATTCTGACATTATAGACCAATGCGGTATTTAAGTAGGAATTTAGTCCAAAGGAAAATTTGGGGCTCAGGTAAATAAACCAAAAATATTTGTTTATTGAACAATTATCAATCAACTGAGCATTAATTAAACAGCTACTATGTACAAGGCAACTAGGTGGTACAGTGTATAGCACTGGCCCTGGAGTTGGGAAGACCTGAATTCAAATTCTGCCTCAGACACTAGCTTTGTGACCTTGGGCAAGTCACTTAACCCTGTTTGCTTCAGTTTCTTCATCTGTTAAATGAGCTGGAGAAGGAAAATGGCAAACCACTCCAGTGTGGTATCTTTGCCAAGAAAACCCCCAAATGGCTGAAATGACAGAATACTAAACATGAAAAAAAAACCCCAAGAACTATTAAATTTAAATTTTTTACTACCTTTATTTTTTTTACTAGTTTATTCAAATCTTTTCCCTCTATTCCCCAAACCTAAAAACAAATATATGGATCAGACGTAAGGGTCTCCCCATTTTCACTGGCTCTGTCCTTTCCCCTTTTCAAAAATTAGTATTTTTCAATATTGGAAATCAATTACATTTTACCCTAGACCTAGTGGATTATGTTCTTGCCACTACCCAAGTCATGCTCTCATGGTACATTAGTTAAAAAGGCACTTAGAAGGGTACATTATTATACTCATTCCTGACAATAGGGCACAACTGACAAGTGAGGTCCTCTGGACACTAATTATGTAGGATATTGTTTCCCATCCCTTTTCATCCTGTGACATGTCAGAATGACAACCACTTCTGTATTTGTCTCCACAGAGAGCTAGCCCTGAAAAAAAGTGGAAGAGATCTGTAGAAGTAAAAGAACAATATCCCCCTTACACATTACATTAAAATTTCTAACAACCATCCCTTCTCCCCCCATTCTTAGCATAGAGACTGAATTCAATATTCCCAAGAGAACGAAGATGCTACTGTTTGAGCTCTGACTTCACTGCTCTTCTGTGTCTCACATCCCCTGCACTTTCTCTTGTCCTTTCTCACAGGAAGAAATAGATCTCTGGCTTTCCCATGTTAAATTATATATCTGTATTTCTTTTTAAAATTCAGTTTATTTTCTGTTCTGAATTCTCAACAGCCTAGTACATTTCCTTTTATCTGACAGAAGGAAGAGAGAAAATATGGGCATATATTCCTACATATCATAAACAAATTCCTGCAAGAAGAGACAGTAAAAGATACCCCATTTAAAATAACTCTAGAGAGTATAAAATACTTGGGAGTATACCTGCCAAACAAATCCAGGAACTATATGAACAAAATTACAAAAAAAGCCTTTTTATACAAATAAAATTAGGTTTAAATAATTGGAGAAATATTAATTGTTCATGGGTAGGCAGGGTCAACATAATAAAAATGTCGACTTTACCTAACTTACATATTCAATGCCATCCCAATTACCAAAAAATTGTTTTACTAAATCAGAAAAAAAACAATAACAAAAATCATTTGGAAGAAAAAAATTCAAGAATATCAAAGGAACTAATAAAAAATATAAAGGAAGGAGGTTTACCAATACCAGATCTTAAACTATATTATAAAGCAGTAATTATCAAAACTATCTGGTATTGGCTAAGAAATAGAATAGAAGATCAGTGGAATAGAGTAGATATGCAATTTATAGCAGCAAATAAATATAGTAACTTTTCATTTGGCAAGTATAAAGACTTATATTTTGGGGATAAGAATTCATTACTTGGTAAAAATTGTTGGGAAAACTGGAAAGCAGTCTGGCAAAAATTGGGCATAGACCAATAATTTACACTATTTTCCAAGATAAGACAAAAATGGATACAAGATCTAGATATAAAAGGGAGATTTTACAAGAAAACTTGAAGGACATGAAACATATTACCTATCAGACTTAAGAGTAGACAAATAATTATGAATAAACAAGAGACAGAGAACAGTGAGAGGTATAAAATGGACAAATTTGACTACATTAAATTAAAAAGGTTTTGTACAAGTAAAACAAAAATAGCCATGATAAGAAGAAAAGCAGAAAATTCGGAAAAACTTTTATACACAATTTCTCAGATAAAGATCTCATATCTCAAATATATAAAGAACTGTTAAATCTACAAGAATACAAGTCATTCCCCAATTCATAAATGGTGAAAGGATGTGAACAGGTAGCTTTCTGATGAAGAAATCAAAGCAATTTATAGTCATATGAAAAAATGCTTTAAATCATTATTGATTAGAAAATGCAAATTAAAACAATCTTGAGATGTCATTTTACACCTATCAGATTGGCTAAAATCAATGAAGGGCAGAGTGGAAAATGTTGGAGGAGAGGAGACATTAATTTCCTATTGTTGGAACTATGAACTGCTCCATCCATTTTGGAGAGCAGTCTGGAATTATTCCCAAAGAGTTATTTAACTGCTTATACCCGTTGATCTGGCAATACTACAATGAAGTCTGTTTCCCAAGATGATTAGGGAAAAATAAAAAGAACCTATATGTTTTAAAATATTTATAGTAGCTCTCTTTGTGGTGGCAAAGATCTGGAAATTGTGGGGATGCCTGTCAATCGGGGAATGGCTGAGTAAGTTGTAGTATAAGATCATCCTGGAATACTATTGTGCTATGTGAAAGGATGAGCTTAACAATCTGGGAAAAACATGGACAGAATTACATACAATAATGAACAGAAAAATGAGCAGAACCAAAAGAACATTCATTGTATATGGTAACAGCAATATTGTTTTATGAACAATTTTGAGTCATTAAGTCATTCTGACTATTATATATATATCCAAATTGACTATAAAGGATATGTGAAAGAAGATGCTAGCTGCATCCAGAGAAAGAGCTGAAAAAGAGATGGATAGAATGGCTTTACGTGTGCGTGCGTGTGTGCTTGCATGCGTGCGTGCGTGCGTGTGTGTGTGTGTGTGTGTGTGTGTAATGGTGGTCAGTTCTAGGGAAGAAGGAGGTAGGGAAGGAAAAAAGAAGAAAGTTACATGGTAACTTTATTATATATTTAAAAGGAATAGCAAGTTGTACATAATAGATTTGCAGGTTCTTGTACAATCAATCTTCTACTATGTTATGAAAATGCTTGTTTTATTTTTTAAGTTCAAAATAAAATAAATAAAATTTAAAATTTTTTATAAAGGGAGAGAGAAAATAGGGGCATAGATACAGGAATATTCTGAAGTAGAGAGAAAGATGAAGAAACCTCAAAAAATTTGATAAAGTAATAAAGGAATTCAACAAGCATTTATTAATCATCATGTGCCAAATGCTGAGCATGCAAAGACAAGATAGCCCCTGACTTCAAGAAGCGTATGTCCTCTTGGATAATTCTAATTTTACTTGTAATAGTCACAGTTAGCATTCACTTACTAAAATTATTTCTACTCACAGTGTCCCGAAAGTCTTAGTGCAATGATTAAAACTAAAAATTGCACTACAACTTTTGGGACACTATGTAAGTTTATTGCATCATCTTATTGGTCTTTATAATACCTCTGAGGTTCAGCACTTAAGTGACTTTCCATGATCATACAGTTAGTATCTGTTGGATGGTAGGATCTGAACACAGGTCTTCCTTGATTACAAGATAAGTACTCTACCAGATTGTTTCAGCAGAGCAGATGAAACCATATGCTGAGTGTAAAGAGGGCTGAGTTGGATGGGAAATAAAGTAGGGTTAAGGCGATTGTTTTGCTTTGCAACAAAATGTAAGTGTAAATGACAGCAGGCTGGAGATCAGCAGGCCAAGGAGCAAGATGGAGACATTAGTGACAGGATGAAGGGAAGAGTAGACATCCGTTCAGGCTGACTAGTCCCAATCCCAAATGACAAGATGTGGTGTTTTCACTAGAAATTGAAGAACCACAGAATTTTAAAGCTAGACTCTTGTCTAGTGAGAGCACTGGGAACCAAGAAAAGTGCTTCTGCTCAGAGTTCACAGCCAAGGTCTTTCCTGAATAGTAATAATGGAGAAATAGCTGATGTAACAGAGCAGGAGTAACAAACCCAGAACTTTCAGGGGAATAAATAAAATCAGGAAAATTTCAAAGATGAATGCCAGTAATAAATGTCAAGTGTTTGTATCCTTAAGGAACAAACAGATGGACAGGGCTTATCTGCCAGTAGAAGATGGGCCTAAGGATATAGGCTGGTTTCTGAAAATACATACATACATACATACACACACACACACACAGAAACCAGCTTAAATACTTAGATATGATAACACATCATATGTATCTATGACATATATCTAAGATGTTCAGATATACAATTCAGGAAATAAAATTTCTTTTAAACAAAACAATTATATTTTATCTTCATCATCATTACAAAAACTGATATATAGCAATTTAAAGTTTGGAAAATACATTGTTGGTGTAATAAAAAGAATTAGTTGGGGGCGTGTTACCCTAAAATAACTAGAGGAATCACTTATTAATTAAAATAAGACCTAAAGGGCCTAGAATGTATGAATTCTCTAGGCATAGATATGATGATGACAAGCCCTGAAGCCGAGTATCCGCTGTATCAAACAAAGTCAAGACAACAAGGCAATATGTATACTAGAAAGCTCACTTGACATAGAATTTGGAATTTAACCAGAACTGATTTCACCTCTAATACTTACTAGATCAGTGGTTCTCAACCTGTGGGTCACAACCCCTTTGGGGTCAAACAACTCTTTCACAGGGGTCACAGGGGTCACCTAAGACCAATGGAAAACACATATTTCCGATGGTCTTAGGGAATGAGACATTGCTCCTCTATCCTCCTTCAAGTGGGTCTGCCCCCATGCAGATACTCCCACATACAAATATTAAAGGGTCACAGCATTAGGAAGGTTGAGAACCACTGCACTAGATGTATGGCGAGAAATGTTTGTGGTCCTCTCTGAGCTTCAGTTTTCTCATTTGTAAAATGGATCTGCATTGGAGGAGGGAGTTTTCAAACCAGGAGCACCACACAGAAGAAATCATGGCACCCAACTCCCTCTATCCCCATTGGGATAATAATATTCAATTAATAATAATTAAATTATTTAATATAATAATTTAATTAATAATAATTAATTCACAGAACTGTTGCAAACATCAGATAATGCATGTAGGTCGCTTAGCAAACATTATATAAATATCATATTACTCAAATTTCAAAATAAAAATATGAGATGAATATATCCATGAGACCTTTTACCTCGTCATTATACCAAACGTTATCTATTAAGACAAGTGAGCCTTCAGTCACAGATTTATATGAAGATGGATAATTAATTTAGACACACCTGTAATTGAATGAAAGCCATTACCTGTTTTTTCTTGTAAGAAGGAAGATGACCATAACGTAGTGTCTGAATTTGTAAATAAATCTTTATTTTCACTACTCTTTGAGGAAATTTTCTTCCTAGATATTAAAGTAAATAACAATTAACAAAATAGTTTGTGTGTTTTTTTATAAGGACTCATATGGACAGTGGTTTTCAAAAAAAATTATAGGTAGAAAACTACAAATATGATATTGTCATTATAATACTTTGATGATTGATGATCTCATTGATGGATTTCCTATCCAACTTTCCAACAGTACAGACTACAACCCATCTAGTATTTCCTCAGCTCATGTGACTTTTATACAGTTTTACATAAGTCCTCTAGAGAAACCCCTCTTGGTGCACCTGATGATCGGCTTTCCTTCAGCTTGCTTTAAAGTCTATGAATGAAATTGGAGGCACATGGGCTCTCAACTGATTATCCATCGCTCTCTCCATATGAAGTGTTCCATCCTATTTTCTGATCACAATTTTTTATATATATATTTTTTGCTTTTTGGAGGGCAGTTGGGGTTAAGTGACTTGCCCAAGGTCACACGGCTAGTTTTTTTTGTGTTAAGTGTCTGAGGCCGGTTTTGAACTCAGGTACTCCTGACTCCAGGGCCAGTGCTCTATTCACTGCGCCACCTAGCCGCCCCAATTTTTTATATTTTTAAAAAAACTATTTCTCCCATATGATTCTCCATCAGTAAAGTGCTATAGCTTACTCATGCCTGTCTCCATAGCCTTCCATGACTCGTTAGGTGACCAGAAACTTGAATTCTGAAGACTGAAACTCCATGGCCTGCTGTAATATAGCACTACTTAAGCTATATTGATGTTAAAAAGAAGGACCTTTACGGACCATTAGGTGGTGCAGTGAATAGAGGACTGGCCCTGGAGTCAGGAGGACCTGAGTTCAAATCCAGCCTCAGACACTTGGCACACTTACTAGCCATGTGACTTTGGGCAAGTCATTTAACCCCAATTGCCCTCTGAAAAGATTTTAAAAAAAGATAATTTTTAAAAAAGAACCTTTTATTTGACAATCATGAAAAACTGCAATTTCCCCAAAGTAATCCAGCCAGCTCTCCTTATGTTCTATTCCAAGCCCAGTGCACTTTCGCTGGCAGATTCTGCTCAAGATGCTTATTCTAAAGGATGTGTTCTATAGTGTGTCCATTAAATTGCACACCACAGTATAGGCAATTCTTTATTCCTTGGTGAGAACTGAGGCATAATGCTTTTGACTGACTATGGCTATCACTTAGGAAGCTCTGTGGTGTTCTAGGGCTTGTTGTAATCAAAACAATAATAGTCCACAAACAAGAACACCTCTTTACATAGAGAGAACATTCATCTCTTCTATTTGGACTCTGTGCTGGACAGTCACCACAACAGTCAAAAAGGACTCTGGCAAGCACAGCTGTTTCATATATGTCACCATGGGTCTTAAGAATCAGAGGATCACTGAATTAAAAAAAAAGTGCTATCTCTGATGTGGCAGATCAAGGAGTCATGGGTGATGCTTGGAAAACACCTTGTTGGAGAAGACATTTTAAGGTGGCACTTCTCTTCGTCAATTCAGATACCTTCCAATAATCAATAAACAAGAAGCTCAAGACCCTGTATTATCTTGGCAGCCAGATGGTGCAGAGATTAGACATAAGCTCAAACCTGGCTTTATCAGTGGTTCTCATAACCCAACCTGTGGGTTATGTTCCATTTGTAACAATGAAAATACATCCACATATCAGATATTTACATTACAATTCATAACAGTAGCAAAATTACAGTTATGAAGTAGCAACGAAAATAATTTTATGGTTGGGAGTCACCCCAACATGAGGAACTGTATTAAAGGGTCGTGGCATTAGAAAGGTTGAGAACCACTGCTTTAGATATTTGCTAGCTGTGTTGGCTCTGGCTAGGTCGCTTAACCTCTGTCTGTCTCAGTTTACAATGAACAAGGATAATAATAGTCCTTACTTCGTAGGTTTGTTGGAAGAATCAAGAGAGAAAATGTTTGTAAAGTCCTCAGCACATAGTAGGAATTTAATAAATGCTTGTCACCTCCCCTCCCCTCTTCCACCCTCATCCCTCCAGACATTTATGTGACCATAAATATATGGCCTGCTGGAGGCTATCACTTATGAAAGTCTGCCTCTTCCCTTTTCACATTTTCAAATAAGGATGACTTTTATACACACACACACACACACACACACACACACCTCTATGTGTATGTGTATGTAGATTAGTATTATAAAGATTTTATAGAAGTGTGAAACAGGGCACATAAATCAGGAGTTATTTTTTCTTGTCCGTCTTTTTTTGTTAATAATAAAGTCTATTTTTCCAAGTACTTGGTGTTTGTTAATTATACCAAACTAATTACTAAAGACAAAAATCACATTTCTATATCATTTTGTCACTGTGACAGCATTTCTACAAACTTTTGAAAGCTCCATAGTGTGGCATACTAACTACTACAGGTGGCATCCTTATTTAGATATGGTTGAAATGAAGAAAATGAACATATTGATCTTAAGCCAATGATTTCTTTTACAATTTATAAACCACCTCCTGCTATTGCTAAATGACAGAATGTCCCAAAGTCTTAGTCCTGTTTTAATCTTTAGTTGCCTAAAACTGCACTAACAGTTTTGGGGCACCCTGCAGTTGTGGACAGAATTCAACAACATTGCTATTGCCTGAGACTAATATAAAAATACTTGTTTTTTTTAAACAAGAAGCTCAAATAATAAATGTTTAACCTTCATTTTTAGATCTTAGTTGTGAAAATATTTGATGATATTAATGGGTATTAAATCTGGTAGGAATGAAACTCATGTAATATGTATTATTCAGAAAAGACAGGCATCCAACTTGACTGGTAAAATAAACAGAATCAATTTTATAATGTTTTACATTAATCAAATTTCCTTTTCAAGATTAAAAGCCAAGACAAATTGCTACCTGTATGTTTGATAGAAAATACCATATAAATATTTTCAAATTTTTCATAGCTCTATATCTTTACGTTTGATACACCAGTCTATAGCACTAACACTTATTCAACCAGTGACTTGAATTGAAAAACTTAGAAATGAAAGGTTTGCTACAATAATCACATAGGTATCTCTATTTCTAATGGATGTGCTCCGAAAATATTAAATATTTATTACCTTAAATATGCACAATAAAGGTAATTTTATAGATATTTTATATCTGTCATTTGTGTTGTTATTATGAAAGAAATAATTTGCAAAGAAACTTGTGTGACTAGAAGTTGGTTAACTATTCAAATATTCAATTGCCATCAGTGTCAAATTCCAACTATCTGGCAGAAAAGTGAGAGTGGTGTATCCAGAAATAATTTATGATGAGTAAAAAGCAAATGGCATCAATAAAACTGATTTAAAAAAACAAACCAAAAAAATTCTATCATCCAAATGTGAAGGGAGAGACTTGAAAGTTGCTAGGTAGAATTACTAGGTGGAAGTCTATATCTCATATGGTATGTCATCTGATCAAAGATAAAATGGGTCCCGTACATGATTTTTCCCAATTCAGAAGGCTCTGATACAAGTTACTCCCTCCATACCTTCCCTAATTGTGATGTTATTTGTTCCTATAGCTTCAACTATTAATTCTATATTGGTAACATATTTGAATGTAAGCTCTTTGCAAATAGAGATGTTTCATTCTTTCTGTCTCTATCCCCAGTGTCTACCACAATTCATGGCTAATAGTAGGTGCTTAATTAATACTTGTTGATTGCCTGCCAAATTTATACCTCTAGCTCTAACCTCTCTCCCCAACTTCAGACTCAAATTTTCAACTGACTACTAGACTTCTACCTGAATTTCTCATCAGTTTCTCAAATGTCTAAAATGGAAATAAGCCACCTCTCTCCCTAAACCTGCACTATTCGGATTTTCTAATTTTTGACAATGGTGTCACCAGTCACCTATGCTCCTCAGAGCATTAAAATGACCTCAGAGTTATTAAAATTTTTTCTACCACCCCTCCATCCATTCAAATAACTGTTCAGTTCCATGAATTTTATCTCTGCAATAACACTAGTTCACATCCTCATTTCTTAAAAGTAATGACTTTTTAATAGGTCCTTCCCTCTTTCAACCACTTTCTTCTCCAAACCATTGTTGTGAAATTAATTTTACTAAAGCAAAAGTTTAACAGTATCATTCCATTGTTATAGAACTTAAGTAGCTTTCCATTATCTATTGAATAAAAACCAGTCTTCTTAGCTTGGCATTCTGGGCTTTCTACAATATAGATACAAGACACTAGCACCTGTCCTAGAGTCAAGAAAACCTGAGTTCAAATCCAGTCCCAGACACCTACTAGCTGTGTGACCCTGGACAAGTCACTTAACCTTCTTTGCCTCAGTTTCCTCATCTGTAAAATGAGCTGGAGAAGGAAATGGCAAATCACTCCAGTATCTTTCCCAAGAAAATCCCAAATGGGGTCATGAAGAGTCAGATGTGACTGAAATAACAAAATAGCTCCCTTAAGACAAACTTTACTATTTGCTGTTAACTTTGGCTCATACTGTTCCCTGCCACTAGAATCCCCTACCCCCATTCTCGTGCTGACATCCTGCCCATTCTTTTTTAAAATATTTATTTAGCATTTAATTTTTCCCCAATTACATGTAAAAAATTTTTTTTAACATTTGTTTTTAAAACTTTGAGTTCCAAATTCTCTCCCTTCCTCCCCCCTCATTGAGAAAGCAAACAATTTACATATAGGTCATACATGTGTAGTCATGTGAAACATATCCATAATAGCCATGTTGTAAAAGAAAACACAGACAAAAAACTCGAGAAAAATAAAGTTTAAAAAGAGTATGCTTCAATCTGTCTTCAGACATCATCAGCTCTTTCTCTGGGGATGGATAGCATTTTTCATCCTAAGTTTTTCAGAATCACCTTGTATTGTTGTATTGCTGAGAACAGATATGCCATTTACAGCTGATAATCTTACAATATTGCTGTTACTTTGTACCCAGTACATTTCATTTTCACATCAGCCCATGCAAGTCTTCCAGTTTTTTTCTGAGAGCATCATGCTCATCATTTCTTGAAGTACTATTCCATTAGAATTACATATCACTTGTTCAGCCATTCCCCAGTTGATGGGCATCCCCTCAATTTCTAATTCTTAGCCCCCAGAAAAGAGCTTCTACAATATTTTTGTACATATAGATCCTCTTCTTTATTGTTTTTTAAAATCTCTTCTGAGATACAGACTTAGTAGCGGAATTACTGGGTAAAAGGGTATGTATGCATGGTTTTATAGCCCTGTCAGCATAGTTCCAAATTGCTCTATAGAATGGTTGTACTGCCAACAGTACATTAATGTCTCATTTTTCCCACATCCTTTCCAATATTTGTCATTTATCTTTTCTGTCCTATTAGACAATCTAATAGATACGAGGTATTACCTCAGAATAGTTTTAGTTTGTATTTCTCCAATCAATAGTGAGTTAAAATATTTTTTCATATGGCTATGGATAGCTTTAATTCATCATTTATTCATTCATTCAGTTAAATGAATTTAATGAATTTAATTTTTGATAATTTATAAATTGGTGAATGGCTCTTATTTTTATAAATTTGTCACAGTTCTCTATATGTTAGAAAAATTAGGCCTTTATGAGAGAAATTTACTTCAATTTTTTTTTCAGTTACTATAGCTAACTGTATTTTCCTTCATCATATTCCCTCTACTTCCATTTATTCTATTCTCTTCTTTCACCATTCCCTCCTGAGAAGTGTTTTGCTTCCTACTACCCCTTTTCCCAATCTGCCCTCCCTTCTATCACCCCCTATTCCCTTCCCCTTTCCTGCAAAGTATGATAGATTTCTATACCCCATTGCTTGTGTATCTTATTCCTTCTTTGAGCCAGTTCTGATGAGAGTAAGGTTCACTCACATCCCCTCACCTCTCCCCTCTTCCCCTATCCATTGTTAAAGCTTTTTCTTATCTCTTTCACACGAGATAATTTACTCCATTCTACCTCTCCCTTTCTTTCTCCCAGTACATTCTTCTCTCTCACACCTTAATTTTATTTTTTAGATATCATCCCTTCATAGTCAATTCACACCTGTGCCCTTTGTCTACATATACTCCTTCTAACAACCCTAATAATGAGAAAGATCTTGTGAGTTACAAATATCATCTTCCCATGTAGGCATGAAAACAGTTTAACCCTATTAAGTCCCTTGTGGTTTCCCTTTCCTGTTTCCCTTTTCATGTTCCTCTTGAGTCTGGTATTTGAAAATCAAATTTTCTATTCAGTTCTGGTCTTTTCATCAAGAATTCTTGAAAGTCTTTTACCTCATTGAATATCCATTTTCCCCTCAGTTTTGCTGGGTAGGTGATTCTTGGTTGTAATCGTAGCTCCTTTGTCCTCCAGAATATCATATTCCAAGCTCTCCTATTCTTTAATGTTGATGCTGCTAAATCATGTGTTATCCTGACTCTGGCTCCACAATACTTGAATTGCTTCTTTCTGACTACTTGAAATATTTTCTTCTTGACCTGGGAACTCTGGCTATAATTTGGCTATAATTTCCCTGGCAGTTTTCATTTTGGGATCTCATTCGGGAGGTTATCAGCAGATCCTTTTGATTTCTATTTTACTCTCTGGTTCTAGAATATCAGGACAGCTTTTTCTGATAATTTCTTGAAAGATGATGGTTAGGCTCTTCATTGATCATGGTTTTCAGGTAGTTCAATAATCTTTAAAATCATCTCTCCTGGATCTATTTTCCAGATAAGTTGTTTTTCCAATGAGATATTTCACGTTGTCTTCTATTTTTTCATTCTTTTGGCTTTGTTTTATTGCTTCTTGGCTTATTATAAAGTCATTAGCTTCCATTTGTTCTTTTCCAATTTTTCAGCAATTATTTCCTTCAGTGGGCTTTTGGACCTCCTTTCCCATTTGGCCAGTTCTGTTTCTTTAGGCATTTTTCTCCTCGTTGGCTTTTTGGACCTCTTTTGCCATTCGACCTAGTCTGTTTTTTAAGATGTTATTTTCTTCAGTATTTTTTTGTGTCTCCTTCACCAAGCTGCAGACTTTTCTCATGATTTTCTTGTTCTACTCTGATTTCTCTTCCAGTTTTTCCTCTACTTTTTAAACTTGATTTTCAAAATTCTTTTTGAGCTCTTCCATAGCTTGAGACCAACTCATATTTTCCTTGGAGGCTTTGGATGTAGGAGCTTTGACTTTGCTATCTTCTTCTGAGTGTGTATTTTGATTTTTCTTGTCACCATAATAACTTTCAATAGTCAGTTTCTTTCCATTGTTTGCTATTTTTCCCAGCCTATTACAGGACTTGTAACTGTTTGTTAACATAGGGCTCTGCTTTCAGGGTAGAGACCAAAGTGTCCCAACCTTCAGGATTTTGTGCAGTTGTTTTCAGAGATTCTTCTAGGGACCTTTAAGTTTTCAGTTCTCCCAGGGTAGTATGATCTAAAGAAAGGTGTTTTCTATTCTCCTGGCCTGTGCTATGGTCTGTGAGTGACCACAAGCACTCTTTTCTGCCCAAGAACTGTGAGGAGGATCACCCCTCCACTGTTGCCACAAGCTCTACTATGCTGGTGCTCCTCCTTGCCCTGGGAATGTCACCCAGGACTTGGACCTGGATCCGAGTGTGAGCAAAGCAACAAAGTCTTGCCTGGGTGCTAGCAAAGAGACTCCTATAATCTCCTTCTGACCAGCTGTTCAACCCCCTTACCATCTGTGGGCTGAGCCACAGAAGAAGCTGCTGCCACTGCCACTGCTGATTCAGTCATTCCCAAGACCTGCTTGCGGCCAGTTGGGGCATGGCTGTGTGCTCCACTCCTACCCTGCAACAGGCCCTTTCTGCTGACCTCTTAAGTCATCACTAGTGTCTGCGGGCCTACAGGTCCAGAAACCACCACAGCTGCCAGCAATTCAGTCACCCTGCTCCAGGCTTGCTGGGGCTTGGTCTGTGATGGTACATCTTGTGCTTTACTGCACTCCTCTCTCAGCCTGGGGCAACAGACCTTTCCTGCCAACTTTGTAAGCTGTCTTGGGCTGGAAATTTTTTCACTATGACTTTTTATGGGTTCTTCCACTCCAGAATTTGTTTAGTCATTTTAAAAAGGTATTTAGAGGGTTCCAGAGGAGAGCTTAGGTGAGTCCCTGTCTTTACGCAGTCATCTTGGCTCTGCTCCCCCCAATTTGCTCATTCTTGAAGATACAGACCAAATGCCGCCCCCTCCATGAATCTTACTTTGATTCTTCCAGCTCAGCCTGGTCTCCCTCCTCATTTGATCTCAAAACTCTTTCTACTCTTATAACTGGCATTATATTTATCTGGGGCACATATGATAACAGTAGAAGGAGTAAGGACTTTGATGACATCACTGAAGTGATGAATGTATATATGTATGTATGTATGATTTCTTTTATGTACATGTCTTTATTTTCCCTAGAATATTGCAAACTCTTCAGGGAATCTTTCTTTATAATCTTTACACCTTTATATTCCATCCTTAGCACAGTGCATGTACTTAATACATATTTATTCAATCAACAAATAAATAAATGGCTAAATAAATGAATAAATGTTAAATGAATTCTCTGAATTCTAGTTGTACAAAACAGGATCTGACCAGCACAGCTGGGGAAACATAGTGATGACTTCAATAGTTCCGTGAGGAAACATCCAACTAGCCAACATCATTATGGGTCTCAATATGAATTTGGAAGTTTATTATCTGGAACCACTAGGCATGAATTCAATGACAGTTGAACAAATCATTGGCTCAACAGTTCTATAACGTGTATCTTTTATCTCCCGATTTCCACAGATCCTCTTCAATAGCACTTTATGGAACTATGGACTCTCATGTCCATCTATAAGTTTATACTCTACCATGACAAACATCTATTGATTTCCAGCTAAGTAACTGATGCCCTTCTAGTCCTGTTTAATGGTAATAAAGTAACCTAAATCATCCTAGACAAATGTAGGCGTTAGGTGGAATTGGGAAGGAAGGCAGCAAAGATATCAATTATCTATTGCGCCTGCAGATCTATTTTTTTTTCAAAGTTAAGGTAACCAGTTGCTTGTTTATTTTATTTTATTTTATGGTTTTTTTTGCTTTTTTTTTGGAGGGTAAAAGCTTAAATTTTGTAATCACCTCTGGTCATGGGGGATGGGAAAGAAGATAATCTTGATTCTTCTTTCTAGTCTTCACTATATCCAAAAGTTGTAGAAAGGTATATAGTTTTGCTTCCTATAATATGGAAACCTTTGTGGGGATAGCATATAGAAGACAATGAGGGAAGTATTTTATTGGGTATCATTTAGAATCAAGTCCTACTCTCATGCCTCACTATGCATAGAGCCAAGGCTTGGTTTTCAATATGTTCATCAAGTACAAAGTTCTGGCAAGTTCTATTCATTCTGCTCATTGGATCGAATCTGGAGATAGCCCATGTATTCCTGTCATCTGACAACTAGACTAGCTAAACAGAGAATTTTATCACCAAGTTGACCACAGGAACTCAAAAGACTAACTACTGAGGTGCAGAAGGATTGCAGTTTGCATTTGGGGAGGAAGAATCTGCTCTGACAAATCAGATCCTTGTAATATTTAACTAGGATGATTACTGTAAGCTACCAGGTCTGAAGATGGGTTAATTATTCAGCTTAAACATATTAGCAAAAGGTCTTATAGTCTTGAAAATACAAGCATAGGTTTTTTTTATAATTTTATATATGTTTATGCAATTTTAAAGGAATATTAAGATATATTTACAAATCTGTAAAGTGATGAAAAACCTAAAAAATTATCCATTTTGTAACATTTCAAAACTGATTTAATTTTTTCCTAAAAAAATTCCTAAAATAATACCTAAAACAGAAAACAAAATTAGTTAAAACTTACTTTTCTGAGGATACCTTAGCTATACTTAGAGAGGATTTTGTTGTTGCCATGTAAGATTTCCTTGTCAATTCTCGTCTGCTTCCCAAGAATACTTTACTTAAAGTATTTTCAGCAACAAGAGAAAAAATGGTTTGTCATTAGTATGGGGATAAATTATGCTATAAAACTATGATTTTATAATTACCTGTATTAAATAATTCTCAGTCTTCAGAGAAGTAGTTCAATGTTCATAAGCTTTGGCCAAATTCCTTCTTTTATTCTATCTTAAATGGAATTGTAAGACTAACCCAAAGTCAATCAACTAGAACCAAAGCATAATTCATATTATTATGCTAATAAATAACAAGATATATTAATATTTTAATTGCTGCTATCCAGGTTCCAAACTGAAATCTGACTTGGAAATAAATGTGGTATGAACTGGAAAATTTTTGTTACTGCTTAATCTGAGCCTATGATTCTCATATAAAAAGAATTATACAAGACATAATCATTAAAGATATACCAATTGTATAAAATTTCTGTAAAATGATGAAATTCATTTTTAAAAAGTTATTCCTTTCTGGAACAATTAAGTAATAGAGATTATGACTTACTATATATTTGATCCAGTTTTAGATAGGCACTTAGACCAAACCATGGCACTTTAAATAAAAAACAACAATAAAAAAACCTCTAACAACCTGTTATTCAATATAGATTGAAAACATTTGTGAGGTTTTGGGGGGTTGGGTGGGATTGGCTGTTTTTTCAAAAAAGATAATTAACATTTAATTGAACAAAAGTAAAGGGAGATCCTCATTGATTCATTAGTAGGTTTCATTATTATAATTTCCTCAGGAATTACAAAGCAGAGAAACATTTACTCTATCTTGATGGTTCTCATGCGTTGTCCTAACAGTTGAAATAATCTATATAATATTCTTTTCACATAGAGTTTATGAAATTAGTTGTAGAGCAACAGCCTTGAATGATAGGTAGAAGCATTGCTTTGGAGTCTGGAAGATGGAGGTTCAAAGTCTTGCCTTTAACACACACTAGCTGTATGATTTGGACAAGTCACTTAATGTCTCAGTGTCCCAGACAACTCTCTAAGACTGTAAAAATCACAGAGCTCTATCAGTGGAGTGAATTTGCACATTGATGAAAGAAATAAAATTATTTTTAATCATGAAATACATAGTTTCTTAAAAGTTACTTTTTAATAGGTAATAATTAGTCTTAGGAGAAATAACCATTTAACACTTTTGTTAAATCTTTTACACTTTTGAAATATTCAATAAACAAAATCTTAGAAGCAGTAAGGACAAGAGGGTTAACTCTCTCATTTTATAGTGATAAAACTGATTTTGTTCAAATTCAAATTAATTAAATTTCATTCAAATTGTTCAAATTAACTGATTTCACATACATAGCTAATTAATGGCATAACCAGGGCTAAAATGCACATCTCCTGAATCTTAGAGCAGAAGTAGCACTGGATTATCATGCTGCTTCCTCACAAAGTAGCTCCTGAAAGAAGATGTTCTAGTACTAGGAATAAAGTTACCTAGTTGAAGAATCCTGTTAAATTACAAGTGTGTTGTTGTGCCATTTTTTTCAGTTGCGTCTGACTCCTCATCACCCCATTTGGGGTTTTCTTGGCAAAGATACTGGAGTGGTTTGCCATTTCCTTCTCCAGTTCATTTTACTAATGAGGAAACTGAGGCAAACAGGATCAAGTCACTTGCCCAGGGTCACACAGCTAGTAAATGTCTAAAGTCAAATTTTAACTTGCTTCTTCTTGACTTTAGGCTTGGTGCTCTATCCACTGGGCCACCTGGCTGCCCCAAGAATGTAGAGTTAGCCTTCTGCTAATGGAAATAGGGAGCAAATTTCCTCCTATCCTTCTCAATAGCTAAACTGTCCCCTAGGCTACCTGTGCAGGTGAGCCTGTTGGACCACATGTGAAATGCTCCTGAGTGCAGGCTGAGCCACTCCTGCAACAAGGGAGGCTCACAGAACTGGGTATGCCCCTGGGCACCATGCTAAGCTTTCAACGCCTAATGCAACCAGTGGCATATGGGAACATCACATCCTGTGTGCAAGTTTACAACCACATGTTGGGAAGGGCAGTGGTCTCTTGCTTGTGGTTTCTAACAATTCTTTTTCTTAGTAAAACCAACTATATGCCTGTAGGTGAATGATTAGAGGGAACATTTTAGAGGGAACAACCTCTCACATTTATATACCAACTTTAATGTTTGCACAGTGTGTTCCTTACATTTCCATAAAATAGGTAGTACAAGTTTTCCCCCATTTTACATATGAATAAACTGAGATTCAGAGAGCTTAAATCTCTTGCCAATGGTCATATAGCTATCAGAGAATCAGAGCTGGGAGCGAAACCCAGAGTTCCAGTTCCAAGTTCAGCATTCTTCAATTGTATTATGTTAGCTCTCAGAAGACTTTGGAAACACATTTCCAACGCATAGGCCACCAATAACAAGTCAGTCATATTTTCACAGTTGCCTGGCAAGTCAATTTGGAACAAAGAACTTAGTTTTCCACAAAACTATGTTCTATATACTCTTGCCACTTGGGGAGCAGAACAATTGGAAGAGGATCAGTATTTTCTCGATTGTCATCTTCCTTGGCCCCTCTGTCCCATTCATCACTTCTGACCACCCTCTCTTCCCACATACTCTGTCATCTCTGAGTCTTCTTGGCATTACTCTCTCTTGGATCTCCTACCTCTCTGACTGACCCTTTGCAGCTTCATTTCATCATCCATGTCACGTCCCTTAAATTGTTGTATATCCCAAGGCTCTATCTTGGACTTTTTGTTTATCCTTTTTCTACACACTGTCACTTGGTGACTTCATCAGTTCTATGGATTTAATTATCACCTCTAAATAGATTTTTCCCAAACCTATATACACAACCCTTGTCTCTCTCTTGAATTGATATACTCATGTATCAACAACTTGCTTTGGTTATTTCGAATTGGATATAAAAAAAATTCAACACGTCCAAAACAGGATTCACTATCTTTTCCCCCAGGCCTTCTCCTCTTCCCAACTTTCCTCTAATTGTGGAGGGCACTACCATCCTCTCCCAGTCACCTAAGCTCACAACCTTGCTACCATCTTAGACTCCTCACTCACACTCGACCCACATATACAATCTACTGTCAAATCTTGTCAACATCTCTCCTATATGATGCCTTTCTCTCCATTCATGTTACCACACCCCTAGTACAGGCCCTGATTCCCTCTTGCCTGGAGTACTGCAACAGCTTCCTAATTGGCCTCTGCCTCAAGTCTCCCCAACTCCAATCCATCCTTTATGCAACTGCCAAACTGATTTCCTAAAATGCAGATTTGACCATGTCAAGTGCTGGGATCACAAAGGAAGCTAAAAACAGTTCCTCCCCTCAAGAAGCTCATATTTTAATGGAGGAGACAACACTTGAGGGGACTAGAAAAGGTTTCCTACAGTAGGTGTGATTTGAGCTGAGTCTTAAAAGATGCCAGGGGAATGAGGTAGAAGAAGGGAGGGAGAGAAGAATGTAGGGAGGGAGGAGGAGGAGGAGAGAGAGAGAGAGAGAGAGAGAGAGAGAGAGAGAGAGAGAGAGAGAGACAGAGACAGAGACAGAGAGAGGGAGAGGGAGAGGGAGAGGGAGGGAGAGGGAGAGAGGGAGAGAGAGAATTCCAGGCACAGAAGAACCTGAGCTATAGCTTTAAAACTTCGGAAAACTGAATTATACTTTGCATAAACATTAATTATAAAAAGTCAAAAGATAAATTTTATTTTATTTTTTCCACTCTGGTTAAAATAAAATCAGTTTGGTATTTAGAAAATAAAAAAGTCAAATGGTAGAATTTATTTTATTTTTATTATTGGTTGAAATAAGATCAGATGGAATTCCACAATTTATAAACACTAGTTAATCGGGAACAGAACCCTATAAAATGCATTGTATACAATGTTTTCAAATGAATAGATCATTGTTTCCTTTGCAATTTTTCTTAGAAATAAAAAATGGCAAGAAGTGATAGCATCTTACTATATACATATACACGTATATAAAATATACATATACTTTGTTTTCACCTCTATTTTGGTGACTGAACAGAGATCTGTAATAATTTTAACGGATTGTTCTACTATGATAATTATTTTCCACATTGTCTCAGTTTGATTTTGACTAACATTTGGCAGTAATTTTTATTTTATGGAGCTATGACTAGTAGGATCTTAGCAAATATTAAGTCAATTTTATTCTTAACACTAAAGATTTCCTTACACATATTTCTTGAAAGAATTATGAAATATCAAAAGGGAATGTAGAAGGAATAGCAAATGCTGTAACTTAAATAAACATAAAAATAATCATAAAATATTCAGTATTATAACATTTATAAGATTAAAATGAATATTTTTCTAATGTATACCTTATACATTTTTTTATTAACATCTACTTTTCATTTTTAATACCCTTCCATCTAAATAACAATTGTACTAGGAAGTAAAGGGTAAAGTGTTAATCCATGCATTTCTAGTCTTTCAAATTTAATTGAGTGAGAAATGTTTGCATTATCTCGTTTTAATTGCTTAAGAAGCGTGTAATAGATCAGCTGCACAACCAAAGACATCTTCTTACCGTGACATTGCTTCAACTGGTTCAATAACCACTTCTTCTGAAAAACAAGTTAAAAAGCCACAGTATTTTAAGTGTTGGTTCCCTTGGTGTAAATTCTGATTACCAAACATTTTAGCCTTTATTTTCTGAAATAAACACACTGGAATAAAGAACTGTATTACTAAAGCTACTTAGTTACATAGACAGTCACGTTGTGACATTTCTTCTTAATTTTGATAAACTGATAGGTATTACAAACATATTTCTGTTAAAGTAAAGAATTATTTACCATTTGGATCAAGCACCTGCAATTTGCCATAGTGTCTATTCTTTGCTTCCTAAAACAGAAAAAGAGATAAACATTTTCATCAGTATTTCATTTTGGGGTATTTGAAAATATTTACTCAGAACCTTTAAATAAATATTTCTAACAGATAAATTAAAATGTCTTGTTTTAATAAAGTAAAAAACGTATAAAAACACATACATGACTAGATAACTATGAAACAACTCTAAAGAATAATCTAGAAAAGGTCACTCTTACCTTGGTAATGTCTGGTCTGTCTAAACAATTCCGCCTAAAAAATAAAATATTTTAAAAGAATATTCCATAATTATCTAGATATTAGGACATATTTAAAAGGAAAACACAATTGCTTTTTATCTATGAGATATTGAGCTTTTTTTAGTATTTTAAGTTATTTAATAAACTATTACAATTATTTAACAAATAGTATTTATTTAGTATTTTAAGGTTTCCAAAAACCTTCACATTCATTATCTCATATAACTCACCAGCCATTGGTGTAGTCCCTACATAAATTATGATGCCCATTTTATAGATCACACCATCATTGGTTTAGAGCTGGAAAGAATCTTAGCAATTAGTCAGATAGCACAGCCTATGAAGAAGATATTAAGGCTTGCAAGGTTTAAGCATCCTGTTTGTGGTTACCCAGCTGATGCCTTTGTAAGTGCCCACTCTTCTCCCTCCCCCTATAATTTTATATTTCTTTATATATTGACATACTATTCTCCCCTCCCTCCCCACTCAGTAGGATGAAAACTCCTTTAAGTCAGGGTCCAAAGAGTTTTTCTGTTTGTATGCCAAGCAAGTAACAATGCCTGGCATACAGTAACGACTTGATAAGTGTTTGCTGAACTGATTTGAATTCATGGTTGGCATTGATTGCTTCTGACATAATCATATTAATTTTAGTCTGTTCAAACTATATCCTTTTGGATTAAAAAGGTTGTAAAATGCCTCAAGAGACACTGATAACCTTTCTTTTTTTTTTTTTTTTGCTTTTTTTGGGAGGGCAGTTGGGATTAAGTGACTTGCCCAAGGTCACACGGCTAGTTTTTTGTGTTAAGTGTCTGAGGCCGGATTTGAACTCAGGTACTCCTGACTCCAGGGCCGGTGCTCTATTCACTGCGCCACCTAGCCCCTACTGATAACCTTTCCAGTGCTAGAGAGCTTCAGATGAAACCCTGCCTGGAAGAAAAGAGAAAGAAGTGATAACCTCTAACCTTATCTACCCTTACTTATGATTTTATACAATGTTGACACTACCTAGCTTATATACTTTTTGTTATTTTTCAGTTGTGTTCTACTCTTCATGATCCATTTGTGATTTTCTTGGCAAAGATACTGGTGTGGATTGCTATTTCCTTCTCCAGCATATTTTACAGATGAGGAAAATTGAGGCAAACAGGTTTAAGTGACTTGCTCAGGGTTACACATCTAGTAAGTGCATAAGGCTGGATTTGAACTCAGATCTTCCTAGCTACCCTTCATTAACTTTAAGGCCCTGAGATTTTAACATCTGAAGACAAATAGTAAATCTCTTTTTTCCACTATGAATTTCCTTTTCCTCTCTTCCCCACTGATTGTAACCTAAGAAATCATGAGTTCACTTTGGCTCACATTCATAATGCTCTTCTATGTACCCCTACTGTTGTTTCTCCAGAGAACAAAGCAGAGAATGTGCTGCCTTTTAATAATGCAATACCTAAAAATCAGGCAGAGAGGCCATGTAGGCACACTGATAAGGAACAGTATAATATGTACAACTCAAATATATTTTTCCTAGACTTGTAGGAAAAAAATTATTACTATATGCACTAGAGGTAGGACTGTTAAAAATTCAATATTCTTTGATCAAGTTAGAGGTTAAATATGTGCAAGAAATATATATTGCTCTATTCCAGCAAAAACCTATTTAAGAAAAAGAATTTTTGCCTTATACAGGTTTGATTATGTGTTTTAAAAAAGTATAACTTAAATGTTTTTAAAAACAGAATTAATATATGAAACAATGAATTTATCACTCACCTTTTAAAATATATAAACATTTTAATATAAATTATAATGAATATATTTCATATAAGTATAAAATATAATTATATTTTAATTTATTTATTAATTACCATGTACTTAATACATAAATATATTTAAAACATATTAAATTTAACATGATAGTAACACAATGGTATACTTGGCTGTGTCTCTTCTAAACTTGCTTCTTCTCTCTTGTCTATTTTTAAATGTTTAATTGAGCTTCTTTTTTTCTTCTTCTTTTTGCATCACATTCATTACTCAGTAAATTTCCCCAGTCAAGAAAAACAAATCACATCAACTACATCTGCAAATCTGTCTGTCTCTGTACCTCTTCTCCATCATCCTTCCATCAAGAAGTAGGAAGTATTCTTCATCATCAATCTTCTGAGTCATGAGAAGATATCTCATCAATGAGAATTTTGAAATTTATCAAAGTTGTTTTCCTTTACATCACTGCAGTCATGTAAATTGTGATCTTAATTTTATTTGCTTCACTCAGCATTGGTTCAATTCAAGTCTTTCTAAGTTTCTTTGACTCCACCAGACTTTCCATTTCTTATGGCTCAATAATTTTCATTTTGATTAATATCTTGTACCACAATTTGTTCAGTCATTTACCAACTGATAGGCAACCACTTTTTCTGGTTCTTTTTTTTAATAACTAAAAGGGCAGCTATAATTATTTTTGTACATAAAGATTCTTTCATCTATTCAGGACATTTCTATTGCTGAGTTTAGTAACTTTTGGGATAAAGATCTAATTACTTTCCATAAGAGTTGGATAAATGGATAGTTTTACGAAGAGTTCATTAATGCTTGTCCTCCTATACCCCTTACAAAAAGTATTTTTTTTTACTATTTTCACCAATTTGAGGGGTACAAGAACCTTGGAGTCGTTTTGACTTTCATTTCTCTACTTAATGATTTGGGGCACTTTTATATGGAGTTATTGATAGCCTGCATTTTAAAATGTGAGAATTGCCTGTTTATATCCTTTGATTAGTTATCTCCTAGCAAATGGTTCCTGTTATCTTAAATTTGTGCTAATTCCCAATATCATATGGATATTAAGACTTATCAGAGAAGTTGCTATGAAGATTTCCCCCAATTAACCTGTTTTCATTCAAATTTTACTGCATTACTTCTGTTTGTGCAAAAGTTTTTAAGTTTTATGTAAGCAAAATTGTCCTTTTTGTCTTTTATTAGGCAGAAGAAGGTACCTGAAGGAAGTATGTTCCTTCAGACCAGAAAAGTGAGAAACAGGACTTTGAGGGAAATGAAGGCAGGCCAGTTTGGGCCCCTTCACAAAATGGAGGCTCCAGCAGGAACTCACCAATGTGAGAAAGGAAGTCTGGCCTTGTGGAGGAATATTCCAAGGTGAGTAGGCTGCAGGTGTGATAGGATGCTCCAAGGTAAGGAGGGCCCAGGCACTAAGGGAAGTTCAAAGATAAGACAGCAGAAGAGGCATGATTTTGAAATCCAGAAAGTAAGGGACAGGATCAGAATCTCTATTTCACATTTAGTTAAGAATTTTGCTCCTATAGTTGTGAAATGTATCTTCTTCCCTCATCCTTCAACTTTTTAATGATATGATCTTCCATTATATATAGGTCATGTATCCATGTGGAGCCAGTATGGCATATAATGGTTAGTCTAAACTTAATTTCTGCCAGGCTGCTTTCAAGTTTTCCTAGCAGTTTTTGTCAAATAAGTGGTCTTTAGCCTAGTAGCTGGTACTGTTAGATTTACTTCACACTATGCTACTATGTTCAATTGTTTCTGGGTTTTGTATACCTAATCTGTTCCACTGATTGATTTTTTTCTATTTTATAACCAGCACCGAATAGTTTTGGTAACTACTACTTTAAAGCATGGCTTGGGAATGTCCGTTACTAGAAAGAACCATTCTATTTTTTTCATTATTTTCCTTGAGACACTTGGCCTTTATATGTTTGCTAATGCTTAGAAAGATATGTTAGACTGCTTTATTATTTATTTTTTGGCTTGATTGTTACCCAGTTATAATATTCATTCCCCCCCCCCATTTTTCTGAATGTGTAAAAATGATTTTTTTTTTTTGCCTACATTATTCAGTGGGTTGACTGGGGCAAAATCAAACAGGCAACAAACATTTAAGTGCTTAATACAGGGATGGAGAAACTGTAGCCTGAAGGCCACATGTAGCCCTCTTAAGTCCTTGGGCATGGCCTTTTGACTGTGTCCAAGTTTTACAGAACAAATCTTTTTTTTTTAAAGGGGATTTGTTCTGTGAAATTTGGATTCAGTCAAAGGGCCAGATTTGAGGACCTAGAGGGTCACATGTGGCCTCAAGGCCCCAGGTTCCCCACCTCTGGCCTAATATGTTAAATCCTGCCCTATTTATACATCTAAATATGATACAGAGGTTTGCATTTTAACAGGGGAAGACAACCATAAATGCTTGCAACATCTTCTTGTACGGCGAAGAGCTCATATGCCATGAGCTTCAATCATGACCTATATCTACATGTCATCTTAAATGTTTTCTCCTACAAATCTAGGACTTTTTGGAGTGTAAAATTCAGAATCTAAGTTGCATGTCTCCTATAGGTAATGTTTTTATTTCATTCTAAATTCTCCTCACAGATTTCTCTTAACATTCTCTCTCTCTTTCATCTTTCCTAGTTTACATGTCAGTTACATGGAGGACTTCTAGGTCTTTATTTCCAGCTCCAACTTCTCTAGCTCCAGATCTACATTTCCACCTCCCTCCTGTACTTACCTGGATGTCCTGCAGTACTGCAAATTTAATATACCTAAAACTGTATTTGTATCTGCCTTTGTAAATTTTCCCTGCCTTTCCCCACCATATTTATATTAATGCCATCACCATCCTCTTAGTTAGGAAGCTATGGGTCAATTTTGACGCTTCCCTCTCCATCTTTCCTGAAACTAAGTTTTCCTAATGGATACTATTTCCACACTTTCACTGCTGTTAATTCAATTTTTTCAGTTGGGTCCAACTCTCCATGACCCACCCCATTTGGGATTTTCTTGGCAAAGATACTGGAGTACTGCCAATTTACTTTCCTAGCACATTTTCCAGATGAGGAACTGAAGCAAAAAAGGTTAAGTGACTTGACCAAGGTCACACAACTAGTGTCTTGAGGCCAGATTTGAACTTTGGAAGATGAATCTTTCTGACCTCAGGCCATCATTCTATCCACTATACTACCTACCTGCTTTCATTTCCTTCCCTGACTTCCCCTCTACCACTCTGACTTCATTTTGAAAATCATTTTTAACTCTTCCAAGAATTCTTGCTGGGCTTGTGTCCAATTCACATTTTTCCCCCTCTTTGAGGCTTGCTTATATAGCTGTTTTGACATCATTGTCTTCTTCTGAGTTTGTGTCTTGATGTTCCCTGTCATGCCAGTAGCTTTTGATGGTTAGGCTCTTTTTTGTTTGTTTCTTTGCTCATTTTAGACCAGAGGTTCTCAACCTGTGGGTTGCAACCCCTTTGGAGGTCAAATGATCCTTGCACAGGGGTCACAGGGGTCGCCTAAGACCATCGGAAAACACATATTTCTGATGATCTTAGGAACTGAGACACTACTCCTCTATCCATCTCCAGGTGGGTCTGCCCACATGCAGATACACCCACATATGAGTATTTAAGGGTCGCAGCATTAGGAAGGTTGAGAACCACTGTTTTAGACCCTATTTCTTGACTTTTAACTTTATGTTCAAATTGGGCTCTGTTTACCTGGTGGAAGTGGTGAGGGAGAGGGTGAGGGACTTTCAGGCTTGAATTTCACACTGCTGTTTTCAGAGCTAGTACTGAGGGTTTGGAAGTTTTCAGCGCTTCCAAAGTAGTGTGATCTGGGAGGAGGTATGGTCACTGCTCTCCTGGTCTGTGCTCTGGTCTTTTACCCTACCCAGGAAGGGACTCTGATTCCTTCCTGACTCCAGGCCCAGCTCTCTATCCACTGAGCCACCTAGCTCAGGTCTTAATAATTGTTGCTTATTCCAATGCTATTGTACAACTGTAGGAACTGAAGAAGACAGAAGTTAAGTGACTTACCCAAGATCACATAGCTAGTAAATATCTGAAGGTGGATTTGAACTCAGGTCTTTCTGACTCCAGACCTGGTGTTATATCCCATGTACCACCAGCCCTTTTTGCTACCTTGTTGCCACTATATCCATTATTAATTAAGGCAATTATCCATTGCCTTAAAATATTAAGTTGTCATATGGGATTATTTTTTCTTACCCAGAAATTGTCAAGTCAGCTTCCAAAAATACTTTACCTATAAAGAAATTAAATTAAAAACAAAACATAATTAGTTAAGCTAAAAGATAAAAAATTTTGAATCTCTAGTTGTTTTTTTAAATAAATTTTATATTCATTTAGTTGAGAGTTCCACATGATATATTATATTTTTGGATGCCTGTTTTAATATATGCACTAAAATGGACTGCTTCTGTTGTAATTCATATGAAACTATTTTATAACTATCAAAAGAAAGAAAAGCAACAGTTTTCTGGTTTCATGTTTTGACTTGTGACTTAAGGAGTTTACTACTTTTTTTGAAACATGGTCTAGCATACTAAATAAAAAGTTTATACACCCATTTCTACGCTCTATCTCCAAAGTGGAGTGGTATACAAAATGACTCAATAGGTACAGGGAGAAAATACTAAAGCTGAAGAGATGACGAAAGTTCTTCAGCCACCCAAGTTGTTGGTGCTGCTGCTCTCCATCTTCCTGCTGGTTCCCAGTGTGTACTGTACCAGACAGTCTCCATGTTCTTCCACAGGTAGGTCTATGGCCAGGTGAGCAGTCATGCTCTGCTCTTGCCCTGTGTGTTTCTGACCCAGGATCTACATGTGAATGGAGGACAAGCACTCTCTCGCCTCACATTTTTTCTCTCCCCTTCCACCCTTACTGTACTCATCCATCCCTACTGGACCTGGCAGGAAGGTACAGCAGCTCAACAGCATGGGAATAAGCAACAGTTATTAAGACCTGAGTTAGGTGGCTCAGTGGATAGAAAGCTGGGCCTAGAGTCAGGAAGACCTGAGTTCAGATCAGACCTCAGACACTTCGTAGTTGTGTTACCTTGGACAATTTACTTAACCTCTGTTTGCCTTAATCCACTGGATAAGAGAATGGCAAACCAGTGCAGCATCTTTGCCAAGAAAACCCCCATGGACAGCATGATCCATGAGGTCATAAAGAGCCAGACACAACTGAACAACAACAACAACAACAGATTAAGGTCCAAGAGACCAAACGGCTGCAGCGGACAGTGGGCAGTAACTAGTGCCTACATCATGCAGTTCAGCAGGAGCTAAAGACTGCAACTTGCTGTTCAGCAAAAATATGACTTGAATCAGGCGCATAACCATTCAGCTGGCTAGCATATGCCTCACTCTTTTTGTTGGTCTAGACATGGCTGCCAGATGGGACCAAGTATATACTGAGGGTAACTGTGCTAGAGGCAATACAGTTCTGAGGGTATTGAGGAACCAGCATACAAGATATCTGAAGGATGGTAAGGTACCAAAGGTGTATATATACCTATGTATATGAAAGAAAACAAAAAAAATCCTTATACCTTTCTAAACTGAAAAAGGTAACCAAGAGAACATGAATAACTACCGACCTGTATGCCTACTACTCCATGCAAAATGTTTATGAGTCATTTACATATGAATTGTAGGCCTCCTCAATGAGGTTATTAGTAAGGGAACAAGCAGGGTTTTGCAAATGAAATTAGAAAACAAAATGCATCTTTATCATGTCACAACTAGCTAAAAGATTTAAGAAAAAAAAATCCCATTGGGTTTAGTGCTTATGGTCTACAAAAAATTATTTGATTTGATGGAACTAAGCACTTATCAGCTCTTTTAAAGCAAAGTTACTCCCATTCATACATCAAATTCATTCATGATTCTTTGGAAGATGGAATAACAAAATAACCCTGTTTAGTGACCATCTAAATAAATAAACAAATAAATGAATGAATGTTTTAAAAAAAAAAGAAAGCAACATGTTGCTGGTGTCATTATTTGGGAGGAAGACTTGGAAAATAACTGCCTCTGAAGAACTAAAGATGAATAGTGCACAGAAGGCAACAGAGATGCGCATGGCATGTGTAACCAGGCTGCAACACACAACCACTGAGGAATTCTGAAGAACAGGAGTAAGGGACCACATTAAAAGATTGTATGACAGAGAGAAAAGAAGCATGGTCACATGGCGAGAGTGAGGGATGACAATATACAGAGTCCTCTACTGGTACCCTCGAGATGTTGGGAGAAAGTGAAGAAGGTCTCCAGCAAGGTGGCCACCCAAGTTGTTGGTGAGGTACCCTACAGTGACCTTTGAGATTATAGACAAGAGTGACACAGGATGAGAAAGCATGGCTGGATTGCAATCTGCACCATTGGAGGGAACTTCCTAATTACTGAACTCACAACTCCATTTGAGTATCTGAAAAGAAGATACCTGCATATGTTGGCTAATGACCTAATAAGGAATAAGCACAAAGAAGATGCAACCCAAAGTAAGAGCACCTTGTAAACTAGTCAATTACAACTGCAACAAATTATCTGGAATAGCTAATGCTAACCCTACAGATAATTCTTCTGTTGAGAACATAATTGGGGTATGCAACAAAAAGGAATTGGACCAAAACTCTTGGTGCTTTTCTGAATGGTTCTGAGTCCTACTGATTGGACAAATGGGCTGTTAAGCTCCAAATTTGGGGATTCTGGGACTTAAATTGATTAACTGTGTGATGTGACTCAAACACACACATATACTTTATTATTAATATAAATCCAACACTTGTACTAGAGTATCTGAATAATTTCCCCAAAAGAACCTAATTAGCTGAATTAATTACAGGCCCTATTCTCCTCTCAATCCTAAATTGTCCTGCCCACCAAGAATTTCTCCATTGTCCTTCAGGTCACTTGAAATTTTCATTAATCAAGGATTATGATATTTTAGGATTTATAGTCATATCATATAAAGAATAGTGATTTTTAACACATGGGTCTAGGGAAACCAGATTTCTGAGTGGTGGTGTCTAAAACCAACCCCCTTCATGACTTCAAAACTGCAACTATTATAAACAATTAAAATCCTCCCAAGGAAAACTTCAAAGAAAAACTGCTTGACTCAAGAAAAGTGAGTGAGCAAAAAAAGGAGAGTCAACATAATGACTAAATATTTGGGGAGGGGGAAGAAAATGTCATGACAGAGAGAGTGGGTCATGTATTTTCCCTTTTTTTGGCATAAGTAATTTTATTTAGGAACTCAATTTTCTCCATTTAACTCAAACATAAGGAGATGGGTTCTCAGACCTGACATTGTTATAACTATGCTCTACTTCCCCTCTTACTGTGAAATAACCCCTCTGAGGTTTTGCAGATGCTGCCACAAGGAGCCCTCAGTTTCACATGGTCCATTAGACATCAAACCTTACTGCCTTTCTCCCCCCCACCCCCACCAGTTTAGCCATCCATGGCTAAGGCCAATCCCATCATGTACTTCAATGCTGCTGTCAATAATGAGTTCCTATTCCAAGTTATTTTTGAGCTATTTTCAGACAAGTTTCCAATGACAGCAGAAACTGGAGAGAAGGGATTTGGTTACAAGGGATTCTGCTTTCACAGAATCATTCCTGGGTCCATGTGCCAGCATATTGACTTCACAGACCGTAACTGTACTGGAATGGAAGCAATCCACTTACAGAGAAATTTGCTGATGAGGACTTAATCCTAAAGCACACTGTTCCTGGCATCTTGTCCATGACAAATGCTGAGACAAACACATATTACCCCCAGTCATTCTTCTGTACTGCTAAGGCTAATTGATTGGACAATAAACTTGTGGTATTTGACTGGATAAAAAAAAGGCATGAAAAAGGTAGAAGCTATGGAGCTCTCTAGTTCCTGGGATGATATGACCAGAAAGATCACCATGGCTGAGTGTGAACAACTCTCACAAATTTTTCTTTTTTGTCTTAGACAGCAAGCCATTCCTCTACAGGTGGGGAGACCACTCCCAACCCCCCAATCTGCTCTCATAACCTGTAATCCTTGTGCTTTTCATTGGTCAGTTGTCTCTGAATTTTCTTTTCTTTCCACAAGTCTGGCTGTACTTTAGGGTTAAGTCTGTTATTACGAAATAAAAACTAAACTACACACAAAAAATCTCTCAAACTGGGAAATGTCGAAAGATAAATTTCACTATTACTTTAATGTCTATTGACCTGCTATAAAGCAAGAAGTTGTATTTTTACCAAGACAAAAAGAGTAAGAAATCTCCGGAAGGAGGAAAAAAAACTGTGCTTAAAACTATTAACTACACCCTAGAAGAAAGAACAAAAAACCCCACAACAACCTACAGTCTCTTATGGAAAAATACAAGATTAAATTGATGCAGTCTCTTACGGCAGTATACAAGAAGATTAAACAAGAATCAATAATTTAGAACATACAATGGGAAAAAATCTTAAGCAGTAGATCCCGTGAAAAAAAATGACAGAAAGAATTTTTTAAAATTTCAAATGAAAGAATATCAGAAAAAATATGAACCAGCAAAACTGGAAGAACACAGCAAGTCTCTATAAATCAAAGCTAAAACTGACCATAAAGATAGAACTTGACAAGAGAGTAAAACACTATCATTCTCCTGGAAAACATGATAAACCAAAAAGATATTCTAGGAAATCATACAAGAAAATTACCCGGAAAAAATGGAAACACTTAGACAATAGAGATACATTCAAAGTAAGGGGTTGAAATAAAATCTCATACTTCAGCTGAATTTTAAAACATCAATTGTCACTATGATTTTGGATAAAGCAACAGTAAAAAAAAATAGATGCCCTCAAGAAAGATACAGAAGACATACATGGAAACTAATATATGATTTAAGGCATCAAAAATAATGAAAAAACATCAATAGTAAATATATATATTATATATATATATACAGTGAAAATCACAGTAAAAATACATAAAAGAAAAACTAACTGAAATGCAAAAAAAACCTCTGTATTAAAGCAAAAGAAAATTCACCACTTGGTAGTCAGTTGTTAATATTTTGCCAGAAGTCTTTCCAGCCCTGTAAAACTTTCTAGAACTTATCATAACCGCTGGCAGAATCTTTAAGAATTCAGGTCAGTTCCTTACAGGCTGAGGCACAGTAAGAATTCTATGGAGCTGCCTTATCTTAATATTTAGAAATTCTACTTTCTACTGTAATTAAAACTAATCAAAATCTAAACTAGAAACATTTTGCCACAAAGTTCTGCATATTTAACTACTTAAAAGTGGAATATTAATTTTTGGTGGGAGGTTTTTCATCATTTCCAAAATCCTAGTAAACCCTCAAGTATCTCGAATTCAAAATAATATAATAATAGTCTTTAAGAATAGCTAGGGGTGGTTTCCCTGAAGCTCGTGCCCTGAGCTCTCATCATATGCTCCTGCCATGGCATACTGTGGCTAGGGCCAGAAGGTGCAGAAGGTGATGGTGCAGCCCTTATGTTCAGGTATCTCCAAAATTGGTCCCAAATTCAGGTGTGGCTATACGAACCAGTACATATGCGAATAAAGGGCTGCATAATTGGTTTTGATGAGTATATAAATCTTGTATTGGATGATGCAGAGGAGATTCACTCTAAAACAAAGTCAAAGAAACAACTTGGCCAGATCATGCTAAAAGGAGACATTACTCTACTACACAGTGTCTCTAACTAGAAGTATATTGTCGGTGAAGTTAGAAGACACTTGGAAGGCAATACTTTATTTTTCTTAGTTACACTCTGTGGGCTTCAAAAGCCAGCATCACATTTTTCCATTTTATTTTGATCTTTCTTTTATGGTATTGTAACAATAAATGGGTTGCTCTGGGGTTTGTTTCTATTAAACAAAATTCTGCATTGGGGGAAAAAAAAGAATAGCCAGGGATGCTTTTACAGGTTGGCAAGGAGTGAGGTGGCAGCACCATGAAGGCCTCAGGCATCCCGTGAGAGTATAAAGTAGTTGGACACTGCCTGTCTACTCCCAAGAGTCCAGTGGCACCTCTTTTATTGTATGCAGATCTTTGCTCCTAACCATGTTGCAGCAAAGTCCTAATTCTGGTACTCCATTTCTCAGCTGAAAAAGGTGAAGAAGTCTTCTGGAGAAATTGTATTCTGCGAACAGGTCTTTGAAAAGTCCTGTCTTAGAGATCAAGAAAAAAATGTTTTTGTTAAATTTGGTACCTATTAAGCTATTGGCATCTGGCTGCACTATGATTCCAGGAAGGAGACCCACAATATGTACAGGGACCTGATCACTGCTGGTGCTGTCACTTAGTACTACCAAGATATGGGAGTCTGTCACCATGCCCTGGCCCACTCCATCCGATTCTGAAAGTGGAAGAAATCCCTTCCAGCAAGTGCTACCGGCCCCATAGTCAGGCAGTTTCACAACTCCAAAATCAAGTTCCCTCTGCCCCACAGAGTTCTGCGTCGCCAGCACAAATCATGCCTTAGTATGAAGAGGCCTAACGCCTTCTTCTAAGTGCAGAGACAAGAAGGCACCTGTTCTATTTGATCTGTTTAAATAAATTTCTCAATCAGAAGCAAACAAAAAATAATAGTTAGGAACCCAGAATTAACCCCCTTTCCACAAAAAAAAATGTATTTGGAGGCAAAGCAGTGCTTCAACACCCAGAAACAACAAAATTAAACATAAACAAAAAATGGTGAAGACCCAAAGATTATACTAGATGAGACATGATCAGTTTGTCATTCACAAAAAAAAGAAGAAAGAAAAAAGACTACAGATAACTAGTCTTTTTGGTACAAAATCTAAGAGGGATGGGAGAAGCACCGAGAAATAGAAAAGACAAGAAAAAAAATAAAAGCAGAGAAAAGGGAGAAGAGAATATATAAATACTAAATTCACTTACCATAGGAAATCAATGGAATATGAGACTATTTGAGTGGTGGGGGTTGGTATTGAAGCAACTTACTGACCACACAACTGTGAGTCCTTGAATATTGTGAAATAAAACCACTTACTCAATTTAGCAGGCAAGATTTGCCCCAAGTTTTATTTAGCAGTTGCCCGGCTGAGGAAAACCTTTTTATGAGATGGTTTTCCCCCCCTCTTAATAGATAAAGAATTATGTATATACAATAGTAAAGAGGAAGAAAAAGCTTAATGTATTTTTTTAAAGTTCAGGATATTGCCTAGGTTCAGATGTTTCCCCAATTTCTGAATTTAAGAATCCTGCAATGTAAAACAAATACGGGTATAAATGTAAAGGTTACCTAAAAGGTTGCTGAGATGAGATTGGCTTTAACATAATAGACAAACCTCTTCCTAGGAGTGAGAATATACAATTTGTGGAAAAAGGGAGAGAGAGAAAAGGTACTAAGGCAACAGAAAAAGGACAATTTAAAAACAGATATCCTTAAGCCAAGCTGATTTCTAGGTTTCCAAAGGATAGATATTAATAGGGAAAGTGAAAATAAAACAGGTTTCAGCAGAGCAACTATCTCCTTTGAAATGTCTTATTATAATATATATTGTTACAGAAATAGACCTTCTAGTGTATCTGAATTTCAACTTATAAAAAAATCAGAAAGTTGTATTTAAAATGCAACATTAGTAACTTTATTTTAAGTATTAGTTTTTTATCTTCCAAATTAAGGTAAGGCATTATCTATCATTTTCCATCCAGATTCTATGAAGAAAGTTTTATCTATCCCCTTTCAAGCAATGGCTGATCCCTATTTTAGAATAAAAACAATACATTTTTTTCTGTAGCAAAATGTTGAGTTCTGTATTCCTGTACTTTGTGAAGCACATAATTTCAAGTATCCTGATTATCTTTTTTTCCCTCCTTATCTCACTGAGACTTTCCAGGTCTGTTTGAACGTACCTCTCTCTAATCTGACCGTTTATGAGCCTGAGTGAGATGCAGCGAACACAACACTTGTTTGAAAGCCAAGAGTGTTACTAGCTCCAGCTCTATCAACCAGTCACAGGGCCTTAGAAAAGTCCCTCTGGGCCCCAGTTTCCTAATCTTTAAAATAAGAGAATTATCAGAATAGATCACCCTTTTGTTTTATAGACCCCTTTGGTAGTCTGGTGAAATCTATGGATCCCTTTTCAGAATAATGTTTTTAAGCTAAAATACAAGGGATATCAAAGTAAAACAATTATGGTGAAATAGTTTTAAAAATATTTTTTAAAACAAGTTCATGTTTCTCAGGTTAAGAACTTCTGCCCTAAGGTCTCTTCATTGAACAGTTTATTATTTCTAAATTTGTCAACTTAATTTTAATAGCTATCTCATAACAATAACTCTATAATAATTCTACTGCTACTGTGAACTTGGAAAAATGAAGAAGTTTAATAACTTCACAATCAAGTTTCCTCTGGAAGAATCTTCAACCATACATCTTTAACAATACAGTAAGACATTCTCTGGGTTACTTCCCCCAACTTACACTTGCAAGTTGTGTCCCAAGAGGGTAGTTGCTACCTTAGGGTCTAGGAGTACTCTGTGGGGCTGTATTTCGATGACTAGGGCTATAGAAGTCCTTACCAGTGTACTTCCCATTAACAACAGACACAATTAGGTTTTAGCATTTAGTAAGATGCCATAGCATCGAGTATATATAAAACATCCTCTCCCCTCACTCCATCCCACCCTATAAACCTGGACCATACTCTTCCACAAAAACACGTAAGAGCCATAGAAAGGTACAAACTTGGAGTGCCATGGTAGGGAGGAATGAATGTATATGTAGGATACACATGTGGCAAAGGCAACTCCTAGTACTACCACATGGCCTACAAGTTCTTTCTCTCTTTGCAGAATCCTTACGTTGGATCCCCAGGGTCTGCTCTGCTCCACAGCCTGTCTTCTGATTGCCAGCAATCATGTTTCTTCAACCCACTTTCAATGCTGGGTGACTGTCCCGCTGTACCTGTGTGTCTCTGCTCCTCTGTGCTCTGCTCCAGTAGTTCTCAGGAGATGGAAGATGGGGATAGGGAAGGGAAAATCCCTTCCCCATCTTTGAGGCCCCTTGGTACAGACTCACAAGTCTCCTCCACAAATGCCTTGAACTTTGAAACTCAGGAACTCATCCATTTAAACGAAAATCTGATAATCAGTCAATTCAGCTATTCTCTTCTTGATCTAAGAAGTGGTCACACTTCATAAAAGGATCAGGTCATAGATGTAGCCACCTTGTTTATGCATCAAAATCTCATCATGTTTGACCACATCAACTAACAGAGAAGGGAAACTCCCTCCCTTCCACTACTATTACAAGTTCTAGAAAAACAAAGGTCTTGGTTTAAAAATGAGAGGAAGTATAGGACATTTCAAAAAATACAGGGTGACAATGTTAAATTATGAAAAAAATGCAGTATCCCCTTATTCGGTAATTTATTTATAATATAAGAACATAATTATAATTTATAATATGCTATGATAGAAGCTCTAGCTTATTTTTTTTTTTAAAAGTTTAAGGAGCTTTAATTGTGATTAATTTAGCCAGTTGGTGGATGTCCCAGGACAATTTGAAGGGAGCAGCAGCTTGATCCAGAAATACAGGGTCTTTTATACCATTTTGCGTTTCTAACAACATAATCAATATCCAAGTTGGTATCCAAGTGTAATCTGTAACTACAACTAAATTGGTATCCAGAAACAATCTGTAACCAAAACTAACTGGTATCCAGGTATAAGCAGTTACTCTTCTATAATTAATTGATTACTGGTTGACATCCAGGTACGAGGATCTATTCTTTTTTTTTTTTTTTTTTTTTTTTTTTTTTTAAATTTTAATTTATTTTCTTGGTTACATCACCCACCTCCACAAGGTCCTGAGTCACAAACTCTCTCCCTTTTTTGTCCCCACCCCCCAGCCCCGAACACCGACCACACTGCAAGACCCCTCCCACAATCTGCCCCCCTCCATGCCCACCTCCAACACCTCTCCAGCCCTCCAGCAGGGCAGGGAGCTCCTCCCTGCCCCCGCCCCCGCACGCATCACTTCCCAGCCGCATTCAACTGCACAGCTTCAAACACTAGACTCCCGCAATTCCTCCCCTGTCACCCACCCCCACTGGGAGGAGCAGCAACTCAACACAGGCTGTACCTGCGCAACCACACAGAACATCTCCATGGTGGACAAAATGCGAGAGGTTAATTGCATGTCCCTCCCTCCCATCCTGCACCCCCCCCCCCTGCCTTGCTCTCTACCCTGTCCCC
>CM053596.1:178517899-178590312 GCA_028646575.1 Pseudocheirus occidentalis | reverse complement strand
CACCTCAGTAAACAAGGACAGGGCAGAGAACAGAACAAGGGGGGAGGAGGGATAGGAAGGAGAGAAAGACTATCACTGTCACAATCTGTCCACTATGAGATATCCTGTATAATTACACATCCATAGCCTGTATTGATCTGTGTGTCCTTCTAATAGGGGTGGGTGACAAGGGAGGAATAGACAGAATCTAGAATTTAAAGTTCTGCAATACCTGCAACTAGGAATTAAGATATAGAGGGGCTGGGATAGGGAGACCCCTCCTACCCTACCAGAAAATAGGAGAGCAGAGCAGGTGAGGGGCTTTACAGTGGGTTGTGGTTACAGTGCTATTATGGGGTTGGGGCAGGAGCAAGACGGGGAGAAAATGTGTAATTCAAAAAATGTAATGAAAATGAATAATGTAAACAAGAAAACAAATAAAAACTAAATAAAAAAATTAAAAAAAAAAGAAATAAAATGTAATTGGGAAATATTTTTAAAAAATTGATAAATATGCAATAGAACATGGATAATGCTAATATGTGTTTTTCTAAGTCATTCAGTCCCCAGGAATCCTTAAGTATGGTTTAGCAGCCCTATTTGTATTTGAATTAAACACTACTGGCATAGGCAACAGGAAGACATGGTCGGTTTTTCAACAGAAGAGTATTTGATCAGTTCAAGAGACAGTTTGTAGAGGGTAGGGAGCAGATTTACAATAATCTAAAATGGAAACGATGACAGTCTTGCCTTGGAGATCAAGGCGGTAGATCTGACCTCATAGACATTATTGAGAGATGGAAGGGAACCCACAGCTGTAATCTGGCTTTGGCTATGGTGTACTTTACTCAAAAGAAACAGTACATGTAAAGTTAGTGGTGTGTGTGTAGCACTGTCTATTAAGAAGTATGCTCACATGAGGAAACCCGGGAAGCAAAGGGGAGAAGCATGGTAGAGAGTACTAGAGTGAAGATGAGTGAAGGCAGAACCGCAGGAGCAGCACTGCCACCAGAACATACTACCAACCACTGGTCAGAGGAAATAAAGGAAGAGTTTGGGAAACTGGTCACAAACTCCGCCCAGGGGCTTGATATGAAATGATGCGGGGGGCTTAAATTATCTAGACAACTGCTAGAGCTATACTCTATTTATTTATTATAGTTTAGCAATTATAATTTATCCTTACAAAAAAGTGAATGGGGGCAGCCAGGTGGCACAGCGAATAGAGCACTAGTCCTGGAGTCAGGAGGACCTGAGATCAAATCTGGCCTTAGACACTTAATACTTACTAGCTGTGTGATCTTGTACAAGTCACTTAACCCCAACTGCCCTGCCTTCCCCCTCCAAAAAAAAAAAAGTGAATGAACCACTAAGGGGAATTGTTATTTTGAATCTGATTCTCACCAACAAGGAAGAATTGGCTGTTAGGATGGAAATAATAAGAAGTCTGGAAGAATAATCACTCCATGGGAGCCATTCCAATGAATAAGGAAAATAAGAATTTGTTTAAAAAGAATGATGTGGAGTCTCTAGGAAATTATCCACCAATTTGGATTTTTAAGACATATACAAAAGATGGAAGCCAGGACCAATAATAGAAAAGGAATACAAAAACATAGGATTGTCCTCTCGGGAATGCTAAAATTCAGAATGCTGAGGATGGCAAGAAAAGCGAAGAACAGAGAAGTGCTTTTACCAAAGTATGGCTGGACTAGTGAAAAGAGGAGGATCAAAGAAGGTGAGGGACTGCTGTTGGAGGTAGGTAGGTTGACAACAAGTGAAGAGAGAAGGCAGAGCTGGAGGGGCAGCAATGACAGAGTGGGCAGGGCGCTGCCCTCACAGTCATAAGGACTTGAGTTCAAATTCAACCTCAGATGTTTACTAGCTATATAACCCTGAGCAAATCACTTAAACTCTCTGTGACTGCTTCCTCATTTACAAAATAAATTGGATCTGTTGGTCTCTAGGTCCCATCCAGCTCTAAATCTATGATTCTAACAATTCACATTTTATTTCTATTTTCCCAGCCAAAAAAAAAAAGCCACAACAATCCATAGGAAGAAATTATTTATACCAGGATAAGGAGAGTGGGAAAGAACTCAATGTTCCTAGATGAGTTCAAAGCTTGAGTGAACTTTATCCTAGGTAGCTGAAAAATGGAAGATATGATCAGTGGCCACTGTAAATGATTTCTGAAAATGATGAAGAGCAGGGGAAATAGAGAGGAACTAGAAAGGGCAAATGTGCAAGTTTAGGAAAAAAAAAGAAAAGATGGGTGGCTAGGTGGTGAAGTGAATAGAGCACCAGCCTTGGAGTCAGGGGGACCTGAGTTCAAAACAAAAGCTCAGACACTTAACACTTACTAGCCGTGTGACCTTGGGCAAGTCATTTAACCCCAATTGCCCTACCTTCTCCCCTCCAAAAAAGCAAAAAAATAAAAAGAAGAGAAAAGAGAGTCTGCAAACTCTTCTAGGTCAATAAGCCTGGCTTAGATTCCTGCTAAATTCTAGAATATACTGTTAAATCAATAAGCATTTATTAGGTATGTGCTATCTGCCAGGTACTGAGCTTCATGCTGGGGATAAAAAGAAAGAGAAAAAAACCTGCCCCTGCCCTCAGGGAGCTCATAGTCTGGGGGAGGAGGGAGGCAGATGCAAATAACAATTCGAAAACAAGTTACATACAGGATAAGCTAAATAATTGGCAGGAGGAAGGCACAAGAATCAAGCAAGGCTTCATGAAAGTGGGATTTTAGTTGAGGCCTGATGGAAGCTAGGGAAGCCAGAAGGCAGAGATGAGGAAGGAGAGAAGTTTAGACACAGCAGACAGCCAGAGAATATGCCTGGAGGGGGTGGGGGAGAAGGGTTTTGTCTGAGAAGCAGCAAGGAGGGGTGTGTGTGTGTGGGGGTGTGTGTGTGTGTGTGTGTGTGTGTGTGTGTGTACACTGGGGTAGAAGGTATATATTCCAGAAGACTGGAAAGTGAGGAGATGGACCAGATTCCAAAGGGCATTGAATGCTCAATAAGCCTTGCTTGAGCTCAGTAGAAGTGTAGGAATGACTGGCATTGATATAACACTTTAAGATTTGCAAAGTACTTTGAAATCCATTATCTCATATGAGCCTCACAACATCCCTGGGTGTGTCACACACCCCAACCTAATTAAAATAACTAAGAAGATGCTCTGTACTCTGTCTTTCATGTGATAATAGGTCTTTGAGTTACAGAATGAAAATTATAAAATAGACATGAAAATTTTCTAGATGCTTTTATGGAATAAGTCAAACAAAAGCATAAACTAAGTATAGAAAAAGTCCTTATCCAGTCTGGAGGGAGCGTAATTCAATAAAGCTACAAAAGAAGGATGCTGGGATTTACTGAAACTAAACAGGAAATGTATTGGGATTTGTTGAAGAGAGTCATGCTGACTATGGCTTTGGATAAAACAGCAAGTCAGTTTGGAATCTGTTCATCCAACAGCCAGTTGGCTGAGTGGCAGATATAGCTAGGTGGCACAGTAGACAGAGCACTGGACCTGGAGTCAGGAAGACCTTAGTTCGAATCTGGTCTTAGATACCAGCTGTGTGACCCTGGACAAGTCACTTAAACTCTGTCTGGCTCAGTTTTATCAACTGTGGTTATTGTCCTTTAGACTCGAAATGGACCAAAGTGACATCACTATGTTGGGGATCAAGGTGTAGTGTGTCCAACTGCGGCCAGTCATTCTAATATGACCAGTACAGAAAGCTCTACCATAGATCAGGCATATTTGAACATCATGAACATTTGGAACAAAGATGTCTCTAAATTTGCACATTTCACATTTCCTTTGAGCATTTCTGCTTTGCTCAAAAAGCACAATGCCTTCTTTGATGCTATCAACTACAAAATGGCCATGCTAATAATAGCACCTATGTCCTAGCATTACTGTAAAGGTCACATGTCCCTGCAGACCCTAGATGCTTAAGAAATGCATATGTATTTCCCCAATGCTTATTCCCTTTCCTTCCCCTTAAGACAGAAATGCCTAGATGAAGAGGGAAGTAGAAAGTATTTGTCCCTTCCTTCCCTTTATGGAAACAAGGAAGACATCATGAACTTTGGGAGGTTGGAAGATTGGAACTTCCCAGTCATGGTGATAAAAATGCCTCCAGAACAATGTTGACCAATAATAGCATCTACCTTGGGAGCTGAGGACAAATCCCAAGGAAAGTCATCTTTAGGACTCTTCAAGGGCCTCATCCCTGAGAGCCTAGTCAAAGACTACACCTCTGAGGACCTTAATGAGGACTCCATGAAGGGAGGAGAGAATTTCCATCCAGTTAAGAGCCATGACTTACTCTTTTGCCATATGTGCTCTGGAAATCCGAACTTTTTCTTCCCTGGCTTCTCTCTGTTCGTATTTGAGGGACACTGTGCCCCCAGACTACTGGGAAGAATGTTTTTGTATGAACTGCCCTTAGTGCATCACCTTAGTAAAATCTGTTTCTGAAAACTAACTCTGGCTGGCTAATATCAATCAATGTAGAGCATATAAGTAAGAGCTTATGAGCAATAGTGATAGAAGTTACCCCCAAATTTTCAGGGTTACTCCTAGAATACTAAGGGGAGAAGTAATAAGCTATTCTCTGTCTGGTACCTGAACTGCCAATTCAGGTAGGGCTGGGAAAGTGAGCCCAGAGCCTTGGCTACAAAGGACATAGGCAGGACACCTATCAAATTTGTAAACAACACAAAGTTGGAAGGGATAGGTAACAAGTTGGACTGCAGAGCCAAAATCCAAAAAAGGATTTCAATAAGGTAGAAAGCTGAGCTGAATCTAATACGATAAAATTTAATAGGAATATGCATAAAACATTACATTTTGGTTCAAAAAACCGTCAAAAGTACAAGATGTACAAGTCTATATGGACAGCAGTTTGTACAAAAAGAGCTGAATGTTTTAGTAACTTAAAAGCTTACTATCAGTCAACAATATGATATGGTAGCTAAAAAAAAAAGGAGATTTTTAGGCTCCATCAACAAAGTCTGGTGTAAGGGAAGTGACAATAACTGCAGTTGGATTTGATTTAACCATGACTGAAGAGTTATATTCAGTTCTAGATGCCACATTTTTGGTAGGATGTTGAAAAGTTTGAGAATGTCCGAAGGTCAGCAACAAGGATGGTGAAAGACTTTGAGATCATACCTTCTATGCAGATCTATTGAGAAAAAAATGGTGATATTTAACCCTGAGACGAACACATTTTAGCTGCCTGTTAAGAGACGTCATGCTTGGGCCTAAGTCCAGACTGGTGGGGTGAATGATTACTCACCAAGTGCCTTGTGAGGAGCAGAATTGGCAGGACATCTTTAGAAAGGAGAAAATCTTTCTCAATCTTGTTTTGAGAAAGCACTTCCAACGTTCCAGACTCTTTTCAGGGAGAGATTCATGGAGATAGAGAGTGAACAGGCTTTGGAAAGCAGACATGTAAGCATATGCCGGATGTCTAGCTTGCTCAGGGTACTTCCCTTTGGATCAGTTTGGGGCTTCTCTCTCTTGGTTATCTTGCTCCCAGAGGGACAGTTCATTCACTGCATGTTTTCTGGTAGAGTCTTTTCTGTACAACTTCTCTGATTTGTTTGCTGTCTTCTTGAATAAATGAGTTTACTCATTCATTGTTTGTAATGGTCGATCATCTGCTTAACTAGCTCTTGGTAGGAAGAAGTAAACTTGAAGATGTAAGCTTGAGGTATACCTTCCCTTTTAAGGAATAGAGACTAGCAAAGAGGTCTGAACATTTCCTTAGACCTACAATATTTAGTGGGATCAGATAATGATTCTGGTCCAGTACCCATCTCTCTCTCTCTCTCCCTCTCTCTCTCTAGTTCCTTCTTTCTTTCTTTCTTTCTTTCTTTCTTTCTTTCTTTCTTTCTTTCTTTCTCTCTCTCTCTCTTTCTTTCTTTCTTTCTTTCTTTCTTTCTTTCTTTCTTTCTTTCTTTCTCCCTCTCTCTCTGTCTCTCTGTCTGTCTCTGTCTGTCTGTCTCTGTCTCTGTCTCTGTCTCTCTCTTTGTCTCTCTCTGTCTCTGTCTCTGTCTCTTTCTCTGTCTCTGTCTCTCTGTCTATCCCTCTCTCTCTCTCTGTCTCTGTCTCTCTCTCTCTAGTTCTTTCTTTCTTTCTTTCTTTCTTTCTTTCTTTCTTACTTTCTTTCTTTCTTTCTCCCTCTCTCTGTCTCTCTGTCTGTCTCTGTCTGTCTGTCTCTGTCTCTGTCTCTCTCTCTGTCTCTCTCTTTGTCTCTCTCTGTCTCTCTCTCTCTCTTTCTCTGTCTCTGTCTCTCTCTCTCTCCCTCTCTCTCTTTCTCTCTCTGTCTCTCTGTCTCTGTCTCTGTCTCTGTCTCTCTCTCTCTCTCTCTCTCTCTCTCTCTCTCTCTCTCTCTCTCCCCCTCTCTCTCTTTCTCTCTCGACCAGTATGACTGGCTTTGTGGCTCTTTCTCCTGCTTCCCTCAAGACAGACAGGAATCAAAGACTTCCTTGGAAAGGGATAGGCAAGATTCTGGAGACATCTCTTCATGGCTCTCCTCTAACTGCATATAAACACTTATATGGACAGATATCTAACCTATCAGGGCAACCCAAGCACACTACATGAGGAAAATTTGGGATAATTGGAGCTATCCAGAAGTAAAAGGGATTACCTCAGGAGGTGGCCATTTCTGGGTCACCAGAAGTTTTTAAGTAAAGGCTAGATGAACACTAATCAGATACCTTATAAAGGAGGTTTTTGTTATAGTGGATGACTTCTGAGGGCATCTCCAATTCTGAGAGTCTGTGACTATGAACTGAAGGACGCTAAACTTAACATGTATTATGAACAAATTCTGACAATGAACAGCCTTATGACCATAAGCAAATCATTTAACTAAAGTCTTAGGTACCTCATTTGTAAAATGTGGGTTATAAAACTTGCATTATTTATCTCACAACACAGCATGTGCACTGGTCATGAGTTACCATGAATAAATGCTCTAAATCATTATTGATTATAGAGAAATGCAAATCAAAACATCTTTGATATATCATTTCACACCTAAAATTGGCTAAAATGATAGGAAAAAATGACAAATATTGGAATGTAGAAAAAAAATGGAACACTAATTCACTGTTGGTGAACTGTGAACTGATCTAACCATTCTAGAGAGTAATCTAGAACTATGGAGTTATAAAACTGAGTATACCCTTTGACCCTGCAATACCACTAGCAGGTCTTTTTTACCAAGGTGATTAGGGAAAGGAGAAAGAATTTGTATGTTCTAAAATAATTATAATACGTCTCTTTGTGGTGGTAAAAAACTAGAAATTGAAAGGATGCCTATCAATTAGGAAATGGCTAAACACGTTGTGGTAGATACCAGTATGCCATAAGAAATGATGAGCTGGGGATGGCTAGGTGGAGCAGTGAATAGAGCACCAGCCCTGGAGTCAGGAAGACCTGAGTTCAAATTCAGCCTCAGACACTTAACACTTACTAGCCATGTGACCTTGTGAAAGTCACTTAACCCCAATTGCCCTGCCCTCTTCTTCCAAAAAGCCAAAAAAAAAAAAAAAGAAATGATGAGTTGGTTGATATTAGAAAAACATGGAAAGATTGCAGGAAATAATGAAGAGCAAAATGAGCAGAAACAAGAGAATGTTGTATATAGGAACAGTTGTTCAAAAAACAACTGTGAAAGACTAAGCTATTTTGAGCATTACAAATACTCAAATCAACTACAAAGGATCTATGCAGGTGGATGCTATTGACCTCCAGAGAAAAATAGATGAGAAGAAGTATGTATAATATGTATATATACATATATATGTATGTATGTATGTATGTATGTATATACACATATTGGTGTATCATAGTGCCTTTCTTTAGTGTGAGGTGGGAAGGGAGAGAAAAAATTAATAAAGTGAACATTAGAGAACAAAAGAAAACTCAGAAAGAAAGCACAAAAATGCAGGGTAGCTTTGAAAACAATGTGAAATGTTTATTACATAGTTTTTTTAAAGTAAACAATTTGAAATGGAGATTTAAGGTTTCATACTGAATTTTCTTTTAGTGTGCTGTGTACAAAGAAATTGTCATTTTGTATTTTAAAATGAAAAGAATAAAAAATTTTAAAAAGAAAACACTTGAGTAAGCAAATATATTTGAATTTTGCCAAATGAAGAAGGAAACGCAGAGTTAAAATATAAATGTGTAAAATCTCAAGAAAGATAATAAATAGTTATAAACAATATCACCTCATGGAGCAGAAGAATACAGTGGAGAGAAGAAACATGTTCAAATAAAGCAATAGGGAATGCCTCCACCTACCTATATTGCTCTTTTTACCACATCTGCACGACAGTGGCATAGGCCTTTAGTGAGTATTCACCTTCCTGTTTTGTGTCTCATTTGATATTAATAATTGAAAGGTTAAGAAGAGCTATCCCTCTTGTTACATGTCTCATGGGAACTTGTGTGATTTTTGACATAGCCATGAGAAATAAACTACTGGAAAAGAATCTTCAAGGAAATTAATAATAGTGCTTTCTGAGTTTTTAAAAGTGACATATGATCTCTTGGTCACGATTGCCAAAGCCCAAGAGCTTTACTCTAAACATTTAAAACATCTATTTTTTCAGTCTTTACCATACAAAGTACGATTGGCACATCTTCACCCCTTAGTGAGCACAGAACACAAGGCACTAGACTAAGAAATTGTGTAGAACATGGACAAGAAATAGTTCTCATCCTCAAGGACCATCCAATCCATTTGATATGTGGGAAGGGATTGGAATAAGCATGTAAACAGCACATAGCATGTTCCAGGCACTGTGCTTAAAAAACAAACAAATATTACCTCATATGGGTAAAGAAAACCATTAACAGAGGTTAAAACTTCCCAGGAAAATAGGAGAGTGTGTGTGTGTATGTGCATATATATATATATATATATATATATATATATATATATGCACACACACATATACATATATGCACACATGAGAGTATATATACATATATGAGTTATATATACATATATGTATGAAAATATGAATGTATATATACATATGTACATATATATAAACTCCTTCAGGGCAAAGATTATTTTTGTTTTTGTCTTTCTATCTCTATTGCCTAACATTTTGCCTTGGACACAAAGAGTGCTCAACAGATATTTGCCAGATGTAAGTACTGAATTGAGTGTTTCATTATCATCAAGCAAGAAGTGCAGTGCAATCTTATATTCTCTAAACCTTTTAGTCATTTGTATGACCTTCAAAAGCATGGAGATGCCTATTAGGCCTGTGTGCTATTCTCATATAAATTTTGAAGAAATGGCAAAGTAGGCATATAGATTGGTAATTATTATTTTCTTGGTCATCTTTTCGGATAATAATTTTTCCATGTGTTTGGTATCTTCTCTTTTAGTAAGCTTGAGGTCAAGTCTATGAATATCACTAAAAAGTCCTTGAGATACATCCGAAGATTTTTCTATATAGTTTTTTGGAGTTAAGCACAAGAAGACAAGAAGAATGCTACATATTACTTTGCAGAGTCAGCAAAGCAAGATAGATTAGCAAAAGGCATATAAAAAACCAAAGTCCTACATAGTCTGGCTTAGGAAATACTAAATGTAGCCAATGATTTTTTTTACTGGCAATTTAGAGAGAAAAGCTGGCAGTGAAAATTGTGACATATAAGAGCTGTTGCTGAGAGGCTAAGGGCTTTTATTTAAAAGCCAGGAAGCCATAAATTTTTCAGTAATATATAAGTCATAGGGGAAAAAACTTCTCATATTTTGGCCTCAAACTGCTTCTTTGAAAGCCTATGTAATCCATAACATACTGGAAGTGTATTACAAATACTATTTCAACTATACATAACAACCATTTATAACATTTCTATGCAAAAAGAATAACTCATGTGTACTGTGCTTTCAGAAGCAGGGCAGTGGAAAAGGAAGAGTGGTGAATCTGGTGTCAGAGACCTGGAGTCCAAATCCACCTCTTTCGCTTACTGGTTAAGATCTTGGACAAATCACTTAATCACACTGGACCTCAATTTCTTCATCTGTAAAATGAGAGGTCTGGATTAGATAAAGGATTTTTAACTCGGAGTCCATGGACTTGTTGTTTTAAAATATTTTAATAATTGTATGTCAATATAGTGGGTTTCCTTCGTAATACTATGAATTTTATTTTATGCATTTAAAATAAAGACTAGAGAACAACTGGAGGTGAGGGAGGAGAGGATTAGGAGGAAGAATGGACTCATTCTCTGTTAGCCATTTAGATGCAGAAAGAGATCAAGAATTTCAGTGTTTAGTGTAGAAGGGTCTGGTGCATGTGCAGATCCCATTACCTTTTTTGATGGATGAAATGCCTCCACACAGAGAGATAGTCTGGGAATTTCAGTAGCAGAGAATCATGATAACCTGTAAAGTAAGTGCCTTGGAGGGATGGTGAGGTATTTGGAGATATTCCATAAGTGGTTCCCTTTGGCTACATGAGTGGGATCCAGGAGGTTGGTTCAATGATTGCCTGTGGAAGCATTCATAAAGACCTGTCAGCTTCAGCTACTCATTTGTTGCCTTTCTTCATTTGATGATTCCTTTGACCCTGGCATCTGGTAAGAGACATGCTAGAAGACAAAATGCCTTAGGGTCTTCCCTTCTGAGGCTGCCCACTAGGATGAGCCACAGGAATCTGGGAGTTAGAACTGTAGCTGGCACAGCACTGATGTCCCAAGGAGTAAAGCACAATTGTCAGGAGTGAACTTCATGGCCCCAGTCCAGCATAAAGACTTAACAGGCAGTCATGTGACATCCGAACATAAACTTGTAGGTCCAAAGCTAAATAGGAACTGAGCTAAGATTTGAACATACTCTGCCCCAGAGACTAAGGCGGTATAAGAGAGTGTATGCCCTGGAGGTGTCGGGAAAATACAAATTTGCTCATGCTTTATCTTTGGAAGAAATATTTCTTTGTAAAAGCTATTTGATAGCAAATCATTAAATGGAACTGGAGTGCTAAGAGCAGGTCCCTAACACAGTGGGAGACAATTCAATGGAATTAGAGAAGAAGCATCCCAACATCCCCTGGAATCCTGGAGGGATACAGCAGGTATGACCTGGAAAAGACTAAAGCATTATGTGTTACGTTAGAAATTAGGATAATCATGTACCTTTAAGGGGATGTGCATTGAAATGAATTCTAAGTTCTAGCATGTTTGTAAGGGGGGAAAGTTCATTCAAATTATTTTGTTATTTTAATATCTCATGATTTTAGCTACTGACTATGCATAGTGGTCCTGATAATAATTATTTTACAAATTCAGAATTTGCATAGATTTTAATAGTATTTTTCCCAATTATACGTCAAGACAATTCTTAGCATTCATTTTTACAAATTTTGAGTTCCAAATTTTTCTTCTTTCTGCCCCTCCCTTCTTAAAATGGTAGGCAATTTGGTATAGATTATATAGTGCAATTATATAAAACATTTCCATATTAGTTACAATTGTGAAAGAAATAAAATTAAAGGAAAAAAAGACCCCCCCCAAAATAAAGGAAGTGAAAAAAGTATGCTTCAATCTGCATTCAGATTCCATCAGTTCTTTGGATATGTATAGCAGTCTCCATCATGGATCCTTTGTTCTTGTCTTGGATCACTGTGTTGCTGAGAAGAGGGGAGTCATTCATGGTTGATCCTCACACAATGTTGTTGATAGATACTGTGTACAACGTTTTCCTGGTTCTGCTCTTTACTTTGCATCAATTTGAGAAAGTCAAAGACAGTATGTCAAAAGAAGATATGATGGAAAATAGGTGTTTCTTTTCCCCTTAATTAACATGAAGAAAAAAATCTATACTTTACTATAACACACTGGGTACAAACTGAATTGATGAAATTTAACAGTGATAAGTGAAAAACATTTTCTCTTAGGTATAAAAATCAATTTCACAAGTACAACATTGGAAAGGCAAGGCTAGATAGCAGTTCATCTGAAAACGATAAGCAGGTTCTAGTGGATTACAAGCTTAGTCTCAGTCAGAGGTGGTGTCCAGGCTTATGGTGTTTGTTAATAGTCCATGCTATACTTTCTCCTAGTATGATATCTGGAGTTCTTTGTTCAGTTCTCAGGACTCACATTTTAGGAAGGGCAATGATAAACAGGAAGGCAACCAGAATGGCTAATATTCAGAAGGCAACTGGGATGGTGAAGGGAAGGGGAGTGTTGTTAAAAGTTCAACAACTGGATCTCCAAAACAATGTACTCACCAAACACTCTCAGGTTTAATCTGCATTATTAACATGTTCTCCATCACTTTATTAAACCTGGACAATCAATAAAACAATAAACCAAGACCAAACTTATAGCGCCTGCCAATTTCCAAGTGTAAATGCTTTTCATGAAAAATTTAACATTTGGATCTCTCAAGGAGGTTTGAGCTGGCTCCAGCGCACCCTTGAAAATGCTTCAATCATAAGACATATAAGGATTTGAAGAAACTGGGGATTTTTAGCCACATGAAGAAAAGGAGGTCTTTTGATACCTTTCTTGTTCAAATATTTGAAAAGCTGTCAACTAGACTTAAGACCAAGAACTTCATCTTCTGCACCACTTAGCATATATCTATCTAAACCCAAAAGTCAGCATAAAACTTAATGGACATCTAATAAGATAAAAGGCAAAGCAAGATATCCATCATCAACATTACAATATCATATAGTGCTAAAATGCTAGCTGTAGTAATAAGACAAGAAAAAGAATATAGGCAAAGAGGAAACAAAATTACTACTTTTTGTAGATGCTATGAAGACTGAGAATTCTCAAGAGTCAACTAAAAATTAGTTGAAACAATTAATAACTTCAAAAAAGTTGCGTGATTCAAAATCCACATAAGTCATCAGCATTTCTATATATTACCAATAAAACACAGCAGGAAAAGAGAGAAATTCCATCTCAAATAACTACAGAGCATATAAAATACTTGGGAATCTACCTGCCAAGGCACACTCTATGAACAAACTACAAAACATTCATCATACAATAAAGACTTTAAAACAATTGTAGAAATATTAATTATTCATGGCAGCTTACCATAATAAAACTGATAATACTAGCTAAATTAATTATTTAGTGCCATACCAATCCCTTGTGAACCTAGAAAAAACAACTTCAAAATTCATCTGGAAGAACAAAAGGTCAAGAATCTTAAGGGAATGACTAAAAAAAAAAAACGGGAAGGGAACCCAGTAGTACCAGATCTCAATCTACATACAAAGCAGTAATCATCAAAATGAGTGGGTACTGATTAAGAAGAAGAAGAGCTCTTGGAGGTGCTAGAAGGGATGCGGTTCTAGTTTTGGTGACAGGTTATGTCTGCTATCCAGGCATCTGCATACAAGGTCATGAATTACTTGCTCCTGACAATCTTTGAAAAAAAAAAGTATAAAATAGCCCTCAGTGCCATCAAGTCCCCTTCAGCTTTGACAGGGGCCATGATTAATTTGCAGAAAAGAGGGGAAAATCTTTGGAGAATCACAGTTTTTATATACTTTTAAAATAACCTCTGTGATTCTAACCATGAGAATCTTGTCAAGCAATCTAGCCACCATTGTATTAGAGAAATCAAATATTTATTGACATCCTCTTTCCAAATTAAAAAGATACAACAAAGGTATAGCTAAAGAGAAGGAAAGTTCACAAGCTCTCACAAAATAAAATAATGAAGTCACCGGAACTGGTTTTATTGTGTACCCAAGGGCAACAAGACACATTATTTCATGGGACACTTAGTCTATTGCGCTATTCACCATAAATACTTGCTGGCTGATGAGCCTAAGCTAAAAGACCAAGATGAAGATAACAGCAGCTTTAACACCATCAGTTACAGAGGTTGAGATTATACAGAAATACATGAAAAACCTCATAAAATTCTTCAAACTCAATGTGTACTTTTATACTGACTTTAGTGCAAAGATGGACTTAGGGGAAAAGATGAAAAATGAAAAATGTTGGAAATTGTAGTTTATGATCAAGAAAAAAATGAGAACAAAGAGCCCAAGTAATCTCCAAATTTCTTAAGCCTGTACATCTGGGTGCTCTTTCCAAAATATAAATACACATATACACGTGTATATGTATGCATATTATATTAGTTAGTGGTAAAAATTTAAATTTTTTTAAATTTATAAAAAATTTATAAATGTTTTATATTTGTAAATAATTTGTTTATATATTATAGAATATATTTATTTTTATATTTATATTATTTATATATTTTATTTATAAAGTTATACAAATTTAGTATTAAACATCAATAAAACTAACCAAATTTGCTTCTCCTTAATTAATAAAATTTAACAAGCATTTATAACGTACCAATGCCCAGCACTATTTTGTGCTTTGTGGGGGTAGAGAGGACATACAGAATATATAAGGCATAATCATTGTCACAAAGGGCCTCAGAGTTGGGCAAAATAAGCCTCACATATAAAAAAACAATTAAAGGATCATTAATCAATAGGTATTTATTAAATGCCTAGTACATGCCGGGCTGAGGATATAAATAAAAATGTAAAATGGTCCCTCAAAGAGCTTACATTCCACTGAAAACAATTTAGATCAATATATCATCAGATTTTAGATTGTGCTATACAGAAGCTGATTTCTTTTTGTTTGCTTTTGAGGGAAATATTGAGAACACCTAGAAATAGGTTTGCTATGAAAACTGCTGGTTCTGCTTCTATAATATTAGAAGCTACAGAAGCTCACTATTTATCCTTCATAGGGGCCTCCAGAACAGTATACTACTTCTACCATGTTTAGAATACCAGATTTTATTATGTGAGAAATGTGGAACACTGGAGAAAGGACTAGACTTGGGAGTCATAAGACCTGAGTTCAAATCTTACCTCTACTCCTTACTACCTTTTGTAGTAATTGGGAAAGGCAGGTAGGTAACCAACATTTATTAAAAATTTACTGTGTGCCATGAACTGTGCTAAGTGCCTGGGATACAAATGGAAGCAAAAAGAAAGATGGCTTCTTCAAGGAGCTTAAATTCTAATTCTGGAAGATAACATATAAAAGGGGAAGGAAGGATATGAGGCTATAGTGGCAAAATCCTTAGAGTCCAAAGCACAGCCAGGATGAGGAATGAAAAGGGGTCTGTCTGGGCCTGTCCCCAAAAACGGAGGGTTCAAAAAGAACTTACCATTGGGAGAAGGGAGCTGGAATGGTAGCAAGAAATTGTCAGGTAAGAAGACCCAAGGCACTGAGGGATGGATAGTCCAGGGTGAGAGGGCAGCCAAGTCACAGCAGCATCAGAGTCAGATGGTTAATGAAACATGACAGGTCTGGGCAAATCACTTTACTTCCTGGGCCTCTGTTTTGTTGTTTATAAAAGTAGGGTTCAGACTAGAAGATCTTTAAGTTTCCTTCTAACTCTAAATCTGAGCCCTCAATCTTATGAAATCTGTTTGTAGAACCACTGTTCTGTTGAGTACGCCTGGCTTCTCACTTCTAATCTTTTTCACTCCCTGATCAGCCAATCTATTTTTCTTCCTCAAGGAAAACAAGACTCCTTATGGCTGTGTTCCAGCTAGAACCCATGAAATCAAGTTGAAACCACTTTCTTTGAAGTTATCTGATATGCTAGACTGAGGCACCATGGTTCCCAATGACCTGAATGGATAGCTAATATTAAAGATAAACACACACACACACATACAGATTATTTATTTAACAACAAATGTCAAGTCCAAAAAGATGAAGATTAACAGATAAATACGAAATCTTATACTTGGATTAAAAAAAACACATTGTAAATAGAAGATGAAGTGGCTAAACAAAGTACATGTGCTAAAGATCCGAGAATTTGAGGAGACTTACAAGCTCAATGAGTCAACGGTGTGATCAGCACCCAAAAAGTGACAAACTCAAGTTGTATCAAAAACGACAAAGAGCCCAAAGGGAAGTGATAGTGCTGTACCCTGTTCTGGCGCACCAGGTTCAATCCTGTGTGCCATTATTTTAGAAATGCCCGTGAGAAGCTAACATTTGTCTAGAGGGTGATCAAGTTGGAGAAGGAACCAGGGCCGACGTGTCATGAGGATCACTTAAAGGAAGCAAGGGTGTTCAGACCAGAGAAGACTTCAGGACAAGAGAGCTTTCTTCAAGTATCTGAAAGGTTGTCCATGTGGTAAAGAGATTACGTCTGTTGGGGTTGGCCCATGATGATAGTTTTTCTTTAGTCCTTGTACCTGTCTGTTGATCTATCTCATATATTCAACCAACTAACATATATAATTTATTCTATATGGCTTTAAATTCTTGACTCAGGAGAGAGGTTGAGGCCTGTATTCAAGGTCACCTTACCCTGAGGTAATAAGTGAAGAAAAACCTCCCCAGTTAATATGCTTTTCTTCCAGATACAGGTTATCAGATTTTTTGTTAAAATAATTCATTCCCCTCTCATTTCAGACCCACCCAGCTTGTATGTATTAGAGGCATTGATAACAATCTCATAATCCATATTCAGAAGTGAAATATCTCTGTCATAGCAGGAGAGCTGATGAAGATACCTCATAATCAATTGGTCTCTCCCAACCTCACCCCAGACAATGAAATCACAGAAGGGACAGATAAAGACAAATCAAAGGAAAGAAAACATGTGCTATAATCAAGACTAGACCTGGAAAAATGGATTGTTCCTCAAAGGCAAGCTTTGGTACCCACTAGAGCAAAAGGGTGGTTTCATAATGAAGAATTAAAGAACGTTAACATCTTGCAGACTCTGACAATTTGTGTAATATAAGTGACCAAAGTAAAAGATCTATTGCATATTTAAAATTTTTTAAAGGTATAAAAATTATAAAGGTTATTTGATAACTTTAATTTGTACCAAGTGATTAGCACACCACAGTATAGTCTTGGTTTCCAAAAGTTGAACTTGTAGAAGGTTCAGGCCTTCTATCATATATCAGTGTTATGCTCTATGGGGTACATCTGTACTATGAGAGTCCCTAAGGCAGAACAGATATTACATCAGGGTTCAGTCTTCTCCATTATCTGAACTGGTGGCGTCCACAGAATTTTCTTTATTTGAAACGCCTGTTTTGGAGCCACTGTTTGCTTCACACAATCTTTGCATAGCTGGAAAGTAGTCACCTTTGCTTAGAGACAGCTGAGGTTAAATGTCTGTCAGTCTTTAATCTTTCTCATCAAGGTGTCCAGACCATTCACTGATATGCACTAAGTGAACCTATATGTGTGTGTATACATATATGTGTGTATTACATATATATAAAGAGATCTGATACATATATGTATGTATGTATATATGTGTGTATATATATATATATATATATATATATATATATATATATATATATGTATTCCCTCCCAAACTCTCATTAGAGAAGGCCAACATTTGATACAGATATGTATGTGGCACCATACAATACATACTTCCATATGTCAGTTCTCTCTGGATGTGAATAGCATTTTCCTTTATATGTCCTTCACGGTTGATTTAAATGTTCATATAACTCAAAATAACTTCATCATTCACAGTTATTCTTCAAATAACATTGTTGGATATGCTCAATTCACTCTTCATTATTTCATATAAGTCTCTATTTTTCTAAAAATCAGCCATTTCTTACTGCATATATATGCCCATGCATATATGTATAAACATATATACATATTCCATGACAATCATACACCACGATTTATTCAACCATTCCCTAGTTGATAGGCATCCCTTCAATTTCTAGATCTTTGCCATCACAAAGAGATCTGCTATAAAGATTTAGAACATATAGGTTCTTTTCCTTTTCCCCTGATAACAGACATAATAGTGGTATTGCTGGGTCAAAGGGTATATATAGTTTCATAAATCTCTGGGCTAATTAAAAATTGCTCCCCCAAATTATTGAATCAGTTCACAATTCCACCAACTTTGTATTAGTGTCCCAATTTTTCAACAACCCCTCCAACATACGTCATTTTCTTCTATCATTTTAGCCAATCTGATAGGTGTGAGATGCTACCTCAAAGTTGTTTTAATTTGCATTTCTCTAATCAATAATGCTTTAGAGCATTTTTTTCACATGCCTATATCTAGCTTTGATTTCTTCCTCCAAAAACTGCCTGTTTATATATATATATATCCTTTGTTGACCATACAACAATTAGGGAATAACTCATTCTTATAAAGTTGACTTAGTTCTCTATATATTTGAGATATGAGACCTTTATCTGAGAAACTGTCGTAATTTCCCCCCAATTTTCTGCTTTCCTTCTAATCTTGGTTACATTGGTTTTATATATACAAAAATTTAAAAAATTTAATATAGTCAAAATGATTCATTTTTTATCGCACAATGCTTTCTTGTTTATTCATAAATTCTTCTCCTAGCCATAAATCTGATAGGGAATATATCCTATGCTCTTCTAATTTACTTATATTTCCCTTTATATCTAGATTGTGTATCATTTTGACCTTATCTTGGTAAATTTTGTAAACTATTGGTCTATAGGGGCAGCTAGACAGCATAGGGAATAGAGCACCAACCCTGAAGTCAGGGGGACCTGAGTTCAAATCCGGGTTCAGACACTTGACATACTTACTAGCTGTGTGACATTGGGCAAGTCACTTAACTCCAATTGCCTTGCCTTAACCCTTCCCCCCCCCCCGAAAAGATATTGGTCTATAGCTAGTGTCTGACAGACTGCTTTTCAGTTTTCCCAGCAATCTTTTTGTCCCCAAAGCTTAGATCTTTACCTTATCAAACACAATGTTACTATAATCATTTATTACTGCGTACTGTATATCTACTCTATTCCATTCATCCACCATTCTGTTTCTTAGCCAGTACCATATAGTTTCGATAACTACCACCTTACAATACAGTTTAAGATCTGGTACTGCTAGACATCCTTCCTTTATAGAATACATTTTTCATCAATTCCTTTTATATTCTTGCCCTTTTGGTCTTCCAAATCAAAATTTTTTTCTAGCTCAATAAAATATTTTTGGTAGTCAAATTGGACTGGCACTGAGTAAGTTGATTACTTCAGGAAGAATCATCATTTTTATCATATTGGCTTGACCTACCCGTGAACAATTAATATTTCTCCAATTACTTAAATGACTTTATTTGTATAAAAAGTACTTTGCAGTTACGTTCATACAGTTCATAGGTTTGTCTTAGCAGGTATCCTCACAGGTATTTTTGGCTATCTATGATTATTTTAAGTGGGGTGTCTCTTATCTTTTCTTTCAAGGTTTGTTGGAATGATAAATAGAAATGCTGATAATTTCTGTGGGTTTATTTTATATCAATATTGATAATTTTACCATCTAGAAGGCAATCAGGATGGTGAAGGGTCTCATAGTCATGCCAGATGAAGGTAGGTTGAAGGCACTGGGGATATTTAGCTTGGAGAAGAGAAGATTTGGGGAAAATAAGATAGGTGATGTATCTAATGGGCTCCCACATAAAAGAGGGATTAAACTGATTCTGCTTGCTCCTAAAAGACACAAATATGAGCAAATGGAAACTGCAGAGAAGTTGATTTCATCATGGTCAAAGATCAACTAAGAACTAAAGCTAGCCATGTGTGGAGTGGGTTCTCTCTGGAGGTAGTAAAGGTCTCCACCTTTGGTAGAGGTCTTCAAGCAAGAGCTGGATGATCATTGGTCAAGTATGTTATGAAAGGGGCTCTGGTTCAGAACGGGCTTGATAGTTGCCGAAGTTCTTTTCAACCTCGGCTGTGTAAATCATCCTGTTCTGTATACAGTAAAACCTTAATTAACCTGTGCTTTAAGAAAAAATAATGACGACATTAAATTTTTAGCGGACAGTTCAAACACAAAGAAACAAATTGTAGCAGGGACTTATTTTTTAAAGCAACTTCTAAAGAATGTCTGACCTTGAGATAAACAGATTTCATTCTCTTCTATCTACAAAGCTATCTACTCAGGATTCAGTATTTCAGAAGATTAGGATATAATTTTTGTGGGTGTTCTCTACTAAAGTAGATCACAACTCCTTCATAGATTAGTAAACAGTTTCATGAGCTGCTGTGCTTAAAACAAGAATTAACCATAAATTGATGGCCAACTTTTTGGTGATCAGTTACTTTGACCTTACTTAAGTTGGTCCTCTGAGGGTAAACAAATTGTTCACAGACTATTTGAAAACTTTACAAGTCAGCAAGACCCACCAGAACTGTGTTCTTAACACATACACTTTTAAGAACCCAAGTTAATCTCCACATTACAAGGATGAATCCAAGGTAAATCTTTGCTGGAGGTCCAACACTTTCCACTCTTTTTACTTTTTAAAACCTTTTACAGCTTGGTCCCATTATCTTTCCATACTCACACATTACTACCTTTCTGGACCTCTATGGGCTAGTCAAACTGGCCTTTTCCCCTACCTTTCCACTGGCCATTCCCCATGCCTGAAATGTACTCTCTTCGTGGCCACCTCTGTCTTGTAGAATCCCTCACTTATTTTCAAGATGCAGCTCAAGTACTACTTTCTATATGAAGCTTTCCTAATGTTCTCTTAATTGTTAGGACCTTTTCTCCATAAGTTTTCCTGTTGTTCAGTTGTTTTTTAGTCATGTCCAACTCTTTGTGACCCCATTTGGGATTTCCTTGGCAAAGATATTGGAGCAATTTGCCATTTCCTTCTCCAGCTCATTTTACAGATGGGGAAACTGAGGCAAACAAGGTTAAGTGACTTCTCCAGGGTCACACAGCTAGTGTCTGAGACTTGATTCCAGAGCCAGCCCTTTCTCCACTATATCATCTAGCTACCCCTTCTCCTTAACTACTTTGTATAGTCATTATATCATTATGTATGTAAATATTGTCTGCCCTCATAGAATGTAAGCTGCTTGGGAGGAGATATCATTTCCTGTGTTTATATCCTCAGCACCTAGCACAGAGTCTAGCATATAGTAGTCACTTAATAAGTACCTCACGATTATCATAACATTCAAAATGATTCAGACACTTCAAAATGCTAAAATAAAAAATCCCATTATGTTCATGGTCTATTATACAGCAAGACGTTAGATGAATTTACAAAAAGATACAAAATAGTGTCCTGGTTGACTCTAAATAAACCTGAAGATTAGATTAGCCAGAAGACCTCGATTTTCTAGGCATCTGAATTAATGGAATTTTTATCATGTGTCCGAAAGCAAAGGGTTAAGTGAACTAAGATAAAACATGAGGGAGAAAGCGTAAAGTGAATGGATTAGAGAAAACCAGGAGGTGACACGATGGAGAATTTTCCCCCAAGTTTTCATATATTCCTCTCATACTTCTAGGCACCTGGTTGGATAATACAGTGGGCTGTTGTGATTATAAATAGGAGAAAACAAAACATCTCTCAAAAAAAAGCAACTACTAATTTTGCTTCTACAAAGAATACAATAAATTTATTCAAAAGAAGACAGAGGTCTGATACCATTGCTGAAAAGACAAACCACTACCAACACTACTAATAATAAATAAATCCCACTAGCACTACAGTTTAAGGGATACAAACTAGTTTGCACAAATACCTATATCTTCAGTAGCATTATTTGGGTACAAGATCTACTCCAGCCCTGCAAAATAATCTCAGTATTTTTTTTAAGCAACTAAAGGGGGCTCACTAGTCTATCAAGTGTTATTGAAAATAAAGGGAAGAATAGTCCCTACTCTTGTACTGTTTACAGTCTCAATAGGAGAAATCCATGTAGTTAAAAACAAAAAAATAAAACAACAACATCCAGCCACTGGAGTATATTATACAACACTGAGAACAATCTGTTTTAGAAAGAGAAGCTGAAATAAGGGGAAGAGAGTACTGGATTTGGAATCACAGTATTCATGGATTTAGGCAAGACACACTCTCTGAGACTCAGCTTCCTCCATGGCAATCTACCTCCAAGGGAACTAGGCCACTTTTAGCCCTGTATCTCTATACAGGTGTGAGCAATCGTCTTCACTACTAACTTACAAATAGAACTGCGGGTGTGAATGGAAGGCTACGCTTTTCAAGAACGTAGAACGTCAGTGTTATAGAACCAAAGCTTATGAGTGCTGGAGAGCCTTGGAAACCATAGTCCCAACGCCTTTCACTTTACAGATGGGACCGCTGAAACCCAGAAAGACAAAGAGTCACAGACTCCTTGTGGAGCTGGAGTCTGAGTGTGATGACTTCCTGCCCATAGCTTTTCATGAGTTGGAAGGAAGTGGGAGCTGGCAGATGCAGGGAGGGCAGTGCCCTCTGTCTTTGCCTGATGCTTCTAGGTGCGCCCCATGGGGTGGACGCCTTGCAAATAGAAGGCACTTCATAAATGCTTGAGGAACCAAATGGATCTTTTTTTCTCACTTGATTATCGCCAGAGTAAGGTTGGTGGTGAGGTAAAAGGGGGTGTAGAAAACGATCCCAAGCTTCGGCTTCACGCTTACCTTAGAAAGCACCGTCCTGGAAGCCCCGGAGCATAGAGGCCGGTACCTACAGGGTGGGGAAGAGAAGGCAGAGGGATAAGCAGCAGTCAGACAAGAGGGAAGAGGAAGGATGGGAGAAGGGACCCCGCCTCCTCTTACCGGCTCATCGCCCCCTCTCCAGTCGCCGAAGTGCCGCCCCCCCCAAGAGAAGGAACGGCCGACTGACCCACAGACAGTGTCCCCCCCGCCGGCCCTCCGGGGCGCGCTCCCACAGCTCTGCTCTCCGAGCCCAGCCAAAGAAACACTGCGCAGCCCCCCTCCAAGGCTGCCCCGTCCCCTAGGCAACCGTCGCGTTCCGGACGCGAGCCCCGCCCACCGGGACGGCTGGGGGCGGGGCGAGGTTCTGGAGAAGGCCGAGGGGACAAGGAGAGGAAAGAGAGGGAGAAAAATGGACAAAACTAATGGGAGGAGGAGAGAAAAAGGGAAGGGAGGAAACACTAAGTGGCCACGAAGAGGAAACAGAAGGCAAGAGATCAGGGGGAGGAGGAGAGGAGAAACAGGGAAGGGGAGAAAAGACGGGGGGCGGGGGGTGAGGAAGAAGGACCAGGGCAAGGAAAAAGAAAATCGGGGAGCAAAAAGGGCTTGAGCGCTTAAGGGAAAGAAAATAGGGAAGAAGAAATAGAAAGGAGGTGTAAACGGAGGGGAAAAGAATCAGAAAGAGGGAGAAAGAAGAGGGGAAGAGAACGAGAAAATGAGGAGTGGAAAGCAGTACCAGAGGGACCATTGAGTCATGGATTTGCAGCGAAAGGACCTAGGAAAGCATCCACTCCCTTCAGTCCCTTATTATTATTTTAGTGATGAGGAAACAGACTTAGAGAAATGGGGCGGCTGGCCCCAGGTCGTACAGGTAGCAAGGAAGAGGCTGCATTTGATCCGGGCTTGTCAGGCTGCACAGACCTGGGCTCTTTCAAACCCGGCTGCTCCAAAGGGAAAGGAAAGGGAAGGGGAGGGGAGGGGAGGGGAGGGGAGGAGAGGGAAGGGAAGGGAAGGAGGAGAGGAGGGCAGGGAAGGGGAGGGAAAGATGTGTAAAGGGGGCCTGGGCCGGAAGCAGAAGGGAAAAGAGACGGAGGGGGGGCACAATGCCCGGGACCTAGTAACCACTTAGTAAATGTTTGTGACTGGGAGGATGTAGAGAAAGAAGGTTTTGCTGGGAAACCACAGGGCTCAAATATGCCCAGTTGCCTGAGATAAGGGAAGTGAGACTGACAAATATACAGATGTCTAAAGGCTGAGCCTCAGTTGCAATAAAGAGCAAAAACTGAAAAAGGGAGTGAGGGGCATGTGCTAAAGCATATTCTACATCCTCTTGACATAAAGCGAGAAATGCTGCAGAGACTCACATTTGCTAAACTTACATTTTCTCCCAATAACTGTAGGAGGTAGATGTTCAGTCGTGTTCTACTCTTTGTGACACCATTTGGTGGATTCTTGGTAAAGATAATGGAATGGTTTGCCATTTCCTTCTCCAGGTCATTTTACAGATGAGGAACTGAGGCAAACAGGGTTAAGGGACTTGCCCAGCCAGGATCATACAACTAGTAAGTGCCTGAGGCAGGATTTGAAATAGGGAAGATGAGTCTGTCCACTGCTCCACCTAGATGCCGCTTTGTGGTAGATAGTTATGGGGTTATTATTCCAGTTTTACAGATGAGGAAACTGAAATCTAGGAGGTTAAGTGATTTACTCATGATTGCACTGTATTAAGTGTTTGAGATGGGCTTTGCAATGAGGTCTCCATATTCCCAGCTTCTTCCTAGACATGCTTTTTAACCATAGAATAAAAGCAGAGTCCCCAGAGGCTGCAAGAAAAGGTGCCTCTTAGAGAGAAGAATTTATGTGTAGGAAAAAAACCAAAGGGCAACAACAATAAAAAGAGGACATCAAAGGAAGAACATCGCTTTCCTGGGAATTCTCAAGCACAAAATTTCTCAAGGAGTCTTAAATTAGTGCTTTTAATACAGCGAATCACCATATAGTCAAACTTCTTTGGCCAGGTTAGCCAGGCCCTTGGGTTTTCTTTCTTTGGGTATTTGCCTTTAACCCCATTTGGCTGTTAATTAGTCTATACCACCAAGGGGGTAGAGTAGGTGCAGAAAGAGGAAAAGAAAATCTTAAATCAATCTTCCTACTCAGCTGCTTATCGGGGAGAATTTTTAGAGGTGAGGAGACTGCTTCCAGCAGTGGTGTCAAACTCAAGGAGAAACCATAGATAAAGAGCCCCATGGGCTGCAAGTTGAGTTAGAAACCACACATTAACATTATCTGTATTCTTTTGTATTTTGATTTATTTTGTTAGACATTTCCCAATCACATTTTTAATTTGCTTCTTGGGAGTGTTTCGGCTGACTTACAGCAACAAGACTGTTTCAGGGCGTCTATAAGGTCAAAATTATTTTTGTAATAATAATAAGGCATAATTTATATTAAGTAAATATTGATAGCTATAACTTACATAAAGTTCTTTTAGATGTCCTCAGTAATTTTTAAGTATTAAGTCATCCTGAGACCGACAAATCTGAGAACTGCTGACTTACAGAATTTTGATTTTCCATCATTTTTGTCCCCATTATTATGGAAAATAATTTTGCGCATTTCTAGGAAATAGACCCTAGGTAACTGAAACTTTACTGTGTTTGAGGACTGTCTGCAAAGATTTAATATTAGAACAGAAATCAGTAAGGCTGTTACTGAACTTGAATAAATCAAAAGTTTGAGTTTGAATATTTTATTTACCTTTTTCTTGAGAAATTTTCCACACTCACATTTTCTTTATTCTTTCATCTTCATCTTTCCTAGCGTTCAATTTAGATGTCTGGATGGTAGGTTAAACACTGGGTGGAAGTGGTTCAAGTTCACAGTGGAGATGCTAATAACTCACAGTTTGATAAGACAAAGCCAAATTATCACCCTCTCTCCCTCAAGTATACTGTTTAAAAATTTAACTTGATTTAATGAGATTTTATCTTGCAAAATAAACCAAAAAAAGAATGTTTCATTACATTTGTTTGTTAGGTCAGCAAGTCAAGGCGACAAGAATTGATTGTTTACTGTGTGCCAGGCGTGGTGCTAAGTCCTACCCTCAAAAAGCTGCTAATTAAAGGAGGGGAGATAACATGCAAATATATGTATATATATATATATATATATATATATATACATATGTGTGTGTATTATATATGTGTGTATATATATTATATATGTGTGTATACAATATACATATATGTGTGTATATATACACACATATATAATACATATTTATATACACACACGCACACACACAAAAGATAAATACTGGGTAAATTTGGAGGCAATCTCAGAGGGGAGGCATTAGCATTTTGGGAAACCAGAAGAGACTTCCTGAAGAAGGTAGGATTTTAGCTGAGACTGGAAGGAAGCTGAGCTGAGGGGAGCTAGGACATGGAAATGAGAAAAGAAAGCATTCCTGGAATGGGGGGGGGGGAGCAGCCTGTGAAAATGCCCAGAGTGAGGAAATGGAGTGTCTTGTGCAAAATGGCAACTGATCTAAAACAATTTTAAATGTTTTCTTGTATTATAACTGCTATGTTAGTAACTGACAGAAGAAATCCTTCACAAGTTTCTGCTTTCTTTGTTCAATCCAAGTGAGCTATAAAAATAAAAAGGAAGCACCCACTACCATCATGACACCCAATCAAATAGCACATAGCAGCAGATCACAACTGGTTTACAAAATGTTAGAGATAAGATATGTGTGTGTGTGTATGTGTGTGTGTGTAGTTTCCTTTTCTGTAAGGGAGGAGCTAATGAATATTGATGACCCTGAGGAAAATTACTACTTCCTAAGTACTAAAGGAGATAGCAGCTAATAATTATATAGGAGTGAAACGCATTATTTCTCCCCATATACACAGTTCTTTAAGCATAATAATCAACAACAACATCATCAATTGGCATTTCTTAGACACCTGAGGTGTGCCAGACCTTGTACTATGTGCTGAGGACGAGCAAAAAACAGTCCCTGTCCTCATGGAGCTCATTATTTAATGTGGGAGACAACATGCAAGTCACTTAGCCCTATTTGCCTTAGTTTTCTCATCTTTAAAATGAGCTGCAGAAGGAAATGGAAAACCACTCCAGTATCTTTGGCAAGAAACTCCCAAATGGAGTTACAAAGAGATAGACAGGACTGAACAACAACATGCACATCATTCTGTGCAAACAAGACACATAATCACAGAGGGTGAGCATTAGCATTGAGGGAGATCTGGATCTTGTGAAATGCAGGACTTTAGCTATGACTTGAAGAAAGTTAGGGAAGTCAGGAGGCAGAGATAAGGAGGAAGACATGTCAGCATGGGGGACATGTCAGGCATGGGGGACAGCCCACTGAAGATGCAGAGGCAGGACATGGACTGTCTTGTGCAAAGAACTATAAGAAGGCCAGTGTAGTTGGAACTGAGGGGCAAGTAAGTGATACAGTGGGTAGAGCCATCAATTCACAGTCGGGAACACCTGAATTCAAATCCTCACTAGCTGTGTGACCCTGGGGAAGTCAATCAACCTCAGTTCCTCCATTTCCTCATGAATAAAATAGGGCTAATAATAGCACCCACATCCCAGGATTGTTGTGAGGATAAAATGACATAATATTTGTAAAATGCTTTGTAGTTCTTAAAGCATTATAAATGCTAGCTAGTACTAGCATGCTAGGAAGGAAGGAAGGGGCCAGGATTCTAAAAGCCAAACAGGGTTTTACATTTGATCCTAGAAATAATAGAGCGTTTTCCCAGAGTTCATTGAACAGAGATTTATTGAATGGTCAGACCTGCACTTCAGAAAGATCAATTTGACAGCCAAGGGGAGGAAAGATTGGAGTGAGGAAAGACCTAAGGCGGGAAGACCAGTTTAGTCCAGGTTCAAATTAATAAGGGCCTGAACCAGGTGGTAGCAGTGTCAGAGGACAGAAAAGGATAAGAAGGTAGAAATCCAAGGATTATTATCCCCATTTTACCTGGTGAAAAATCGATCAGATGAGGATGAGGAAACAGTTTCATAGAGGTTAAGTGATTTGTCCAAAATACTTTGACTCCAGTCTAGGAAAATTACATTTGTATTCTTTTTAACATTTATTTTTCTTCACTTTTTAACTCATAAAATGACACTCCCAATTCAGCAATTTCCACTAAAAGTCTGTCCAATCTGAGCACCAGTTGCCACTGTGGAAGCATATTTTTTAAAAACCTTTTTAAAACTAAAAATATTATGCTCTGGACTATTGAAGAGATCTTTATTTAACTCCCAGTTTTTAAGATGGAGGGAGACCTTTTGTTAAGTAAATGGATTAACAATAATAGCCAAAAATTTCATTGCCTTTCTCACTAAGGAAATATTAAGGATATTGACCCATGTAAAAACCAATTTCTTCTTCTCTATCCCCTGAAGAAATTTGATTAGGGTCAACCCAGGGGAAAAGCCCTCCATGCAGGGTTGTGCTGGATTATACTGGCTTGAGGATTGCTAAATTGTCTTTGTGAGTCTCAGAAAAATCGCAAATCAGAACTTAGTTAATTTTTTATTGATTGTCTAGACTTAAGTGATGAAGAAAATGTTAATAAGGCATATTAAACTTAAAAATGTGTCCCATGTACATTTTTTTCTGACAGCTGATTGTTAAATATTTACTAGCATACTTGTTCCTAAACTACTCTGTAGGGCTCCAATCCAGCTTAGGTTCTTAACACTCATCTCTGGGAAGAACCCTGTTGATTTCCCTGAAGAGGCATGGTCCAAGAAGAGAGAGATAACAGATTTGGTTGTTCAGCTCTTGGATCTGAACCCAGAAATGTATTGTTACATGTCCTGATTTTCTTCTTTGAGATTCTTATAAGTATAATCTAAACTTATCTTGGGGTAAAAACTTATGATGAAATATTAGAATGTAGAATGATGAAACTGTCATTTTGGATATCTTCCTATCTGTCAGAAATAACTTGGAATTAGACTAATGTTAAATTAAATAAAATTCCTTCTGACCAATTGGGGCCTAAATGCAGAATACAGTATGAATATTTTCTTCTTTAATTGTACTAAATTGGAAAAAAAAGTATAGAGGATGGGCCCAATGAGAGATACATTTAAGAGCCAGCCTAACCAAATTGAAAAAAGGTTCAGAAGATTGGCCATCAGGTATAAATTGGATCAACAGTAGATTTAATGTTTATTTCATGAAGAGTAGAGATTTATAAAGAGAATCCTTCCTTAGTCATTAGTTTTCTGGAAACACATCATGAATTCAAAATGTATTGGTTCTGGATTCTAATTCCATTTCTTTGACTCATTCCAAGTAGGAAATGCTTGTTTTCCTAAGTGTTTAATGATGTTTGAAGTTTATACTAATTGCTTCATATTGTCTATATGTTAACAAGTGGCACAGTGGATAGAGTGCTGGGCCTGGAATGAGGAATACCAGAGTTCAAATTCAGCCTCAGACCTTATTAGCTATGTGAAGTCCGCTTTAGTTTCCTCAACTAAGAAATGAGGATAATGGTAGAACTTTGTAGGGTTGTCATTGTAAAACCCTTATCACAGTGCCTGCAATATAGTAGACAGTATATAAATGCTTATTTCCATCCACCTTTTTGTAAACATGGGACACTTTTGCCTTCCTTTAATTGGCTGTCCAATGGGAGAAACAGTTTTCATTTTCCCACTTCTTGACAAATTCTTATTTGTTGAGATAAAAAAAAACCCAACCAGAGAGAGGACAACCTTATAGCTAACTGACGATGAAGTAGCATGCAAATGAACCAAATGATTTAGGAAATTCCTGTCCAGAGATCTATAGCAAGATTTCTGAAAGGTTATAAGTGAAGAACAAGAGTGAGCAGAGGTTGCATTCAGACAAGATAGACTTTGTAACAGTTGCCACAACCAGTAATTATCTTTTTAAACTTCACCCCATTGCTAAGTTTCCTAATTGTTTTACTAAGATGTCCTTTGTGATAGTAAAGAAAACTTTGTTCTAATTTCCAAAATTTCGTCAGCTCAGTTCTATGCACCTTTTATTTAGTATTATAGAGCCAGTAGAGGGAGCCTGCAGCACAAAACATTGTTGGAGGTCTGGGGTAAACAGCTGTGTTTTCCCCTTATTTTTGATGAGTTGGTGGATTTACATATTTAGGAAATATCAATCTTTAATATTATTTTGCTTAAATTGTAACTAGTAAGATTTGTGATATTTCTGGCTAGTCTTTATGGGCTTTTTGTTTTACAGCCTTCTAATATACTTATCATATAATATTGTAGTTATTTGTGTTGTTACAGAAACACACTCTTAGAGGTGGAAGGGTCCCTCAGAGGTCAACTAATTCATCCCATATCTCACAGGAGTCTTCTCAACAACAGTCCTGGCAAGTGGTCTCCTCTCTTTTATTCCCCCCTCCACCTGCTTTTTAGTGATCTCATTAGCTCCCATGGATTCAATGATCATCTTTATGCAGATGATTCCCAAATATTGGTATTCCAAGCCTATAAATTCAGTCTTAATTTCCTCCCTAAATCCCAGTCTTATATCATTGGTTGCCTTCTGGACAACTCCTCTTGGGCTATCATGTAGGCATCTCAAAAATAAAACAGTTCAACTCATTGTCTTCCCCCCAAATCTATCCCACCTCCAATTTTTCCTCTTTCTCTTCTAGTTAGCCTAGGTTCACAACCTAGGAGTCAACCTTGACTGTAATTGTGTTCCAACCTTTTTCTTTATTCCTCATGTGTCCAAACTTGCCAAGTCACATGGATTCTATCTGTACATCTCTTCTATTTAAAATCCTCTTCTCTCCACTCATATAACCACCATTCTAATTTGGATGTTCATGCTGAGACTGTTTCAACAGCTTAATTGAATCTCCAGATTTGTCTGCTGTCTCTTCAATTTATCTTCTACACAGCTGCCCATTTTACCTTCCTAAAACCCAAGTTGGACCCTGTCATTCCCTTGCTCAAGAACCTCTAGGATAAAATACAAATTTCTCATTTTGACACTTCTGTAAGCTCAAGGCTGGGACTATTCATTGTTTATCTTTGTATTCCCATTACCTAACATACCCTGTAAATATAGGCACTTAATTAGTGTTTGTTGTTATGGTATGGTCCCCCATACCTTTTCAGACTTATTTCCTATTATTACTCTTTAAATATTATAGGTTCCAACGAAACCTACTGATCTACTTGCCGTTCCCTGAATTTGGTCTTCTATATTCCACCTCTGTTTCTTTGCACAGTCTATTCCCTATGCCTGGAATGCAATCCATCCTCACCTCTCATTTCAACTCTGAAGCTGCTGGAAGATTTCCTGATCACCCTATTGCTAATAATCCCTCCCTCCTCAAATTCTCTTTTATTCACTTCTCTTTACTCCTTTCTTTACCTGTTTTATTCCATTCTAAAAGGAGTCTTGAGGGCAGGGACTTTTTTAGTTTTTTTTCTTTGTACCCCTAACACCCAGCACAGTGCCATCTACATGGTGGCCGTTGAATGAATTTAATTGATCAAACCCCAGTTCCCAGGCATTCTATTCCACCAACTGAAGGGTAGATGATGAACTCATTATGCAGAATAATTGAGACTTAATCAATGTGGGAATTTGTCCTCATTTGACTATGCATAGTTATTATCAGGGCTTTCCTTTTCTTTTTCCAATTGTGGAATAAGTGAGGAAATGGGGATAGGGTAGAACAAAGGAAAAGAAAAAAAGAGGGTAATTGAAGCAACTTTTAAAAAAATTCATGGAAGAGAACAGAAGGTTGCAGACAAGTAAGATGACTATGAAAGTTATATGCTTTACATAAATAATAAAATTATTTATTTAAAAAGAAATGTAAGTTGTATGGAATAGAGAAAAAGTGAATTAAATTGATCACCATTCTAGCCTCTGACTGAGGATCTCTGGTGAAGGGTAACCCATTACTTTCACAACACATCCCGCTCTGCTTTTGGACATCGATAATTTCTAGGAAGTTTTCCCTTATTTCAAGTCAAAGTTTATGTTTCTATCAGGCAGAATAACTTGAGTATCTCTTCCATATGACATGCCTTCAAATACCAGCTCTGTCCTTCTCAATTCCCTTTTCTCTCTCTCTTCACTCCCAAGCCTTCTCTTCTCCACACTAGACAATCTCTGCTTCCCTTGGTATATCTTTTTGTTACATGACTTGCAGGCATCTGATTGTCTTTTGGATTCACTCCAGTTTGTCAGCACCCTTCCTAAATTGTGCCTTTCAGAACCAAACACAAGATTCTACATGTTGCTAAATAGGGTAGAGTATGGTGTCTTATCCCTCTATTAGACTAGTGGTCTTCCATCATTTTCTATCATGCACTCCATCCCTATCAGCAAAAAAAAATTTAAGCACATTCCTTATATGTGTATATGTACATGTTTATAATATATATGCAAATTGATGTTTATAATATATAAAGTAATATCTACTTATTTATAAATTTTACACATGTAAATTAACATTTATTATATAAACTAATATTTATGATAAATTTCATACACATACAATTATGCTGATGATTATATACTTTATAAAATAGAAAAAGGATGAGATAAAGATGGAATAAAGTTTTATAAAGTCAGTAAGGAACCACTTATAGTTTGTTGAGTAGGGGAGTGATATGGTCACACTTTCACTTTAGGAAAATCACTTGGACTGCAGTGTGGAGGATGGATTTGAGCAGAGAGAGACATGAGTCAAAGAGACAAAATAGCAGGTTATTGGAATAGACTAAGCAAGAGGATATGACCCGGGCTGGGAAGGTAGAGAGAAAGCAAGTGACAGAAGAGATGTAGAAGACCAGGGAGGAGGTAAACATGACATTTGAAGCTGTGAAAACTGAGTGACCAGAAGGGTGGTGGGTGCCCTCAGCAGCAGTAGGGAAGTTTGGAAGAAAGGTGGACTGGGCAGCAGAGATAATACAATGATATTTCTGATTCAGATCACAGTCCATCCTTGCCCTCTTGTTCTGGGTGACTTACTCTATCCCCCCTAAAATGATGGTGGTAGGAGCAGTATTCTTAGTCAAGAGTCACTTTCCCTAAAACACAGTTCTCTGAGAGGCAGCCATGAGGTGATATGTGCAGGGAGTGGGTCCAGTTTTTCCTAAGAGCATCTGCAAATGCTGTTAGTAACTATTAGCTTAGGCTGTAGCTGCCCTCAGAGGTAGACACCAGGCTTAGGAGCTAGAGGGAGGGAATTTGCACAGCAGAGGGAAAGGGTAGAATGGTGGAATATTAGGTGATTGTGTTGGAGCCAAATTCCACAATGGCCATTCCACGACAAGCATGTTGTGACCAGTGTTTCCACCCTCTGGTTGATTAATATATGACTTCTATAGTCAGGTTATAACTCCCCTGGTCCCTACTTTGGAACCAATTGTACTATCTTATAAGTTCTATTAATGTATGAATTGTGTCTTATCTATACTTTGTCTCTTTTCCCAGAACCTAGCACAGTACCAGGACTTAAATGTTTGTTGACTTTGAATTGAAATGGGTATTATACTTTGGTTTTAAAAATAACTCAAATAGCAATTTCTCACATTTTTATAGTATTTTAAAGTTTATAGAGTGATTTCTTGATATCAAACATTTCCTGTCCCCACATAGGGCAAGTTTTATTATCCCTAATTTACAGATGAAATTAAAGAAATGTGAGCCATCCACAGTCAGATAGCATCCGACCTCGGTCTTCTGACTCTCTTCCACTATGTAATGCTATGTACAGGATGCCAGCTCAAAGGATGCTTGTGTCTATTGACCAGAACTCCCTCTTTCCCACACAGTGCTATAGACACATTGAAAAATTCTGATTCTATCGTCCTTCGATTTAGATTTGTCAGCAATCCCAACATCACCATTACCCGTTTTGAAATAATTTTAGGTCTCATTGGAAATTTATGAATGTACTTATTTTATATTAATTACATTGCACATTACTTTTATATCTTATTTTATATTAATTATATATTGGCTTCTTGATAATATGTAGGGAAGTATCTTAGCTCGCTGGTGACATTGCCAAATCATATAATAAAATGTGTTACTTCTGGTCAGTTAACAAGCATTTATAATACTGACTATGATAGGCACTGTGATAAGTGCTTGGGATACAAAGAAAGGCAAAAAAGTTCCTAATGAGAGACAATTTATAAACAAGTATATAAAAACAAGATATATCCAGAATAAATGGAAGGTAATATCTAAAGGGGAGTGGGGAGGGTCAGGAAAGGCCTCCTTTGGTGGGATTTGAGCTGTCTGGAAGGAAACAGGAAAGGCCAAGAGGTAGAGAAGCATTGGAAGGAGATCATTGCAAGCAGAGAGGGAAGCTGTAAAAAGGCACATAGCATCCGAAGTGAACCATCAACAACTTCCAGCAGGCCAACATTGCTGAATCAGATGGTATATGGAGAGGAATAGAGAGTAAGGAGACCAGAAAGATAGAAAGGGGCCAGGTTGTGAAGGGTTTTAAATGCCAAATAGAGGCTTTGCTTTTTTATCTTGGAAATCATAGGGAACCATTGGTAATCGATGAGTAGGGAAGTTGGAGGAAAAAGTGGAGTGACTTGATTAGACCTATACTATCACAAAATCATTTTGGCAGCTGAGTGGAGAATGGATTGGAGAAGGGAGAGATTTGAGGCAGGGAAAGCAATTGGAAGACTGACAATAATCCAGGTGATGGAATGCTGTACTGAAGTAGTATCCGTGTGAGTAGAGAGAAGGAGACATTACAGAAGGATGCTGTGAAGGTAGAAGCAAGACTTGCTGACATAACAGATATGTGGAGTGAGCAGGAGACAGGAGGATGATGCCAAATTTGTGAGCCTGGATGACTGGACAATTAGCAGGATCCTCTATAGTAACAGGAAAGTGTGAAACAGGGGAAATGAAATGAGTTCTGTTTTAGACGGGTTGAATTCAAGATGTCAAGTTTGAGATGAACACAATGCAGATGGTAGTGTAAGCAGCTAGGTGGCTCAGTGGATAGAGCACTGGGCCTGGAATTAGGAAAATTTAACTTAAAATCCAGCCTCTGGCTCCAAGAAGCTATAGCATGCACAGTGGCCACACCCCAATAAAACTGTCTTGGTAGACAGGCTAGACCAGGTACAGGGTTTTTGGTGAGTTAGGGAGATGTCTACCCAAGCATGTGAAGAGTGAAGACTTTCCCTGGTGGAATGGGTGGATAAGGAGAGTTTGTCCCAAAGGCCATGGAGTTGGCCGAAGCAGATGTTGTGGAGCTTAGAGGTTGGTCAAACATCAAAGATGCCAAGGTCATTAATTTCATTCTGGATCATTGCCTTGTCTGGACTTTTCAGTGACTTTGGAAGAGAGAGAAAGTGAGGCTGATGACTTTGTGCAACTTTGTCTCACTTAAATCCAGTTCATTAGAAAGTCAAGAGGAGCAGCTAGGTGGCACAGTGAATAGAGCACCAGTCCTGAAGTCAGGAAGACCTGAGTTCAAATCCAGCCTCAGACACTTAACACTTAGGCTAGCCATGTAACCTTGGGCAAGTCACTTAACCCCAACTGCCCTACCAAAAATAAAAGGCAAAAAAAATTAAAAAAAAGTCAAGACATCCCTTATGATGTCATTGATCCTCTTTGAAAATGAAAGCCCATCTATAGCCATGTGACCATGGGCAAATTACTTAACCTCCAGTTTGCCTTAATCCACTGGAGAAGGAAATGGCAAACTACTCCAATACCTCTGCCAAGAAAACCCCACGGACAGTATTGGCACGATATGGTCCACAGGGCCAAGAAGACTCAGACAGGACTGAACACCTAAACAACAACAATGTAAGACTGAAGCCATAGGTAGCTAATAACAAATGCGTTAGCTGTAATATGATGACATCTGTAGCTAGAAATTCAGAGCTGGACGGCACCTCCTTAAGGAGCCTCTATCACAGCCCTGTATTATTCACATGAAGAAACTGAATCCCACAAAGTTTCAGTAATTTGCCCAAGGACACACATAGTAATTAGCAACACTAGCGCTTGAACCTAGGTCCTTTGATTATAAATCCCATAGGAGAAATGATTTATTATACGGTGTGAGAAGTGTGTGTGAGGAATTATTCCATACTCAGAATGCTGTTTGACCTCAGTTATTCTCTAGGAATGCCAGAGATGTCTATAAGGTATTTCTTATTCCCCTAGGCCCTGGATCCCCCCAAAGCATTCTTATTTGGGGTTACTACATTCAGGAATTCCTGAGGGGTCCACCCCAAGCTTCTGTTTTGGGTTACCATTACTCATATCTATCTCAATTTACCTTGTTTTTCAGGCTGCCCTCTTGACAAAAATTTTTTTTGTTTTTGCAGGGCAGTTGGGGGTTAAGCAACTTACCCAAGGTCTCATGGCTAGATTTTGTGTTAAGTATCTGAGGCTGGATTTGAACTCAGGTCCTCCTGACTCTAGGGCTGGTGCTCTATTCACTGTGCCACCTAGCTGCCCTGACAAAATTTAATTGTGTATGTGGAGTTCCTGTGTGGGAAACCTTTGTCAAAATCTTATATGATACATATCTTCCAGAGTCTGGGGAGAGAGAACCACTCCTTTGGCGTGCTCTCCTTAACCAAACAACCTAATAAAATTTTCTTTCTCTTTGTCTTCAGTCTTAGGTCACTCTTACTTTGGGGCCTATAGTCCTGTGAATATTGATCATAGTAACTGATGTACGTGACCTAAAGTAATTCACTATCCTGGATCAAGGACAGGCAACTTAGGACACTGTTATGGTTAAGTGACTCCTGAAGCCATTTTGGGTAACATTCTACTCCTCATTAAATTATAACCCATGATGTAGAATTGATGCACAATAGACCCTTAAATCTATAGATAAGGTCAGGAAATAACATTTTCCGTGAAAGGAAGTTACTGCAAATCCACACATCACGTATGGAATTAATTGGCTTTGGGAAATTTTTTTGAAAGTAACTCATTCTACAATGTGATCTGAAGAGAGATGAATGCTAGATGTGAGATGCCTTATTATCTGTCATCTGGAAGTCAATGTCTTAAAATATAATTGATGAAAATTAGTCTGTAAATTTAGAATTCATAACAAGAAGGGTGATGTTGCAATGACAGATGCAGACAGAAGCGTGGTGGTTCTCATTGAGCTGTGAGTAATAATTCAGAATCATCCATGGAGACAAATACTGTATCTGGTAGAGAGAAATGACCCAATAGCCAGAAAGGCACAGTACGACACAGAGCTTGTCAACTTTTACCATAGTCTGGATAACATATCCCTCAATTTTCTAAGATTTATTTTTAATTTCAATTCCATGTTCACCAAGCAACCATCTAATTACTAATTAGATTTCCCAGAAAATTTGATAATAGTCATAATTCATGTTTGTGGAGTGCTTTGTAAATCTTTGTGAATCCTGGGCAGATAGGTGGCACAGTAGATAGGGTGCTGGGCCTGGAGTCAGGAAGACTTATCTTTCTGAGTCCAAAATCTGGCCTCAGGTACGTACTACCTGAGTGTGTGACCCTGGCCAAGTCACTTAACCCTGTTTGCCTCAGTTTCCTCATCTGTAAAATGAGCCAGAGAAGGATATGGCAAACCACTCCAATATCTCTGCCAAGAAAACCCCAAATGTTATGAAGAGTTGGACATGACTAAATGCACTTGAAAATCTTTACGATACTTGTTCTGACATCCCTATGAGATAGGTAGTTCTATTCTATAGTTCTATATCAGGTACTACCATTCCCCAGGTTAAAAATGAGGAAACTGAGACTCATTAAAAAAGAGGAAATGAAATGTATTAAAAATGAGCAAACTGAGATTCAGGTTAAATTGTCCACAGCTACACAGTAACTTGGATTCTGGATTTTCCTTCTGAACCCCTAAAATCATCTCTACATTAGACATATTTGAGGAGAAGCATATAGACATAATTGTAGCCTGATACTCCTCTTGGAGACTGGAAGAAAGATGCTACAGCCTTGGGTGTCCTGATTACTGAATGTTCCTCTCACTTTACCCAGCCTTCACACCTCTGAAACCCCAGGTAAGTATTGTGATTATCCTTCTCTATGATGAGTGGGGGTCATCTCCAGGCGTCCTGATCTATATCTTGTCACTGGACCCAGAGAAGAAAGTGACTCAGTAACCTTACACAACCCTCCCTTCCTTACATCTAATTCATTTGCAAGTCATGGCATCACTTCCTGATGTCACGGTCCTCTTCAAGAATGAAGGACAAACAGTAACAACTATGATGAGTGGCCCAAATCTCAGATCCTATCTCTCCATGCCATCCTTGAAGCACGCTGCGCGCACACACACACACACACACACACACACACACACACAATCACACATTCACGCTGCCTTCACAGAATAAGAAATGTGTTTGAACTTCAACAGGAGGGGCATAGATTATGCATACTGGATCAAAACTGAACCCTTTTCCATGAGGAACCTCTCATGGAGCTAGATGTGCTCTCACCCTTTACTGAAGGATATGTTCTTTGAGAAAGGGACCACAACGAATGCCCCAATCCTGCACTGCCATAGTAATAACAACATCCCAAATTTTTACATCTTTTTTATTTTCTGGAAAACTGTCACATGCCTTTCAAGGGGGTGGGGCAAGTTTAATTCATCCTAATCAAAGATGGAGAAATTGTGAAAAGAAGCAATGCACTTCAAAGTTAAGAATTAACTAAGAGCCCAAATACCTTGAATCTTCTTTGTATTCAATCATTTTGCTTAATTTAGGCAAATTTTGTGATGCTAGAGAAGATTAAGAAGGGGAACATCTATTTGCATGCACATATTTACATTTTTAAAAGAGATACCAGAACACTCTAGGGACCGTGTCATGTACTAGCAGTGTTATACTTGTAGCTAAACTTATATGCTGTGGATTTCTGAAAAGTTGGTTATAAATGAAATTTTTGTTAATTGTAACTTAAATGCAGGAGGGAAGTTTGTTATTGGAGAGTCTTACTGTGAATCCTTTTGTAAAGTGAATGATTTGGATTAGAACATCCATAGTGGGTTTCTGTAAAGTAGGTTGCGTCTTTTAAAGTATACGTTTGTATAGCACCTTACAGTTTACAAAGCTCTTTCCTGAAAACAATCCTTTGACTGGAGGCATTATGATCTACATTTTACAGATGAAGCAACTGAGGCTCAGAAAGGTTAAATGCATTGTTCATAGTTATACACCTCATCAATGTCAAAGTTGAGACTTAAAACCATATTTTCTGAGTCAACTGCTCATTATACTATGGCCCTCAAGTTCTCCATTGTCTTATTACTCCATAAATTTGCATCATTTAAGGCATTTACTTCATCAGAAAATAATTATGTCTAATATCAGAAACAGAGATTATGAAATATTGTGTGTCTGGGTGTGACAGATTATTTAATCTCTTCTCTTTATGTTCTCATTCTCCTCCATGAAATATATCCCTGATATTATTTGCCAAGAGCCTCTTTTAGTGGGGAGGGTCCTACTTTGGTAGGTTAGTTAACCTCTTTCAGTTCCCTATCTTAAGAATGGAAATAATGATACTAACTAAATTTGTGGGGTTCCCATTTTGATATAACACTTCTCCAAATAAGTTCAATTGTATAAATCTGAAGGGAGAAAATTGTTGAATAAGAAAGTTATTAACAGAATGATTAGATAATATGATTTGACTTGGAAGAGTTAGCATATTTTCTGTGGCTTAAAAGTAATGTTAACCAGTTTTCAATTTTTAAAATATATGGAACCCTAAGATTGAGGGAAAACAATTAGACTCAAAGCACAGGAGGATATAGAGGACTTTCTGGAGATATTTTTATTTCTTGAGAAATGTTTAGCTTATGCTAGTATATAAATAATTACACGTAACCTAGGATTATTGCTTTCAGGATGTACCTCTTCCTTGGATTGCTATCAAATACCCCAGGATGTTCTTGTACTTTATTTGCCTATCTCCTCCTTGTCCTATGGTGGGAATATATGAAGAAAATAAATGTGGAGTTATTGTCAAGTCACTGCCAGCAGGGACTGATGGACCCTTCTGCACTTAGAATTTACTCTGGGCCAAGCCAAAGTTGGTAGGCTTCTGCTTTTAGTGCCCCAACATCATCAGGGGTCCCAGAGGAAGTCTAATTAGAAGACCTGGTTGTGACTCTGTTATGTCTTGATGATGTTAAAAGAAGAGAAAGGGAAGTGAAAAGAAATACATGGAGGGAAGACTGGGAGAGAAAGAATGGGGAAAATCATCTCACATAATCTCAGGTCCTGCATGTTGTCTTCCACCTGATCACTTAGCTGGATATGTGCTGTAACTAGCATCAAACTTATTTATTTTTTCATTTGCTAAATTATTTTTTAAACATATATATAACAGCTATGGGAAACAATATGGTATAGTGCATAGAGGGCCAGTCAGACTCAGGAACACTTGGGTTTAGGTCTTCTCTCCATCACATACCAGTTAACAATGGGTAACTTTCTAAGACTGTAAGTTACCAGTTAATTGGGGCAGCTAGGTGGTACTATGAATTGAGCCCCGGCCCTGGAGTGAGGGGGACCTGAGTTCAAATTCAGCCTCAGACACTTAACACTTACTAGCCATGTGACCTTGGGCAAGTCACTTAACCCCAATTGCCCTGCCGTCCCCCTCCAAAAAGCAAAAAAAAAAAAAAAAGTTATCATTTGTAGAAGGTGTTTCTATGCTGAGGGCTTCTCATCCTAATGAAATCTCAATGATCATAATTCACCAAATGCATCCATCATTGACTTGAGATATCAGATTGATAGATGTGTGTAATTTATATCTCTGGAATCAATTTTCTTTTCATAAAAAGAATACGGCAAAGTGGTATAAAGGGCCAGCACTGGGATTGGGAAGACCTGGTCTTGACTTTGACTACATATGTTACCGTTTGCAACAGAAGGTAAGTCATTTGGTTTCCCAGGCCCCATACAATTCTCTAAGAATGTAAGTTACAGAATTGCCCATCTGTATCAGAATTTGCACTAAAATTCTCAGGTCTGGAAAAACATAATAAAAATAAAAACAATATTTGAGTTTGAGGAAATAAAAACAGGCAATAATATCATTGGTTTGAGAAAAGTGAGTTGTCCTTGCTAGGCTGGAGCAGTGAACGGAATTCTGTTCCTTCATCTACCATGAGATGATCTTTAGTTTTCCATACGCAGCAAGAATAGTCATGTTATCCCTATCTCTATGGGCTGCCAGCTAATCAGGAGCAGCTGGACCTCCCCAAGCACCCCTAGCCTGTAAAGCATAATGAATGCCGTTCCAAGGGCCCTGAAAGGGAGTGTAAGTGGCTGAAGTTCCTAACTTGTTATGTTGTTTTATTTTACAAACAATTGTTTTAAATCAAAACCTAAATTAGGTTCTGGCATGAGACCCAGTTCTGAAAGAAATTTACAGGAAGAATATTTGTTCTTATCCTAGGACCGTCTGAAGGACAGGGTCTGAATAAAGCAGGATCTGGAATTCAGTCAGTTGGTTTGGACACACAATTAGTCCACCTTGAAGACTGCGGATGATCATTTAAAACAAATCTCAGACCTACGAATTCATCTCTTAAAGACATTTCAGCATTTCTAGGGCTTGCACTGGATATGTATGTCTTTTGATTGTACAGCCATTACAATTCTTCATTATCTCAGGGTACATTTTTTCCCTCGATTGCAACAAAGTTTATATATGCCCTGAGTGTTTGTGTTTGAGTTATTAATCATTCATTGACAGTAGAAAATCATATTGCTTGGCTAGCTGAACATTCTTTTTAAGAAACCAGATGTTGCTAAGTGTCATGGTTATACTTGGTGGGCTGGGCAACTTTACTAATTAATATGTAAAATAGATTGTGTGATTTATAATAGAAAATGTAAATCTGTTGGTACTAAATAATATAAAAGAACAATTGTTTACACAATGATTTGCATAATGCATACACAACTCTTAATATCCCTCTCTCCTTGCATTATAGAGCATGCAATGCAATCTCATTGGAATGGGAAAATTCTCTCCTTGTTGTTGGATTTTGGCCAAATAATCCTCTTTTCATTTCTTAGAGATTTCCATTTTTTCCTTCTTTAAAAAAGTGTTGACAATTAGTACAATGAACTGTTTCTTTGAGCTTCTTCTAATAAGGGTTCTACCTATAACATATTGTAATTACTCTCTGTAGCCTTTCCCGTAGTTGCAGTATAATTGATTCATACACTGGCATTTTGAAGAAGTCTAAAAAGTTCCTACCTCTCCCCTTGTGGAGGACAGAAAAATCTGTCCCTTTTAAAAGCCAAAGCTGAAGGAGAAGGGTGCAGATGAATCCCTTGTATTGGATTTGTTTAAAACAGAACATGTCTGCAATGAGAAAACAACATTTAGTATAATGCCCTTATGTTTTTAAATCAATAGCATTGTGGTTACTGGTCATTTATTACCAATAATCTTTTTTTTTTGCCTTTTTTTTGGAGGGCAGTTGGGGTTAAGTGACTTGCCCAAGGTCACACGGCTAGTTTTTGTGTTAAGTGTCTGAGGCTGGATTTGAACTCAGGTCCTCCTGACTCCAGGACCAGTGCTCTATTCACTGCGCCACCTAGCCGCCCCTATTCCCAATAATCTTACCAGGCAAATATTACACACACACACACACACACACACACACACACACACACACTGGAAATATCTGGAAAAAATCTAGTTTCATTCATTTTAGCAATTTGTGGACAAAGTTTGGAATTTGGTAGAGAATCTGATTAATATATTTCCTTCAGCAGTTCAAAAGGTCTGTGATTTGGGGCAGCTAGGTGGCGCAGTGAATAGAGCACTGGCCCTGGAGTCAGGAGGACCTGAGCTCAAATTCAGCCTCAGACACTTGACATACTTTCTAGCCATGTGACTTTGGGCAAGTCACTTAACCCCAACTGCCCTCCAAAAAGCCAAAAAAAAAAAAAAAAAGATCTGTGCTTTAATTAGGATAGATATTCCCTTCACCAACAGAGACTGCAATTCCTCCATTCCTTAGATAGTTTTATTAATTGTGTGGTTAAAATATAAAAATATACAGTAAGGTCATCTGCTGATGTTTGACTTTCAGTAATGAGTTTCTCTTTATTTAGATAATTTTCCCTCAAAAGACAGGCATAATCTGTAACTGGGCCACATTCAAAGGATCTTCCTAAAACTTTCAAGCTACAGACATGGCCTTTGAGAACCCAGCATCACCTTCACACCACGATAAGAATAGGATGTCGGTGAACATTACAAACAGATATTGAAATATGACAGCACCTCATTTAAACCTGCATTTATTTAGTGTGTAATTCTGATAGAGAGCATTGGTGGGTCCATGACTCGCACTGATAACTTATAGCCATCCAAGTATCAAAGAATCATACATTTAGAGATATCAGGGATCTTAGACATCACCTAACTCTGGGGTCCTTAACCTAGAGTTCAGAGGCTCTTTGAGGCTCCATGAATCGATTTTAGGGGATCTATGAAATTGGATGAGAAAAATTGCATCTTTACTAGCATTCCCTTTAATTGTTTAAATTATTCTAAGACAGGGTCTATAAGCTGTCAAAAGAGATCCATGACGTTAAAAAAGGGTAAGAAACTGTACTCTATCCCCTTCATTTTATATAGAACATAAGTGTTATGTGTGACTAGAGCAGGGTATTCACAGAGAATGAGATATGCTGTCAGGACTAAAGCAACACTAATGCTGAGACAATATCTCGAGGTACAAATATTACTTGCATAATAGTTAACCTAATTATTCTTTGCTTTCTCCTAATTTCTATTTGAAACCATTATAATGCTCTAAGAATCAAGTGATCTTTTGTCAATTAGATTTTTGCAAATGAGATGTCATAATCTTTCTATTCTACATTTAGTCATCTAAAATAAGATTTGGCTGAACATTTAAGTTGTTCACTTTTTTCTCTTATTTTCCTTTCCTCTTCGGTTGCTTTGTGACCATACAGATGAACTGAAGCATCTTACCCCATGATCCCTTTCCCTTTGTCCCAGTCTCAGACCTTCAGTAGAAGAGAGACCCTGGCTCAACTATAGTAGAAAAAATTCTTATGGTTGCTCTGTGGCATAAAACACAGTGTTCTTGGCAGGGTTGAGATCAAGCACTCTCATGATTGATGAGGGGAGTGCTTTTCCCTTAGAAAACATCTTAGCAACGTTCTTCTCCAAACCCTAGTTTGAGCTTGCCCTTGGAATCATAATACCGAATTTGTGATACCACAGTTGCTTTCCTGGCAGTAGACTATGGTACTATTGACAGAAGACACAGACTTCATTGTAGGATCAAACAGAGGGAGAATAAAGGGTCTGAGAGAAAGAGAAAGGTCTTAATCAAGTAGAGTAGCCTCAATGAGAGTACAAAAAAAGGGGGAAAAAAGTTAAATGTTCTCAAGTTTGTCTTGGTTTCAATTCTCTTCATCAAACTCTAGCTCAACAATGAAAAAGGCTAAATTTACAGATTTAGGTAATAGTTTGTTTGATAACTGGTATGCTTTTGTAATGGAAATCTGTCTAACCTGTGAGAGGCTTCTTAAGCCATGACCTAGGGCTGAATTTTAAATCTTGTATCTCAATCAGTTTTTGAGAACGTTTATTTTTTTTCTTCTGTTGAGGGTCAGTAACCCATAGTAAAAATATCGGGCTGCATAAATTATTTTTCTTCAAACCCCACAAAAACATTAGGTTCCTTTAAGGGAGAGAAAAAGTCTCCCTCATCTACTTTTAGAAAGTTAATGAACAAAATAACAAGATAACCAACTTCACATTTATATTTATTATAGCTTATTGAAACATGTAGAAAGATGAGATAGCATTTTCCCTTAGTAGTGTCATGTAATAAGAATTTTAATAAAATGAAGAGAAGAGAGACATATGCAAAGAGTCACAAAGGGAAACATGGGTCTCTTTGCCCCAACAAATAGAAAAGAAGAGAAATTTTGGAATAAAGGCAGACAGAGGCCAGAACACAACAACTACAAAGACAAGGGGGGAAAAGAAAGCAGCCTGTTGCAGAGGGAAGAATGTTGAACTTATAGAAGTCAAATGTGGTTCTGCCACTTACTACCACATGACCCTTGGGCAAGTCAGTTAACTTTCCAGACTTTAGTTTTCTTATTGATAATGTCTAAGTTCCCTTCTGGACCTATGATCCTACAATCACCATGTTGTGACCTTTTCAGGCATTGCTGCCGAAAACTTAAAACTGTGTAGCATTTTGACAACAATACGCACAAATAAGGATTTTGATTCTTGGTACCTGCCTAGAGAGCTGGATGAAACTAAGCTGAGAACTAATGATTCCCTATCCATAGTCTAAATCAGAGGTTCTTAACCTCTTTTTGGGTCACAGTCCCTTCTAGCAGGCTGTTGAAGCTTTTTAACATCACAGAATATTTTTAAACGCATAAAACAAAATATATAGGATCCAAAGGAAACCAATTATATGCATTAAAAAAACAAAAATGAACAAGTTCATGGTTCCCAGGTTAAGAACTCCTATCTAAATGCTACTAGATAGTTGAATATTAAGAAATAATCAGTTAACTGAATTAAGTTTTTATCTTGGTATTTGGCATAATGTAGACTAGAATTTTTCAACATGCTTTATATGTTAAAATTGAGACGAGTAACATAGACAGTGATTATATCTAATGCTTTAAAAATGAAATTTAAGTATAAATATACTTTTTCAATAAAGTCTTGAACTTCATGATGACTTGACAACTCACTGAAGAGTGAAAAACTCAATCAACCAACTGATTTGTCTATTAAATGATGCCAAACAACTGGCTTGATTTTTCTTCTTCACCGCAATAACTGATTCTTTCAGTCTCATGTATTAGTTAATGCATGCTATTATTTTTGTGTGTGTGGAAACCACTGTAATTCATATGTGTGAACTGAATTGTCTCTAATGATTATGCTCAAGTGTGAAATGCACCATTGGGGATTATGTTTCAGCATAATCATTAAAGACACTGAAGAGTAAATATTCATAATGTCTAATAAGTGAAGCCATCAATATGTCAGCATGAAAAAAGTATGCTAACACTGCCTGTTTTGTTCTAACAGAGTCTATGACATAAGCAATCAGCACTTGAAAATCTTCAATTAGCAATATGGGCACAATGGTAAAAATTTACTCTAAAGTGCAGATATCTGAAAAGGTCTTAGGGTCTAGAAAAGTGTCATTACATCTCTGTTCTGCAAATAACATTTCTCATTCAATGACACTAGCTTAGCTATTTATTGTGGGATAGCAGAAAATGAAATAATGGGAAAAGTTGCTGTCCCTGGTGATGTTTCTTATTCAGTTTAATAACATATTAATCAAGAAGGGAGGGGACACCAAATGAGAACTTTACAGAAGACCAGAGTATAGTTATTAAGTCTTACCACCTCAAAGTAGAGCTTTGGGAATTCTTAGGTTAATTTAAGCAATATAAATAGTCAAACCAAGTCATTATCCAGTCTACATTGGATCTTGCATTTATCTGCAGCAATTGTCCTATATAAGCTAACACTCATTCCAGTTTCACTTCATTTGGTGTTCTTTAAAATATAACTATTAGGTCCTTAGAGACCTAAGAAAGTCCTTAGAGAACACTGGGACCAGAAGAGAGATCCTATCTGATGCACTGAAAAGATGATGAACAATTAGCAAACCCAAAGAAGCACAATGGAGCACAATCACTGAGCATACTAGAGGGCCACCTTTTGCCACTGATGTTTACTTGGACTATTCAACGTCCAGGGGACAAATTACCAGTCCAATCATGGAAAAACTAAAACTTTCTTAGATGAATCCTATCACTTACCACTTTTCTAATAACTTTAAAATAGCACCTTCCTTTTGATAAGGGGGAAAATGTGAATAAGACAATCGGCAAGAGATGGTTCATGGGGCAAAAGCTGTCAGTTGTACAGAGTAGTCTCAAAGCAAGCCTAGAGGAAAGGAAAATGAGAGGGGAAAAAAGTGATAGAGTTTCAACAAAATCTTACTTGAGTGGATTTAACACAGAACAGAATGAAAGATTATGACATCTGGGTCGTAAAATTCTGATGAACAAAAGCCCATCTGCTTTTACTATCATTTCCCCCTACTTTTCCTCTCTCCCCACTTTACTATTTTTCTCACTGAGAAACTGACCAGTATCACTTCCTTTAAAAAAAAAATTAACTTGGCTCTCTTGTTTAGAAGTTACTTTTTTTCCCCTCATGCAAGCCATAGAGGAAGGGAATTACATTTAATAGAAAACACCTTGTTTTCAACTACCTTAAATTTGAAGCCATAGGGGACTGTAATTAAATTTACTATCAAAGATCTAAAGTCTAATTCTGTGGTCTTTATGTAATCGGATTTGTGCCTGAATGCCTTGGAATATTTAGACAACACAACATTTTAATGTCTATAAAGACCCCCTGTCACTATTTACCTTGTATTGATTTATAGCAGTTTGTAGTCACAACTGCCAGTATGTATGCTGCGAGTCTATTATTACAGGGGCAAAATAGGGAGCAAGCCCTGAAGTCACTATTCAAACCTGACTATCTACTACATGTCATTAGTGTTCACTAAGTAACATAGAGAAACTTTGTGGAACAGCAATTGCCTCTTACAAATGCCATTGTTTCAGATTATCATTCCATAGCAAGCGTACCAAAACTGGCTATTTTCAACTGGCTTTTCATCCTAAGCTTTGTGATGTATATGGTCATGAGATTAGAACTTTAGTTGAGCTGATCTTGGATGAAATACAAGGTAATTGTGCTACCAAGGGAGACAGCACAAATTAGGCACTTTCTTGAAAGATATTAGTGATGTTTCTGGTTGACTAACATATTTCCAGATCCATAGTTAGCCATGGGATCTTAGTCAGTAGCTGTATATTTTCTTTTCTTTTTTTAGAAAAAGGAAAACGAAAGCTTGCTGCCAAGTTTAGTGTTATATGACAAGTAATAAGCCATCCCTTACTATGAAGGTCATAGAAATAAAAGTTCTCTAGTTGAGACAGGTTTCAAGCTGCAGCTGCATTGTAGTGTTAGACTTTACAATCAGTAAATTCAAATTTTCTCACAACGTAGTCATATATCAAAAAAGGAAAGCTGACACTGAAGTAGTAAGTTAGTATGTTCAAGTTTGCAAAGGGGGATGCATACACACACACACACACACCACCTCATTTTGTTATGCCAGCAATCTCATGAGATCAATGCTATTATCACCATTTTACAGATGAAGAAACTGAGACTCAGACCTGGGAAATGGCTTGCCTGTGGTTTCAAGTCAAAGTTATTTGAAGATTCTAAATAACTGCCTACTTCCCTTTTTTGGGGGGTAGGGTGGCGTTGAACTGAATAATTTTATTGCACTATTGACAGGAACTACTATAAAGGTACTCAGATTAAACTATGGCTTTTTTGTAGACTAATTTTTTATTTTACTACCTTTCAATTTGAATTAAACAGCAACCTGGTTTAAAAATTGTCCTTTTAATTTCACTGTTGTTTTTTTCTTATAGAGATACTATTTACTTACAATTATACCCAATTTCATTACTTATCCTTGCATACTGCTGCCTCAATTTGATGGAACTCCAACAATTTTTATTAAGGAAACAACACGTTAAAAAAGTAAGAGCTGTATATTTTGTAAAATCTAAATCATTTCTACCTTGAACATTGGTTACTATTTTGAGACATTTATTAGCTTATTTTTCATTATAAACACAAAAAATTTTCCAGCCTTGGGAAAAACAGAAACATTTTCTTGCCTCCGGTTGGCTCAGGCATAAAAAAAATTTTCTTTAAACTTACTACAACAGAGATTTGTAAGTGGTTCAATTAAAAAAAATCTCAACACTTTTTTCAATTATGCTAGGTTATACAGCTTCTCTTTCTTAAATTTTATGGTTCACTGAAATAAAACCATTAGAAAAGTTATCCTGTCATCAAAAATATTTGTTCTTCTTTCCAACATACTTTTAGGTATAAGTTTTATCTTGATTTTAAATATTTATCTATTTGTGAAAACTCTTCCAAAAAAATCTTTAATCTTTGGTATTGTCTTAAAATTTGTCTAATGATGGCTAAGAGCCTTTTCTATCAAAGTTGAATCTGTCCCTTTCCACCACTGTGGCCAAAAATACCCTATTTGATATTCACTATTCATTTCTCCTTCATATTTCAGGACTTTTTTCAACTGCTATGTGGAGGGAGGTTTTTACACTTCTTTAATAAAATGTTTTCTGTCTCTGACGTTTCAATGTATTTTCCCCTATAATTTATTGTTCTATTTCTTCATGGAATTGATTTTAGAGAATCTTAACTTACCTTCAGATGGTTCAGATTTCAAGTTCTATGAATAGGCATTTCTTCTGCTGTTTTTTTTTAGGAAACAAACAGTTGCCCTTTAATATAGCTTAAATAAGGTAAATTGTTTCAGCCTTTCAGATTAAATCATATTGTCATTAAAGGAATGGTTCCAGGAGTATTTCTACATGTTTGAAAAAACAAAACAAAAACCAAAATCTCACCCCTGCTCATTTAGCATTTTACACCAAGCTGCTTCACCAGTGTGATTTCCTAAAAGCATAAAATTTCAAAAAGGAATGTATTTATTTTACATTACTAATAAATTGATACCTACAACATTTTAAAGCAAAATTTAAAATATGTTCACTTAATAATTATGGACTCAAAAGTTTCTAACTCTTCCAGATACTGGAGCCACTAAAATTAGAAAAGGAAAACATCTCTAATTAGGCAGTCAGTAGTGGAAAGACACCGGTGTACATAAACTGGGATGCCTTTCCAAAAATTTAAGAAAATTAGAGGTGGGTCTATGCTAATAAATTTGCCACTTTCCTAAGATATGACTATACATTACATTTTCTAGTGGGGAAACACTGGACTATCTGAATTTTTAAAGAAATAAAACCCAAAGATATAAAAGGGGCCTGGATTTCCTTCCCTACATGGATCATCCTTATATACTGTCCTGAGTGAAACAATTTTTAATTTTCTTACCAAAAAGGACACATTTAATTACAAGGCTGAACATCATGGTAAAGTGATATTGCAATTTACTCAATCATGGAGAACAAGTTAATCTTTATCTTTAATAATGTCTGTGAAACTTTGTCTTTATCTTTAATAATGAGTTGGGGTGAGCCTGCACAAAAACTGTTCTTTTCCAAGATGTCCCAATCTCCTTCCCAATATTTAATGTACTTTATACAATCAGCAGGTAAGTATGCATGACAGGGTTGGAAAGGATCGATTTATCACCACTTTCCAGCAGGCAACAAACAAATTAAAGTCAAAAGACTTCCCTGTTCTGATTCTAAGTACTTTAGTTAATACAGTAGGACTAGATTTTCAGAGAGGGCTTTTCGACCCTTCCATAGATTTACTAGGAATTGTTTGGTGCACTTAGATTTGTTTCCCATAGACTTCCCACTCACCCTCAGTCTACCTCAGGTTGAAGAGCCTTCAGGCTCAAGCCTGCTGCCCAAACCAAGCTAAATACAAGACATTGACCAATGGAAGAAAAAACAAAACAAAACAAAACACACAAAGCCCAGTACTTGGGAGAAACCTAAGCTTTTTGTAAAGCCATTCGAAGGTAGAAATGATCACATGAGACTAACTCAGTGGGATCTTCCCCAGGTGACCCCTTGTTAATGTATTTATTTTCACACTGCAGTTGCAGAAACATTTCATGCTGGAGGCCCTGCATGGAGCCAAAGACAAGAAAACACTTTATTATAATAATTATTATTTAACAAAGCTATTAAATAACCTGTACACAAAAGCTCATTCCTGCCCCAGCAAAAGCCATAGCATTTAGAAACCTCCAAAATGTTTCGGACTTGAGCTGCTTTTTCTACATAATATGGTCCGGAAAGCCTTGGAGCATAAAGGCCTGACCCTTGCACTCCCCGGAGCTCTGAGGGCCTTTCCTCTGGAGGAATGACAGGGATTAGACGGGCAATCTCCAGTCTAGGGCTTCGGAATCCAACTGCTCCACCACCTCCCCTCCCACCATACTCCCTCAACCCCCTCAAACCAACTACTTTTGACCTTCTCAGAACTCGTCTGAGAACTGCCAGGAAAACAATTGGATCTGAGGAAGCTTCCAGGAAAAGCACGGAATTTGCCAGGAATGGGGCAAGAAACTTGGGCTGGGGCAAATCCTCAGTTTGTCCACAGGTCCCAAGGTTGAACAAATGAAGCTTCCCTCGGGTGCACGCGGCTCCCGGGGCCTCAGGTTCCGGGACAATGGCGGGGAAGGACGCAGTGGCATGAGTTCGTGATGGTGGTTGTGGGGACGTTCAGAGATCCCGGGTATCCTCCCGCTTGACCCCTGCCTCTCCAGCCTTAAGTTTCTTGTTCTGGTGCGTCTTCACGTGCTTGGCCAGGTGGTCGCTCCTCATGAAACGCTTGCCGCACTCCGGACAGGCGAAGCGCTTCTCACCCGTGTGAGTCCGCAGGTGCCGCTGCAGCTCGTCGGAGCGTGTAAAGCTCTTGCCGCAGAAGAGCCAGTTGCAGACGAAGGGCCGCTCGCCCGTGTGCCAGCGCAGGTGCGCCTTCAGGTGCGACGTCTTGCCGTACACCTTGCCGCAGCCGGGGACGTGGCAGACGTGCTGCTTCTTTTTGCCCGGCTCCGCCTCGGGGGCTCCACCCGCTGCTTGGCAATTGGGGCAGCGGCAGCGGCGGCACCTCCTGGCCGTGGCCGCCAGGGGGGACTTGGTCTGTAGCAGGGCGGCGATCTGGCTCTGGTACTGGGCGAAGTCCGAGTGACCCAGCACCAGGCTGCGTTGTAAGGCAGCGGCCGCCGCGGCTGCAGCAGTGGCCGCCGCGGGGAAGCGCGGGGCGTGGTGGCCTGCATGGCCCCCGCTGCAGCCTCCTGTAACACCGCCCCCGGGCACGCCTGGGCCTCCTGCCCCGGCCCCGGCCTGCGGGATGCTCCACCACGGAATGTCCTCCGGGACAGGGTTAGGGGAGAGCTGGCGGCAGGGCGGTGGGGGAGGCGGCGGCGGTGGGGGAGGCGGCGGTGGAGGCGGCGGTGGCGGCGGGGGCAGCAGGTTGGAGTAGCCAGGTGGCAGGGCGGCCTGGGCAGCGTAGGGCACGTAAGCTGGGGGGCAGCTGGCCGGCAGGGCTGCCATGGAGGAGGGTAGCATCTTGACCGGTGAAAATTCATAAGGGTAGGAGGGGTCTGCCGGTGGGGTGAGGGGAAGTTCGTGGGCCGCCCCGAAAGAGGGCTGCAGGTGGTTCTTCTGGGGTGTCAGCCCCAAACTGGGATGGGGAGGAGGTAGGCCTCCTGGAGAGTGGGCTGGCATGTCGGTAGTCCACGGGTGGAAAATCCTGGAGGGTGAGCCCAGAGTCGGGTCGTAGGAGACCTGTAGGAAGTCCGGAGGGGCGGTCGCGCCCGGCTGTCCAATTCGGCTACAGGTGGCCGCCAGGAGCGCCAGCGGCGAGTGTTTGACCAACTCCGGAGAAGCGCTTGGAGTACGGTCCTGCATAGGAAGAGGTAGTGTTGGGGTAGGAGGGTCGGGACATATTGGGGAGGAGAAGAAACAAAAGATTATCACTCCATCCACCGTATCCCCAGCCCCGTTCACCACACCTACATCCACTTATTATACTGTCACCTCTCACCCCCCTCAATTCACACCAACCCGCCACCGCCCCGGTCACGGAACTCTCCCGGCGCACACTTCTTGCAGCCGGTGCCGGGGGAGTTTTTGGTGCATGAGCCAAAAAGGAACAAAACGCGCGTAGTTCCCCCTTTTGAAGGGGGGGAAAAAACTTAGTGGAAAGTCATAATCAATCCTTTAGATTTGGAGAAGGGCAAAAAAAAAAAAGTTGGCACAAAGTGAGAGGCGAGATGAAAACCAGTGGCTGCATTGTTGTAAACACAAGCTCGCTTCAGACAATGCAATCTGAAAACTATCTCTAAACATCTGCGGTAGTAACCTGCACTGCTTCCATTCTCCCCTCTCCTCTTTTCCCCCCCTTTTTTCCCCTTCCTTGGATCTCTTTCCCTGCTTTTCTTTCTCTTCCTCCTCCTTCCCCGAGGGTTCCCCTTTCCTTTTCCCCAGCAGGAAGCTCCTACCCGAAAAGCCTCAAACCTTCCCCTTTGTAAGATTCTCTCCACAGCACCCTCCTACCTCCTTCACCCCAGCCGGAAACACCCACCGATACCCTCCGGCCAGCAAACTCCCTATAGCCCCAAGTATCAAATCCCAGTCACCTGGCTGCCAATAATACGTAAAGTTAGGACTGGAGGGATATTGGCTGTGGGAAGAAAGGTAGTGAAAGTTTCAGGCCAGACTTTCCTTGGACATAAGCATCTATTTCTCGCCTCGGGAGCTTTCCTTGAAGTAGATGCAGACTAGAAACTTCCGAGTGCTCCGAGGTGATAGGGAGATATAAGAACAAACACTTTGCTTATCTTCCTTCCAGCCGACTCCTTATCCTTCAACACCCAACCCCTCCAGAGGAGCCCCCCGCCCCCCGGGCACTGACCTGGAGGAAAGCCTGCAGGGAGTCGTTCCGGAGGACCGCCACAGCGGCCATGGCTACCACTCCTGGCGCGACGGGAGGGCAGCGGGGCAATGCCGAGGCATGGAGGCTCCAAGGCGAAGACGAAGAGCAGCCCAGCTTCTTTGCCCGGCCGGCTCGTTCGCCTGTGTGTTCAGCCCCTCTCTGCTCGCCTCTGCCCCCCTTGGAGTGCGTTCCCCGCTTTCCGGCTGTCCTGCCCCCCTTCCCCGCCCCACGCCTTGCCTGGCTTTGCCTTGCCTGGCCGCCCCGCGCCGCGCGCTCTCCGCGGACTGTCTGAGTGCTCTAGGATCACCTCCAAGAATTTGATAAGGACTTTGCTGGGCCGCCAGCCAGTCAGAGGGAAGATTTATGGCTTTGAAGTTTGCCGCTACCCAATCATCAAAGAATAGCGGCTCTTTCAGAAGCGAAAGCAAATCCTTTGAATCCACAAAGCTCCTATGGTGTGTTTGTTGGACTGGATAAAAGAACTGATTATTAGGGGGGATGGGTAGGGAGGAGATAAAGGCGGGACAATTAATGAAGTAATCACTATGTGGGAAATGTATATACACAAATAATTGGATTTTCCTGATCAAAGGGGTCCTCACCGCCTGGAGACCCTCGCTGGGGCTGCTAGAGACACTAGATCCCCCTTCGCCTTTTTTCCCCCTCTTTACTTGCAATTAAGGATTTGTAGCAGAGGCTGAGCCTAAAGTGACAATGTGTCTTTGTTATCTCCAGAGAAATCTGCCTCCGGATTCCAGGAGTTTTAGTTTGGCGTCTGGGAGTAACACAAGCGCCAATACACACACACACACACACACACATTCACACACACACACACAACTTAAAATTTCACCTGAGCGATGGCCCATGGAGGTCCATTGCAAACCCACAAAATAATGGTGAAATTTCCCCAGATTTCCTTTTTCCTGAAAGTTGAGGACAGATTGTAAACAACATGTTGCTTCTCTATATTTTGGTGGTTGCTGGTAGTTTGAATGTGTAACTGGGCTGAGATGCTGGGTCAGTTAGTAAGACTTCTTTAGTAATTATCTGCATTCCTTTCTTTTAGGAAGGTGGTGAAATGCTTAAAACCCCTCTCACCAGCAATACTATTCCAAAATCAGAGAACACCCCCAAATCACACAACCAGGGAGAAAAGAAAGTCGATCCAAGGGTTGTGTTCTTTTCTTATAGAAACTTTGTAGGCCATTAAAAACACAACTAGTGGTTTTTTTATTGTGAAAGTTGATTGTGGTCATAAATGGATGGAGATGGACTTTTTTGGGGGACACAATCTGAATCAAGATTTGGGATGAACTAAGGTCAAAGCAGACTGAAAAGAACTTTTGAAAATCTTGGCCTCGGCCTTAAGATTTTGCTTAAGAAGTGATAAAGATGTAACAACACTGAATAACAAAAATATAAACAATAATGCTTACAAATATCACAAAACACAAAGTGAACCCCCATAAAACAAGGTAACTGAGCTCACCCCAACACCTAGATTGGTGCCACACCAATTTAGATCCCTGGCCACATTTGGAAGGGAAAATAACATCTTCCAGGGAGTCAGCTATGAAGAGTTCCACTGTCCACCATATTCTTCCTTTTGCCCCTCTCCCAAAAGACAGAGGAACTCCCTCTTTCACTTTTTCCATTCTTGCTTAGTAACTAAAGAACTAGGGGGTTAAGGCTTTGACAAGTTAGGAGCAGGGCCCAGACACCCCGCTGAGGCCCTGGCTCCCCCTCCTCTAGACCACGCTCTTGTCTCCTGCTCTCTGAACTTCCTTCTTCCCTAGGTGAATTGATGCCTGCCCCGTAGTCTTCCTTCTCTGGGTGGTAGGGACTACAATATATTATTTAGTTTTTACTTAGGATCAGGTGGAAAATCTAGCTGCTAGTCAGGGTGGAGTTTGAGTATGGAGGCAGGTCTTGAAAGCTGTTTCAGAGTACTGCCTCAGGAATAAGAAAGAAGAGGAGGAAAACAGATTCTACAGGGGGACTAGGAGCTTCCCAATGCTGCCCGGAGTTTACATTTCTGCAATTGTTACTCTGCAGGTAATGTGATCCAAGCAGTCAGTAGTGGAGGCAGGATTGTGCTCCCCCTGTCTTGGCCCACAGACTTCTTTATCTGACCTCCCCACAGTAACAATCTCTGTCCCCTCAAAGACTTCCCAGGATGACTAGGGCCTGTATTAGCTCGGAGCCTTTTGAAGGGATTAGGAGAGTGGAGTCCTCTCCCACGGCTCTGGACCAAGGTCCGGGGAGAGCTGGCCGCCCTGCTAGGGCCCCTAGATGTTCTGCCCCACCCCGGGCATGTGGCTCATACCCTGGCGGCCTCTCTCTTCACTCCTCCCTATTCCGACTGTTTAACCAGACCCCTGGAGCAAGGGTAAAAGGGGGTAACCAGCCGACATCGATTAAGTAGATGTGATGGATTTACCATAGACAATATGTACATTTTAGGTGCTTCCTAACACTGGTTAGTAGGACCTGACGGTGGCTGGAAATAGTTCAGCGATCTGTTTTGGAAGAACATTGGGATGGAGAGAGGGAGGAGAACCATTGGAATATTCAGAATCTGGGATTTATGTTGGGATCCCTTCCGATTCCCCCCTCCCCACCCCATCCAATTTAGGATATTAGATTACATTCCTTCTTCCTCCGCTCTGGCTACCCACCAGTTCCACCGACAGCTTCGAATCGGTGAGCTTCCTTCCTTAGCTCGGAGAGTTGTGAAATGTGAATAATTTAAAGAAGATGCGGGCTTATCCTGCCCATAAGCAGCGTGGGAGGAATCTAAGGGAGCAAGTCCCGCTTCACTCTTTGGAGCCTCCTTTCGCCTTCCTGGTACCCCTGCCGCTCCAAATTACCTAGCTCCACTGGACACTGAAGTGCAACCTAGGGGCCGTAGTCTAGAGAAGGGAGTTGAAAACCCTCCCCCCCCCCCTTCTCGGCTCGCTGCGCCTTAGCCTGGAAGTGGGGCCCGAGTCCGGCTCAGCAGGAGGTCTGAAGAGGAGGGGCAGAAGGGGGACGGTTTGCAAGGACGATTCATAGCCCACGTCTGACCTCCTGCTGAGCAACGAAAACCTTTCCCTTCAGGACACCCAGAGGTGTAAATCTGGCACTCAACAAATCAACACTCTCTCATTCTGCACAAGTTTTGAAACTTCAAAAAAAGTTTTAATTTTTCCACTCTAGGTCTGATTTTAGTTTCACCTTCTGCCATCCACCCCGCCTCTGCCCCCATCACAGTCCCTTCGTCTACTAAAGTCACTCAGTTCCTGGTCACCAGGATGAGAAAATGCCCAGGTATCCAGAAAGCTTGGAAGCTATGGGCTAATCCATTTAGATAGACCGCACCCTGGCATATTTAAAGGATTTCCATTTTTCTGTTTTTAAAGAAAAAGACATAGAGAAACACCCGCCCCCATTCCAAAGCCTGTTATTACTAGGAGAGAGAACTTTCCACCTAGGTCCCCACTTTAGAATAGAAATCCAGGCGTTTTTGCGAAAGCACTCTCCCCTCTTCTCCTGGCAGGGGGAAAAAAAAAGATACTGCGGTCAAAGTTGGGCACCAAGTTGAATAGAAGTGCACCTGTCTAGTCAGCCTCTTTTGTCACCCAAATGGGACAACCTCCCTGGTTCCAGATCTCTCTAACTTAGAAGTTTGAGAACGTTTTCTTCACCGATAATTAGCATGGTGAGCCCTCCGGGCCTCTTGAAATTTATTCTTAACGAAGTGGTGTTCCATTAAAAATGCAATGCGCAGGAGATCAAAGTACAATATTTATTTTAGAAATTTGTTGCAATCATCAAGAGATACAGGTATCAAGGTCAAATGCCAATGCTTTTACACAAAGCACTGCTCTCAAGAAAAGTGTGTGGCTGCTCCGCCATAATATAAAGAGACAAGAAAAGACCAAACGCACCGCAAGCTTACAGAAGCCGGAAGGGAGCAAACCCGGGAGGGTTGCGCGCCGAGCTCACAAACAAGTGCATTGAGCCTAGGTAGAAAAAAATGGGGAGTCGGTGTGGAGGATGGCGAGGGAGGAGTGGAAAAGGTGGGAGGTCAGCTCCACGATTTAGCTTCTGGGGTCAAAGATTTAACAAGGGAGAGAGGACTGTACTTCATTTTCTCTCTGCTCTCTCTACAAGTAGAAGCAAGAATGCCACTTGGGTCTTCCACCCCGGAGTAGGCATTACCTGAATGCAGAGAAAACTTGAACTAGGGGTTGGTTGGGGTGGGGGTGGGGGCAGTTTGGAAGCCCTGCCGGCTGGCTCGGAGCCGCTCCAGCACCCGAGGAGACGCAGCCTGGTGCGCAGCCGAGCGAAGCGGCCACAGCCCAGCAGAAGCTCTCCAGCGCGGTGGCAGCCAAGGGCAGACTTCCGGACCAGGGAAGTTTCCACAGCAGTTTTTCCGCAGTTTCTTCCAGGCAGGCGGACAGAGAAAAGGAACAAAGGCAACCTGAGGAAAGAAGAGAACAGGGAGGGGAGCACTCGCCGTGGGCGGCCCTGAGCCCACCTTCCCCAATTCGGTTTCTAAATTGGTGGCACCCGAGTTGTTACCTGGTGCCCGGGTCAACCACAACCTGGTGCCCGAGTTTCACTGCTTTCATTTGGAGTAATTCCATAAATATCACTGGTTTCTGTCAAACCAGAGATTAACTCTCTAACACTTAAAAAAACCCCAAAACATCCTAGTCTACAAACAACTCGGGCACCTAACTGAATTTTACATTTATTGGCCCATAAGATAACCTTATTGAAGAAAACTGTGATCTGAACTTGACTGCATCTGGCCCCCTTTTAGTCTTCGTGGGTCTCACTAGTATTGCTCCCAAGGCAGGAAGACATCGGTCTGGTTAATACAGTAACACCTCTCTGCTTAGTTAAAAGGTCCTTGGAACTGCGCACAGTTACCGAAGGACATCTGTGAATTTCCTCTGAGATCTACAACAAAGTATTACTTAGAGCAGTCACTCAGCAGCCTTTTGAAGTCCAGCTCAAGCAGAAAGCTGCTTTTGTTCCAAACTCTCAACATGGAAGAGATCAAACTTTGTCCTGTTCAATCTGAAAGATTTTGGTGGGGGAGGGGGAGCCTGGGGAGAGAGGAAGTGGGCAAGGCAATTGTAATATGATATCCCCGATTTAATTTACCTTTAAGTATTTTCTTTCTTTCTTTCTTTCTTTCTTTCTTTCTTTCTTTCTTTCTTTCTTTCTTTCTTTCTTTCTTTCTTTCTTTCTTTCTTTCTTTCTTTCTTTCTTTCTTTCTTTCTTTCTTTCTCTTTCTTTCCTCTCTCTTCCCCTTCCTTTTGTTTTTCTTCCTTCTTTTCTCCCTTTTCTTTCTCTCCTTTCTTTCCTTTTTTATTTCCTCTTTTCTTTCCTGTATTGAGGAGTTTCAACTGCAAAACAAGTGTTCTTACTTAGATATGGGTCTTTAGTACCCCAGACACACCTTGGCATAAATACTGTGTGTTGTCACAAGCCATAATAAAGCTTTGAGTCCTAGAAAAAGAATGACTTTTCTTTTTCTTTTACAATAAAAAGGTAGCATTCTTAGCACATTAGGACACTACAGAATCTCAGAATATTAGATGGAAATTATCTTAGAAACCAGTTAAACTTCCTTGTTTCAGCCCTTTATGTCTAAACTGATTTTGTGAATTTCTATATCTTTATATCTACATACATCTCTCATTTATATAGCTTTTAGGTTGGCAAAATCTCATTTACTCTTCATAGCAACCCTAGAGCTGACATTGCTATTTTTTAGAGGAAGAATCTGAGGTTGACAGATGAAGTAGATGGGCAGTGTGGTGCAATGGACAAAGCTTTGGATTTAGAAGCAGCATCCTTGGGTTTGAATCCTGCTTTGCTGGCCATGAACAAATCACTCTGGGCTGCAATTGTAAAAAGAGGGAGGTTAGACTGGATGACCTCAAAGATTGCTTTAGGCTCTAAACCTATGGTCCCATGATTTGTCCACAGTTACAACTCTAGATGGGTAGAGGCAAGGGTGAGAGAGACCATGTCTATCTACTAACTTTATTGCACTAGAAGATACTGTCTGATCTCTGCTACATTTTTGTTACTTTGTAAGGCCTTTTATGGAAGGACATGTTTTGGTGTATGTCAGTTAGACAGTGTACTAGGTAACCCTCAGGAAGACTAGAGTTCAATTTCATCCTCAGTTACTTAGTAGTCTGGCTAATACTGAACAAGTCACCCTCTTGTCTACCTTAGTTTCTTCAACTATAAAATGGGATAGTAATAGCATTTGCCTCCCCTGGTTGTTGCAAGGATAAAATGAGATATTTGTAAAGTGTTTTGAAAATCTTAAAGTGTTATATAAATAATAGCTATGATTATTATTGTTATTATTAATTATTATTGCCAAGTAGCACTCCGTAATAGCCCAACTAATATTTGCTGCTTTTCTTGTTCAGTATTGTTGACTCTTCATGACCCTAAACTTTCGAACAAGGCTGGGGAACCCAGAATGACGTTACTTTACAGGAATGTGTGGTGCAAGGGCTGTGTCATTTAAAGGATTATTAGCCCCTTCTAGAGCTCCTAGGATCCTAGGATTTAGAGCTGAGAGGGACCCTTCAAGGATGTCTAACATCACCCTCTCATTTTACAGCTAAGGAAACAGACTCAGAATGATATAACCATTCTGATTTCATAGATTTTATAGATTCATAGATTTGCCTAGGATTCATATGAATTCATAGATTTGCCCAGGATCACACAGCTAGTGTCAGAAGTGGGATCAGATCAAGTCTTACAGACTCTAAACCAGGAAGTCTTAATTATTGCACCATAATGCTGTGATCTTTGATTGGCATAAAAATTTTATAAAGATGGGAAATTAACTGTTGATATTCTTTCTACTGTTGACTTTCTATTCTTTCCTTTTTCCATTAGATCCATTTCCCTTAATCCTTTGGTATCTTCGTCTCCTTTGGATACTTTGTATGTTGACTCCTTCTCATGATGTAAATGAATCTTCTCTATATGATCCAAAAGTCTTAATGCAGTTTCAAGCTTTTAGTAACTGAAAACCGCACTGAAACTTTTGAGACAAAGTCTATCTACTTAGTCCAATTCCACTAATTTTTGGTCTTTGTCTCTAGTGTTATTTTTATTTGTAAGGCCCCATTTAGAACATGAGTATTCTATTAAAACATATAGTTAATGCTTTAGTAAGCACCAGTTTTATTTCAGATAGTCCCTAGCTAGGACTTTGCTTCAGGTAGGAGGGGAGATTTCAGGGTTATCTGGAGTCAATCTTAGTTAGTAATAAGATTGTGAATGAAGTGATTTAGTCTAATGAAACTTTAAAATATTAAATTCACAATTGAAAAAAAAATTTAATGTGGGTAGCTTTCTTTCTCTCCCCAAAACAAGCTATATTTACAGATAGGAAGAGCAGACCTCCACTAACAATCCTTTAATATATCATTTTTTCATGGAGGTGACTCAGTTCTTCTTGCTATGCCAATAGCAACACAAACTCTAGAAGGTCCAACCAAGCTAGGAAGGCTTTAAGTATGGCCTGATCAGAGACTGTTTAAAGAAGCAGCCTTGCTAAGGGTAGGAGAGGATCATTCCCAGAACACTAGCCTTCATGTGATATTCTTTCACCCAAAGCAATTCATGAAAACTCTAATAAATCTAGGAGTCTTTGGGATTTTGAGCTGTAATCTGTATGGATAAAAGAGAATCTATCAGATGTTTCACAGATCTCACGAAAGAAGAAAGAGTAGAATTTCATTTTTTCCCCAACATTGATGAATTAACAAGTATTTAATAAACATTTAACACATAGTCAGAACTGTGTTAAGTACTGAGGGGGATACAAAAGAAGGACAGACACAGTCAAGTCTTCTCTGAGCTCAGATTTCAAGGAGGGTCCTTAAAATTGGAAGAGGAAACTGATAATCAGCTGTAAACTATGTGCTACTAGTCAATATTAGTCAGATTGCATATTTGCACTTGAGGAGTACTTCCTGTACACAATGCCTTAAGGAGTTATTTTTATGGTGTAAATTTCAGCCACCTGGGGAGACAGAGATAATTTCAGGCAGATGGGCCTTTTGGTACCCTTCAAATTACATGCTATGAATGGGGCCAGGAGTGTCTGGGTCTTCTGACTCTTGACTGTCATTATTCTAGATGAAGAACTAAAGGTATAATGAGATCATCTGGCTCAGCTTTGCAGTAAGATAATAGTAGATCTAGTGAGAGTAGGAGGTTTCACATTGTGGTCTAGCCCTTCTCTCTGATTTCTCTTTCATAGATTACTGGCACAGTAACATTGTTGTTCTGTTTATAATTAATTATAGAATAGATAGGAAGCTATAATTTTTATGTTTTGTTATCCACTTATGGTGGCACATACTCTGTTAACTCTCTTAAAAGTTGAAAGCTATAAAGCTTCCAACGTAAGTAAAGCATCAGTCCAGGAGGCAGCCAGGTGACTGAATGGATACAGTGCTGGGCATGGAGTTGGAATGAACTGAATTAAAAATCCAGCCTCAGACGCTTAATAGCTATATGACCCTGGACAAGTCATTTAATCTCTGTTTGCTTTAATCCACTAGAGAAGGATACTGCAAATCACTCCAGCATCTTTGCCAAGAAACCCCCATGGACTATATTGGCATGCTATGGTCCAAGGGATTATAAAGAGTCAGATGCGACTGAATTACCAAACAAGTAATCCAGAGAGCAAACTTTTAGAAATCTTGGTGGTGGTGTCAATATATGCTAAAAAGCAAAATTTCTTTGGAGGTAAGCCTAATAAGGGTTTAAATGGTAAGTTTGGATGTTTTCCTAAAAAAAAAATTAAATGAAATCCTATCTTTCCTTTATCTTCCAAACTCAATGATGAGAAACCCATGATACATGTGATTCATTTTAGTTAAAGGGTAGAACTAATAAGGTCCTCAGTTTAAAGACTTCATCTCCATATAGATGAGTTATCTTCATTTTTTTTTCTAGTGGCCAAAGAGTCTTTACTGCTCTGGCCATGCAAATATATGGCACTGCTCACTAGTCTGTAAGGATACACACAACCTTACAGATGGAGCAGATTTTTATCATGACTGGTTAGCCAAGATCTATAAAGTATTTTGTCCTAATATGGGCCCAGGGTGAACTGATCTCTAAAAAGGACTGACCAATGTTCTAATACTTCCCTGGTAAAATACACTAACCAATCTTGAACTTGGTGCCTATTCCTGTCCTCAGATCTCTACACTTCACAAGGCTCCATATGATTCTACCTTCTGCAACCATTCTTTTCTTTTGCTAAACTCAAATTGTCTTGAGTTTTAATCGAGAGCATTTGTTTACAAGAAAAATAGTAAATTCACAGATTGTATAGAGGGTATAACAGTAAGAGTGCTAATAAAACATCCTTCTGATGCAATAACTAGATGGCTCTCAAGCTTTTAAAATACATCTTGTTTTCTGAGACCTACCACGTGGTCTAACCTGATAACCTCATGAGTTCTCACCATTACCTATAAAGGATTTAAGAGCCACTTTTCTGGACTTTTGCTCTCCCATGGCCTCCTATTTGTAATAACTAGCTTTTTTTCTTCAGGGATAAAGCATCCATTTTGGCCTTTGCCCACCTTCTGCCATTTTTTATTTGGTCCATTGGCAGCACCATGCACCTAGCCAATAAGTAAAGTATACATTTTACCTGTGTATGCCCTGACACCATCCATTTATCCCTACATCTCTACTCTCAACCAGTAAGCCACCTTAGATTATTGTCAATAACCCACCACTAAAAATATCTTCAAAGTTTATTGAAAAATGTCTTCTCCAGGTCATATAAGCAAATTTGTACAGACTAATTTAGATATGCATACCCCCCAGGACTTCATCCCTCAGTATTCCTGCCCTACTAAAAGAAAGGTGGTAGCATAATTTTGATCTATAAAGTATAGCACATATTGTATTGCTTCTTGAGAGATTTATTGTAAAAAGGATCATCCTATGACCATAACTCTAGAGCCAGAAGGAACTTTTAGAAGTTTTCTAGTCTAACTCTTTCCTTTAACAGATGAGGAAGCCCCTCAATGAGGTCAAGTAATCTGGCCAACATCCAAGTTTGGCTATTCACCTTGTGATAAAATCATGGCTCCCAGCAACCACCAATCAGAAATCTTTTTGTCCAGTTTTCTCAGGGAGTAACTTTTTTCTGATATTACTTAGGAGAATCAGGGATAAGGCCTTTCATTGTAAGAACTCTGGTGTTGGGTCCATGATATTTCTCTTTTACCTTTTCTTAGTTCCCCTTCCCCACAATATTCTTTGTAACACAGCAAACACTGAGCCATTGAGGCTTCAAAAGCTACTTCATATGCTATATACATAGCTTTCGGGAGCCACAAATGGTTAAGCCACAAGTCCAGTTTCATGATTCACTTTCAGGCATCTTTTGAGAAAAGGCAGAGTACTCTTACTGGAGAGAGACAGTGAGTTATGGTAGGGAAACCAACATAGAGTCAGGAGACCTAGACTCAAGTTCTGGCTTTCCCACTGTCTCTCCCTGCAAAGTGCTTTATGTACTCATTTGATCTTCACAAATACCCTCAGAGGAAGGCACTATCATTACCCTCATGTTACAGAGGAGGAAACTGAGGCTAAGAAAGGCTAAGTGACCAGCCTCAGAGTCACACAGCTAGCATTTGAAACAGAATTTGAACTCAGCTGTTTCTGATTCCAAGTCCAGCGCTCCAGCCATCATATCACCCTATATTCATGTTGCTGTTTATTAGTATCATTTGTTTTCCCACACAACCAAGAATCGCTATATATGAGAGCGAGAAGCAACTCTGGGAGAGCAAAGCCTTCTAATTTTGCAGATCAGAGGTGTGAGGTTACTGGTTCAAGGTCACACACAAGACAAATGATCGAGCTAGGACTTGATCCAATGTCTTTTGCCTCCTAAGTCCAGTGTTCCAAGCTTTCACTCCATTTCTCCAGACCTAGGTCATTTATGAAGTTAATGTTTACATATTTAAACATTCTACGTTAGGTCTAAAAATTGAACTCTGCTTCATAAGCAATCGTTCAGTTACTCAGTAACTTCAATTTTATCTGAAGTAGTGAAAGGAAATTTATGAACATAGTTCTAGACAGAAGCATTCTCTGGTATTTGGTTTGACCTTTGGGTCAAATGTAAGGTCAAGCAAAAAAAAGGGAGGTCCGTGACCATTAATTATCTTGGGTGTAACCTTTAACCTCCCCAGGTATAAATTAATAATGATAATGATAATTTTAATGTCAAAACGTTGTGTTTCTGTAATGCAGGGTTTCAGGTATTCACACTATTTCCTTGGTCCTAACAATCCCTTCTTTGTTTCTTCTGAAAGGTGTTATAAGGTCCAAAGATTCTGGCAGAACAAGTAGGTATTAATTGAAAAAAGGCCAAGTATTATTAATGAAGAGAGATGATGAAGTGTAGTACAGGGGAACAAACTAGCACGAGTGCATGCTCTAGTGGTCCCACTTATATCTCTGTGATCTAGATTAAGTAATTTAACTCAAAGGCTGCTATGTCTAGAGCTGGAAGAGACACAAAATGTCAGTTATCCAAGCTCCTCACTTTATAGAAGAGAAATTATGTCCCAATGAGGTTAAATGACTGGCCCAATGTCATACAGGTCATAAATATCAGAGATGGGGTTTAAATTGAGGTCTACTGCAAATACTGCATGACTTCATATGTATAACTGACATCCCATTGATTGCCTTCTCAACAACTGGGAATAAGTTGGGAGGGTGGGAGAAAATTTGGAAATCAATTTTTAAAAATTCTCACATTAGTCATTTTTAAAAGAAGAATTAGAACCAATGGGAGGAACCATGAGAAGAAGAAATAAAACAAAACAACAATAACAAAAAAGAGAGCAAATCTGCTTTCTGACTCTATATTTCTTTCTCTGGATGTAAGACAGCATTTTCTATCATGAGTCTTTTGGAGTTGTCTTAAATCCTTGCATTGCTGAGAAGAGCTAAGTTTACAAAAGTCAGTCATTGCACAGTGTGGTTGTTACTCATCAGCATTAGCTCATATCAGTCTTTCCAGGTTTTTCTGAAGTCCATCTGCTCATCATTTCTTACAGAACAATATTATTCCATTACATTCATATACCAGAACTTGTTCAGCCATTCTCCAATTGATGGGCATCCCCTCAATTTCCAATTGTTGGTCACCAGAAAAGAGCTGCTGTAACTCTTTTTGTGCATGTGGGTCTTTTCCCCAGTTTTGCGATCTCTTTGGGATACAGACCTAGAAGTGGTTTTACTGGCTCAGATGGTATGCACAGTTTTATAGCCCTTTGAGCATAGTTCCAAACTGCTCTCCAGAATGGTTGAATAAGAAACTCAAATTTTTAAAAAATGAATGTTAAAAATTAAAATAAAGAAAGAATGTAAGCTCCTTGAGGGGAGGGTTTGTTTTTCCTTTTGTTTATGTTTGTGTTCCCAGTACTTATTATAGAGCCTGGTGCATGGTAAGAAGATAATAATACTTGTTTATTCAGTGACAGACTGTCAGACACTGGGGAAGCTACAAAGTTTAAATAAGACAGTTTTCTTTGGGAACTTAATTCCATTAGAGGTACAAGATATGCCCACAACTATCATTCAAAGCAGGTCAACAGCATAAAACAGATGCAATCCAAGTACCAAATAAATTCATCTTGAGGGAAGTTCATCAATTACTGGAGTCAGGGAGAGCAGGGACAGTTTTCTGAAATAGGTAGAACTTGAATTGGGCTTAAAAAAATGGGTAGGAATCCAGCATGGAAAGGAGAAGACATTTTAGTTAGAGGGAGCAGTGTGAGCAAAAGCAGGGGCTTAATAAACACTGTAGAGGAAAGTGTCCATTTGAAAATGTGGAGGACAGTAGTAGATTCTGCTGAAAAGGAAGGTTGGATTTTTCCAAGGAATAATTGTGTTATGCTGCAAGAACTTCATTATGCAGGGACTTTATTTTGCCTCTTTTTGTATCCAAGCACTTAGCACATAGTAGGTGCTTAATAAATGTTTACTGATTGACTTTAAGTTTGGCCCATAACAGACTGGAACAGTAGTTAACAAAATCAGCCTGCTTACTCAATAAAACCAGAGAAATTTCCTCATAACAGTAATACAATGCAGCATATAGTTTTTAAAAAAAAACACTTTTTTGTTTGAACTACAAAATAGTATTAAACAATGCATATTTATGTAATACTTCTTTCCTCATTCTGGCAACCTCAAGAGGATAAGTAATAGACCCAAGATAAGGTTTCTAGAAGCAGAGTAATGAATGGGTCTAATTCCCCATTCCCTGCCCCCCAGGATCACAGAATCTCCAAGTTGGAAGGGTCCACAAAGGATATCCAGTCCAGAGCTGGAAAAGAATCCCTTCTACAACATTTCCAACAAGTAGGGACCCACTGTCTCCTGAGGCTGGCCATTCCACTTTGGGACAGCTCAAATTATTGGGATGTGTTGTCTTATACTGAACTGAAATCTGCCTGTTTTCAGCTTCCTCCCATTTCTCCTTAAAAGTACTTGAAGACAACAATTTCGTCCCTTTCCAAGCCTTTTTCAGGCTAAATGTTCTCAGTTTCTTCAGCTGAGCCTCTTTTAAGGTAGTCTTGGGTCTCTTCCTCATACTGGCTGTCCTTATATGAATGCTGTCCATTTTATCAATGGCCTTCCTAAAATGTGGCACCCAGTTCTAAATACTTTAAATATGGTTTGACCAGGGAACAGTAGATGAATTGGGTTTTTTCCACATCCAGATTGGTCTGTTTGGACAATCCTGTTTTGATTTTCATCAAATTTTTTTGTGTGTCTTCAGAATTTTATCCTTGAAATTTGTGCTTCTCATCTCTTTTTGGCAGTAAATACACGGTGGTGGGATTGGATGACATCATCCTAGTTAGATTAAAAAGTATCATGTACATAAGTAATAAGAAATAAGTTGAAAAAAGTCGGTAAGTTGCTCCCATATTGTGAAGAACCATGAAATTAAAGTTAGGAATTTGTATTTTATACTGCAAATATGGGAAGCCAGCGAAGGTTTTAAGCAAGGGATGGTGTAAAGAAGGGTGGGGAAAAGGAAAAGATGGAGGCAAGAAGAACAGTTAGTAGATTATGAAACAGTCTCTATAAAGGATGATAAGGACTCCACCTGGGGTGATAGTAGTGTGGACAGAGAGAAGGGAACAAGTTAGGAAAGATGCTGAGGTAGACTTCCAAGACAGGACTTGGAACTTGGTTAGATAGCAGGGGTAGGAAGGAGGGAGGAAGAAGGAAAGAAGGGAAAAGCAAGGAGAGAGAAAGAAGAACCAAAGATAACTAAAATATTGTTCTATTCTCCTTTCAAAACATTTCACTTGCTTACTAAAGCCTTAAATCAGAGATTCTTAAAACTGTGATCCCCAGATCCTCAATGGATTATTGGAAAGATTTTAAATGTTCTGTGAACTTGGATGGGAAAAAATTTATATATTTGTTTTTACTGATCTCTAACTGAAATTTAGTGTTTCCTTCAATTATAAATGTAGTTGACAAACATTATTTGGAGAAGCAATGTATAGTCTTCACCAGACTGTCAAAAGAGTCCATGACACACAGAAAAGGTAAGAATCTCTGCCTTGAATTTTCCAACACTGGACATTATCTTCCATTGGATAGGTAAGAATGAAAAGGCAAATGACTGCTTAATCTAAAGGTAATTTACAATGAAGTATAATCATTTAGTCATTCAATTAGTAGGTATAAATGACAGAGATGAGAGCTTTTACCCATACCAACTGGGCTCTTAGTTGTATTCTAATTGGAAAGGCAGTTTCTCTTTCTGTGAATCAAACAGGTTATTATCCTCCTTCCCCTATTCCTGAAATTCAATCTTCATATCTATCATTCACATCCTCAAGCTCTTTCAAGGCTGATCTTAGGTGCCTCCTCCGTGAAGCCTTTACAGATGATTGACCCTTCCCCATTAGAGTTCTCTCTTTCAAAATTCCCTAGAGTACTCTGGATCTCTGCTTTGTTCCCACTTACTCCTATATGGTTTTATACTTATTCATGTTGCATCTATTTCTGCCCACCCTCCATTAGGATGTACTCAATTTTTTATCTTTATATCACCAACAAATATATGGCTAATACATATTAAATGCTTAGTAAATGGTTGTGGGATGTCTCTTTAGATGGAGAGGTACTAGGTGTTTGAATGGAGGAGGTGGTAACCTCTGGATGAGGGAAAGGGTACAGAAAGGAGAAGGTATAGCCTGGGGATGGTTAAGAAAGACTTTTCCAACTTCATCATCTAATCCATGCCAGCATGTTTAGCTAGAAGTTGGGCATATGTATATTTCTGGTCTGCCACAGTTTTATACACACATATACATATACACATACACATACACATACATATACACATACACATACACAAATATACACACATACATGTACATATATGTGTGATGCAAATGTATATATATATACTTATATATCGATACATAAACATTAATATTCCTACCATATATACACATGTACATATATATATCCAGATGTGTATATACACACACACACATACATAAAATCAGCAATTATTTCAATATAATTGGTTTCTGTTGCAATCCTTTGTATTTCATTCTAGGTATTTAAAACATTTTTTTCCAGGGTGGCTATGCGGCACAGTGAATAGAGCAGCAGCCCTGGAATCAGGAGGATCTGAGTTCAAATCCAGCCTCAGATACTTGACACACTTATTAGCTGTGTGACTTTGGGCAAGTCACTTAACCCCAATTGCCCTCCAAAAAGCAAAAACCAAAAACAAAACCCAGCCAAATAAACAAAAAAGCCCATTTTTCTGAGAAGGCTTCACCTGACTGACAAAAGGGTCCATGACATCAAAAGGTTATTATCCCTTGCCTAGTCCAAGATGAGGAAACTAAGGGTGGGAAAATGAAAATAGCTACCCAAGGTCATATAATTCCAGAGCTGGGTTTAGAAAAAAGGCCTCCTCTGACATTATGCTATACTTCCTGTCTTATTGGCCCCTCTTTGCTAAAACTTTGTCTTGGGCACTTAATTAATGCTAGTTTACTGACTGACTGACTTTCTATGACAGCTGATGTTCTCTTAACACAGGTGGCGTCATTCTGGAGGAGCCTGATTTCTCATGGATTCCTTAATGGAACTAATTATGTCTGTGCACACATAATATGGTGTCCCAAAAGTCTTAGTACAGCTTTAAGTTATTAAAGAAAAACTGCACTAAGACTTTTGGGACACCCTATATCTCCTTATACATTCACACTTAGGTACATAAAAGGAGTCTGCTCAGATAGTTAGAGACTCCTTTGCCTATTCTTCAAAGACTACTTGAGACAACCATAGAGCCGCCACCTTTTTAGTAGGTGCAATTTTATGTCTCTCCCACACTTCCTTCTAGAATGTGTGTGGCCATAAAGCTAGCCTGAGGCATTTCCATATCAAACAAAGAGGAGCCAGGAAAATGCCCCTCATCAACATAAAAGGACTTTTTGTAGTGGGCTGTGTTTATAACAAAAATCAGCAAATCTTTCCCAACAATGGGTGAGTCTGGAAATAATGGTATTTAGGAGAACAAAGGAGCTCATCAAGATCCTGACCTCAAATCAGTTCTCTGGCAGGTCCACAGCTGCTAGTGCCTCTACTAGGCCAGCTAGCTGGCTAAGAGGCCATGAGAGAAGCCAGCGAGGACACCTGCCTGCCATCTACCCAGATGCTCCTACCAGAAAATGCATTCCAGTGCTCCCCGTGTGGCTCACACAGCTGCTCAGAAATCTAGCCTGGGCATTGTAGTAAACTGAATGCTAGGGCACTCAGGTAGCTCCCATCCTGCACTAGTCTGAAACTGGTAGGTTTTTTGGTTGTAAAAGCTACCTCTTTTCTTCATTTTAAGCCATCCTGAAGCTGTATGGAGAACTTCCCAAGAAAAAGCAGAATTCCAGTAGTTATTAATCCAAATTGTTGATTGTTTGCCCTGCTCATAACCAGTGCTGACTCAAGATTGCAAATGTAAAAGTACACTTGATTGTAGGACAATTAAAAACAATTTTCTGGAAAAACTAGCTTGCTTTAAATTTTATCATATTCTGATTTGTTGTTTATTCTGAGGTTTCTGTTAATAAGTCATATGGAAGATGAGCACATATAATATTCAGAAAATGATGTTTGACATTGTAGCTTCCTAAGGGGGAAGTACATCTTAGCTTAATAAGAAGGGAAGGAAACAAGCATTTATTAAGTCCCTGTTGTGTTCCAGGGACCATGCTAAGTGCTTTACAAATATTATCTAGTGCTTATAACAACTTTGTGAGGTAGGTGCTGTTAAAATTCCTTATTTTAGAGTTGAGGAAACTGAGGCAGACAGAGGTTAAGTGAATTGTCCAGGGTTACACAGCTAGTAAATGAGGAGAGATTTGAACTCAAGTCCTTCTGACTTCATGGGCAGCACTCTATCTGCTGTGCCACCCTAGTTGCTAGCATGAATGGTGCTGTATTAGATGATCTAAGCTGGAAATCCCTGCATTTGGCAAATGTTATTTAAGATATCAAACTTAGAACATGTTCTGTGTTCAATTTGGGGCACCACACCGGCAAACTGAAAACTGTCCAGAGGAGAGTGATTGGGATGGTGAAAAGCCTGAAAATCAATTCCATAATAAGGAATAGTTGTGGGAATATTTATCCTGGCGGAGAGCAGACTTAGGGGTGATATGACTTTTGCTTTCAAACAAACGTTTGAAGAGCTATTATACTGGAAACAATTAAACTTGCTCTGCTTGGATTTCAGAAAAATCTGGAAAGATTTACATGAACTGATACAAAGTGAACTGAACAGAACCAGAACATTATACACAGCAACAGCAAAGCTGTTCTATGAAGAATTGTGAATGACTTAGCTATTCTCAGCAATACAATAATCCAAGAAAATCCCAAAGGACTAATGATGAAGCATACTTTCTGCTTCTAGAGAAAGAATTGATATTGTTCGAATACAGACTGAAGCAGGCTATTTTTTCACTTTCTTCCATTCTTTTTCTTTTATTGGAATCTTCTTGTACAAAATGACTAATATGGAAATGTTTTACATGCTTGCACACTTTTTTTTTGGTTTTTGGAGGGCAGTTGTAAGCCCAAAGTCACACGGCTAGTTAGTGTGTCAAGTGTCTGAGGCCATATTTGAACTCAGGTCTTCCTGACTCCAGGGCCGGTGCTCTACTCACTACACCACCTAGCCGCCCCTTGATTGCACATTTATAACCTACATCTAATTTCTTACAATTTCAGTGAGGAGTTAGGGAAGAAAGGGAGGGAGGGATAGAATTTGAAACTCAAAACTTAGAAAAAATAAATATTTAAAAATTGTTTTAACATGTAATTGGGGGAAAATAAAAAATAATTAAAAAACAACTTGCTCTACTTCCCTTCAGAGAATAGAATTAGGAGAAAAGGATGGGAGTTTCAGAGCCAGATTTTAGCTCATATAAAGAAAAACTTGCTAACAGAGGTATTTCAAAAGGAAAGGAGGGTATCTTTCATTCAAGGGAATGAAGATCCAAGAATGAGGGAGGACAAGGAGGGCAGGGCAGAAAGAGAGGGACTGAAGGAAAAGAGGGAGTTGGAAGACAGGGTTAAAAAGGCAAGTTGATAAAGAGGTAAATAAGAAGTAAGTGAGTCAAGGAAATTAGTTCTCTCAAAGAGCTAACAAAGGGACAAGATACTAAGAAAGGGTAAGGGTGGGAGACAGAAAGTATAGAGAGCAGGGAGAATTCTGCAGTGACCTGTTGTTATTGCTGCTGGGGTGTGGGAGGGAGGGCAGCTAGGTGGCTCAGTGAATAAAGTGCTGGGCATGAAGTCAGGAAGACTCATCTTCCTGAGTTCAAATCTGGCCTCAGACACTTACTAGTTGTGTAACCCTGGGCAAATCACTTAACCCTGTTTGCCTCAGTTTCCTTATCTGTCAAATGAGTTGGAGAAGGAAATGGGAAACCAGTCCAGTAACTTTGCCAAGGAAATCCCAAGTGGGGGTCAAGCAACAGCAAGAGATAGTAAGAGAAACCCCATTTAAAGTTACTGTGGACACTATAAAATACCTGCCAAAACAAACCCAGTACCTCTATGAACACAACTACAAAACACTTCTCACACAAATAAAAGCAG
>CM053596.1:178470408-178517399 GCA_028646575.1 Pseudocheirus occidentalis | reverse complement strand
CTATACAACCAGACGATTGTACGATGTGAAGGAGTTTGCAGATCCTATACGTGATTGTATGCCACCATGGGGGTGGGGTGGGGTGAGGGATGGGGAGGAAGGGGAGAAAAATCTATAACTGAAGTGACTATGGAACAGAATCTTGTAACCTAAAAGTAAACAAACAAGTTAATAAAAAAATATATTTAAAAAAAAAGAAGAATCAGACACGACTGAACAAGAAGGATTTCACTTGCAGAAATTATAGAGAACAGGAAGAATTGTGCAGTGACTTATATTGAGTGGCAAAAGGGCCCTTCTGTTTCATTATCGTCCTTTGTGTCTCCTCCCCTTTTCAGTCAAACTCCTTGAAAAATGTGCATACATTTGTTACTTCCACTTCCTTTCCTCTCACTCTTCAACCTTTCCAATCTCAGCACTTAACTGAAATTGCTTTTTCCACATTCACCAACTCTATATGGCCAAATATGATGCCCTTTTCTCAATCCATATCCCTCTGCATCTGTTTCCTGCATTTGACACTTTGGACCAGCCTCTCCTTCGGAATACTCTTCCTTCTCTGAATTTTACAATACTACTTTTTGCCCAGTTCTGCTCCAACCTGTCTAAACACTTTGTCATTATCTTTTCCCGGCTCATCATTCATATCATACTCTTTAACTACAGATGGATAAATGGAGCAGTCTTGGGTTCTCTCTTCTTTCCTTTTTACTTCCTTTCTCTTGGTGACCTCATTAGCTCCTCTGGGTTTGCCATCTTTATGCTAATAACCCAGATTAACATATCAAGTCCTAATCCAGAGGTTGGGAACCTAAAATCTCAAGGCTGTATGTGCCCTTCTAGGTTCCTGGGTGTGGCCTTTTGAGGAGTTCAAGTTTTACAGAACAAATTCTTTTATTAAGGGTATTTGTTCTGTGAAGTTTGGATTCAGTCAAAGGGCAGAGGACCTAGAGGGCCACATGTAGCCTCAAGGCTGCAGGCTCCCCACCCCTGTGTGACCCAAACAGCAATCCTATGTTACCAATTGCCTACTGGATATTTTAAACTGGGTGTCTTAGAGACACCTCAAACTCAAGGTGTCCAAAACAAAATTAATTATGTGTTTCTTAAAATCCATCCCTCTTTCACACTTCCCTGTTTTGTTCAAAACCTCCAAAGCTCTAGTCTCCTAGGTTCACAATATAGGCATTATCCTTGACTCCATACTGTCTCTTAGCCCATATATCCAGTAAATTGCCAAATCTTGTGGTTTCTACTTCTATAAGAGCTCTCACATCCTGTCCCTACTCAGATACTTAATATATTATTAGTTCAAACCCTCATCCCATCTCATTGAAATGGACTCTTAATTGATCTCCATACCTCAAGTTTCTCCCCATGCCAGTCCATCTTACATACTGATGCCAACTAATCTTCTTTAAGCTCAGATCTGACCACATAACTCCCCTACTCGATCACTTCCCATGGCTCTCTATTGCCTCTAAGATAAAATTTAAAGTTTTTTAGTTTTTAAATCACTTCGTATCTTATCTTCCTAGCTTCTTTGTACTTTACTCTCCCTCCCACACTGTACAATTCAAGTTAACTGGCCTTTTTTTCTGTTGCTGTCCCCTAGCATTCTATCATCCCTCTCCATGCCTTTTCACTGGCCATCCCCCATACCTCATAGACTCCTCATTCTTCAAGATGAAGCTCAAACACCACCTTCTATATGTAGTCTTTCCAGACCACTATAAGTACTAGTGCCCAAAGTATGTTGTATTTAATTACTTGGCATTTATTCTTTAAATATTTATTACACATGTACTTATATATGAACTTATTGTCTTTCATAGAATATAAGCTTCTCCAGAATAAGGAGTATTGCATTCTTTGTTTTTGTTTCTGCAGTGCCTAGTACAACTCCTGGCACCCTGAAAATGATTAATAAATGTTTGTTAATAGAATATTTGTTCATATTTCTTTTAAAAATTTTAATATTTTATTTTTCCAACTACATGTAAAAATAATTTTTAGCATAATTAAAAAAATTTGAGCTCCAAATTCTTTCCTTCCACTTCCCCTTTCTTGAGAAGGCAAGCTATTCAATATATACATGTGCAGTCATGCAAAACATATTTCCATATTAATGTTGCAAATGAAAATACAGGCCAAAAAGCCCCCAAGAAAAATAAAGTTTAAAAAGTATGTCTTAATCTGTATTTAGACTTTATCAGTTATTTCTTTGGAAGTGGATAACATTTTCCAACCTAAGTTTTTCAGGATTGTTTTGTATTACTGTATTGCTGAGAATAGCTAAGTTATTCACAGTTGATCTTTGTACAATATTGCTATTACTGTGTACAATGTTCTCCTGGTTCTCTTCACCTTACTTTGCATCAGTTCATATACATCTTCCCAGGTTTTTCTGAAAATATTTTGTTCACAATTTCTTATAGTACAATAATAATCCATCAAAATCATATACCACAACTTGTTCAGCATCCCCTCAATTTCCAGTTCTTTGCTACCACAAAAAGAGTTGCGATAGATATTTTTGTATATATAGGTTCTTTTGTTTTCATTACTTTGTGGTATAGACCTAGTAGTGGTATTGCTGGGTCAAAGGGGATGCAAAGTTTGATTACCCTTTGGGCCTAGTTCCAAATTGCTTTCCAGAATGGCTGGATCAGTTTACAAGTCCACCAACAGGGCATTAGTGTTCCAATTTTTCAACATCCCCTCCAACATTTGTCATTTTCCTTTTGTGTCATATTAGCCAAAATCTGATAGGTGTAACGTGGTACCTCAAAACTGTTTTATTTGTATTTCTCTAATCAATAGTGATTTAAAGCATTTTTTCTGTTATAACTATACATAGCTTTGATTTCTTCTTCTAAAAACTTCCTGTTTGCCTCCTTTGACCACTTGTCAATTGGGAAATGACTCATATTCTTATAAATTTAACTCAGTTCTCTATATATTTGAAAAATGAAGCCTTTATCAGAGAAACTTGTAATGCTACCCTCCTCTCTCCCCTCCTCACACAAGTTTTCTGCTTCTAATCTTGGCTGCACTGAATTTGCGCAAAACCTTTTAAATTTTAATGTAATCAAAATTATCTATTTCATATCCTATGATGCTCTGTAGTTCTTGTTTGATTATAAATTCTTCCCTTGTCCATAGACCTGATAGGTAAACTATTCCATGCTCTCCAAATTTGCTTATGATATTTTATATCTAAATCATGTATTTTATATCTAAATTTGCTTATGATAGTTTATATCTAAATCATGTATTCATTTTGGTTTTATCTTGGTTTATGGTGTGAGATGTTGGTCTACACTTAGTTTCTGTCAAACTGCTTCCTAGTTTCCTCAGTAGCTTTTGTCAAAAAGTTAGTTCTTGGGGAAGCTAGGTGGTGCAGTGAATAGGGTACTGGTCCTAGAGTCAGGAGAACCTGAGTTCAAATCTGGCCTCAGACACTTAACACAAAAACTAGCCATGCGACCTTGGGCAAGTCACTTAACCCCAACTGCCCTCCAAAAAGCCAAAAAAAGTGGTTACATTGTAGAAGAAAAAATAGAAGAACACTAAAAAATCCAAGAAAGAATCTAGCAGGGAAACCCATGACTTTAGATATATAAAGTTACAAAATGTGGGTAACAAGAATGATGACCAGGAGTACCATTATACATTAAGAAGCAATTTGGAATTATATTATGAAAGAAAATATATTTACATGCTCTTTGAATCAGAGATTCCACTGTTTGGCTTATATCTCAAAGAGGCAAATGATGAAAAGAGAAAGGTTCTATTTACACCAAAGTGTTTATAGGAGCATTTTGTTTGTGTGGTAGCAAAGAAGTAGAAACAAAACAGATGTTCACTGATTGATGACTGGCTCATTCAATGGATGCAATAAAATATCCATGTGCTCTAAGAAGTAATGAATATGATTGATGCAGGGAAGTATGAGAAAACTTACATAAACTGATGAAAAGTAACATAAGTAGAAACAGAAAAACAATACATAGAATGTAAATGGAAAGAACAGCACAATAATCTATAAAGTCATAATGACCAAGATTGGACCCAAAGAAGAGATATAAGAATTTACCATTTGTTCTTCTTTCACAAAATTGCACTAAGGATATGGACACTATATATAGAGTCAGACTTGGCTGACTTGTTGGTTAGTTTTACTGATCTGTTTTTTCCATCTTTGTTATTCTTATAAAGGATGGCTTTTTGAGAAAGAGAGGAAGGAGAGAAATGTTGGGAAATGTGGATGATATGAAAACAAAAGCTACTGATATATTAAAAGAAGAGATACTTCTATGAGAATAACAAGGAATCAGATAGGTAGCAGTGTAGAGAACATTATGGTAAAAATATGCTGAGGTAGGAAGAGAAGTGATAATTGTCATTGGAGAATATTACAAACCAAAAAGAGAAATTAGATAAGGAATGTGGGAAGCAGATGACAAACTGAGCATGGTTTAGAAGTAAACAGGGATTTCAGTAGAGCCAATATTTTCTGGATCTCTTCCTTTTCCTGCCCAAAGCAGAGCTGCAAATAATTTTGAATTTCATTAATGATAGTTTCCTTCTCCAGAAAGTAGAGGAACTAACAAGGGAAAGATATCATGTTCACCAGCAAGAAGGAACAAGTTGTTGGAGATGAAATGAAGGGATCTTTGGGAGGTGATAACCACACTTTAGAAATTGTGATAGAAAAGAAGAAATTTGGGCGTAGTCAGACATGTACTCTTGTATTTGCAGAGAGTAAATTTCAAATAGAAAGAATAAGTAGAATTCCATGGATTAAAATTTTGCTGTGGAGTTAATATAGAAGGATTGGGAAACTTTCAGGAATGAGATGCTGAAAATACAAGAAATAACAAGGAAGAAGAAAATAGGTCCACACAGATACATAAGGAACTTACAAAACAACTTAGATTTTTAAAAAGGTATAAAGAGAAGTTAGAAACAAGTGAATATATTGGAGGATGAGTATAAACGAGTGTGTCTGAGGAAAAGGACCCATACATATAAAATATTTAAAGCAACCCCTTTCACAGAGGCAAAGAATAGGAAGGAGAGGGGGTGTCCATCAGTTAGAGAATGACTAAATGAACTATGGTATATAAATGTGTTGGGATATTATTGGGCTGTAAAAAATGTTGAAAGAGTCAGTTTCAGAGAATCTTGAGAATTGTATAAACTGATGCAGAGTGAAATGAGCAGAATTAGAAAAATTTACACAATAACAACAATATCATAAAGTCAGAGATAATAGACTCAGAATATAGATTGAGACATAGATGTGCACACATATATGTATATATATATATACACACACACATGTATATGGAGAGAGAGAGAGAGAAAGAGAGAGGGAGAGAGAGAGAGAAAGAGAACGAGAAAGAGAGAGAGAGCAAGAAAGAGAGAGAGAGAGAGAAAGAGAGAGAGAAAGAGAGAGAGAGAGAGAGAGAGAGAGAGAGAGAGAGAGAGCCCAATGTGGGGATTTGTTTTGCTTTACATGTTTGTAAGAGGAGTTATATTTTTATTTCTTTCTCAGTGCATGGATGAGAGGTGAAGAAGGGGAGGTGTAAGGGAGAGAATATAAGAATTTCATTTACTGAAAAAAATAATTAAAGTAAATGTTTGAGTCAGTACAATAAAGACATTGTCAGTAGTGTAAAAATTCAGAATAAGCTGAGGCAGGCAAGGAATGCTAAGGATAACCAAAAAAATAAGGGTTTTTTAAAAAGCTATATTAAAGAAACTGTCTAGGTCTATGAGGTTTTTTTTTACTTGTTTATTTACTTTTAGTTTACAAGATTCAGTTACAGAATCACTTGAGTTTCAGATTTTCTCCCCTCCCTTTTCCCCTCCCCCGCCATGGTAGTGTACCATCATGTATGGAATCTGCAAACACTTTCACATTCTACAATAGTCTGGTTGTGTAGAAGCGTTGTAAGCAATGGAGCAAATAATGGGGGGGGGGGAAAGAAACAAAACCAAACATGGAAAAGAACAATAGCATGTGTTGTTTCAGTCTCCATTTAAACTGTGGTCTTTCTAGATCTTTCTCTGAGTGTAGATATCTCCTTCCATTCTGAGTCTTGTAGAGTTGTCTTTTAACTGCGTTGCTGAGAGGAGTCCAATTTATCAAGGTTGGTTGTCACACATATGATGTATCTGTGACTGTGTACAAATTTGTCCTGGTTCTGCTCTTCTCACTTAGCATCAGTTCATATAAGCCTCTCCAGGTAATTATGAAGTCCATCTCCTTCCCATTTCTTATAGCACAATAGTATTCCATTAGATTCATATACCATAACTTGTTTAGCCATTCCCCAATTGATGGGCATCCCCTAAGTTTCCAGTTTTTTGCCACCACAAAGAGAGCTGCAATAAATATTTTTGTACATATGAGTCCTTTTCCCACTTTTATGATCTCTTTGGGCCACAACCCCAAAAGTGGTATTATTGGGTCAAATGTAGGACTATGAGTTTTAAAGAAGGTTCTGACCTGCATTGGTAGGGGAAGTTTCCTCACCTGGGATTTCTCTATATCAATGGAATTATAAGTCTAGCCCCCTATCCCTAAATTGGGGAAAAGGGAGGATAAATTAAAGAAGGGATAAGACTATTGCTCAGGGTAAACAGAACAATAAGAATACCTAATGCTTATCTAGTGCTTTAAATGTTTACAAAACATTTTACATGCATTATTTGACTTGACCCTCCTTACAACCCCTTGAGACAGTGGATTTCATGATACCCATTTTATAGATCTGGAAATTGAGGCTCAAAAAGATGAAATGACCTGTCCATGGTCACACAGCTAGTAAATATCAGAAGTAGGAGGTGTGTCTAGGTCCTTCTGATTTCAAGTTTAATGTTGTATCTACTATATTGTGTTCATGAGCCTCCTAGAAGAGAGAAGGCAGGGCTACTCAACTGATTTTGCTTCTTCTTTCTCTGCCATGGAAAATGACTTTTTACATGGAGAGAACTAATCATAAATGGCTAATAGGAACTTGATATCTAACTTGAGGAGGGAAGCAGGAAGAGAAACTCTAACTCCTCTTGATGAGTCTGAGTCACCAGACCCAGATAAAGTATGAGTCTTCCTGACTTCAGACCCAACACTATATCTACTTCACCACCGATTTTGAGTAGGGTCTAGGGACTAAGTTCATGATTAATCAGAAATATGCTTTAGGAAGATTAATCTGGTAGTGGTATGTAAGGTGAATGAAAAGAAAGATTAAAAGCAGGGAGATCATTAGGCAGTGATTATAATAGTTCAGGCTAGAAGAAAAGGATAAAATACGGGGGTAGTGTGGGAAACAAATTGTGTAAGAATCATCAGGTAGAAAAAAATCCATGAGACTTGAAGAAAGGGTAGTGGAAGACTCAAAGGTAATAGAACATATTAGACTAGCTTTTAAGCTTGGGGGATTGGGGAAGTGATAGACTGAAAAAAATGTGGAAGGTCAGCTGGTTTGGAAAGGATGATAAACTGGTTCATTATTACATGTATTTAGAGGAACTACAGGGCAGCTAGATGGTGCAGTAGATAGAGTGCTGAGCCTGGAATCAGGGAGATTTATTGTCCTGAGTTCAAATGTGGCCTCAAGACATTTATTAGCTGTGTGACCCTGGGCAAGTCACTTAACCCTCTTTGCATCAATCTTCTCATCTTTAAAATGAGCCAGAGAAGGAAGTGGCAAACTACTACAGTAACTTTGTTAAGAAAACTCCAAACAGGGTCAAGAAGAGTCAGACACAACTGAAATGCTTCAACAACAAAAAAGAGGAATCATAATAAAATCACATTCCTTGAACATTCCTTACCAAAAAGACTTTATAAACTAGTATTAGTCTATATACATTGTGCTAATGGTGTTGTACATAGAACACAGGATTTGGAATAAGATGGCCTGGGTTCAAATCCTGGATTTGCTGTTTAATAGCTGTTTAACCTTGGGCTAGTCACTTATTCTCTTTGGCTACATTTTCTTCACCTATAGAGTGAGGCTTCCTAGTTTAAATCTATGATCCTGACTCAACCATGCTCAAAACCATAGGGTTATATTTGAATCTTTCCACTTCCCACAGGGACACATCGCTAATACAGCAAATATAATTCTGTATGATTTACTTATACAAAAAATAGCCATCCTATTACTGCCAATTCCTCCATACTGTGAAGAGATCTTGCTGGGTATTTTTAAAATTATATTTCTAATATGAAATTGAGTCAATTTTAATTCATGAGGTCAGTTTCCTAGGAATTGTCACCTTGGGAATTTAGAACCTCCAGCACAGAGAATGGTCCCCCATTGTTGTTGTTGATGGGTCATTTGGGGTGTTTGTAGAAGGTGATTTATTGTAGGATTGCATGGAGGAAGAAGGGTAGGGTAGACTTCTACTTCATTGGAAACACGCCTTCCATTCATTCAACAACCAAATATTAAGGAAAACTGAAAGGTAGAATTGAAGAGACAGACAATTTCCGATCAATGAAAATGCACACAGTGGGGAGATGGAGGGTCTTGTGTAAGTAATAGTAAGGAGGCCAAGGGCCTTGGATCTCTGAGTAAGGGGAGGGAAGTAGGGTAGAGTAAACCAGGAAAGGTAGGAAGGAGTCAAGCTGTGAAGGACTTTAAAAGCCAAACAGCACATTTTATATATGATCTTAGAAATATCAAGGAGCCACTGGAGTTTACTATCAGTCCTGTGCTTTATTTAGATCAATCTGACAGTTGATTGGAGGATAAACTGGAGAGGGAAGAGACCTGAGAGAGGGACATTGACCAGAGGGCTATGAAATAGTCCAGGTGTGAGTTGATGAGGGCCTTCACCAGAGTGCTGGCAGTGCCAGAGGAGAGAAAAGGGGGATAGACAAGAGACAGAATAAAGATGGAACCCCTAACACTTGTCAACTGATTGGGTATGGACAGTGAAAGTGAGAAAATGAGTCCTGTTACTGTCTGAAGGACACTTTGAATGATAGAATGTTTGAAGCAGAAGAAGGCTTAGCCATCATCTATCTAAATTCAAAATTTACAACTGGAAAGAAAATTTCAAGATATTTAAATCTAATCTAGGCTTATTACATCTAAGGTGCAGCTTTATGAAATGGTTTACTTGAGATTACCCAGCTAGCAAGCTGCTGAGCTAGGACTTGAGCCCATCTCTCCTGGCCCATTGTTCATTCTACTGTGGTGGATGCATTTCTGAGGATCAGCTTCAAGTTGGTCATTGATTGCTGCCCTCCTGGAGTTTACAATCTAAAGCATACAACCAAGATTCTCACCCAAGAACATAAGGCTTTAGAGACTCAGACCACACTGTCTTTACTGAATAAGCACATTACATGGGAAATCAAACCAATTCTGCATGCTGGGTAGAGACAAAGGTACAAATGTACTCTGTGGGGAAGAGAATGAAGAATTAATAATGGAAGTATAAATTCAAAAAGGGAGTGGGTGAGTGTGTGTAGGTGTACGTCTGTGTATTCTAGATGAGGAAACCAAAATATTTACTGTTACATCAGGAGGCATTCATGGAGAAGTTTCTGGTAGCTGTTTTAGGCATATTTAAAACGCCGCAATCCAGTGGGCAATCTGGATGGTACTAATGATATAACAGTGGAGACTTGTGACTGACCGTAGGTTTCAGATTTTGGGAGTGACCAGAAGTTGCCACCATCTGATGACTGCTGATGGATCTGTGTGAAGAGGTGGAGGAGGGGAGTAAAAATCTACTTCCTAACAGACAGGTGCTTAAAAACCCAGGTCATCCTTACCTTTGGCACCCTTCGTGTGGTCTCAGCAGCTAAGCTAAGGATTAAATCACTGCAGAGGCCAAATTACACTTTTCTTTCAAGAGGGTGTCTCCAACAGGCCAGGGCTGAGGCACAGAGACACAGTGACAGGGACTGCCTGTCAGTATTGTTGCCCATATTGTATCTGTTCTGCTGATGGAGAACTTGGGTCTCTAGAGCAGTCAAGCCAACAACTTTCATAGGTATTGTCACATTCACACTCTCCTTCCATCTGGCCCCAGCTGTTTCAAAAATTCACGAAGCAGCTCTTCCACTCTCAAAGAATAATGTCCTGCCAAGATTTATATTCTGAACTTTGCTGTCAGCAAATCCAAAATATGTAACTCTGTGACGGTGAGATACTCTTGGGACATTATCTTTTCTTTGGAAGTTCCTAATGTGATAAACAAAAGGAACTTGGACTAATGATCTTGGAACTTGGTAAATGATCCAGGAGCTTGATGTTGCTCCTTTAAAACTGTATATATTTTTTTAAAAGTTACATTTAATTCTAAATCATCACAACTTACATTTATGTAGGGCTTTAAAGTTTGCAAAACACTTTACACACATAATCTCATTTGAACCTCACTACGAACCTGTGAGATCGGTAATAGAGGCACCATTATTCCCATTTTACAATGAGTAAGCTGAGGTTCAGAGAATCCAAGTGATTGCCTGCCTAAGTCACACAGCTTGGAAGATCCAGAGAGGTCTTTATGAGAGTTAAACCAAGGTCCTTCTGACTCTGAAGCCTAAACGTTATCCTTTATGCTATGATGCTTCTCAAATGAAAAAAAATTCCTGGAAATTGACTCATTATAGTTTGGACATAGAGTGCTATAGAACCCAGATGAGATGTAGTCCTATAATTCATGGGACAAGGTCAGAAAATGTTAGCCTCTGAAAATGAGACCAAGTCAATATAAAATGTATGAGCTTAGTCGTCAGCAGAAATTTGTCCAAGAAATATTCCACTCTGAGAGATTTTTTGTAAATGTGACTGACGAGGTTTAGGTATTTTCTCCAATCTCATCCCAAAAATGTGCCTATCATAATATAAGCTATGGCGTAATTAATTGTAATTCAATGTTTTGCAGGTCTGCATATGTATAACAAATATAAAATTGCTTGCATTCTTAAGGAGGAGGAAGAGGAATGAGAAGAGAGAATCTAGATCTTAAAATTTTAAAAAACAAATGTTAAAAAGTTTTGTTTACATGTTTTTGAGAAAAAAATTAAATGTAATTGTGATTCAAGATTGTGATGTCATAATCTGGAAGCTTTGAGACTGATAAGGAACATTGAGAAGAATGTTGGCTAGTAAGGAGTCATGTCTGTGTTTCTCTGTCACTGACTATGGGGACTGATTTGCCCAAAATTTGGCAAGTAGTATATTTACTGACCGTGGAGAAGGAACCATGAGATATTATGATCTTACCCTTTAAGACTATACAGAGCTCTTTGTTTTGCCTCTGTTCACAAAGATACTTTCAAATTTCCATCTGATTTTAAAATATCTTTTTTTTAATTGAGAAGAGAATGATATGAACAGCCAGCATGAGTATTCTGGTCCTTTCTTAGTTATAGTTCTCATTGGGAATTCATAAAATGCTTTCTTGTTTATAGACTAGTCTCTCATGAGTTTGGTCAAAAAGAAACATTCCCCAAGAGCCTGATCATCCTTGATAAAATTAAGTTCCTATACACATAACAATATGTTTCATTTTTGTCTTCATATGCTTAGTGCCTAGCAGAATGACTTGTACATAATAAATACTTAATCTTTGTTGAACTGAAGAGAATGAAGTGGTAGCTAGACAGCATAATGAGTAGAGCCCTGGACTTGGAGTCAGGAAGACCTGTATTCAAATACTGCTTCAGACACTTAATTAGCTGTATTACCATGAACAAGTCACCTAACTTTTCTGTGCCTCAGTTTCCTCATCTGTAGAATAAGAGAGTGAACTCAATAGCCCCTAAGGTCTCCTCCAAGTCTAAATCTATGATCCCATGAGTACAGAATTGGGAACCAGACCCTGAATCATGTGACCCCATCAGAGTGCTTGAAACAGAGGATTTATCTCTAAGCATCTCAACTCCAATGCTAGTAAATTTACTGAATTTTTATAATCTTCAATAAGATAGATTTCTTTTTTTTTTTGCCTTTTTTTTTGGAGGGCAGTTGGGGTTAAGTGACTTGCCCAAGGTCACACGGCTAGTTTTTGTGTTAAGTGTCTGAGGCCGGATTTGAACTCAGGTCCTCCTGACTCCAGGGCCGGGGCTCTATTCACTGCCCCACCTAGCCGCCCCAATAAGATAGATTTCTTTGGGAGAAAGACAAAAGTCTTCTAGGTACTTTAATTTTTCTCTGTTTACGTTGAGAATTCTGAGGCTAACAATGTGTTAGCTTTGGCTAGTCCAAAGAAATCTGTAGGCTAACCGTTTTTTTTCTTGTTTCTCAATGGACTTCCTCTTCCTGTTAAAGCCTACTTAAACAGTATTCAAACAGATGTGCATATAGAGGTCAGAGGCAGTTTAGTAGCACCACAGGGGATGTCCCCCTGGGCATTAGGGGACTTCTGAGCAGGAGGAGTGAAGTGTGTAGTAACCATTGGAAGCTTCCAGCTGAGTTATGTTGTTGTTACTTCTACAGGAGGAAAAATGCAAAATCAACCTTTTCTCATATTGAAATTTCCCCTTGTTTCTTTCTCAGATGACGCTTGGCCCCTCCCATGGATATGATCCCTGTACCTCTTCTCAGATAGCAGACAAGGTAGCCAACAGGAGGCTTCCTTCAAAGCAAATGCTACAGCCACTCTAGGGACATATGGCTAAAACAATAAAACATCTACTCTCTCTTCAAAGGACCCAGTAATCAGCTACCCTCCACTGAACAGGTGTCTGTGATCCCAAATCTCACTAGTGCTTGTAACTTGCCTCTTCCTAGAATTAGTAAACTAAAATATTGCCGCAATCTTTAAGGGGTGTACAATTATTAAAGAATTTTGAGGAAGAACTAAAAAAGCTTTTAAAAAAAGATCTCATTCTCCCTCCTCCCCAACACGCCCCTTTTTTGAGTCAGTAGTGAAATGACAAGGACAGGTTCCAGATTCATTGCTTTCCTTTACTATTTCAAGTATTTAGAGCCTATCTTTTGCAGATAATAAAAAATATCTGGCATTGAGTAGTGTGCAAATGGAGAGGGTGTAGCTTTTAACAAAGAACAAACCACATAAAGATGGCTGAAAACCTAACTCAGTTGAGGAAATATGGGAAATGCAAGTATATGGCAGCTGTATAGTTATGGGTTTGTAAGAATAATGCTGATTTGCTTACAATGACTATGGGAAACACCTGGGCATCCACATATAGAATGCCTAGCACATAATAGGTACCTAAATACTTTCTGATTGATTTAGCATCACAGTCCTTTGAGGTCTAAAAGGAGATTTCCCACAGTAAAACACAGCCACATAAATGTCAGATACTGCATAAATATTTGAATATTTATAGGGGGAATAATAGCACAGAGGAGGCAGCAAAAATAACTCTAGTCAACTAGAATAACCCTAGCTTGTTTCAACGAGATAATTCTTAATGGTTGCTGCTGCTATTGCCACCCATGAATTGTAGATGTTCTGGAGAAGTCCTTTGTATGGGCTATCTTACAGCCACTCTTGGGAACCTTACCCTTGGTTGCAATGATGTCCAGGTGACCAGCATTGAAGGGGATGCCATGAGTAGATATATGGGTATTCTTTAGATGCAGGTGACTGGTAAAAATTTGGCAGTTGTAGCAATCCATGGAAGTCTTTTCCCTAACACTGACCCCAACTATGATTTACCTGTAGGCTTTGGGGGAGGGGTAAGGTGACAACCTTATAATAAGTTCAATTCTATTTACTGATGCCAGAGCCTTGCCCACTTGGTGTTTAAAAAGTGTTGGTTGAAATGAATTGAATTACATTGATGTAGGTTTTTCCATTATTTTGAAGGCATCAAATAGACAAAGTCCTCCATGTAAGCAAATAAGGAGCAATGAATTTAGGATTTTCCCCACACAATCATTTGAGGGGGAACTTATACACCCTTCAAAGTCTGACATAATTAAGGTCAATATTTAAACTGCACTTAATACTTCTCACCAGTTTATAAGACAGAAAGGTACTGGCTTTTGGGAGAGTAGCTATAATTAGTTGAAAGTGGCCTGGTTGTGGATAGAACACTTAGTGTCAGAAAGACCTGGGTTTCAAATCCCACCTCTGTCACTTAAATGTGGGTTCCTGGGCAAATCACTTAACCTCAATGTGCTTTAGGCAGTTCTCTGTGATATATCTATGAAGTCATAAGGATTGGGATATGAGGAAATGACTTTGGATAAACTTCCAGTGTTCTTATCACACATTTAACTTTGTTTACAATTATTTTTTTCCTACTTCCATAAACTTTGACCTGATTTACTTTTCCTTCTTAAAATTTCACTTATAAAATTACTATAAAGTTCTTGTGCTAGTAAAAGATTTGTTTTTCTCCAAAAGAATATAATCTGTACCTTACTGAAGATTCCATAAATTCAAACATTTTATTAGCATTAGAGTTGAAAAGCTTAGAGATAGAAGTTGACTTCTTTATGTGATTGGTGGCATTCCCGATGACTGTGGAGTGGCTCTAAACAAAGGGCTGGTTGTAGATTACAAGGCATTGTATACATGTGAGCTGGACTTACTTTGATAGCTGGACATACCCATGTTCTCACTCCTGTTGGGATTCCCTCTGCAAGTGCATATGGCAAACCATCTCTATTTTCTCCTTCCCTTTTCTACTTCTTTGAGTTCTCCACAGAGGAGGAACCCCTTTGATTCCCGCAATATTTTGTGGATGCCAGTATAGCACTTGGGGACCTCCCAATTGCTACATGACCAGATTACCTCCTTTCCTCCTCGAACTTGTCCTTGATGATGTAAATGATCACTGGTAACATTTAGCAGCCAACTTATAAACAAAACATGCACAGAACCAAAATAGTAATAATAAATTGAAACTACCTTTAATTACAATTCAGTTAACTGATCCAGCAAGTTAGAAACTGATTGAACGGTCATTTTAACGATGGATGGATGTGCACTTAGAATTTTCATGTGAAGGAATTTAAAAACATTTCTGTTATAAACTTTTATATAACTAGGCAAGTGGCAGGTAAGGTTGCTCTGGCGTTACAAACTGAATCACAAAGGAGGGGGAACAATTTGTCTTATGCATCTGACAAATCAGTGGCAATAGAATTGTGTCTCTGCCTTCAGCTCATTAAAGATTGGGATGGGCCTGGTTTCCTATTCAAGACAGAATCAGTTCTGCCCCTCCCACCCCATCTTTTGCTGTCTGCTTGGAAATCAAAGTTTTAAGAGCCATTCAGAAGTTGAAGGAAGTAATGTGGAAGTGGTCAGCAGAGATTTATTAGATCTGTTTCTGTTGTCATTATAACTTCACATGTACCAGACATGTGAAAATTTGTCAGTCTTCTCTTATCTTAAAAAGTATTTCTGATTTGTTGTAATTGAAGGATAGTCTATGAACTCTGAATGTAATAGGCTTTATTGTAGACAGAATAGAGACTTGTCAAAAGGGAAGGAGACGTTGTTCAATTGGGTTAACACCTAAGTCTGCAAAAAGAACGGTTGTGTTCTAAGATGGCAGATATGCTTTGGAAATAAAATGGTCTTCCTATACTGGACTTGCGAATTGCCATTTAATGGTTCCATCAAAAATGGTAATCAAAAAATAGGTCAATTTGAAAAATCAGCCAGGAATATGAGCAAATGTGTGTACCACTGAGGTCTGGATTTCAGCCCTGTGTATTTACAGCAACATAACTAACAGGTTTCTCTGCCATTTTTTGACTAATGATGTAAGTTGGAGTGCCTTCGATGACTCATTCATCTTGACAAGTGTTTATCTTATGTACATTCTACATTTTAATAAAGGGTACTTTTTCCACAATGTAGATGGAGAATTGCCTCAAAATGTGGCTAATTTGTCATTGGATCTTGAAAACATTTTAATTATATATTGCCTTTTAAAAAGCTGAAATGAAAATCCAAGATAAAGACACTAATATAAAACCCATCTTGCAGTTAGCTGTCCACTCTAGCAGAAAGTGATTTGTTTTTCCTGCTCCCAATTTTTTTCCTCTCCACATGATGAAGACAGTATCATCGATTAGGTTTTTCACTTTAACTTCTCGTAATATTTCCAGACTTGACTACTTGGCAAAGACAATTGAGACAGATTTCTTTATTTTCTCCTCTGGCCTAAAACTCCAAACCCCCACTTCCCAAACTGTTACCACCGAAGAGTTTATTAAATGGCTGAAAAAGACAGCTGGTCCCACCATCTGTTAAAATTTTTCAGGGGCCAAATGAAACAGGTTACACCTTTAGCCATGCCAAGTCTCCCAGTACCCCCTTCCTCTCACAGCCTGTGGAGGGCTAATCTGAATTTCACGCTCTGATTTTGCTCTTGCTAATGTCTGAGTTTCTTATATGTGATTCTCTAAGTTGCTTATATTCTCCTTTTTTTGTGTGTATGGTGACAAAAGTGATCCCCATATTTCCACCAAGCTCACTTGTCTTCAGCTGCCTCTGACCTACAGTTTTCACTGCAGCCTATACTGTAACTTGAAGGAAACCTACAGAGAGAGAGAAAAAAGAACTAATTTCTGACTTTCCAAGCCAGGGGGAAAACCAAAAGCACATTTCTCTTGTTTTGCAACCATTTTTCTATAAATGCTAATGGAGGTAATTCAAATTTTTGAACAAAGGCTTAGCTCCCAACACACTGCAGGTGTGAAGGGGTTGAAACAAAAGAGATGCTAACCCTAATGGTATTTCTTGTCATTAACAATTCTTTGATGTTCACACTGGAGGATCCCTTTTATCTTTTAGTTTTGCAGGCATCTTTGTTAACATGCAGTGCAATTGAATCTTTTTTTTTTTTTGCCTAGCCTTTTAAAGACATCTGCAAAATGTTTATGCTAACTTAAGTTTCCATTGCATCTTTTAGTAACACAGAGAAGTAAAATGAGATAAAGCTTGTAAGGTTATTATTAAAACATCAGAGTTCCTATCATTAAGCTAGAGGAGAAGATCAATATTAAAAAAAAAGAGCACTTAATGTTACTTTAATAAGTACGGGTTTCCTGTAACAGGGCTGCGGATTAACTTCCCTAGAACTGAAGTGATGTTTACCATGAATGAACCAAGCCAACGAGCTTGGAGGACGAGAAGAATTTGTTTTGCTTTTTGCTCTCTGCGCGCAGGATTGCAAATGTTTTGAATGTATTTGATCGATAATTTCCGGTATTAAATATGCTTTCCTAATAGAATATATTTAAGAACGTTTTATTTTAGAGGACTGGATAGCTCTGCCCTCTCTACCGCCAATCAGACAATGGCAGCCTGCCAGCCACACAGGCTGGAGGTGCAGTTTTTTCCGTCCATCTGTCCTTTCCAGGATTTAGTGGGGTAGGGAGATGAGGGGCAGGGGGCGGGAAGGAAAGAGAGGAGGAAACAAGAGATGAGATGACAGGGAGCAGTTCTCCGGCTTCTGAAAAGTTTAACTCCCTATAATGACAGAAGAATATAGGGAAGAGGCATTACTACATAATATAGGGTCCTAATCTATTCAGTGGGGGGTCGCTATCGCTGCAAAAAAAATGGCATATGTTTTAAACTCATATAGCCAAGTTAAGGTAGGTCTCTATTCCTTCATGTATTTTGCATTACACTGGGCAAAGCTGAAATGCTTATTCCGGATACTTCCAAATCAAGGATTCCAAACCTTTTGGGGATGTCATGGACCCTTCTGGCAATCTGGTGAAACCTCTGGGCCCTTTCTCAGAATGCTTTTAAATTTATAAAATGCATAGGGTTGATTACACACCAATAATGTTGAAGTAGTTTTCAACATATTTCAAAGATAAGTTCATAGACCTGAGGTCAAGAACTTCTACTCTAAATGATAAAACCCTTTCAGCCCCAGTTCCTACTGAAGATCTGCAATGCCGAGGTTGTTCATTTAAATAGTTAATCATCCTGCTACCATAAAGTATGTAGGTAGTTAAAATGTTGCCATCTTCAGTCTCCAACTTTCACTGAGTAAATTTTGCCAAATGGTACTATGAGGTTAGCCTATGTATCTCACAACTGAAATAGCCCTGGAAACTCCTACCACTTTATGAGGTTCCACTGAGAAAAATGGTAAATGTCAAGGAGAAGATGGAAGACAGGATAAAATACAAATTAATGTTAACAATAGGTCAATTTTATGTTTCCTTTTAATAATACTTAACAATTATTAGCACTTTTAGGGTGACTTTCATCTTCAAAGCACTTTAGGAATGTTAGCTAATTAACCACGAGGTAATCAAGCTAGATAAATAACACAGTACTGAATTTTTTCTGACTCCAGTTTATACAGTGAAAAATGTGGGTTGGGCAGGGCAGTTGTACTTATTTCTGTATAGAAATTGGTGGAAAATTGTAAACTCTTATGGAAAATGGGATAAATAGAGTCCTAGTTCTGAAGAGTGAATGTTACAAAAAAGTACATCCACATTTGGTGTGAATGAAAAGGTCCTGAAGGTGGTAGGAAAACTTTTTTCTTTTAATGTCTTTAGTACTGAGGAAACTAAATGAAAGGGGTCATCACCAGGGACTAAAATCACTGCTTTTGTGTCCAGTCCCAGAATGCACTAGCATGCTAAGATATTTTTTGTTAAAAAAATATACATTTACATCTCTTTCTGTAAATTTTCAGCCTTACTCAAGAATAAGGGAAACTCCACTCAAATAGTTGTATCTTTTTCAAATCAAGGGCTTGAGGAATTAGAGACTCCAACTTTAATCTCTGAATTCAGAAATTAAAGTGTGATAACAGAATAGGTTTTATAATTATGTAATAAAATTCTAAATGCAAATTATTTTTCATTAACTGACCTCTTCTTACTTTTCACTGTTTCTTAGTTTTATGTGCATACTATGCTAAAATAGGCATTTTGGAAAACATTCTCTAATGATTTTTATAAAATCAGACTCCAGTGTTTCTGTGAGCTTGTTCTCTTCAATGATGATCCCAACTCCATATTTGTCCATCCTCTGCAATAATTCTGGTCCATGTCCTCCTATAAATATACTGCCAGGATCCTTCCAACATGCTGGGGATCTTCTTGTTCACTTGCCATCGTGTGGATACCAGTGGAGGTGGACTGTCTGATGGACATCTCTCATTCGCTATGTAACTGGTCCATTTAAAAAATCCTGATCCTGTTTCTGTGATAACATTATATATACTACCTCTGCAGCTATCATCAAAGGGAGCCAATCATGTAGAGAAAAAGGTCCACAATCTCCATCCCCACCAACCAATCAATTTCCATTGCTAGGAAAGTGAGCCTCCAGACCCCTGCAAATAGTAGTGTCCCTTGGCCTTGTTTCCAGCACAGTGTTCTTTCAGTTGTTGTCCAAGAAAGCAAAGTGTGGAGAAGTGACCAGGTGACTATTTCAGCAAGGGCTGTATCCCTTGCCTCTCCAGCAGCCACAGCTACTAAAAACATGGTAAAGAAAGTTCTCTTCAAGTTCTTGGCTCTGTCAAATAAGCTAATATCAGAAAAGGATATGGTTTCATCAGTGGAAATGAGATGAAGAGAAGATGCATCACCATCTGCTTTGCACTGGATCCTAAGGACCACTGGACTTTCCATCTGCCTAGCAATTAAAATCTCTTGCTCTCTCCCACATGAAAATGTGAACTCCTTGAGAGCAGGGACTGTTTTGCTTTTTCATTTCTATCATCTGTGCTTGAGTAAGTGCTTAATAAATATTTTTAATCTTCATTCATAACTCCTCAATCTGTTGCAGACTGTTCATACTCACAATGCCCCCCTCTTCCTTGCCTTGTGGGTGATTCTCAACTTCAATTCTTTGGGGACTGTGTTTTCCATAGCTCGTAGCCATGAAATATCACTGGAAGAATATTGGTATTAAGAAAATGGACCTTTGTTTTTAGGGAGAAGTTTGGGATCACGAAAAAAGTATAATTTCCCAAAGTCAATCTAGTCTACTTTTCACCTCTTTTAAAATTCTGGGTCCAGCTCTTTGTTCACTGGCTGTTTCTATGAAATGTGGACTGATAGATAAGCTCCATTCCTGCCTTATATAGTCATATATAAGAAAGGAGAGAAGATTAAGATTAATATTAGATGGGATAGGGGGAAGGCCAGTCTGATTTTGTGAAAAGTTTGAACTGTAGGATATTAAAAAAATTTTTCTTTTTTGCTTTTTTTGGGGGGGAAGGGCAATTGGGGTTAAGTGACTTGCCCAAGGTCACATGCCTAGTAAGTGTTAAGTGTCTGAGGTCGGATTTGAGCTCAGGTCCTCCTGGCTCCAGGGCGGGTACTCTATTCACTGCATCATCTAGCCGCCCCATTGTAGGATATTTTCAAAGAAATAACTTTGTATTGCAGTTTATATACAACATAAAAATTACAAGCTTATATTCTAAATGAAGAGTCATAGTGAAATGAGGTCAGTTAATGAAAAGAAATTGTCATTTGCATTAGACCTCAATTATACAAAGTATCTTGACCTTTTAAGAATTAATTGATAGACTCATAAATTAAAGGAATATTGAAAGTACTCTTAATTTCTTAAGCCCTTGATTTGAAAAAGATACTGTATTGATATTTGAATGAATTTTCATTAGGCTGGACCTGAGATTTTATTGACATAAGGAACAGATGGTAAGTAAACTCCTGCTACCCATGTAGATCCTGAAGTTTACTTCAATTTACAAACTTGAGAGTTCTTGGAGAAATTGGGAGGTTAAATAATTTGCTCTAGGGGTGAGGGAAGGGTAGGGCAGGAATTCCAGGGGTGGGGAAACTGGGGCCTTGAGTCCACATGTGGCCCTCTAGGTCCTCAAGTATGGCCCTATTCAGTCAAAGGAGGACCTAGAGGGCCACATGTATCTTCGAGGCCACAGGTTCCCCACCCCTGAATTCTTAAACCAAGGTCTTACTGTCTTGAAGTCCAGCCCTTATCTATTATGTCATACTGCTTCTCTCACTCATTAATAAGACTTTGGAAATTCACAGAATGATCAATTTTTCTTCAATAAAAATTACGCAATTCTTATCTAAGTTATTGCAGATTCTAAAGGAGAGGAGTCCAAAATTTCAAGCCTTTACTTTACAGCAATTTTAAGATTCTGAACTTGTTTTTGGAAGTGATACCAAACCATCCAGATCAGAAGTGATAAAGGTACCCTGGATTCTCCATTCACTCAATGTCAGTCATGTTGTTCTTTGGAGAAATCGGGATGAATGGTGCAGTGTAGGATAAACATCCCAATGAATGATTTCACTATTCATCCAGATGTTTTGAAGTCAAGAAGATGTAGCATTGGTCTGGACAGCTGAAGAATAGCAAAAGATCACTAAATAGAAGTTGTAGCTGAATCAATTCCTGTCCAGGATATACTGAATCTGGTTTCTATAAATGTACTAGTGACATGCTGGTCTCTAGTGAACCAGTGCCTGCTGACAGATCACATATAAACTAAACTGTTATGGGAGAATTTTTAATCCGACTTTTCTCCAACCCCTCCCCACCCCCAGAGAAGAATTACACACTTAAATTGCCATGACATAACTTGATCAGCTGGCACTTACAATATGCTAGTTCAGAGTGAAGTGTTTCTATTATAAATTATTTTCTCCCCTCCCCAATGTTTTATGCCTAAGAATTCCCTGGTACTCTGGATTTTTCAAACTGCCTTAATGTAGTTGCCTTAATGTAGTTGTCATTGGTTTTCCTATTGGCTATACAGTCCTCAGACTGGTGGCTTTGTGGTGTTGGCTTTGTTTTTATTGAAAAAACCTGTTGTAAACTAAAAGTAAATAAATACACTAAAAAAATTAGAATAAAAAAAGAAGAAAATTACCTTGACATATAGCAAAAGTCCCCATATTTACCATGCGGGGTGGGGATGGGGGAGAGAGGATTATCTCTAGTACTTTTATACTGGATTTTAGAAAACATGGAAAAGCTTGTATGAAATAATGAGTAAAATGAGCATAACCAAGAGAATGTTGTATATAGTAACAGCAATATTGTTTGAAGAAGAACTGTGAACGGCTGAGCTATTCTGAGTACTATAAACACTCAAATCAATGGCCTGCAGAGGGAAAAAAACCTGATAAATACAAGTATGCGTAGAATGGTTTTACCATCTCTCTTTCTCTCTCTCTCTCCCCATCATCTATCTATCCATCCATTCATCTATACATCCATCTATCTATCTATCTATCTATCTATCTGTCTGTCTGTCTGTCTGTCTGTCTGTCTGTCTGTCTATCTATCTATCCATCCGTCCATCCGTCTATCTATCTATCTATCTATCTATCTGTCTGTCTGTCTGTCTGTCTATCTATCTTCATCATCATCATCAATCCATCTACCTATCTATCATCTATCTCTCTAGCCATCTATCTACCTATCTATCATCTATCTATCCATCTATCCATCCATCTATCTATCCATCTATCTATTATCTATCTATCTATCTTTCTATCTATCCATCTATCTGTCTATCTATCTATCTATCTATCTATCCATCTATCATCTATCTTTCTATCTATCCATCTATCCACCTATCATCTATCTATCTGCCTATCCATCTATCCATCTATCATCATCATCATCAATCATCATCATCATCATCATCAATCATCATCATCATCAATCCATCTACCTATCATCTGTCTCTCTCTCTCTACCTATCTATCATCTATCTCTCCATCTATCTATCTATCTATCATCTATCCATCCATCCATCTCTCTCTGTCTCTCTTTCTATCATATATCCATCCATCCATCTATCTATCTACACATACACACACAAACACACACACACACACACACACACATATATATGTCAAATGATGGCCTTTCTCTAGAAAGGGGTGGAGAGGGAAGGAGACATTTCAGAACTTAACATAAAACAAAAAAAAGAAATTAAAAAATAAAGCAAAAAATGCTTTTATAATAGAAAGGTTTTTATTCAGTTAAATAAGATTCTCGTTGCTTTAAAAATTAAATTTTTTTGTAGATCATTTAATTTTAGACCTGGAAGGGACTTTAGAGATTATCTATTCCAATAAGGGAGGAAAATGTAGGAGGACATTGCTGAGTGGGAAAAAAGCACCTTGAATTTGGAATCATATAGTGTGAGTTTGAATACCAGCTCAGTTAACTTACAAACTCTATGATCATTTAACTTTTGTGGATCCCAATTTCCTCATTAAGAGGCAATTATATATCAGAGCAGAAGAAATGCTGAGCTTAGAATGAGAAAGGCCTGAATTCAAATCCAGCCTGAGACACTTAGTAGCTATGTGATCCAGAGCAAGTAATTTAACCTGTTTGCCTCAGTTTCCACAACTGTAAAATAGGAATACCCCTACTTCACAGGGTTGTTATGAGAATCAAATAAGATAATATTTGCAAACATGCTTAAGACAGTGCCTTCCACATAGTAGCCACTATGTAAGTATTTGCTCCTTTCCCTTCCTTCTCTTCTTCATTTATATAATGATGGAGTTGGATAAGATCATTTCTCCATTCCCATCCAGCTCTAAATTTATGATCAGTAAACCAATTAATCTTTATTAAGTAACTATTATGCATTAGGAACTGGAGCTGAGGACTGAGGATACAAAGAAAGGTAAAAATATGCCTCCCTTTGAGGAGCTCACGATCTAGAAACTGGGGCAACACACAAGCAACTCTCTGAATGAGATCTGTGTAGGACACATTGGAGATAATCAACAGAGGGAAGGCACAGCATGAAGAGGGAGGGTAAGATTTTAGCTGGATTTGAAGGAAGCTGGGGAAGGCAGGAGGCAGAGAAGAGGTGGAAAAGAATTTCCAGGTGCTGAGATGAGGAAACCGTGAGGCTCAGAGAGCTTAGGGGACTTAACCAAGCAGAGTCTACATGTTTTGACTCCAAATCTAGAGTTCTTTCCATGAAAAAAGGGGGGAGGTTGTTTCTTTTTAAAAACTTTCTTGTGGACAAAGAGAATGATCAAAGGAGGTCTAAGGTGAATGGATTAACAGTAATGGAGGTCATCCTAAATGATTAAATGACTAACTCCTAAAATTCTTTTTTGCTTCTATTTACTTCTCCAAGAATATAAATTATCTTAATATTTCAAAAGAAAGAATTAAACCGGTTGGCAGAGAATGGAAACTCAAGGTAATAAGACGGCCAGGCATCAAGTACAATGAGCTCAAGTCTTCAGGCCTGGTGCTGAAAGAAGTGGCAGATGTGATTACCAAGCCATTCATTACCCATGATCTTTTAAAGAACATGGAGGCCCATGCCTGTAATCCTCACTGCTAATGGAGGCTGATGTGCGTAGACAGCTTGAAGACAGGAATTCTGAGCTTCATTAAGGCTGAAGCCAAGTGGGTTTCCACATGAAGGCACTCTAAACTTGAGGCGCTCCTGTTCCACCAACTAATTTTCCAACTAATTTTCATTGAGGACCTTCATTCAAGAAGTGCTTTAAGGGGTCACTAAGGAAATGAAGCAACTGTAGAAGGAGGTGGGTGAGATATGTAACAAGATGGAAGGAGAGCCACTAGATAGTTTGCATCCTGCATTGGACTCCATGAAATGTAAACTACAAAGAAACAAAACAAAACTTAAGAGGAAGACCTCATCCATATTGGATAGATCCTCTGTCGATGGAATGGATGGGAAGACAAAAACAAGAATCACACAAGATGATAAGACAAGGATATGACTTGCACAAAGGCAGTCAGAGCACTGGATCTGGAACAAGAAGACTTGAATCAACATATATAAAGTACATTGTAAACATTAATGGGCTAGCTATGTGCTAAATATTATTATTACCTGTTAATAATAATCATCATCATTATAACTAGCACTTTACAAATATCTTAGCTTATACTCACAACAACCCTGGAGGTAGATGCTATAATTATCATCATATTACAGACAAGGAAACTGAGGCACAGAGGAGTTAAATGATTTGGTCAGAATCACAAAGCTAGTAAGTCTAGGTCTGGGTCTAGTAAAGGTCTTTATACTCAAGTCCTCCCGACTCTAGGTTCAATGCTCTATTTACCACACCACTTGGGCTATGATGAGAGCCACAGTATTGATAATGAGAGTAGTAATGGTTCTACAATACTCTGGCCTGGGCAGACTACATCTAGGTAGCACACGGAGTTTAATCCTGGGTGCCACATTTTAGGAATGACATAGAGAAGCCAGAACAGCACATCCATAAGAGGACAGTCTATATGCTAAAAGAATAGGAAAATGGGCAGAGGTGTGCTGGAGCTGGCTCATACAGGTTTGTGAGAGCTAATAGTTAAATTCTCAGTGTTAACATTTATACTTTGAAAATCAGCAAATGCTACAAAGGAAGGCCTGATGTATTGCTTTATTGATTGTCTAGGCTTAAGAAAGTGATGGAAAAAATACTGATAAGGCAGATTAAACTTAAAAATATATCATAGGCATTTTTAAAAAAGAGAGCCTATTGTTAAACACTTACCAGCACATCTCTGAAGAACATGCCATATAAGGACTGGCTGAAAGAACTTGTATTAAATCTGGAGAAGGAAAGGTGTGGATCATATCCGTTTTTAGGTATTGAAGGATTTGGATCAGACTTGTTCTACTTGGCCCCAGAAGGCTAAAAACTAGGAGTAACATGTGACAGTGGCAGAGGCAGGAATTCAACTTGAAGTAAAGAGAAACTTTCCAAGAATTAGTCAGTCAATAAATACTTATTAAGTTCCTCTTTGTACCAGGCAATGTGCTAAGCCCTGGGCATACAAATTTGAAAAAGAAAGACAGTCCCTGCCCTTCAGGAGTTTACACTTTAAAGGGGGAGAGAAGACATAAAAGGAAATTGTAAAGGATGTGAGAGAGAAAGTGGCTAACCAAGGGGCAAGGCAGAGAAATCAGAGAAGTCCTGAAGCAGGGCAGCCAGGTGGGAAGCAAGAAGATGCTCAGCCATAGCAGAGAAGGATCACCAACAAGAATAGGCACTGAGAACGACTCCTGTGGAGTCAGCTGAGCCATACTTCCTTGCCATAACTCTTCCTAGTGATTTATCTGCTGAGCATCAGAGCTCTCGTGAGTTGAATGTGCATATTTTCTGTTTGTTTGGGGTTTTTTTGGAGGGTGGAAGGCAAGGCAATTGGGTTAAGCTCCTTGTCCAAGGTCACACAGCTACTAAGTGTGTCAAGCGTCTGAGACCATCCTCACTGCATATTTTCAAACAGAACCCGATGATTCTATTAGAGAGGATTCTTGGTCAGCAGCAAGCTGGACTGGATGGCCTTCTGGGTCCCTTTCATCCCTTGTATTTTATGATGCAAAGCCATGGTGCTATGGATGATAGCACAGTCAGATTTCTATATGAGCATAATGAAGTTCAATCTCCACATGCAAGATGATGGGGAACCTGCTTCTAAAAGGCATGATCATATGTAATAGACACCTTGCTTCTTGATTTGAAGCATTTACAGACATTCTATGACTACCCCTTATTTGTTATTGTCATTTAGTCGTTTTCAGTTGTGTCTAACTCTTGTGAACCCATTTTGGGTATTTTCTTGGCAAAGATACTGGAGTGATTTGCCATCTCCTTCTCCAGTTCATTTGACAGATGAGGAAACTGAGGCAAACAGGGGTAAGCGACTTACCCAGGGTCACACAGCTAGTAAATGTCTAAATCTGGATTTGAACTCATAAAAATGAGCCTTCCTGATTCTAAGCCCAGTACTCTATCCACTGTGCCACCTAGCTGCCCTTTTACTTGGGCTCAATTATCAAGAAAAATGATCAGATTCCTAAATACTTTCTTTCCCAGAGAATATTCAAATTAGGCAGAGAGAAAACAAGAGATTGGGGTAGGGGTGGGGGTGGGGCTGGGGTGGGTGGGAGAGGTCAGCTTTCCTTAAACTGGTGTTTAGCATAGGCCTATAAGGTGCAGCTGATACCAGGTAGCAGAAAATTAGGAGCAAACTGTGCAGCAAGAAACTGAGGCAAGATAGTGTCCCAGCATCAGACAGGCTTTATCTTTATACCCACTTCCCTTCCTACCGCAGAAACCCCACCCCCCTCCTCCACAACCAGGCTCTGCATTAACCAAACAGCTAAAGTGAAAACTCTTAGTATTCAAGGGTTTTCCATTCCTCTCCAACTGACTTTTCTTGTCTCATCTATCACTACATAGGAGCACAGATTTTTCAGGCAACCCCAATTGATGGGCAGTCATTTTGTTTCCAGATTTTTTCCTAGTATATTAAAAAAAATGCTGCTACGAATATTTGAAACATATTAATAGACATAGACCTTTAGGGTCAAAAGGCACGAAGAATTTAATGATTCACCAACTGAGTGCTAGTGTGCCTGTTTTCCCACAGTCCTGCTTCCCCCAGAATTATTTCTTGTCTTTTGTAAATTTTTTGCCAGTTTGATGTGTCTGATATGAAACTTCAAAATTGCCTTTTCTTTTCCCTTATTTTTAGTGATTTGGAGCAAGTCTCCAATAGGTATAATGGTTTGCAATTCTTCTTTTGAAAACTATCTGTTAATATGCTTTGACCAGTAATTTATTGGGGAATAGTTTATCTGTGATATTTCATGCAAATATTTTTCCCTTGACAATTTTGATGAGGTACAGGCTCTGGGAGCCCCCTCGAGCTCTCCTTGAATCTTCCCACATAAGGCATTTGCCGTTGGTATTTTGGGGTCTCTAGAGCAATCCTAACCCTCTTTATGGGTAACCACATCAATTTCTCTTCCTATTTTTAGCTGCCTTGATTTTGATCATGAAAAAGATTTTAAATCTCATTTGAAAGAAATTATTTATTCTTTTATGGTCTTGTCTGTCCCTTATTTAAGCATTCTTTCCTTAGCTACAATTGTGAAAGGTGCCTCCTTTCACTCTTCTCAGATATTTTTATGAAATGAACTTTTATTTTTATATTGCATTTTCGTGTGGAGCTTATGCTTTAATCAATAAATCCATTTGGAGCATCTGCTCTTATCAACACATACCTCTCGACTGATTAATTTAGTGAGAAGTCCTCATGTGTTCTTAGAACATGTTATGCCCACATTCAAATATAGAACCAAAATGCATCCCAATGCCAAGTAAAAATGATATTTTAAAAAATTTTGTTTTAGGCTATCTGCGTTAGGATTTCCCTTCATTATCATGAAGAACTGTTTCCAAACATCCCCAGCGCTCTTTCTGCCCACATGTAAAGATATTTTCACTTTGTGGCAACAGGAAGGGGAAGTTATTCAATTTCATGATGCCAGTTCCTTGGACATGAACTTGGACAAGTAACATCACCCTTATGGACATCAGTTACCTCAATCTACAAAATGGAATAAATTATCTCCAGCTCCAGCTCCTATAAGCTCTAAGGTCCTTTAAGATTTCAAATTGTATACTTTAGGCTTTTTATATACATGCACACATACCCATATACAATGTTTTCTTAGACACAGCAGAAATAATATAATTAAATAGGATACTGTTCCCTTTGGATACTTGAACGCCTTTTGGGGTTTTAATGTCTTAGGCTCTGTTCTGTTGCTATTCACCAATAAGTAACTTCTCCTAAGTTCATTCATACAGTTTTTACTTTATTTTCTCCAATTTTTCTCTTACCGCTGTGTGTGTGTGGGGAGATGCTAATGCATAATTGACACTTCTTTTCCCATTAACTGGTTGCCTTCATTGGAGAACAATTGTTTCTGCAAAATGACTGTTATAAAATATACATGTAAGGATGGGGTGGAAAGCAAGATTCAAGAGGCAGGGAATGTTACACAGATAATATTTCACATATATTCCGAATTATCTCTTAATTTCCCCTCTTTCCTCTGTCCATCTTTCTTCACTCCCATATTTTGATGTAACTCAGGTCTAGTTCTTCTGGAGTTAACTAACATTTTTCTCCCTTCAAAGTAGCTTGGGCCCCTACCTTTACAAGCTTACTTTAAATAACCTCATTATCATTTCCACTCAGTTCAATCTAAAGTGACTAGAAACTTTCATGCATTTGAATAACAGCTTGGATGCCATCCATTGTCCTAAATATACAAGGCTATTGTTGCTCTAGCAGCATCACCAAAATCTAGGTTTTTTCCCCCTCCTTTCTGTTTCTGCAACATTTCTGTCTTTACACAAAACCTCTCTTCTTTCTCTTTCCTCTCTTACACAGTTCAGATTACTTCTGTACTTACCATCATCATACTGCATTTATAAACTTCTCAATTTACAAAGTGTTTTACAACTGGAAAATGCAATTATTAACTCTGCTGTGTACATGGCATTGTACTAGACAGAGATTAATTTGAAATACATTTGGCCTTGCCTTCTAGGAACATTCACCCTAAAAGAAATAACACTCTCATGGACTCACAGAGTAGGAAGCTCAATCAAACACAGAATTGGGAGAAAAAGAACAATAATTTTTTGTTTCCCTTCCCCCTTTCCCCCATTCTTGTTCTTATGATATTATTTTCACTTGGTTTTTCTATCTGTCTGACTGTTCTTTCTCAATCTCTTATGCTCTATCATCATTTATATCATGGCCCCTAACTGAAGATATATCCCAAGGCTCTATCTTGACCCTCTTTTCTTCTCTCACTTGGTCATCCCATCAGCTTCCCTAGGTTTAATTATCACTCCTAAGCAGAAGACCGCCAGATTTCTGTATCTAGCCCTAGTCTCTCTCTTGAGCTCCAGACCTGCGTCTCCAACTGTCTACTGGATGTCCTCTAGGCATCTCAAACTCAACATGTCTAATACAGAACTCATCCTTCCCTTCAAATTCATCCCTCTTCTGAACATCATCATTTTAATAGTGGGTGCCACTACTCTTCCATTCACCAAAGTTTGAAACTGTGGTTGCAACTCCTCCCTCTCACTCAGCATTGTAAAGCCAATCATAAGTGGTTCTCCTGAGGACTGCTGCTGTGAATAACTTTAAGGATCTAATTGTATAGTCAGCTCTCTATTTTTTAGCACTAAACTAAAGCAAAACATTCAAGAAACTAAAGCACAACATTCACAATAACATAACATAACCACTTATTACTAAGGTGGTCACATAGTCTTAAGACATATCATTCAATAAGTCACAATCTCCTCAATCAATAAATAGTACTCAAATCAAGTCTCCTCTTATCTTGACTCCAGGCTGGCTTCCAATCATCCTTAAGGGGTAGTAGAAAGTACAAAGGCCAACCATCCCTAGATCACAGCAAATTATAGTATCATCAGTGAGCACTAAGTACCCAAGTAAAGTCTCCTTTAATCTTAATTTGAGGCTGACTTCCAAATCCCATGGCTCCTCTTCCATACTCCTGGCTCTTGCCTGGATTTACCAGCCTGTTGCCTGGAGGCAACTCTTTGCTCTTGTTCCATATTGCAGTTCACGGGGACTGCTCCGCCCCAAGCTCTTCACAATTTCTGTTTCTAGGAAAACAAAGCTCAAAGGGGCTACAACAGTATTTACACACTTGCCAGTACTGTCATTTCAATTCATTTTCTGACAAAGTAACACAATTCAACAGAGTGCTTCTATGTGACGAAGTAACACCAACACAGAACAACAGATAGAACAAGAGACAGAGTGCTGACATCACAAACATTCTCTTTCTTAGCTCTGCTTGGCCCTAGCTCTCGAGCTTTTTTCTGCTCTGCTCCTTCCTGTTCCACCCCTCCTGTTCCGCTCTTTTGGCAAGCTCCTCCCACCGTAGGCTCCATGTGACGGCCTTAGGCCTATTGAGGGGAGGGAAGGTCTCCAAACCCCCTTAGACCTCTTAAGGACAACACAATGTATACTGTTTCCAACAAAGACTTGTCACAATCAAAGGTGAGGCTCAAAGGCACTTGAATAGCTGAAACAAGGAGCAAAGTACTACTTTGGTTGCCATTCCAACCACCTTACAAGCTTTGTCATTTCTATTTCCACGAATCTCTCAACAAGTCTCTAGTGGATCCCCATTACCTAAAGGATAAAATATAAACTCCATTTCACATTCAAAACCCTTCAAAATCTGGATCCAATATACCTTACAGACATTATTGATTATGCCCCTTCCAGCTGAAATACTCTGTCTTATGTAGAGAACTACATTTCCCATCTTTGTGACTTTGCACTGGTGGTGCCCTCATGCCTAAAATGCACTTCCTTCTCACTCCTGCATCTCATCATTCTTTTCTTTCAAGGCTCAGTACCTTTCTTTCAAGTATCACCTTGTACATGAATCCTTTCCTGATCATCACAGTTGCTAGTGAACCCCCTTTCAAATGATCTTATACTCATTTTATTTATATTACAAATATGCCTATATATGTATATGTTTTCTCCAGCTAAAATGAAAGGGCAGGGACTATGTCACTTCTGTCATATCTATAGCACTTAGGACATCACAGGTTTTTAATAAATGCGCTAATGTATATCTATATCTATATTTAGAGAGAGGTAGAGATATTTACTAATTTAGTAACTGAAGTATACTTTTTTCCCCTTTTTTGGAGGGGGAAGGCAAGGCACTTGGGGTTAAGTGACTTGCCCAAGGTCACATGGTTAGTTAAGTGTTAAGTGTCTGAGATCAGATTTGAACCCAGGTCCTCCTGACTTCAGGGCTGATGCTCTATTCGCTGTGCCACCTAGACACCCCTGAAGTATCCTTCCTAGAATAGACTAGGAAATAGCTAGCTCCTAGAACATTGCATCACCCTTGTTCAACACAAAAAAGACTGAAAAAAGACTCAAATGTCCTGAATTCAATATCCTTCATAATTTGGCTCTGGCATAGTCTTTCTCTCCCAAATCTTCTGGTTGTCATAGGAACAACATCCCCTCATATGAAGTAGGCTAGTTTTCCTTTAAAAGGTAATAAAACCATACTCAAAGCTTCACTGGTCTAAGGGGATTAAGACTGAAATTGGTGATACAACTTCCTGGTTAAAAGGCAAGAGGAATATAATATAATATTCATCAGGCTTGACCCATGCTTCTTATGGGTGCACCAGTAGGGCAAATGCAGAGGTAGGTAAGCTGTACCCAGCTGAAATCAGTACTGTATCTTTGCTGAACCTTTCTTTCTCAGCTATAGTTAAATTTTTAAAAATTTATTGTCACTAAGTCTCTAATTTGGTAGTTATCAATCCTGAACCTAAACCACCAGAATGGCCCAAGTCAGGCCTGGCCCAAAGTACTGACCTGGTCACCAAACAAGCTCTTCCTTTTGGGGACTTTTTGCATGTTGCCCTCCCCCCCCCCCGCTTGCAATGTCCTTCCTTTTTCTCTCTACCTGTCTAAATCTTGTCTATCTTTTGAGGCTCCACTCACACCCCACCTCTACCTTGAAGTTTTTCTGGAGCATCTCCTAGCTCAAGCTTTCTACTTGTTGCTCAAATCCTGTACTACTTCTTATCTACATACATTTTAGATACTTTTCATATATTTATCAGTATTAATAGTTATCCCTCCACATTTATACGTCTCTTCTTCAAAATTCAATGAGAGTTGAAAGACACTTTTTTGGTCATTCAATCCAACTTATTATCCCATGCAGGAATTTCTTTTACGACGTCCTTGAAAGATGATCAACTACTTTCTATCTGAAATGCTGCCATTGTTAGTGAGGTTTTGCCTAATAGGTCTGAGTATAGGCATTATCAGCTCCATTACCTTCTCTCAGTAGAGTCAATCATGGAGGAAAAGGATATGGTAAAGGGGACCAGCAAGAGAAGGGAGGGGCATGGGCAGAGTTGAGGCATTTGTATGCTAAGATAAGGCTGAAAACTGGTGTTATTCTTTTATTTATCTTTTTTGTGTTCATAATGACAGAATTGGAAGCTCTGAGGCTTTGCAGTAACATAATAAATATTTACTCATCATAGAGTGAGAAAAATTTTTTGTGCATCAAAAATACGTGTATTTTTACCACCTACATTAGGCCTTTCTTGATACAAGTCCCCCATTCCCTCATCCAACTTAGTAATCACTACCTCTTAAATTTATTTGCATTACTCTGTATATATCTTGTACTTAATTTATCTATATACACTTTGAGTCCTTCTTTCTCCCCTTCCCCCCAAGGATGTTTGCTTTTCTTTTTATCCCAAAAGCACAACATAGTACTTTGTGCATGGTGAATACCCAATAAATGTTTGTTGAATTGAAAAAAAAAGTACATTTATAAAAACAATATTAAAAAGTTTCTCAATGTATTGTATTTCAAGTAGTTGTCTATATATAATCTCAATTCTAGGGATGAGAAAAAGGGGAGAGGAGAGAGAGAGAAGGGAAATAAAAGAGAAAGAAAGAGGTGAAAACCAAGAGAGGAGAAGAGGAGAGGAGACAGAGGGGAGAGGGGAGAAGGTAGAAAGGAGAAGTAAGAGGGCTTTTCCCTCCAGCAAGTACATGAAAAACAAAATGCTAAAAGATAATCTGTTTCAGGGAGAACGGTTAGATGGCTTTAAAATGATCTTACTTTTAGTTGAATCCAAATCTCTTTTCATGATATGTAAGTACAGGTGAAAGAAAATACTACTGTGTGTGAATCTACTAACCAGAAGGGCCAATGTGGTAGAAAGTATTTGGGTGAGGACAGATGGTGAAATAAGCTGAAGAGTTATTGTAGTGGTTGCATATGAAACACTGCTCAGCCAAAGGGAGAAAATGAATGCTGAGTTCTAAAAGCAGACAAAAAATTTGGCACCAAGACAGGACTTTTGTTTGTCCTTTGTTCTTAAAGAAGATCCTGACATTAGGAAGATGATGTGATGACTTGCAAGTGAATTGGATTTAAGTGAGGGAGGGCTGTGCAAAGTCAACTGCCTCACTCACTTTTCTAGAGTCAAGATACAGATCAGGACAACTGGTGATAGTCCCAGTGGAGTGGAAGACTTGGTCTTTTTAAGTTAATGTCTTTTCCAGGTCTCATTTTGACTGAGAGAGAGTGTAAATAGCAATTGTTTTGTCCAGAGACCCTGACGGTCTTAACCTCCCAGACTGATTTATTTTAAACTAGGTAAAAGAGGTAATTTTTTGCCTCATTTCTTGCCTACCCTTAATCACTGAATGGGTCAACCAAAAGTTGTCAAACTAAAGCAGGATAGAATGGTGATGAAGAACTTCTATTATTTGAACAAATGTTGGAAATATCTCTGCTAAAAGCAGAGCATCTGGGATTTTCTTCACTTGTCTTGTAAATAATTTTATCCATCGAAAAGTGAAGGAATACATGTACAAAAATATTTGTAGCAGTTCTTTTTGTGGTAGCAAATTATTGGAGACTGAAGGAATGCTCATTAATTGGAGAATGGCTGAACTTGTTGTGATATATGAAGATGATGGAATATTATTTTGTTGGAAGAAATGTTGAAAGGGATAGGAAGACTTATATGAACTAATTCAATATGAATTGAGTAGAACCAGGAGGACAATTTATATAGTTACAGCAATATTGTAAAGATAATCAACTCTAAAGGACTTAGTAACTCTGAAGAACACAATGGCCAATCACAGTTTTAAAGAACTCATGATGAAACATGCTATCCTTCTCCAGATATAGAGTGGATAGACTTAGGTGAAGAGTGAAACTTATTATCTTCTATTCCTTTCTTTTTCTCAAAACGTAGCTAATATGGCAAGTTATTTTGTGTGTCTATAAATTTTTGTAATGATTTTAGTTTTCTTGCTACATCAATGAATGGGGAGAAGGAGGAAAAGAATTCAGAACTGAAAATAAATAAAATTGAAATAAAAAGTAAAGGATAAAGGGAATGGACATTCTTGACCTGATTCTGACCAATAAAAATGAAATAGTTGTGAAAGCAGACACTGAAAGGATTATATTCATTTTACTTGACCTAAAGGGCAGAATACTGGGTGGAGATTGTAGATAGGTAGATTTCAACTCAGCACAACAAAAAAGCTTCCTCATAAATGGAACTATCTAAAAATAGTTTGTGCAGTTGCTCCAGAAGTGGAAACTCCCTAACTGGAAGAATTGGCCTGGGAAGTCTGTGGTATTGTGGAAAGAATACTGCTTCTGGAGTTTGAGGACCTTGGCTCAAATTTCACCTCTGACACTTACTCTCTGTGTGATTTTGGGCAAATCACTTAATTTCTTTGAGTCACAGTTTTCCAACCCATAAAAAGAAGGGAGTTAGATTGGATGGCCTCTGAGGTTTTGTTCAGCTCTAGATCAATGAACTTAATGAACATGTAAAGGCCTACAGTTGAAGTTGGATGGGACCCTGAAAGGACCCCTCATCCTGCTCTCCATTTCTCTTTCTCTGGTCCTCTGGAACCTCCTTTTTACTCTTATTAGCTTATCAACAACTTGAGGGCAGCGACTTTGCTATTCTTCATCTTTGAATACCCAGCAAGTAGCTTGCCCTTTGTATTTTAAGTGATTTTCCTTTTTTTTCCTCCCATTCAACAAGCACTTACTTCTTTCCTTTCCTTCCACCAACTGCAAAAAATAATGCTTGTAACAAATATAAATAGTCAAGCAAAATAAATTTCTGTGCTGGCCATATTAAAAAAATGCATGTCTCATTCTGCACCTTAAGTCTATTTACCTCAAGAGATAAATAACATTCTTTATTATTGGCTCTCTGGAATCATTGCTAGTCATTGCTTCAATCAAGTTCTTAAATCTTACAAAGTTGTTTGTCTTTACATGGCTGCTGCTATTCTAAAAATTTTTCTTCTGGCTCTGCTTATTTCATTTGATGACCTCTGAGGTCCCTTCCAGCTCTAGATATAAGAATCTAATGAACATTAAGGACCTAAATTTAACACTAAAAGGGACTTTAAAATCAAATCTAGTTCCCTTTCATTTTAAAGGTGAAGGTACTGGACTAGAAAAGAGCTCTGATTCCATTGTCCATATCTCTTGTTCTGGTTCCCCATAGCCATTCCCAGTTCATACAAGATTTCTCAGGTTTCTCTGAAACTTTTCCTTTATTACTTCTTAAGGCATAATGATATACTTATATACTATAATTAGTTCGGCCATTCCTCAGCTGATGGACATCCCTTGGTTTCTAGCTATTTCCTCCACAAAATAGCTGTTATAAATATTTTTGTACATATAGATAGTGTTATTCTTTCCTTGGTCTTTCTGAGGTATAGACCTACTTAGTAGAAGTATGTACAGTTTAATAACTTTTGGGACATTGTCCCAAATTACTTTCCAGAATGACTCTCAGTACCAATTCACAGCTTCACCAACAGTGGAGTGCCTATTGCCATGGTTCTACAAATAGTTGTAATTTCTCTTTTTGGAGTCAGCTTTGCCAATCTGATGGGTATAAAGTAGAACCTCAAAGTTGCTTTAGTGTGCACTTCTCTATTAATAATGTGGAATATTTTTCACCTTTGTCTGCTATTGATATCTTCAATTTATTTCTCAGAAAACTGCCTGTTCATATACTTTGACCATTTATCAATTGGGAAATGGCTATACCTCATGTTTTATAAATACATGGATCTTTGATTAGTGTAGGTATACCTTTAATTAGTGTAGGTTGCAACTCATTGATGCATTCTCATCTTATGTAATTCTTGTCCTCCTAAAAATACTCCACAAAGGGGTCCATTACATGCTAGATTGCATAAATACTTAGAAATTTGTTGAGTTGAATTGATCTCCAAGTATGTCCAGTGCCAAGGTCAGCATCTTTTCTTTTGTTTTTGCTCCTATCTTCTTCCATCACCCCTCCTCCATTCCAACAAAACATGGTCAACAGGATTACCTCACAGTTGACAGGCATTTATTAATTTATTAATATTCCTAGTTGCCACATTCTACATTCTTGGTTATATATGAATGTAAAGGGACACAAGTCAATGAGAGCCTAGTCCTCAGGGGCATCCACAGTATGCTCTGCCTGATACAATTCCCCACATGGACTGTGATGAGCCTGATTCTGGGCATGTGTAAGGAAGGATTTTGTTCTCCACTTCAGAGTATGTGCAAATATTTTATGACTGTTTCCTATTAGCTCATTGTGTGACCAAGAGGGGACTTTTAATTGGCTGCTGAGTGAAACTGGGCATACATTCAAACATCCCTAACTGTGATCAATTCTTCTCTTCCCCTAGCTGTGTTTTAGTAAGGAGGATGTAATACTATAAACCTCTGGGTGGGGAGAAATATCTTGAGTCCTTTTATCTTCCTGGTTATATATGAACTTAAAGGGAGACAAGTCAATGAGAGCCTAATCTTTAGGGTCATCCAACAGTGTGCTCTGCCTGATGTAATTGCCCACATGGACTGTGGTGAGCCTGATTCTGGACTTGTGTAATGGAGGGCTCTGCTCTCCACTTCAGAGTAAGCAGCCAAGCCAAGCCAAGCCAAGGTTCATGAACACATGGCCCTGCTGTTGCTTCTGTGTCTGGTGTGTTTATTTTCTTGTACTTTTATGTGAAGAAGTATTAGAGATAGGTATGCCTTGTGAGCTTCTAAAGGTCAAAAGAGTGAGTTATCAGAGGTTCAGGAATTGGAGTCCATACACAAGTGCGCCAGCAGCCAAACTGGTAAAGAGCATACCTCCTATTGAAGAACCATCTTCAGCTATGGACCCAAACCAGGGAGCTTTGTCCTACTTAGCTAGTTATCCAGCAATGAAGACATATTGCTTCAAGTTTGAGTTCACTCTCCTTAGGGTGGAGTGGGGTGTGATGGGAGGGACAGTATGTTGGGGAAATGCTTTCTAACTAATGTTCTTGCTATGTCATCTCTGTAAATATCCTTTTGTAAAAACAATTTATGTTAGTAGAGTAAGGATACTGAGGCCCTATTCACTGAGTTAATCAATTACATATGGGAGTTGGTGATTGATATTATGGAGAGCACATTGGAAAAAGTGGACTCAATCTGACAGATTAGAGAAAACCTCACTGTTCCACAGGGATAGCCCTAGAGGGAGAAGTAGCTAGCTAGCCCTCTTGAGACTCAACTCATCATTTTGAGTGGGAGTGGAATAAGGACCCCCATAGACTTTATGTGGACTCCAGAGGTGGGGAACCTATGGCTTTGAGGTCACATGTGGCCTTCTAGGTCTTTGGGTGTGGCCTTTTGACTGAGTCCAAGTTTTACAGAACAAATCCTTTTATTAAGGGGATTTGTTCTGTGAAGTTTGGATTCTATGAAGTGCAGTTGATATACCAATATCTTCCATGCTTATTTTTGTTTGTTTTTTTTGCTTATTTGGTTTGTTTTGAGTAACAAAGTGTTGACTCTTGGTCAGACTGTTTTTCATATAAAGTTACATTGGGTTGTGAATGTAGACACAGCCGATGACTCTGACCTGTCATCTGATTTATACTTTTTATGTCTGGGAAGGACAACTTGAACAGACAGCAACATTTTTTGGTATATTTCAGGGGAGAAATCTGAAATTTACAAACTGCTAAAATGTTAATGATCTGTAGCAAACAATACTTTACATTTAGGTTATGACCTGTGACATAAGTGACTGACGTTGTTCTCATGTCATCGGCCATCCGTGAGCTCAAGTCTTTCCATGCAAAAGTTGGTTGTTGCTAATAGGTAGCACAGTACAAAGGGTGTCTCTTCTGGAAATATAGAGTTGAAGGTCAGTTCTTAAGTAGGAGTAGCATTTTAAGCTGAAAAATTATTGACATAGGCTGTTTGTCTTTTGTTATCTGAGGAGAGGTTATAAATCTAAGTAGATGATCAAGTAAGCTAAGCCAAAATGAAGTCAAAAGGACATCGGCAATGATGGGATAGCTGAACGTTAGTGGAAATCTTTCAGTTGCTTAAGATTTTCTTTCTCATTTTTTAGGATTAAAGAGAAAGTTTCAGTTTCTAAGAATTGGTAAATGCTCTGGAATGATTTAATTTTATTGTGCCTCATTGAATCATGAAAGAGAAAATGAAGGTGACTAACACTAAGAATGTATGACAGGGGGAAGAGTTTAGTACAACCTAAAATGAAAGACAATCTCATTTATATGTATACAGGAAGGAAAGGATTGTTGGTTATACAACAAACATAATACCTGCACATTCATGGACCTGTCCTATTCAACATCTTATTAGCAAGTTATAGAAAGATATTGATGACATGTTTATCACATTTGCAAATGAAACCAAACTGGAAGGTGTAACTAATATACTAGATGGAAAAATAAGATTAAAAATGACCTCAGCAGGCTGAGAAATGTTGCCCTAAATTCACATATATCTGGCATGGATGTGACTATAGTCAGGACAGATTATGAAGGACAAGCCAAGAAGCTGCTAGAATTAATGGAAAGCTTATGGTGGGACAAAGCTAAACAAGACAAAACTTGACAAAGATAAATGTAAAATCATACACTGTGGTTAAAGTGATTAATTACACAAATGCAGAAGAGATTTGACTTAGTGGTTATACGTCAAAGGTCTGGGGATTTGACTAATATGAATGAACGCTATGATGTTTTTTTTTTCATAATTTTTCTGTTGTGATTGACTCTTTGTGATTCCATTTGGGATTTTCTTGGCAGAGATACTAGAGGGGTTTGCCATTTCCTTTCCCAACTCATTTTACAATTGAAGAAATTGAGGCAAAAAGGGTTAGGTGACTTACCCAGGGTTACCAAGTTAGCATTGTCAGGCTAGATTTGAACACATGAAGATAAGTCTTCCTGATTCTAAGCCCAGTGCTTTATCTACTGTGGCACCTGGCTGTCCTTTATACTTAGTCTCAGCTATCAAGAAAAATCAGATTCCTAAATACTTTTGTCCCTGAGGGCAACAGGGTTAAATGACTTGTCCAGGATCACACTGTCAGTAAATGTCTGAGGCTGGATTTGAACTTAGGTCTTCTAAGTTCCTGACTCCAGGCCTTGTACTCTGCTGTATCTTATAAACAGATACACACACAGATACACAGGTACACACACAAAACCTTAAGTTGTATTAGCAGAAGTTTAAACATATGGATCACAGAATTTAATATTTCTATTTTATTCCACACTAGTTTGGAAGGCAGCATCTAGACAATTGTGTTATATACTAGACATCACATTTTAATAGGGTGCTGCTAAAGAAATAGAGCAGAGCAGAGGTTCCCAAACTTATTTGGCCTACTACCCCCTTTAAATAAAAAGTTACTCAGCGCTGGTCCCAGAAATCTACTTTCTTTAACCCTTTAACAATTATTTTTTTAAAAAAAATTTGCATCATTTCAAAAAAATTAATTTTTTTAAAAAATTGACATCTCAAATTTAATAATTGTAAATTTGTGGTTTTTCTCCTGCATTAAAATTTTGATGATACAATATTGCATCATGTAACATATAATATCATATTATAGACAAATCATTACACGCACATATTCCTGCTGATGCATGTTGGACTTCCCGACTATTTGGGACAGTTTCTCCTGCCAACATTTGCTCATTCAGACTTATTGTAGACTTGACTACTGACTGTTTATAATTTGTATTTTGTGAGTTTATTTGCAAAATAACGTAATCTCGATGACCTTAACTTTGTTACACAACAGATGAAATGTACAGTTTTTCAAAATTTTATCTTCTCTTCTTTACTTATGCTTCCACTGCCCCCTTATTTTTACTTAATGTCTCCCAACTGCACCCAAGGCTATTACTCACCCCCTGAATTATTCTAGCACTTCTCAGGAGGTGGTATTGTCCATTTTGGGAATGTATGATAGATTATGACATCTAGGATAGAGAAGAGTCTAGGAACCATGTCATAGGAGGACTGGGTAGAGAATGAAGGGTAAAAAGCCTGTAGAGGAGAAGCCTATAAGGGATACATGATAGTTATCAATTTGGAATGATAGGGTGGAAGTTACAAGGAGGCAGATTTTGGCTCAATATAAAGAAATAACTTGTTAGCAATTAGAGCAATCCAACAATGAAACCAGTTGTTTTTGAAAGTAATGACTTCCCTTTCATTGGGAGTCACAGGATTGTAGGATTAAAGCAGGGAGTATTTAAGCAGAGGATAGATGTTCAACTTTCAAGGATGCTGTAAAAGATTCCTGGATTGTTTGGGAAGGTGGATTGGATGACTTTTAATTCCCTTCAAACAGTAAGACTCTGATTTTATTTTTTAAAAATCCCAAAGAAAACATTTTCATGTACCATTAGTAACCCAGATATTTAAAAGTAAATACCCAGATGTTTGCTCTCATGTACATAAAACCTGCCAGGGCAGCTAGGTGGTGCAGTGAATTGAGCACTGGGCCTGGAGTCAGGAACACTCATCTTCCCGAGTTCAAATCCAGCCTTAGAAACTTATTAGCTGTGTGACCCTGGGCAAGTCACTTAATTCTCTTTGCTTCAGTTTCTTCATCTGTAAAATGAGCTGGAGGAAGAAATGGGAAATCAGTCTAGTACCTTTGCCAAGAGAACCCCAAATGGGGTCATGGAGAGTCAGACACAATGGAACAGCAACACAGAAACTAGATATGTCACTAACACTTTAAGTCTAATCTTGATGTATGGTGTCCCTATAGTCATAGTCATAGATGAAGCAGGATTGATCCTAAGCAAAATTGGGCAGTGGGTGATGTTTATCTTCATTGTCCCTCCAATGTCATCTCTTTTAATTATCCAGTCTTCCTTTGAGAATAGACACCTAGTGGGGCGGCTAGGTGGTACAGTGAATGGAGCACTGGCCCTGGAGTGAGAAGGATCTGAGTTCAAATTTGACCTCAGACACTTGACATACTTACTAGCTGTGTGACCTTGGGCAAGTCACTTAACCCCAACTGCCCTTTTCCCCCAAAAAAAGCAAAAAAAAAAAAAAGAGAGAGAATAGACACCTAATGACCTAATGATGTTTCCTGATGGCCCACAGCTTTCCACTTCTGTGTTCCCTTCTCTAGACCTCTACCTAATTGTGCCTCATATTCTAGATTTTTTCACTTATACCTTTCCAAAGCAAATTTACCCATCCTATAGGATATCCTTCAGGATCCTGTTTTTAGCAATTAGCTAATGCCATAAAATAATTTATCCTTAAAGCTTCATATTTCTCTGGTTGAGAAGTTTTTACCTTATTTCATTTAGAGTCATTCAATCTCTGAGCTTTGCTTTACTCATCTGTAAAATGGGAATTATAACAATCATACTATCTATCTTACAGTATTGAGAGAAAGCATTTAATATGTTGAAAAGCATCATATGTAGGTCTATTAACATTAATGTTATTCATCTCTCTTTTCATCTTTTTCAGTGGAGTTCAGAAAGAAACAGTTCTGGAACAAGTCAGTACTCTACTATTGTTGTTTTATAGTTAATGTTTCGTGACCTATTTAAACAGATGAAAAAATAATTGCTTTTTTTGGTAATTGAATAATAGTATTTGGATGTTAGTAAATTTCCTGTACACTTGATGGAAGCATCTTTGTCACAAAAGCAGCAGACAGGACAAGGAGGAAGAATTGTATTTCATCCTTTCCCCATATTTTTATTTCTTCTTCTAGAGATTTCTTCTCTATATTTTAGAAGTTTTTTATTCTGAGTAACTTGGGAATTAGGAATATTTGGCACAGTTAAATCTATTAAATGTGATCTTAAATTTAAATTTTATGCTGGGACAATTATGGGATTCTGTCTGTGATAATTGTCTGGTTCCAGTACATTTAATTGTTGAATTCTAAAGGATATTTTGACATCTGTACTTTTATTATAGAATTATTTGTATTATTATTGTGGTTGTTATAGCAGTAGTATTTAGTGACTTCAAGTAAAATTCATAAATATTACTCAGTGTTCACTATAAACAAAACATTGATGTAGGCACCAGAACTTAAAGGAATAACACGGTCATTTTAGGCACTGGTAACATAACCAGTGGGATAGACTATTTTGGGGAGTGTTTTTCTTGGGGGGAGTGATTATTTGGGTATGTGCTCACCCCACATAAGTAGTTTCCTACTCACTCTAGAGGCAAGGTTGGCCTTGAATAGCAACCAGCTTCAGTAGCATCTTTCACAGGAGAGTGATAAATCTTAGTTGATGCTACACAAATGAAATAGTTGAGTAGAGAGGGTTGGATAGTGGTAAGAGCATTGAGTCTAGAGCCAAAAGACCTAGGTTCCTCCTAGTCACTCAGGTTCATAACCTGGGAGGCATCTTTGACTCTTCATTTTCCCTCATCACTAGGTGATCATGAGCTAGAAAGAAACTAGTTTAACTCTCCTTTTTTATAGATGAGAAAACAGAAGCTCAAGGAGGTTGTACAACTCACTCAGGGTCATGTACATAATAAGTGTCAGAAGTGGGATTTGAACTTAGAGCTAGTGCCCTTTCCCTTGTACCACAATGCTTCCTCATACCTAATAAGTTGCCTTATCATATCTGCTTACATATTACTTCTTTCTTTCTTTCTTTCCACTCATATGCCCACCACCTTAGTTCAGGCCTCGTCATTTCTCATTTGGACTCTCTAATTAGCTCCTAATTAATATTCTTGCTTCTACTCTCCCCTTTTTAATCCAGCCTTCACATAACTGCCAAGATAATTGTCCTAAGATTCAGAACCTGACCATCATATTTCTCTGCTAAAAACAAAACCAAACCCAAAACAACAACAACAAAACAACCTTCAAGGTCTCCTTATTATTTCTAGGATAAACTAAAAACTCCTTATCCTACTAATTAAATCTCTTCACAATCTAGCCCTAATCTCTCTTTCCAGCTTTATTCCTCACATTATTTCATTTTATGCACTCTGTATTTCAGTTTCACTGCCATATTCAGTCTACTAGTTATTCCTCAAGGTGGACATGCCACAATCTGCCTCTAGAACTCCCATAGACAGGCCTTGTAGGCTAGAAACGTACTTGCCTTTTCATCTTAGCCTTAGAGAAGCCCTCTCTCCTCCCTTTATTGACCAGTTCAGTGCTACCATGTCCGTGAAGCCATCCTTGATCCTTCCTGGAATTAGTGAAAGTTCCATTCTCAAATACTCCTGGAGCTTATTGTCTGAGTCCTCTTTTGATAGCTTTGTCCTCCTATGTCACAACTAGGTGGCCAGTCGATAGAGTACCAGGCCTGGAGTCAAGGAGATCTGAATTTAAATCCTTAAATCCAGCCTCAGGCACTCACTAACTGTGTTACCTTGTTTGCCCTTAACCCTGTTTGCCACAGTTTCCTCATCTGTAAAATGAACCAGAGAAGGACATGGCAAACCACTCAAATATCTTTGCCAAGAAAATGCCAAATGGGCTCATGAAGATTCAGACATGACTCAACAACAAAAACCAGAATGCAAGTTTCCTGAGAGCAGGAACTGTTTCATTTTGTTTTTACACCCCTAACAGAGAGCAGAATGCCTTGTCCATAGCAAATGCTTGATAAATATCCACTGAAATGAAATCTAGTCCTGGCACTATTATTTACTGCCTACATTACTGCCAGTGTCTTGCCTATGTACAAACCATCTCTGGACTTCAATTTCCTCATCATCCCAGATATAATTAGAGTGGAGCAATCAGGCTTTCTCTTAAAGTACTTAAATTTAGAGGACACTGATGACATTTTTACTCCTTCAGTAGGTAGAAAGAAGTGATCTTAGCAACTGATTATGTAGAATAATTGGCTAGAATACCAGATGTGGGTCTACCACCCAGCCTTGCTGTGCTCCCACCCCTTTGTGATGACCTCTCAAGCAACCTCAGGGACTTCAACCAAAGGGGCCAATGTCCTTAGGATCTGTCTTCCTCTACAGGCCTTCTGGTTGAAGTTTCTTCCTATACTACTTCTCCCCAAATTAATTCACCTAAAGTGTTAGACAGATTTATAGGTACCTTTCATGTAGCTTGTCCAAAGTATGGTTTGTGGCACTTGCCTGGGCCACATTTCTGTCCATCTATAAACATACAGGTTTCACTGCATGAAGCTCTAAGGTCCCTATACTAGTTTTAAATTCTGTGATCCCAACTCTATGTACCAGGGCTTACCACACAACAGGCATTTAAAATAAATGCTTGTTAAGTAACTCATGTGGCAGCTAAGTGTCACAGCAAATAGAGCTCCAGCCCTGAAGTCAGGAAGACTCATCTTCATGAGTTGAAATCCAGCCTCAGATACAACTAGCTATGTGATCCTGAGCAAGTTACTTAACACTTTTTGCCTCAATTTCCTCATCTGTAAAATGAGCTGTAGAAGAAAATGGCAAATCATTCAGTATCTGCCAAGAAAACCCCAAAAGGTTATTAATGCACTACTGGTGGACTTGTGAACTGATTGAACTATTCTGGAGAGCAATTTGGAACTTTGCCCAAAGGGTAATACCACTGCTAGGTCTGTATCTGAAAGAGATTTTTTTTTAAAAAAGGGATGGAATAAAGGAGTGAAGGAAAGGACCTATCTGTACAAAAATATTTATAGCAGATCTTTTTGTTATGGTAAAGAATTGGAAATCAAAGGAATTCATCAACTGAGGAAGAGCTGAACAAATTGCACTATGTGATTGTAATGGAATAGTACTATGTTATCAGAAGTAATGAGCAGGCTGATTTCAGAAAAACCTAGACTTATACAAACTGATACAAAGTGAACTTAGCAGAACCGGAAGAACATTGTACATAGTAACAGCAATATTGTATGATGATCAACTATGAATGATTTGTGAATGATATTCTCAGCAATGCAATGATCCAATACAGTTTCAAAGGACTCAGGATGAAAAATACCATCCACCTCCAGAGAAAGAACTGATGGAGTCTGAAGCAGATTGAAATATATTATTTTTCACTTTCTGTATTTTTTTTTCATGTTTTTTCCCCTTTGGGTCTGGGTCTTCTTTTACAACATGACTAATATGATCATATGTTTTACATGACTGAGTATTTATAACCCACATCAAATTGTTTACTGTCACAGGGAGTGGGGAGGTGAAAGAGGGAAAGAAAAATTTGGAACTCAAAATTATAAAAAAATGAATGTTAAATGTGGCAGTGTGACATAGTCAAGGGTGTCAAAGGGGCAAGACTCCCCAGTGCAGCTTTAGCCAGATTAAAATGTAATTGGGAATTGTTTAACAAAAATAAATAAAAGTACAATCCAACATAATAAAAAATCAATGTTAAAATTGCCTTTACATGTAACTGGGGGGAAATAAAATATTATTTAAAAGGAAAAAAAAAACCGAACAGGGTCATGAAGATTTGGAAAGAACTGAAACAACAACAACAACAACAATAACAACAAACTCATATAATGCCAGATAATCAGATTATTTGTGTAAACGAGCTGAGGTATAGGGATGGGTGCTGGGATGCCATGTCTAAATACACAAATGGGTACTACAGTTTTGACACAGGTTGAATAACTGGTGTTCTTGGTCACATGGTTACACCAGTTATACTAGTCTGTATTATAATATTGCGACAGTGAACACACATTTATTGAGTACTTTTGCATAACAACCCCATAAGGTAGATGGTTCAAGGATTATTTTCCCTATTCTATAGAGAGATTGCTCAGTCAGTCAGTCAATGGTCATGAAACATTTATTAAGCACCTGCTACATGCCATACACTCTGCCTCTAGGTGAGGAAATTGAAGTCAGAGAGATCAAGGGACTTGGTCTCATAGACAGTGGGGACTCAACCCCCAATGGTTGGATTCACAACTCACTTCTCTTTTGTTTTCCCCTTTAGTATCGATGTTCTTTTTTTAAATATCAATGTCACTCTTTCCCATTCTTCCCCTTTTCTGACTACCCCCAACTAAACAGAACAACAAAGAACAGTAAGTAGAGCAAATAACACACTGACCATTTTTGACAATGTCATCCTCATTCTATACCTATAGTCAGCTGAGTGAGAGTCAAGAAGCATGTAAGTGTCACTGTTTCTCCTCTGGAATCATATCTGATGGATGTTCTTTCCACTACACTGCCTTCTCTAGCTGGCCAATTAGTTTAGTTTATAACTCATCATTTAAGTTAGGCCGGTTCATATCCAGTTAGTGGCCATTAATGAGTGGGTAGTGTGATCAGTCAATCT
>CM053596.1:178435408-178467908 GCA_028646575.1 Pseudocheirus occidentalis | reverse complement strand
CTTCTGTTTACAGTTGCTTAGAACTAAGAAGACAGATATTTACCCAAATTTTCTTGGCTTCCTCTTGCTCCCTTGATATTCTAGAGTTCCCTGTGGAGAGGGCCAAGAACACACAGTCAAAGCAAAGCAGCAAGTCGTTAATTTTTAATTCAAAGTGATTTTGTGTTGAATGCAAGCAGATGCTGATAATATCAGAAGTCACAGCATAATTTTTTTGATCAAAGGGCTCAAGTGAGCCTGATGAAGCATGCATCTTGCTCGTCTTTGATAAACCGCATCAATTATTCACCGTGAAGGCAGACATCCTGACATGAAAGCAACAGATAAAGAGCATAAGCACATGTTCAGGAGGAGAGGAGAAGAGCATGGGGGTGGGGCTGGAGGGGCTGAAACAGGTATTAATAACAGAATTATTAACTGGAAACAAAGCCAGTAAAACGCTTTATGGCCACTTTGAACTCACGTTTAACTGGTTATAGTACATGTTATCCTCAGGGCTATTCAGCATTTTGGGCTGCTGACATCTTCTGCGAGGTGTTCTCAGCTTCTGTTCGACACAGTTTTCTGAACCTAGAATAAGAGAACACAAAATCTGGTTTTGAGCCATCCCAGGTGTTGCAAAAAAAATCTTTGAGTATTTTTAGGCCCCAAACCCACAAAGTACTTTCTACAAATGTCCTTAACAGCAAACTCATTCCATTGTAATAAATCTTTGGAGAATACTCTAGCATAGTAGCTCTGAGAGAAGTTATCTTTAAGAAAAGGGTCAGGTGTTAACTTCTTTGTAGTTCTGCCCTCATCTTTCTTAAGCCAAATGATAAACTCCTATCTGGGCCTTCAGGAAAGGAATATCCTGGTTAGTGAGTGGTCAGCTTCAGTCCAACACAGAGGTGCAGCTTCCTTGGTAGGCTATCAGGATATGAAACAATGAAACCAATCTGGGAGATGCTGCTTTAAGATAATTTGCAGTTCATCGGAGAGGGAGTTGAAAGCCATCTGGAGCACACACTGCCAGGCAGAGAAGAAGGAAAGCTTTTAGAGAGTTGTATTTTGGAGAAAATAAGGCCCGAGCTAGTATTAGTTAAATGCTTTGAAAAATATAATTGATCTCTGCATTCTTTAGAGATGGTAGAAGTAAGAAGAGGAAAAGGTCAATTGAATCGTGACACTAAGACGCTATTTTGTAATAGGTCTGGTTTTGGAATCCTCCTACGAGAGTGCGCTTAACATCTCTGAAGAGAAAATAACTTGTCAAATTAAGCCATGGTCCATTTCCTTTACAAACAACTGATTTTCCTGGAATCTGGTGTCCTTTCCACTGCATCTCTGAAATGAGATCTGATTTTCATGAGATCTTGACAATACATAGACAACAGCCTACGGAACACCTATCCTTAATGTCCCTTCTTCCACCCCCACTCTCCCTTCCCCAAGGGCTCTGTAGTTCAGTTTTTTATTGTGCCTTAGGTCATTCTGAGTCAACTTAAGCAAGCTATTAAAATACAGTAACTTTTAGAGGGAGAGAAAGGCACATCAGTATAGCTGGTTTCTTAACTATTCATGGGTTTCCTTGGTTGATCTGATTCTGCTAACACAGCCCAAATAAATGAACACAGTGTTTCCCATTTAACATTCAGGGATGTTCCTAAGAATTGGGGTAGTAACCCTTGTTAGCTTCTTCTGAACCCCAGGAAGGAAAGGTAGTATTTTACGTTACCAAGTCTGACGATAACAGATGATCAAGTTTGTTTTTGTTTTCCCCCCAAGGATTTTAATAAATGTAACCTTTGAATGTTCATATCATAGCACAAATATAAAATTGCACCAACTATTTCTTTGCTTTCACTTAACAGGAGCTGAAGAAATTACATTAATGGAGCTCCATCCTTAAACAGTGGGGACAGTTCCTTTTAAAGTGAATGAAAGGTGATTTAGGTGGAATTGTAGAGTGCTGGTCTTGGAATCAGGAAGACCCAAGTTCAAATTTGACCTTAGCCAGTTATTAGCTGGGTGACCCTGGGCAAGTCACGTAAGCCTGTCTGCCTGAGTTTTCTCATCTGTAAAATGAACAGGAGAAGAAAATGGCAAACTGCTCTAGAATCTCTGACAAGAAAACCTCCAAAGGGGTCACAAAGAGTCAGACGCAACTAAAGGACAAAACCAGAAAAATAATAACAATTGACATTTACATAGCACTTTATGGTTTATAGAGATATTTTACATATTATTTCATTTGATCCTCTCAGAAACCATGTGTGAGTGTGTGTGAGTGTGTGTGTGTGTGTGTGTGTGTGTGTGTGTGTGTGTGCAGGGAGAGGGTTTTTAGGGACAGGAGTGGTTCCTACAAGTATTATCATCCCCATTTTACTGATGAAGAAACTAACAATTGAGGCCAAGTGGTCTCACCTCTTTAGTGAGTTTTCTCATTTGTAAAGAAAGGGGTTGTGTTAGATCTCCTCCAAGGTTCCCATTGGATCTAAATCTATGTCTTTGTGATTAGACTTGCCAGAGATCACAAACAGTAAATGTCAGAAACAAGATTCAAATCTAAATTTCTTGACTCCCAGTCTAGGGTTCGTTTTTTTTCTCATAAGAAATGTTTTTAAATGTGTGACTGAAAGAACATTACATTGGTCTTCTTAGGTTGCTAGTGCTGTATTGATACATTTTATTTTCCTTGTTTTTTTTAGCAGTTAAATCCTGTTTCTACACAGGTGCCACTTGAAAAATGAAGAAAAATAAAAAGCAGTCATACTTGTCAAACTTTGTCCTAATGGATAAATGCATTCAATCAATCAATCAATCAATCACTCAATCAACCAGCATTTATTAAGCACCAACTATATGCCAGGCATTGACATACAAATAGAGATACAAATAAATGCAGTTATAAATACAAATACATTCCTGACAAGTTATGTTTATGCTGCATTTCTATAAATTAAATCCTTATTTAAAATTCCCTAGGGGATGTCACTATTCAAAGCAATTATTCCTTATTTTTTGTAACTTGTTTCCTTAAAGTGGAAAAACACACTTATATTTGACACAAAGGTCACAACTCAAAGTTGTAATGATTTGCGATGTGGAAGGGTGCTGTTCCTCCAGAGAGCATCCAGTGCTCCAGTAAATGTCACTGTTCACATCCTCTGGACATCTGCTGCTGAATACCTGAGAACCTTAAGCCTGCCTCTAGTCTTTGTCTCAGGTATTCACAAAGCCCTTCCTTCACTGCAACCAACTGAACCCATGTCTACCTTGACCCCTTCTCTGGTTCTGAGATGTTGCAGGCCAGAAACCTGAACCTGTCCTTTCCCTCTCTCCAGCCCTGCTTCTATGACCTTGTAGCAAATCCCTGATTTTGAGCCTGCCTCTGGTTTTTCCCCATGAGTAACTGGTTTAGACCTAGATATTGGCTCTGTGTTGCTGATCTCAATCTATGTTGATGCTCGTCTGCTACGACTCTTCTTATTTCCCAAGCAATGGTGGTTTCCATCAGCATAATGAATCTTGGTCAGTCATGGGCTGCTCCAGCCCCCACTAAGGATAAGGACATAGGAACAGTGTCAGGGATCTGGGTGGAAAACACCATGGAACTTTTGACAATAATAATAGTTTATACTTATCTAGTGCTCTGTGGTTCCAAAGTCTTTCCACGTATAGGAATCTCATTTGATATTCATAGCAACTTTCTGAGTGGATAATAAAGATATTATCAGTATTATAATGAGGAAATGACAGCTGAAAGGGGTTAAAGAGAAATCACTCTCAAAGTCACATAGTTGAGGGAAATGGGGCTTGAGCTCAGACCCTTTTATACCTAATGACACCCGATGCTCTTTCTTTTGTGTAGCCCTATCTCTTAATACCCCATTGATGAGTTCTGTATTTTATAACATATCAAATTAATACACAGAATTCCTTATTTTAAAAAATACTGTTATCTTTTGTTTTCATTGTTCTTATTTTTGTTCAGTCGCCTAGCTGTGTCCAACTCTTCGTGACGCCATTTGGGATTTTCTTGGCAAAGATACTGGAATGGTTGGCCATTTCTTTCTCCAGATCATTTATACACACACACACACACACACACACACACACACAGAGTTTCTGAAAGGATCAAATGAAATAATATGTAAAAATAACTTGTAAACCACAAAGAGCCATGTAAACGTCGATTGTTATTATTTTTTGTGGTTTGGTCCATTAGTTGTGTGTGACTCTGTGACCTTTTGGAGGTTTTCTTGTCAGAGACACTGGAGAGGTTTGGCATTTCCTTCTCCTGTTCATTTTACAGATGAGAAAACTGAGGCAGACAGGGTTAAGTGACTTTCCCAGGGTCACAGCTAATTAATGGCTACGGTCAGATTTAAACTTGGGTCCTCCTGATTCTAGAACCAGCACTCTAGCTATGAGATGAGGAAACCGAGGCAAACAGGATGAAGTGATTTGCCCAGGTTCATACAGCTAGTAAGTGTCAGAGGCCAGATTTGAACTCAGGTCTTCCTGACTCTAGGCCTGGTGCTCTATCTACTCTGCCATCTAGCTGCCCTATCACCTTTATTTTCCAACATATCATTTCCTTCTCCCCCTACGAGAGAGATATTAATGAAGAATAAAACAGAAAGATGAGGAAAAAACCAGTTCAATAAAACTAATCAGCACATCCACCAACTCTGTCAGTGTACTCAATGTTCTACACCCTTAATTCCCCACCTTTACAAAGAAGGCAGGTATTGGATTTTTTTCACCTGTGTCACTTGACTAATGTTGGTACAGATCTCAGGACCCAGACTACAGGGACTGTGTTACAGGTGAAGCAAAATTAGAATAAGGTCTTTCCAGCACTCCCAGGGTTAACAGCATGAATGGAATCCATCCTAGACCCAACAGTTTAAGTTCTGCAATTCATTGGGTTGTATTTAGGATAATAGAAAGAGGCCCTGGAAATACAATTAGGTTAAGTGAGGCAGAACTACAAATAATGATCAGTTCCATCCTTTTACTTGTAAATCTGTCTGATTTTGCAGGGTTTCCAAACAGAGGAAATAATTCCTATATTCAACCAGATTTGAAATAAATCACGGGCTATATCTCTACCCTGTAAAAACCGATAGCATTATCTGGATAAGTTGCTCAATCTAAAAAACCAAAATGGATGATTCAAGTCATAAAATCCATTTTGGGGTCTTAAACATTCATTTTGATGTATTTACTGTTCTTGTTTATCAGAAAATCACCCAGTCTTTGTGTTGTGTTATGTTTTCCACTTACATTGCTTCATTACTATTATTGTACTAATGCTTTCAAACATTGCACCTACATGATGACATTTGCATAAAAACTAAGATTCCTTCTTTTCCATGGAAGTAACTATCTCAAAGGCATCTAGGGGGTATAGTGGATAGAATACCAGGAATCAGAAGGACCTGGGTTCAAATCTGATCTCACTAGCTGATGACCCTGGGCAAGTCACTTAACCCTGTTTACCTCAGTTTTCTCATCTGAAAATGGACTGGAGAAAGAAGTGGCAAACCATTCCAGCATCTTTGCCAAGAAAACTCCAAATGAAGTCACAAAGAATCTGAAATGACTGAAAAAAACCTATCTCTAATACTTCCAGTATGCTCTTAAAGGGTATGGAGGTGGATAAATGTTTGCATTGGAGGACATCATGTATTTGATGCGATTCTTTTATTTTTATTTTATTTATTAATTTTTTTTGCAGACATCAGTAGTTTATTGTATGTTTAGTCAAAATACATTCAAAATGGAAACTCAAAGAATGCTTTCCACTGGAAACAATTAACTAGCTTCTACGAGCATATAATCCTTAACACATTGCAGCAATAATGATGGTAATCCACTGTCTTCTATACCTAACTCAAGCCCAAATGGTAAAGCCAGTTTTGTTGAAATGGGGTCAGAATGATCAAAAACTACCATCGACAAATCAGCAGTTAACAGTAATGGTAGATGAGTCTTTGCTTTTGCTGAGATTCTTTTATTTTAACACTCTAATAGGTGCAAACCTCTAAACATTGGCAGTGAGCTCTGATGATGGTGAGTTTTTAGCACAGCAGTAGCATCCTGTTTCTCAGTCTTTATATGGACCTTTGCCCTCCCCTGGAATGCTCTGTATTTGCCTCTTCTTCTTGGATTCTCTTTCTTCCTTCAAGGCTCAGCTCAAGTGTCATCTCTTACACATGGATTTTTATGATGCTACTCTCTGGTCTGACCACTCCTTCTAAGTAAGTCTCCTCTGCTGGCTTATATCAATAACATGGCTCCTATAGTTAGGGGCCCCCAGGGTTATGACTTTGACCTGCAATGTTCTCCCTCTACACTCTTTTGCCTTATCAACTCAAGGATTTAACTATCATTTCTCTGCAGAGTTCCAGATGTACCCTGATCCATATATGTACATGTATGTGTATAGATATAGATATACATATGTATATATGCACAAACATAAATGTGTATGTTTGTGGTCTATGTCTCTATATATCATATATAATCTATTTATATTTCCATCCCTAGTTGCTCCCCAATCCAATTTAATAAACATTTATTAAGCCCCTATGAGGTGCCAGCTTCTGTGCTAATACTGAAAATATAATTAATAAGAAAGATAGTCTCTGCCCTCAGTGAGCTTACAATCTACAAAGGGAAATACAACACACAAAAGGAGTCAGGAAAGTGGGGGAGAATGGGATGCCAGGGGATACCTGCTGTGGGGGCATCTTGTTCTGTGGAGTTGAAACCAGATAGGGCAGCAGATGCAGAGTGGAGTGATATCAGAGTACAGTTTACACCCTCTATAAAAGAAGGCATTAGGAGGAAGTTGGCGCTCTGCCCTACAAACAGGGGAGAGCAGGATGAGGGAGGTGGTGTCAATCAAGGTTTGAATTAGCAGCATGGGGGTGAGTTCAGCAGTGATGCGCTTATCCCAAGAGGGGCCTTACTCAATGGAAATGAAACCAGGGAGAGGGCAGATACAAAGTGAAACTTTGTGGAGCTCAGCTCCCTTGAACTTCATTCCTACGTCACCAATTGCCTTTTGGATACTACAGTCTGAATTTCTAGAAACGTCCCTATTTCTTTGGAAGCAATACCATCCTTCCAGCCTCCCAAGTTCATAATTGTGATATTATCCTGGACTCCTCACTCTCTCTTGTCCTCCGCCCCCATATAAAACTAATTGTTAAATCTTCCCATTTCTGCTTTCACAGTATCTTGTACATCTGACCCCCCCCATTTTTTTTAAACCTTTGTCACTCCTTGCCTATATTATTGCAAATAGTCTCCTACTTGGTTTTCCTGTCTCAAGTCTCTCTCACCACTATTCTACCCCTCACTAACTAAATTTCTTTAGACACAGATTAGATCATGGGATTTCTCCACTCAACCAACTCCACTGCTCCCCATTCCTTCTAGTATAAAACATAAACCACTCTGTTATGCCTTAAAAATTTCAGACAACTTCACCCTAACCTACTTTTCCAGTTTCATTGGCTATTGCTCACCCTCCTGCCCTCGGCAATGCAGTCAAACTGGCCTTTCTATTCCTCTCACGCAACAGTTCATCTTCCATGTCCATGTCATTGCACTGGTCATCTCCCTGTGCCTGGAGTGTGTTTCCTCTTCACCTTTGTTTCCTGGAGCCCCTTTCCTTTAAAATACAGATCAAACACTATTTTTCATGGAAACCTCTACTAATCTCTCCAAATGTTAGTGGCCTTCCTAACAAACTACTTCATATTTACCTATTTTGTGTATATTTGTATTTATTCATGTTATAATTGTGCTCATTTTTTTTATATATTCTTGGCTCTCCATTAGAATGTAAACCCCTTGCCAGTAGAGATTATTTCATTCTTTGTACTTGTATCCCCAGCAATATAATAATAAATTATGTGTAAAATAAATATAACATAAGTACACACTTATATTGCATATAATTTTATATTGATATTATATAAATATGTATTATATATAATATTATATATAAAATATTATAAGATATAAGATATATAAGATATAAGATATAAGATATATAATATATAAGATACATAATATTATAAGATATTATATATATAAAATAAATGATAATAAATACTTTATTGATTAATTGATCCCCAAGGTTGTTAGTGATCTCTACCCTGCCCTATATTGCTTTGTATTTATTATGTACATATTATTTATTTACTAATATGTGGCTTCCTTTCAAGTAGAATACAAGTTTTTTGAGGAAAGAGACTACTTTTAGTTTTGCCTTTATATCTTCAGTTATTAGCACTTATATGACTATACTTAATTCTCAGATGGATCTGTGATGTCCATTTGGTTGTTTCCTTCATTGAGTAAGTTCATAATCCATCCATACCTGCGCATCCTGAGACTCTTGTCTGTGCCCTCCTAATAACCCAAATTGGGTCACAAAGAGTCAGATAAAATCGAAAACAGCCTAAGTTCAATATTGCAGGTCTATCTAACCCACAGCAATTAGCAGTGGCCATGTAGGATTGTAACAGACCCATCTGGTTGAAATGGGGGGATGGGCGAGGCAGAGAAAAGGGAGTCCTCATTGGCCTCCTGCTACTTGAAGTTTTTTTGTTGTTGTTTGTTTCTTTGTTGTTGCTGATGATGCTTCTAGTGATGGTAGTGACTTGTAATGAGACATTACTCTTGGGAGTAAGCTGTCAGTGGTCATTCAGTAAGGAGTGACTTGTGTGAACATATTCTGTATCATTAAGAGATACCCCCTGATGAGAATAGCAGGAAATGGTCATTTGTTGGATTTTTTTTAAATTTGGGGGTGATAGTGGGTCTTTAGGCCCATTAACTGCTAGGTCTAGGTCTGGGCCTGGGACTACCCCTCCCTCCCACCTTTGGGAATAGTTTGATATAGTTAGAAACACTGTGCAAAATAAAACTGTTTGAGTCTATTTAATGGGGCATCTGGAGGCCATTGAGTGCCGTACCATATGAACTTTGTTTGGACTTTTTGTTACAAGGTCCTGGGAAAAACCCTTGAAAGGAAGTTGCTTGATTGTCCCCAGGATCCTAGAGGCTTTTCTTATACTAGAGATATAGGCAAAGTCCTGCTGTTAATAATAATAATAGCTAACATTGATTAGCTAGCTCTTACCATGTGCTAGGCACTGTGCTAAACTCTTTACAATTATTGTCTCACTTAATAAACCCTGGGAGGTGGGCATTATTATTATCCCCATTTTAGAGATAAGAAAACGGAGGCAAACAGGGGATAAATAATTTGCCAAGGGGCCCACAGCTAGTAGGTATCTGAAGCCAAATTTGAACTCAGGTCTTCCTGACTCTAAGGTTCATGCTCTATCCACTGTGCCACCTAACTGCCCCTTATTGGGGGGAGGGAAGGCTGAATCAATTAAAAATGAGAAATAGCTTCTCTTCTTGATCTGGAACTATGAACTATAGATCTGTTTTGTTTTATGAGACTTATAGTGAAGGGTGAATCATAGGCTCTGATGCGTTACTTCAAGACCCAGGTGCCCTCTCCCACTTTGGCAGAAATTCCAACAACTGCTTTAAGATGGTAGATATGAGAACATGTACTAGCATAGAAAAAAATCATTGCTACCTCTTTTGCTTTCTGCCTTTTCCCTTGAGTTTAGGTGAATGATCCTGAGCTTGGGATCCCTCTAAGTTACTTGAACCATCCTAATGAACTACCTGACCTCATCAACATGGTGCACTAGCCAGCAGCATTGATCCTGCCCTGACACAGAGAGGCAGAGGCAGAGCCCAGCAGTGGCAATAACCCTGGCAGCACTCCTGCACTGGTACAGGAGGAGAAATAAAACAGTTCTGAGGTCCTTGGTGCTCTTCCCTCCTATGTGCAGGTCGGGGAATAGATCTAAGCAGAAGCAATGATTGGACCCATGGCTATACTCTGTCATGGTATAAAGTGTGTCTGTGTGTGGGAGGGAGGCAGAGTTAGGCCCTAGTAGTGACAGGAGCACAGTGACAGCACTCATGACCACCAACAAGAGAAGAGTTTGGCGAGATAGTCAGTGAGGTCAGGGGCCACCACCTGTAGAGGCATGCATCAAAGTAGGCAGTGACCTGGGTCCCAGCAGCAGTGGCAGCTGCTGGCCCACAGTGACAGTTGGCAAAAGGGAGGGCTGACACTGACATGGCCAATGGCAAAGGTAGGCACATTGAAGCCATTTTCTTACTCTCTAGAATTGATTGGTCATTCCATATTATTCCCAGTATGGCACTCAGTGGCCATTGGACAATTTCTCCCCAGAGAGGGTTTGGAGGACAATAGAGTGGCCTTGTTGGGAGATGGCTTCCCTTCTCTCAATAAGAGAGAAGCGATTCTACCTAACTCCAAGAAAGGGAAGGCAGTTTCTCAGAGGCTTCTGATTAAACAAAGACTCTTTATTTTTCCCCCTTTTCCTACTCCCTCTCCCCCCAGTATGCTGTCTGGGAGTGAGAGGTCCTAGCTGGTGGCCAGTTCATACTAAGTGACTGGTGGCACAGAGAAATTTTCAGGATTGGCTCTGGCATTGGGACAGGTTACACGTAAGATGGCAATGACCTCTTATTTAATTTACTATAGATGACTCTGACCTATCACAAGAATAAATGACCATGCAAGAATTATCAGTGTCTTTGCTTTAGTCCTGATGTTCCTGGCTTTTCTACTGTTCACAGTCAACTCATTTCATTGGCGACCCATTGTGAATTGCAAAGCTCTTGCTATCACCCACCTCCTAGACCAGATTGTTTAGATATGGGACTCAGTTCATCTGAAGGGATAAGGCAAAACTCGAGATTCTTGGTCTTCCTTTTCACATATTCAGTCATTCCTTCAGGGAACCATTCATTAAATTCCTTTAAAATTTTTTTAAAAAACAATACATTTCCTCCTCCAGTTCTGCCTGTGACAGGCCTCTTACATCTCCAAGACCAGGCTGGTCTAGTAACATCCTAAAATATTTTAAATGGTGGAAGCTGTAGGAGCCAGACATCAAAAGGCACAGTATGATAGGAGCACTATCCAGGGTCCCTGCCACATAGACTAGACTAGTCTATCTTTTCCTAAGGCTTTGGCCCAATGGGAGGTATTATCCTTGTGATTTGTTTGGTTTAAAAGAACAGCTCAGAGTTTTGGAATGACTTCCAGTTCAACTGAATAAAAAAGGTCATGAGAAGCTCCAGCTCCTTCTCTGAGGCTTTTGACTGTGGAACAAAAGAATAACTAATATCAGGAAGCTGTGCTCAGACAAATCAGTGGAAAGTGAGGCAGCTAGGTAGCACAGTGGATAGAATTTTGCGCATGGGGTCAAGAAGACCTGAGTTCAAATCCTGCCTCAGCCACTTACTAGCTCTGTGACTTTAGGCAAGTCACTGAAATCTCTGCCTGCCTCAGTTTTCTCAACTGTAAAATGAGCATAATAATAACACCTACTTCACAGAGTTGTTGGGAGGTTCAAAATGAGATAATATTTGTAAAGCATTCACCACAGTACCTGGCACACAGCAGGCTCTTAATGGATGCTTCTTCTTTTCCTTTCTCATATTACTGAATATCATTATTGAATATCTTTCCTTTGCTATTGCTAATGGAATTTCCTTTAGTCCACTGTTGAATGACCTATGAGTATTTAATTTCAGTCCAATATTAGACCTAAACTACCAGGGCACTAACCTGATTCAGGCCACTGTACAACACGGGGTCACCTACGTATCTTTATAAAATAGTGTTCAGAGAGGAGAGAACACAGAACAGGTAAGTTCTGATGGAGCATGCAGAGGAAGCCTGGGAAAGCAAGTCAGTGGGAGGAGAAGAACCTAGGAGGGAAAGACTAATGCGTGCTTTGGACTAGAGACAGCATCAAAAGGGCTGGGGTTGGTCAGAGTAAGCATGATGGCTTCTAGTCCCCTGGGAGGCAGGGAAACAGTTTTGTACAAGAGAACAATTTTGATGAATAAAGAAATATTATCTACATTTTCCAGAAGTCTGAAGCTCTAAAGTGAATTTGCCAAGGTTGAGCTGTGAGTAGATGACAAGGCTGAAAAGTCACTCTGACCTAGTGAAATTCTCTTTAAAGCAAACCAGAAATTTAGGGCAAAAACTCTAATGTCTCATGAGGGTTGGTTCGATGTGGAAAGTTTTGAAAAAACACGGTCCTTTCAAAAGTTTCTGCAGATTCAGCATGTGCTTCTAGTTGCTGGCTGCCTTTGGCTTTTCTTCCATTTTGTTTTACTTTTTATTATTCAGGATATTTGTATGATGAAATATCTCCCTTCCTCCCCCCATCAAGAATTTATTCATGACTCACTCATTCCAGGTCTTCACAATCTTTTGTCTCCTGGAACATCAGAGCCTGCCTAGCATAGCATGGACTTCTTTCTATTTGGTCTTTCATTAACTCCTCCCTTCTTCCCAAAAGAACCAGAGACCCATAAATGATACCCTTCCTCCTAACCCTGGGGGGTTAATTCACTCAACTTTGGCCCTGTTCCTGGGACTGAGGTATACTGAGCAGTTAGTGGATGAGTGGTAATATATTCAACTAACCCCTATATCTGAATCAATAATAGAGGCATTCCAGTGGTATAGTAAATAGAGTACTAGATCTGTAGTTAGGAAGATCTGAGTTCAAATTTAATATCAATGATTAGCTTTGTGGCTCTGGGCAAGTCACTTAACCTCCTTCTGCATCAGGTTCTTCATCTGTAAAAGTTATAGCATCTACCTTCCAGGGCTGTTGTGATGTACTATTTGCAAATCACTCTATGAACGCTCGTTATTGTGTTATTGTTATGTAGTACCTTAGACTGTGCCGTCCCATTCAGTCATGCACCAAGAAACCAGGGCCTACACAGTAGGATCTTGCCATCTGCCCTTACTCTTATCCAGTGAGCAGTAATCAAATCAATCTTACAAACCGAACTGGAATCCTAGAAAGAGTGTAATAATCATTGATTCCCCTATAGCTCCATTCACTGTCCTTGTGAATACTCACTCCCTAGTACTCCCTGGCCCTCACTTCTCAATATGCTTTGTATACCATTATTAGAATGTAAATGTCTGAACAAAAGAGACTTTTTTTTTGGTATTTGTAGTTTGTGCTTCCTAACAAAATGCCCAGCACATAGTAGGTGCTTAATAAATGGCCATTTATTTCCTATATTTCAGTTGGGTGTTAAAATATTAATTAGTTGTTTGCCTTGAGCCCACCTTCACAATGCTGCTCTTAAATTTCTCTACTTTATGGCACAGATTGAGGGGGCAGTGGAAGGATTTCCAGTTGTGATAGATATTATACACAAATGATACGTGAATTTAACTATTGTGAAATGTCACCATGTGGAAAATTCTAGACACTGTTTCAGTGTTGTGAGGAAAGAACTTTGTAAAATATATGGTGCTATGTATTAGCTATAATTACAAATTTGGGGGCGATCTGGAGTTCCTAATAATTTGAGTCAATTCAATTCGGTATTCTGGACTTGCAGTCAGAGAATCTATGTTCAAAGCCCAGCTTTGCCTCTTAATGCTGGCATAACATTGGGTAAAGTCACGTAAACTTCCTGGTCTTCAAGATTCTCTTCCTTGGAGGTTTTCATGCAGAGGCTGGAAAATCCTTTCTTTTGGTGAGTTATTGTAGAATTTCATGTGTGAGCCAGACTAGATCTTCTCTGAGGTCACTTTCAACTCTCAAATTCTGATTTTACAATCATCTTCATCCTGATATGTATTTATTTGTTACAGTGACACTGGTTTCCTGGCTGTTCCAAGCACAAGACATAGTATCTCTTGGCTCCCAGCATTTTCTTTGGCTGTTCCCTCTTGGAATGCTCTTCCCCCTTCACTCAGGCTACAGATTTCCTGGCTTCCTTTAAGTCCCAACTAAAATCTTAACCTCCTACAGGAAGTCTTCCCCAATCCCTCTTAATTCTAGTGCTTTCTTGCTGTTAATTATTTCCTATTAATTCTGCAGAAAGTTTGCTTTATATCTGCTTGCACATTATCTCCCTCATTAGATTGTAAATTCCTTGAGGGCAGGAACTGTCTTGTGCTTCTTTTTGTATCCCTAGTGTTTAGCACAATTCCTGGCCCAAGAAGGCACTTCATAAATATTTATTGATTAATTGACTGATTTGTAAAATGAAGCTATGGGGCAGAGAACCTCTGAGGTCCCTTCCACCTTTAAATCCATGGTTTTATGACAGTATGAATTAATATGTTTACTAAAAACCTACTCTATACAGAATAGTGTGTAAGGGAGTAGGGAGAAAAACATTTTAAAAGACAGTCTCAGTCTTCAAGGAGAATATGTAATTTAAGTGATCAATGAGGAACACTGAAACGAGGTCTTATATAAAAGCAGATAAAAGCCCAACTAAAGAAGGTTTTTTTGAAGGTTGGCTAAACTTGACTAACATCTGAAGAAGAAGCACATTTGATACCAGATTTAGGTGAGCTAGGGACAAGGATCCCAGAAGCTCCCTGCCTCAAATATACTCACAAAGTCACAAACAGTTTCAGAAAACATAATTGGGAGACTTAGATGCTAATCATGACAGAACCAATAATTGTGATGTCCTGGGCAAGTCACTTAGCCTTTTTGAAATACAGTGTTCCCATATATGAAAGAGTCAGAGGGTCCACGGAAGGGACCTTTGTGATAATCTAGTGGAAATCACTTATTTTTTGAAAAATGAAAAAATGAATCTCACAGAGACTGTGACAGCCCAGCCAGGGTCACATAAGGCTTCTGACCAAAATGTTCAGTGCTTTTGCTTTTATAGGCTGCCTGACTCTAGCCATTTTTTTTAAAAAAAGGATTTTAATGAAGGCAGATGACCTGACACTTTCTCCAGGCATATGCAGTTACAGGTCTAAAGCTTAAAGGGACCTTCAGGATGTTTTAGTTCAAGGATTCTAAACCTGGGGTCCACAGACTCCCAAGTGATCTGCTGATAAATTTCAGGGGGTCTGTGGAATTGAATGGAAAGACATTATGTATCTACTTTCACTAACTTCTTATTGAATTTTGGTATTTCCTTCAATTATGAATGTGAGGAATAAAATGTTATTTTGAGAAGGGGTCCCTAGGTTTCACCAGGCTGCTGAAGGAGCCTGACACAGAAGAGAGAGAAAAAAAGCTATATGTCTCATTAAACTTCCTTTTTTCACAGATGAGAAAAAGGAAGCCTAGAAAGACTGAGTCAAGTAGTAGAACCAGAATATTAATCCAGGTATTATAACTTCATATTGGTATTCAGAAAAAAAATTATAAATATACTGAGACTTTGTTATAGGGTAAGAATAGAGATTGGACCTGTCAATCCATGTGAGTCAGCACCTCTTCAATTTATAGTCTTAGTAAGTTATTTGGGGACATTGAAAAGTTAAGTGACTGGCCCTAGGTCTTGTAGCTAGTATGTACCAGAGGAACGATTTGAATCCAGGTCTTCTTGGCTCTGAGACTATCTCTCAATCCACTTTTCCATTCTGTCCCTCTTTAGAATTGTTACAGTTTTGGGGGGTCAGGCTGTATAAGTTTCACCTATACCCTTCCTCAACAGGCTTCGGGCGTCCCCGGCTCCCGGCTTCCACTTTCTCCAGGAGAAACAGCTGCACAGAAAACTTAAGACACAGGGCTTACTTCTTGCTACTTTCTCTTAGGCTTGGCATGGCTGGAACTCCCTCTCATTCTCTAAGCTTGGCGTGGCTGGACTTTCTCTTCTTTAGAATTCTCTAAACTTGGCATGGCTGGACTTCCTTCTGCCTCCGGGTATCCTGTATTTAAGTCCTTTCTCCAGGGCCCCCCTTAGGGCCCCTCCCCTGGCCTTGCCCTTGCCACAGCGAGCCAATCGTGCATCACCCCGAAGGTGGAGAGATAAATAATCCTGCTTATCGCAAACAGGTGCAACCTTCACATTCTGTCCCCAGGTGATCACGGGCCTCCTTTTAGATGAGGACCAATTCAACCCATTACCAACAAGAGCCCCAACATAGAATACTATTTATTATAAAAAGGATAGAGAGGAAGCTTGGCACAGTGGCTAGAGCCCTGGTCCTAAATTCAAATCAGGTCTCAGAAACTTGCCTCCTGTGTGACCCTAGGCAAATCACTTAACCCTGATTGTCTAATTAAAAAAAGAAAAGGAAATGAATCTCTTCTGCAGAGGTTTAGTGGGACTAAAGTCCCGCAAAGATGTCATAATAAGGCAATCCTATTGATGTGGCAGTGAAATAACAAGGTAGGAGAGTATGTCAATATTGCAGATTGAATAAGTACTATACTATACAAGTGAATCCATTCAATAAATGAAATATGTCCATGTGTATTGTAAACTTTCACAAAATTCATCCTTCTGAGGCTTTACCAAGGCTTACAAGTACCCCCAGGGTTCTCAAAGGCTAAGCCAATAGAAAACAAACACCAATATGGAAAGGTTAACAAGTACTAGCCATTGGTTCTGGAATTATCATTTGACTACAACCTTAGTTTGCCAAGACTTGAAGTTTGGCCATAGGTTGATTTAATTTTTTTGGTTCCTAACTATTCATGGAAAAGGTCTATTGAGGCTTAGGGGTTGTAGGGGTTGTGAGTTTTCTTAGTGGAGAAGGGATTCACATTACTGAAATCACAGATTCCTTGAATAAGCCTAGTTTATAATCTATGTTTAAGCTAAGCTGTTTTAGGTCGGTAAGATTGTGTAACAAAATGGCTAGTGTGTATGAAAGAAAAATTAATCAGAAACAGAAAAGAAAGTGAAGTATAAGCCAAAATGAAATTAGAAATATGGGACTCAGCTTCACAGTAGATGAGGGAAATGAAAACAAAACAAAACAAAAAGCTTGAGTCACATTAGTGATGAGAAATAAGAACATTAAGGTTACTTTAGTCCCAGTTCTCTACAATTCCAATGAAATAGTAAAGGAAATACACTAAGTGGAAAAAAAAATCTAAATTAATATCATTGGGTTAACTTTCTATCTTGTTTAGCTGTTAGGAAAATCTTTGTAGCATTATGCAGGATGCAAATTTGGTCCAAAAATCCAATAAAAGAATTCGAAGATGGAGAAAAAATAGGAAATGGCAGAATGCTTTGTAGTTATATTCAGATAAAGAATTTAGTACTGTGTTCTTTAGGGTAACAGAACCACTTGGCTTCATTGTACTGTTTACTCACAATGAACCCAAGGGGTTTTCCTCAACCAGACAAGACAGAACAACACAACCCAATTATAGCAACAAGACATAGCCTGGTGATCTTTCTCCCTCTAATAAGAAGTTATCTTATAATAAAGTGCTTATGAGATTCCACAAATTTGGATACAAGGTTTTTCTATGAATTAATATGTTAAAAAAAAAGAACCCACAATAACATCATCAAGCAAAGCAAATATACAAAGCTGTTAGAGATATATCTGCAAATGGAGGCATCTCCTATGTGATACACCCTATTACAGGATCTGCTCAGGAAATTGTCTTCTTCCCTTATGCTGCATTTATTCTGACTTTGCTTCATGCACTCTACTATATCTGTCTAGTAGCTTTGGCAAAGGTTAGTTTAAAATTTTTGAACTAACAAAAATTTATTTCTGGGGATTACGTTGGTGTTCTCTACCCCAAGAACCTGAAGGAAATATCTATTTAGAGAACCACTTTGTCTTAGCTTCAATCTGTACAAAATGGTAACAATAAGAATTAGTTTTATTTATCAGGTCGAATTTATTACAGAAAAAATGGATTAGCATGTGTTCTCCATTGAATGGTTCAGAAAGACCTTTGGTGATGGTGCTGAGATACACTTCATTGTCTCAGACCTAGGGGTGACAGACCTGGATGACTTGGCATCATTCCATCCCCGACTTTCATACCTCTCCTTTCCCTGCAGGAGCTGGAGAGGTCCAGCAGAGAGGGGTTAAATGGGTCAGGGAGCCAGTCCAGCTGGGGGTCATTAGCAATCAAGGGCCAGCATAAAAAGGCAGCAGGAGACTAAGGGTCTCTGCCTGGCTTGGCTCTATGTACCATCTGGACTGGGGGGAAAAAGCTGCTCATTGCTGATAAGTGAACTCTGCTGAGGCTGGCATTTTTTTTTTTAAATCATGGAGCTCAAATCCCCTTCTTGGAAAAACACCTTGCAGAGTTTGGATTCTATAGTGCTTGGTTCCCAATGTGGACTTCTCTATTGTTTAGTAGTTTCCCCTCTGGGGAATATAGACAGAAGGGGTAAAGGAATGAGGTATTACTCTTCTCTTGACCCAGTTTCAGTCCCTCACTCCACTGGGCTCAATAATCTGTATAGATTCTTGCTTCGGGCACCAGTGTTTCATTCTTTGTTTTAATTTAAATTTTCATTTTCTTGTGAATTTACCAATTATCAACAAATGGGAACATTCCAGTAGATAAAGAAAAAAAGGAGACAGTGAATCTGTGAATTTTGGTTACATACAATTTTTGTCCTGTTAATTTCAGTATGTATAGTCAGTTAATCCACATATATTATACAAGAATCCCCTTGGTACACATAACACCTGTACCATGTGACAGGACTCACGATTAATAACAAATCTGGGCTCTGTCTTTAAACTTAAAGATATGATATAAGATCAAAAAAGGAAAATCAGTCAGCTCTAGTTATGTCATATTTGGTTTGATCATTTTAAAAATTATGATCCCAAAAAAATAAAACAAAACGCTCAATTTCTAAGGTGATTTTTATAAAGAAGACTAAGTCCTATCTCAGGCACCTAGTCAGCACCTCAGGTCACATATGCGAGGGTTACAAACTCTACATCTAAAGATAGTGGCTGTCCAGAAGAAAACTAAAAGGGCTCTTAGATATAATCTTGTTTAGAAACTGGCATGTATTGGCTTCTTCTCCTTCTCTTCAATTGAATGTTGAAAGAAGGTAAGGATTCTGAAAGAAGGATGTAAGGATGGAATGGATTCCAAGGATGGGGACATCCCTGATATTAATGGAAAAATGTTGTTAATATGGTGCTAAAAAGTTCTCTTCAAAGACTAGTACAAAAACTGCTCTTCTTTCTTAAAAGGTTGCCGGTTCTCCCATCTAGTCTGACTGTTTCTGATAGTGTTTCAAGATCCAGTTGTTTTTCTCTTGTCACATAAAAATGTATATGATTCTTATTCAGCTTAATTATAATGACCAGTTTTGGTCCTAGAGAACAGTTAATGGAACACACCAGATCTATGATCCTATGAACTTATGACCTTTCAGTACAGAGGTGGGAGACTATAGGCGCAGACTACTATATTTCTGATCGATATTTTCCCTTTGTCAGGTGATTTTAAATAACTGTTTTTTGTTGTTGTTGCAAGAGATGGTTCATTGAGATGGAGACCTTATATGGGGAAATGTTCAGTCGTTTTTTTCTGTTGTGTCTGACTCTTTCTGACCTTATTTGGGGTTTTCTTGGCAGAGAAACGGCAAACAGGGTTAAGGGACTTGCCCAGGGTCACATAGCTAGTGTCTGAGGCCAGATTCAAATTTAGGAAGATGAGTCTTCCTGACTCTATCCACTGAACCACCTAGCTGGGGAAATGACTGGTATCAAAACCAAGTTATCCAAAAACAAAGATTAAAAAAAATTTGGCCTATCATTTGTCTCCAAATAACAAAAGCAAGCAAACCACAATGGACATCCATTTTTGAGAAGTCATAGCATGTTGGCTCTGAAATTATACTCAATGTTAGAAATTATTATGCATCTACCATGAATGAGGCTCTCTTCTAGGGAGTAGAGAAGCAAAGATGAAAAATGACACAATTCTTGCCTTCAAGGAGACGAGTCTGACAGAGAGTGAATGACTTGTGCACAGTAAGTATGGTAAGTATGATACGTGATGGAATGTGATAAAGTAAAGGAGAGTTCCAGGCAAAGTACTCTGAAGTTTTATGAGAAGGGTGATAGCACTTTCAGCTGAGGTCAGAGGGCAGGGAAGAACACTGAAAATGCATCCAATCTTTTCCCTTGACCATATACATGTCTTTTTAAAAATTATTTAAACAAACTATCCCAGTCATTAGCTAAATAAATTCATTCTGTTTTGTCTCTTAAGTGTCTAAGCAACTTTGAAGTCTCTCTGTCTCCATCTATGTGTGATATACATACATATGTGGTATATAGATATATATATATATATACACACACACACACACATATACATTTACATACATATGTGTCTATATAGAGATGTCTACACAAACATATACATATGCATACTTGGTGCAATGGATAGAGCACCAGACCTGGAATCAGGAAGACTAGTTTTAACAGTTCAAATCCAAACACAGACATGTATTAGTTATGTGATTCTAGGCAAGTCACTTAACCCTGTTTGCCTCAGTTCCTTATTGCAAAATGAGCTAGACAAGAAAATGGCAAACCACTCCAGCAACTTTGCAAAGAAAACCCCCCAATACACATATATGCATATGCATACATATGCATATATGATATATAAAATCAGCTGATGTATTTCTCAGTCGAAACAGACTAACCTGTTTTTTTAGGTACTTAGTTATTGTCCTCTAATTATAAAGTGAGGAGTAAATGGCCTTTTTTTATCCACTGCAGGAAGTAGTATATTTGTAATTGTGATGAATTTACCTTACTTTTTAGCAGGTGATAAACTGATTATTTTAAGAAGGTTAAAGAAGCTTGATAACACTTTTGATTAGAAATCCCAGTCTTTATGATGCAAAGAGACTATATGGCACCCTCTGATCTTGGAGCCCAGGAGTTTGCTTGGGTCGGTCACTTTTAACCTGTCTTTACTGAAAAACAAGTAAATGGCAACTTTGAAACAGAAGCATAACCCACAGAATGTTGCTCTGACTAGACATTTCACAATAATATCATTAACATATTATGAAGAAGTCCTTCGATACTATTGTGAAACCCTGCTGAAAAGCTATTTGGCCCATTGTTCACTGAAAGCTTATTATTCATTAGAACCTAGCTATTATGGAATGAACTGCCTCCTTAGGGTCTGAACCTTGCCTTTCCTTAGGGTCAATTAACAAACTTAGGTCCATATACCCCTGTAGTATTTCTGAATATTGAGAATATGGCACACTTAAGGCCATCTGCACTAGAAATATGCCAATCATAGTTTACCTATTTCAGAAGGTGATTACTTCAAACACACAAAAACATGCATTTTAAACAAATGACCTTTCTATAAATACATAGAAATGTATAAAAATTCCTGTGAATTTTCCCCGCCAATAATTTGATGTCATTTTCAATGTGCTCTTATATATCTTTTGCTCCTTGGATATATTTGTCCATATCAGCAAGAAGATGGTTATGTCAAAACATATATTTTACGTTGTTGCTACCATTTATTTCTGTGATTATGAAATTATATTGTTTGAAAAATTTTAGTCTAGAAGCTATTGTCTTTAAAAATACTTAACTTTCCAAGGCTATTAAAAATGTCTCCCTACTCCTAGCACTAAAAGTAAGTAAAAAAATAGTTCAACCAAATTCTATGATGTGGTTCTAAAGACATTAAATATATTATTGCCAGGTAGATGGCAAACAGAAGAATATCCTTTCCCAATTGCCTCCTAGGAGAGAGTGTCTGTAATTGATAGGAGAATTTAAAATGGATGTCTTTCACTTTGTTTTTCAAGGTCCATAAGAAATTTTATGTAAGAAAATAAATTGTGAAAAGACCCCAAACTTTTCTTCATGAGAAAAGATTTAACAGTACTATAGGCCCACCCAGTAGTTGGAAATAGACCTTGGAAGAGGGCTTAGATCTCAGAGTAGGAACCTGGATATCACTGATTCTTGTTCTCCTCTATAAAAAGGTTATGCTGAGTATCCACCTGATATAGTTGTGGTTCAATTCACAGAATTATAAATTTAGAACTACAAATTCAGAGACCATCAATTCCAATTCTCTTACTTCAGAGGCCACCAAATCTAAGTCTTCCCCTTCCTCAGGTGCCTACTTGGTCTTCGTTCCTGAAATTCTCTCTTCCCTTTAAACTCAAGACCTTGATATATTGGGTAGTCCTTACCAGGACTGCCCAAAAATCCTCATCAAAAAAGTCTTTGGGCAGGTTCAGTCTTAACAACTGAAATAACAAAACCTAACTCCATCCTACCTACACAGACATATAGGGAGTGATAGCAATAGTTTTGAAGTCTGTTTGAGTCCCTGAAACTTTAATGTCTGTGGGTTACCAAAGAATGTCTGTTGTATTGTCTCACTAGTTTAGAATCCTGAAATGTGGCAAATTTGAGCTGGAGGTGAAACAAGAGTGAAGTATGACAGGGTAATAGGACTACTTAGGAGGCTTTTATTTATTATTAATGAAGTAAACAGAGGCATTTGTTAGGAAGCATGAGGAAGGAACACAGCAAGCATGTTGGTGATTTCCCACCTACATCAGATAAAACATGAAAGGGCAACTCTTAATTACAGCCAAATATTAGCAGGACTCCTGGGAACTCATCATACCATCTCAAGGTCTACATTCATAAAAATTTAAGCAATGTCTAAAAACATGTTAATTTGTTCTTTGTTTATTTCTTTCCTCCCAGACTAATTTATTCCAAAGGACTTTGGTTCTCAAGCGCTAATATATTGATCAGGCCCCATGTAGCATTGTTAACAGTCTGGGGAGGAGATTTTGGTAGAAAACAAAAATCTTCCTTGTTGTTTTCCTTATATGATTAACATTTATTTATGATCCTTGGAACGCTTCCAGTTTCACCCAGATTTGCATATCTGTCTTTCAGAGCAGTGGTTAGCTTCGTGTAAATCTGGTAGTGGAAGGAAGAAATACATTTGAGCATTTCCAAAAGTCGGTCAGGGCAGATAGAGAGGCCTGAGGATAATTTTGCGTCTTCTCTGCCAGGTGGTTGATTCCAAGGAGACCAAATGTTTTTTTATTAAAGAAATTTTAAACAATAAGAAACCAATGGCCATACTTTTAGTTTTCCTGTGCCATGATAAGAGGAAGCACATGTAGACTTTATGTGAGAGTATAAAAAATTCATATCATGGCTATAAAGAAGGAATGGTGGGGAATTGTTTATTATTGTTGTTTATTATTTAAATACTTTTTTTGCTGTGTGTTTATAGATCTCTTTTCTTCCTCGAATAGTCTTTTAAAAATTTATTTCATGGATATTTTCACAAACAAGGTAGATTATTAATGAAAAATTTTTTATAATTTATACATGCATCTGAAAATATGAAAGCTTGTATATTGTTATCTGCTCTTTATTTCCAAAGAGGACCAATGACATCACAAGTGATGTCTAGATTTTTAGGAGACTTGGATTTAAGTGAAGCAGAGTTGAACAAAATCATCAGCCTCATTCTCTCTTCCAGAGTCATTAAAGTCCAGTGGTTAGACAAAAGTCAACATGATTGGCCATGGCCGGGGATGCAGTGGGATGACATTGGCATCTTTGATGCTTGACCCTGCTTTCATGACCATCGGAACAATTTGTTCTTATCTGCCCATTCTGCAGGGGAAAGACTTTACATGCTTGGGGTGATACCTCTGACTCATAGTTTTACTGGGGTGTGTCCACTGCCCATGCTACAGCTTCTTGGAGCCACAGATAAGAATTGGATAAATCAGGTGGACACCAGAAGTGGATGAGCAGGCCTGAAAAGGGCTCAGAAAACCACCAAAGGAGCTAGTCCTTCTAAACTCATCTCATACACCCCTATAAACTATACTAAGGAAGCATAACTATATCAAGGGTGGGGTGGTTGGTATTTTTCTCCGCATGTTGATACATATCACATCCAAGAAAAGAAATATAAAATCTTCAGTTTGGTGTTCAAAGCCCTTCATGCCTTCCTCCTGCCATTTTCCCAGTCTATTCATACCTTATACCCTGAGATCCAAAAGATGCTGACTTCCTTGTTGTTCCTCAAACAAGATACTCCATCCAGATTTAGGCATTTTCACTGACTGTTCCCCATGCTGGAATGCCTTCCTTCCTCATTTCTGCCTCATTGTTTCCTTCAGTTCCCATCTAAAATACCATCTTCTTGAGCAGTGGTTCTCAACCGTCCTAATGCTGCGACCCTTTAATACTCATATGTGGGTGTATCCACATGTGGGGGGACCCATGTGGAGATGGATAGAGGATCATCTCTTGGTTCTTAAGACTATTGGAAATATGTGTTTTCCAATGGTCTTAGGCAACCGCTGTGACCCCTGTGAAAGGGTTGTTCAACTCCCAAAGATGTTGTGGCCCACAGGTTGAGAACAGCTGTTCTTGAGGAAGCATTCCCCAATTCTTCTTAATTCTAGTGCCTTTCTCTGTTGACTATGTCTAATTTATCCTGCATATGACTGGTTTATATGGTTCTTTGTGTGTTGTCTCTTTCATTAGACTCTAAGCTTGTTGAGGGCAGGGACTGTCTTTTGCATTTCTTTGTATCTTCAGCACTTGATTGACTGATTTAACCTCCCAAGGCCTTAATTTCCTCACTGTAAAATGAGAGGGTTAGACCAGATGGCTTTTGAGGCATCTTCTAGCTCTAAATCTATGATTTTATGATTGTGGGGGTGGAGGTTGTATATTTCCCTACACAAAGTCCTTAGTTGACTTGTGCCTATGAATGTTTGAGTACAGGAAAAGGATGGAGGAGGAAGGCAGGTTCTGGGGGAAGATGATGGAGGCCCAGGGACCTCTTTCTGTTCATGCTTTGGCCTTGTTATGTCTGGGTATTGACCTGGTTAATTAAATCCCTCTTCTCTCAATGACTAGGGAATATTTCATTCCTGACATTTCTGAGGCACTGAAGACCTTTGCCTTCCTTGGACATTGCTCCTGCTCAAGAAAAGCAAGTCTTTCCCTTGAAGAAGTTAAGCCCTCTGAAGTCCACCCCCTTTTTGAACCAGCCTGGCCTCTGTTCAGAAAGATTTTGACCTTGAAGTGCCCTCACTTGGTGGACGCCGTTTTAAGGAAGCATTTTCCTCTCCCTAGAGCAGTCTGACATCTATCTGTGGAGAGTCTGGGATCATGAAGCTTCCTACCATCACATCTTCATCTCTCTCCCCCAGGTTGTTCCTCCTTCTGCTTGGGGGGAAAGACTCTCTACTGGTTTTGCATCAGGTGAAGAGATTCTCAATTATAACTCCTCTGCAAGGCAGGTACTTGTGGAGGACTATCACTGTCTTTCAAAAAGAGAAACTGAGGCAAGAGGTCTGAAGTGAAAAGAAGGTACCAAGCCAATTAAGCATAAAACCCATAACTTCCCAAACTAACCTAATGTTCTTGCTAGTCTTTTGCACCCAGCACTTAACTGGATCAGGAGGATAACTATTTAAATTCTCCTGAAGTCCATCTGTTTATTTTTAAAAGATGGAAAACCAAAGTGTCACTAATGACATTACTCTCCCCCTCACAAAATTTAAATTACCCAAAGCTAATAAAGGAGATTTGGAGAGAATGTCTATGACCATTTGGAAAGATTGACTTCAAAAGCTTGGAGTTTTTACTTCAATGAAACATAAACAAATTTAGATCATTGTTTGAGAAACAGTTTAGAACATTCATGTAAATATATCTAAACCTCCTGTGCCATATGGTTTTTCTGCACAAAATAAGATAGGGAATTCAAGGCTTATCCCATGTAAGTGAGTTAACTCCTTCTAGGTGAGATACTTTGCACTCTGGACAACTGACACCAGATGAAGAGATTTGAGCACTCAGGTCCAATGGACAGGGTGGGCTATAGTCAGGCATGGGTCGTAAGAGGACCACTGTGCCCTCTCCCTTAAGACTAACTTGTCAAAAGAATCATTCATTAAGAAAACAATACCTACAGTCTTACTTTTGCTTTCTTCTTAGAAGCAATATAATAAATGATATAGAACAAGGGTTAAGAGAAAAACAATATCTAAATAGAGATTAAGTACTGTTTTTATGATTTAACTATTATAGACTTGGTTTAACTTTGTACCTAGATAAAAGCCAATACTTTTCCACCTACCTCTGGTAATGTCCAAGACCTTTGCATTGTTTTTCAATTCCATTTATTGTAATTTGTTCCCATGATTTCTTTGTCTTTGTCTGTCTCTCTCTTCCCCCTCTCCTCTCTTTCCCCTCTCACTCCCTTTCTCTGTCTATTTTTGTCTCTCCTCCTCCTTCTTCTCTCTCTCTTTCTCTCTCTCTCACTCTCTCTCTCTCTCTCTCTCTCTCTCTCTCTCTCCATCTCTCTCTTTCTTTTTTTCTCCCCTCCCTCTCTTTCCTCTCCCACTCTGTCTCTGTCTCTCTCTATGTATATTTCTTACTTCTGTCTCTGTCTCTCCCTACCTTTTTCTCTTTCTGTCTTTTTATCTTTCTCTGTCTGTGTATATGTGTGTGCATGTATGTGATCTCCCTTTCAACAGGGAGCTGAGTGTTTCTTTATTGTCTGTTATGTACAACTGTGTGATAGGGGCTATGGGGATATAAAGATGAATGATATGTATCAATCACTTTCTTGTTTCAGCCCTAAATTTCTTCGTCTTAACTGTTCTTAATTTGCCTTTAGAAGGACATAAGCGGATTTCTTTCCTGAGCTTTAAGTACTAGAGTGCTTGTAGAGCCCCCAGAGCAGACTTGGAAAGAATTGGAATTAGAAAGTCTGGTGTCAAGTAGAGGCCCAGTGCAGTGATAGAGTGGTGGACCTAGAATTAGGAAGACTCATCTTATGAGTTCAAATCTACCTCAAACACTTACTAGCTGTGTGACCCTAGATAAATCACCTAACCCCGTTTGCCTCAGTTCCTCATCAGTAACATTTTACTACTGAAGAATGAAATGGCAAATGATTTCAGTATCTCTATAAGAAAATCCCAGATGGGGTCATGAAGACTGGAAATGATTTTAAAAAATCACCAAATAAAACAAAAAAGGAAGTCCTAGATGGGTGGCCCTGGGAGAACTACTTAACCTATTTGAGTCTCAGTATTCTTTTTTTTTTTTTTTTTTTGCTTTTTGGAGGGCAGTTGGGGTTAAGGTCAAGGTCACACGGCTAGTTTTTTGTGTTAAGTGTCTGAGGTCGGATTTGAACTCAGGTACTCCTGACTCCAGGGCCGGTGCTCTATTCACTGTGCCACCTAGCCGCCCCTGAGTCTCAGTATTCTAATGTATAAAACAGGCTAATAATATTTGCAATACTAACCTCCCAGGGTTACTGTGAGGAAAGTTTTCTGTAAATTACAAAACACTATAAAAATGTACTATTACTTATTATCTGAAACACTGAGATAATATTTGCCCAACATATTTCATAAGGTTGTGAAGATCCAATGAGATTTTATATCTATCTGTCTATCTATTTGTCTATCTATCTATCTATCTATCTATCTATCTATCTATCTATCTATCTATCCGTCTGTCTGTCTGTCCGTCTGTCCATCTATCTACTATTTCTCTCATCTATCTATCTATCTATCTATCTATCTATCTATCTATCTATCTATCTATCTATCTATCTATCTGTCTGTCTGTCTGTCTGTCTGTCTGTCTGTCGGTCTGTCCATCTATCTACTATTTCTCTCATCTATCTATCTATTTATCTATCATCTATCAGTATTATCTACCTATCAATAGTACCTATTTATCTACTAATCTATTAATCTAAAGGTATTATATAATAATATCTATCAAGCAGTAAGTATGTATGTGTATATGTATGCATCAACCTACCTACTATCTATCTGAAAGTATTCTATAAAATACAAGACATTTCTGTCTCCCTGTCTCATTGTACTGAGTTTTTTTCTTGAAATGGAAAAGCATTACCATTGTGTTTTACATAATGTTGCTGCTCCCAGAAGTTCATTCTGGAATCCTTCATTCTCTTTGAAATCATTCACATATTCCCCTCCCTGAAGTGTAAGTGGCTCCCTCATTTTGCAACTTAGTTTCTGGAAAGGGTTGTATTGTGGACTACTTTGGTGATCTGATCAAACCTATGGATCCCTTCTCAGAATAATATTTTTAAATGCATAAAATAAAATACACAGTATTGCAAAGGAAACTAATTATATTGAAATACAGTTATAAAAATATTTCAAAATAAGTTCATAGACTACAGGTTAAGAACCCCTGTGTAAACCTTTGTTTTTCTGAACATCTTGAAACTTCTGCACAAATTAGCTTGCACTTTAAGAAGCTTGCCTAGGTTTCTTCACAGCATAAAAGTAAAAAGAAAAATCTCTCAGCTATCATCCAAGAGAAGACTATCAACACTGGTCTTTTGCATATCCTAAGGAAAGATACCCAACTTCTCTATGCCTCAAAGATTTGGTCCTCATCAAATCTGGCAGTTACTAATAATGCCCAACCCCTGTTTATCTCAGGGGGAAATTGTAAAGATAAATGAGACAATGTCAACAGATCATTAAGCTCTCCCAAAAGAAAGATCTTAAAAGCAGAGCTGTAACTAGCAATTTTTGTGCCTAAGGCAAGTAGCAAAAACTGCACCCGGAGCCAGTGAACAAAACATGCCCTCCAATGTGCTGCTGGTGAGACTATCACAAAAGGGTTGGAGGAGCACGTTTGAGGTGCTGCCCCACTGGAAGGAAGTAGGCCATCTGGTAGTTTCCTATTTTAACTAATGATTACCGCTAATTAAGGGATGAGTTTGTAGTTTGTATACCACTAAAAATCTCAAGTGCTGTCAGCACCATATAAATTCTGGTGCCTTGAGCAAAGCCCTGCTCACTCTGCCCTAGTTGGCTATGCCCAAGAAAGCAATGACTGCCACACTGCCAAAGGGATCCATCACACACACTCAAAAAAAGTTAAGAACCCCCAATAGAGGGATATATCAAAGATGACCCCAAGTTATTGAACTGGGGGGAAAGGCACTACTAAACTGTAAGCTCCTTAAGGCAGGGGCAATGCTATTTTTCATCTTTGTCTACCCAGCATGGTATACTACATACAGTAAGCACTTTATCAATGCTTGTTGAATTGAATTGGTGCTTGTCATTGACCAAGGTGCTGACAAAGCAGAAATACTGTTATTTGGTGCAAATTCCTATTGCCAGAGCTACAACCAGTCTCTGAGCCTCAATTACTCAAGGTGAAAATCAAGGGTTGTCTGCCTCAGAAGCATGAGGGCTATATATATATATTGATATTTCCTTCCAACTCTTTATCTCTGATCCTTGGCTCCACTTATTATTTTCCGTATGGATACCTACCACCTTCACCCCATTTACCCAATGGGTGGGGTTTTTCGAGTGCATGGAGCACTGAGCTAAGCTAACTTTGAAAACTACTCTCGGATATCTTATGCTGTGTTTCAATGACTTTTGGCAGTCAATTCAACAAATGATGTTCAGCACCTACTATGTACATCCACTCTACTAGGCACTTGGGATAAAAAGATAACAATTACATCATTCCTACCTTTAAATAATTGATAAATATGCTTTCCAATCCCATAGATTTGATATCTTTGGAATCATCTTTGACTTACCTCTTTCTTTTATCTTTTATATCCAATTAGTTGCCAAATCCAATCCCTTTTTTCCTTCAAAATGTCTTGCACATCCATTCATACCAGTTCAGCAAACAATTTGTTGCAGATAAATGTTTGAAGAGTTGCACAATTTACAAATACCAAATTCTTTTTTTTAACTTTCATTCAAAATTCTCTCATTTAAAATCCATTAGGAACTCCAGTCAAGAAAGGCAGCACATTCTTTGTGGAAACAACTCAGAATGTGACCCCAAGATCATACCAGACTTCAGGATCCAAAAAGAAGGGACTATCCTCAATTTCCTCATGATGCCACTCTCAGCTCCTGAGTAGTTTCTTGTTATCTGGGGACCAAACTTTTCCATTAAGTAGAAAAATGTAATCTCTGACTATGAATCCCTGAACAACAGTGAGTTCGCTCTTAAAGAGTGCTTTGCTAGAATCCAGTGACACTGGGCTGAATGTATGTAGTAGATGATGACAGTTGGATAGCAAGACGTCTTGCATGATGAGCTGAAGGCACTGTGAGTAGAAGAAATGAAGGCAATGAGGACAGGCATACTAAATGAGGAGCTAACAGTGATTGCTGGGAAACAATAGCAATAGGCTGGCCAATACAGCCATCATTGGGAGGCAACATGGTGCAAGAGAAAGAGTTCTGATCCTAGGATTGGAGTGGCTGGGTTTGAGTTCCAGATCTGCCCTTTACAAGAATGTCATATTGGGAAAGTCAATCAATCTCATGGGCCTCAGTTTTCCCATCTGTAAAATGGGGTTGTACAAGATGGCTTTCAGGATCCTTTCTAGCTCTAAATCTAAATCTAAGTCATCAGTGAGAGAATGGCTTATTTTGAATCATAGGTATCACAGGACAATAGCATCATGGATGATAAGGGCCTTCAAGATTGACAAGTCCTCTTCATTTCATAGATGAGGAACTGAGACCCAGAGAAGTTAAAGACCTGGTCCAAGAAAGCGAGGTGGTACAGTGGATAGAGCATTTGGACCTCAAGTCAGGAAGACCCAAGTTCATCTTCAGTCTCACATTTACTAGCTATGTGACCACAGGCAAGTTATTTATGTGCCTCAATTTCTCATCTGTAAAATGGGAAAAATAATAGCACCTATTTCCCAAGTTTTTAATGAGGATAGAAAGTGATCATGTTTGTAAAGTGCTTTGCAAACCTGAAATGTTAGCTATTATTATTGTTGTTCTTGTTATAATTATTTTTAATCAGTTCAGGCTATTTAGTTACTAAGTGACAGGCCCCAAAGTTATCTCCATTCCATCTCTCTTTCTACTGGGCTATCACATTATGCAGCCTGTAAGGCAAAGAGGCAGAGTTACAATGACAGCCTCTGTCATGAATAGCTTACACCTTCTTGAGCAGAAAGACCATGTTTATAGAAGCCACAGTGTTCCAGTTAAAAGAAGCATCAGCCTCCCACGTGAAGAGCAACTATAGGTCGAGGCACTGATAGTTCCATGGTCCAAAATGGTCTTGCCATCCTTGAATTTTGGTTGTACTTTGAAGAACTGAATGAGAGAGAGGGTGAAGGAAGGCAAAGTTGTTGAAAGAGAAACTATGCTTCTAGACTTTCTGCTCACCTTGGAGCCCACATTTCAGTCACCAAATTGCTTTGTTTACTCAGATGGAGGCGGCCCATACTGCCAAAAGCCATAGATTACTGGGGAAATTTGTTTGCAAGGCTCTTTGATGCCATGTGCATCCCAGTAACATGCTGCTAAAATGAGGAGAGCTGATTTTTGTTTATACCCCTAAACAGAACCATTTGAATACACAGTTTGAAAAGACTTGTTTCAGAAGCAATGCATGTTCTCCAATGGGGTGATTCATGACTAATGTCTCCATTTTGGACACTGCCATTGAATGTGAAGCCATATGCTTTAAATTACAAGCACACTAAGCAAATCACAAGTTTCTCAAGATGGTGCTTAAAGTCTGTTTTTTGGCATCTGCTGGTTGCCAAAAGACCCATATGATTCTGTAATTAAAACAACAAATATTTTCTGCAAAATCAATCATTTGGCTTTCCCTGGACCCTATGATCATGACTCTTAGATGCTATGCTGAAATAAATTATACAACTAGCTCCTCTTAGAATTACTTATCACCCATCCCACCCCATAATATTCTGGTCTTTCAGTATCCATCTACTTTACTCTGATTCCTTTTTTTATTGGAAGCTTTATTGTTCCATGCACAATAAATGAGAAATCACAGAGCAATCAGCCAAAAATTCGGAGGCAGATGAAGTGACACTAACCTTAGGAACTACTACATATACCTTAGCAACAAACTTTGACACTTGGAGTTTAGGACCCACCATCAAAATCAAGATGTATGGGGGGGCGGAGCCAAGATGGTGGCGTAGAAGCAGCAAAGCACCGCAGCTCCCACACAAACACGCTAAAAAACTCATAAAATGGGACTCTAAACAGATTTTCAAGCTCCAGAACTCTCCACAAGACAGAAAGCACATCTGTTGCTACAGGCAGTGCAGCAGGCGGGGCTCTTCCCAGCAGTTTGGGAGTCACTGCTGAACCCCTCCCCCTCGGCTCAGGCCCTGGGACATCGGGCGGGGAGCCATGTCTATAGGAGAGCAGATCGGCTGCACTGGAGGCAGAGTTACCACATTTATCAGGCCAGAAGACAAAAAGGCTAAGAGAAAGGTCAGTGGATTTTGCTAACCGGGGACGAGAAGAGCGGGTCCGGCCAAACTGCTCCCAGGGCAAGGAGGCAGAGGGAGGCAGCTGTAGCAGCAGGAACGGCTGAAAGCAGCAGCGGCTTCCACTGGGCTGCTTCAGAGCCCTCGGCCTGCAGATAGCAGGGGGGCTGACGCAATCCATCGAGGCCAAGGGCTCTTGTTTGAGCGGCCTGGATCTGGATCGTGGTCTTGAGTGGTGGTCCTAGGGTGCGCTTTCAGTGAGCCAAAGCTGTGGGAGGAGCTGCAGAATCCCA
>CM053596.1:178363781-178434908 GCA_028646575.1 Pseudocheirus occidentalis | reverse complement strand
AGAGAGGTGTTGGAGGAGGGCATAAAAGGGAACAGATTGTGGGAGGGGTCTTACAATGGCATCAATGTTCTGGGCTGAGGGGTAGGGACAAAAAGGGGAGAAAATTTGTAACTCAGAACCTTGTGGAAATGAATGATGTAACCAAGAAAATAAATTAAAATAAAAAAAAATCAAGATGTACTATTAGAGTTTGCTTATTCCAGCAGAAGGATATATAAACTGAGATAAAATAAAAACTAGATATTGGGGGGGAAAAGGTAGGAGATGCTGGATCAATACCGAGTATCTAATAAGTACGGAACATCAGAATGGATTCTCTTATCCTGTTTCCTACGTAATCAAAGACAAATAAATTAAACCAGCCCATAGTCATCTACATTGCGTTAATGAAAATGATCTTTTAAATCCACCTTAATTTAGGACTTTTCTCCTTTAAAATGTTTCCATTCTCAAAATTGTAAGTTTGAAGGACCCTTTCTCTTAAAAGGAGGGTTGGCAGGTCTAGAGGGCAGGCTGTGCAAAGAAGAGAGGGGTACATATGAGAGGTGGTAGAGTGGTTGGGTAGGGAAAAGACAACTGGAAATATGTTTGTTTTAAAGGACTACTATTTTCTCAGAAATTCTTCTTTTTTTTTTTTTTTTTTGCTTTTGGAGGGTAATTGGGGTTAAGTGACTTGCCTGAGGTCACATAGCTAGTTTTGTGTTAAGTGTCTGAGTTCAGATTTGAACTCAGGTTCTCCTGACTCCAAGGCTGGTGCTCTATTCACTGCACCACCTAGCTGCCCCTCACAAATTCTTATGAGCTGGAAATCTTAAACCAAAGAAAGCCCAAGGAGGAGGAGGCTGGGATTATACTTAAGCATATAAAATGTCTAGAAACACTAGCCTACAGAACTGAAGTTATACTCTGAGGCCCATCTGAAATCTTCAAGAGCAAGAGAGAAGGACTAGGGGGAGGAGGTGGAGTTAGGGGGAACCTATCATACCTACAGGCAGTCATCTACATGACATGATCTGAGACCTGTCCCCAAATATCTCCTTATTCTGGAGCCAGAAATTAGCATAGAGACATTAGATCAAAATATTGTGCATGTAGATGGTACTTATTCATATGAAAAGCTTGCATGAGAAATGCTCCCCATTTGAAAGCAGAGAAATAAATGTGTGAAAAATGTGGAGAATGATATGCAACAATAAAATCAAACACTAGATTACTTCTGTTTTGTCTGTCAAGGAGAATGATCTTTGGACTAGGGAAAGAGAACAAAAAAATAGTTAACAGGCACATGAAATTCAAGATAAATAAGGAGGTGGTAAGAGCATGAAGCATAGTTCTCAAGCCACCAGGTCTGGATATATCAGGGCACTGAACGAACTGGTGGATATGACCAATGAATCACTGTCAGTGATCTCTGAAAAGCTGTCATGAATAAGAGAGGAGCTATAGGCCTGGGGACAGGCAAAAAGACTGCGTTTTTCTAATGAAGGAATAGGGTGGGGATATCAGGTTCAGTTAGTTCCTGGCAAAATTCTAGAACATACTGTACTATTAAGGGGACATTTGTGAGCATTTAGAAAAGGAAGTGGCAATCACTGTGAACCTCAAATAGGGCCATGAAAAACTGTGTGGGTAAAGTGCAAACTGGATGTGGAGTCAGAGGGTCTGGGTTTGAATCCCAATTCTCTAGTCTTTATCTTTGGAACTTTGGGCAAATCATTTACTCATCTGTAAAGTAAGGGAGCTGAACTAGATGGGTGTTGAAGTTCCTTCTATTTAAATCTATGGTCCTGTCACCAGACAGTTTCACTTTCTCATCTGACAGGTTACTGGAGCTGGAGAATGCCATGGACAGCATATTTGGATTTCAGCAAAACATTTCACAGTCTTCCATGCCATTCTCATGGATGAGATAGAGAGATATGGGCTATATGACTGTATAATTCAATAGATTTAGAACTGGTTGAATGACTAGCCTCAAAGAGTAGTCATTATTCAGTTCATATGGTCTTAGAGGGAGGTCTTTAGAGAAATGTCTCAGAGAACTGATCTAGCCTTGTTTTGGTCAGCATTTTTATCAATGACTTGGATGAAGGTGCAATTGCCATGCATATCAGATTAGTAGATGACACAAAGCTGGGAGGTTAAGATAACATGTTGGTTAAGGAAACTTGACCGGCTAGACTGAATGAAAGAAGATGCTATTTAATAGAGATGAAAACTCTTTCACTTAGGTTCCAAAAATTAATGTCAAAAGTGCAAAATGGGAGAGTTCTTGGCAAAAGAACAGTTTGTATGGGGGAAAAATCTGGGCATTTTAAATACTTGAAATCTTAATATAAATCAATAGTGTGACATCCCCCAAAGCAGATATGATTTCAGGCTACATTAAGGGAGACACAAGTTAGTGAATAAGGTTAGTTGATAGCCTTGCTGTTCTTTGCCCTGATAAGACCACATTTGGATTATAGTGCTGAGCTCCAAGTTTCACATTTTAAGAAGGATGCTGACAGACTAGAAGACTTCCAAAGAAAGGGGACTGGCTTAGTGACCAACTGCATCCTGATTCTGTTGCTTAATTAGAGACCAGGTCATGCAAAGATCTGTTCACAAAACTGAGGACAAATGTTTATTTAGGTGATAACTTGAGAGTGACATGGTAGTTGTCTTCAAGAATTTAAACAGCTTTCTTATAGAAGCATGATTTCTTCTTGATTTCAGAGGGCATAATATATATCAATGGATGGGAACTTCAGAGAAACAGATTTAAGTCTGATAGATGGAAAAGCTTTCAAATGATTAAGAAAAAAAGTGGCCCCTAAGTGAACCAGGCTGACTTGGGAGGTAGAGAGTTCCCCATTAATAGAGGTTTTCAAGTGGAAATTGGACAACTATTTATTGGGTATGTTGGAGAATGGATTCCTATTCGGCTGTGGATTGGATTAGATGGCCTAACAACCCTGAGGTTCCATGATTCTAATAATAGCTAATAGTTAACATTTATATAGTATTTACTATGGACCAGGCACTGTGCTAAGTCCTTTGTAATTAGCCCACTTGGTCTTCATAACAGCCCTGAGAGGTAGATGCTATTATTATTATTATTCCCATTTTATAGATAAGGAAACTGAGGCACACAAAGATTAAGTGGCTTGCCTAGGTTGACATAGTAAGTATCAAAGACCAGATCTGAATTCAGGTCTTCCAGTATTCCATCCACCGCACCACCTAGTTGCCCCAAGGTTCTGTTGATAACATTATCATCAAACATATCACATTAATTTGGTTACATAAGTTAATAACCTGATATGGGAAAGATATGTTTGATTGAGGTGGGAGTGGAAAAAGTCTGGTTGAGCATGCAGTATGAGAAGGACACAGTGAAGGGAAGACTCTGGGCATCCAGGGGAATCACCAAGCCACTAGTACTTGGATAAAGTGATGATGAAAGGGAAGAGGAAGGAATCAGGGTTATAGGATCATAGGGTTTAGAATAGAAAGAGACCTTAGAAATCAACTATTTGAATCCTCTTTTTTCCATATGGGAAAACTGAGGCCCAGAGAAGTGAAATAACATGGCCAAGGTCACAGCTAGACCTCAAACCCAGGTTCTCTAACTATAAATCCAAATTCTTCAAACTGTACCATGCCTTCCCCTGATACACTGAAGACAAATCTCAGCTGCTTCATAGCTATTCCTCTGGCTGGATTTTTTTTTCCCTAGGAGAATTAGAATTAGATAGTCCCAGACCAACTTTTGGCTATGTCTAGAAGCCTCTAGAATTAACGACATGAATGACTGTGCCAGTGACAAGATTTTTTTTAATTTAATTTTTTTCAGTAAACAAAAATTAAATTTCTCTTCATCCCACCCAGCCCTCCTACTGTAAAAGAAAAAGAAACCTTTGTAACAAATATACATAGTCAAGCAAATCAAACCCTCACATTGGGGCCATGACTGTGGCAAGGCTATGGTCCTTGGTTTCTTACCTCTACTTTTAATATCATGTAGGTCAAGTTGCATTATTAAATGTTTATAAGCATTTATTAAACACCTGTTGTGTGACTAGAACTTTACAAATCTCTAGTAAAAATACAGAGAAAATGAATGTATTGTCCTTGTCCTCAAGGAACTTAAAATTGTTTTTCACATGAACAAACCACAGAATCTGAAATAGTTTTAGAAAGAAAATTATTAGGCCTTTTCAGGGAGAGGAAGATGGAGAAGGAGAGAGAAAGAGAGAGAGAGAGACAGAGAGAGAGAGAGAGAGAGAGAGAGAGAGAGAGAGAGAGAAAGACAGAGAGAGACAGAGAGAGAGAGACAGAGAGAGACAGAGACAGAGAGGCAGAGAGGCAGAGAGAAGAAAAAAGGGATGGGTCTCTGTACAATTTTTGTGGAGTTCAAACAAAGGCATAAACACATTTGCCTGATTGGTCTCATGTAGGCAGTATGCAGTCTCCAAGAGAAGGGCAGTTTGAGCTGTATATCATCAGGTAAGTCAATCAGTTTGGGGGAAACCAAAACACAAACTTTGTGTAGACTCAAAACAAGACTGGATGATATGGAAATTGATAAGTAAGTCTTTAAGACTTAAGTGATCCAAGTCATATACCCATAAGACCTTTACTGTAATATAGTCCTCCTTCCATTATAATATTCATTCTCTCATTGTTAACCAATCAGAACTGATTCACACCTTCATCAACACTCTTCCAAGGGCATATAAACTGTAAGTCCATGGCCGTGAGGAGTCTTAAGTGTAAGAGAGGGATGGTCAAATGACCATCCTTTTATTAGTAAGCATGCTCTCCTTATTGATACAATGATTAAATCACCCAGAAATGAATAAAAACAAAAAACAAGACCTGAGAGGAGTCAAAGCAAACAGTGGGTGGGATCTAAGCATTTATTACAATAATCTAGCTCCACAAGAGTGTCTCTGAGATCAGCCTGACCTCTGCAGTGAGAGTAGGGTTAGACTATTTTCTATCCACCTAAAGCTAGGTTCAAACAATATTAATAAATGCTAAATAACAATCTACAAAATCTATTTGAAGAGGCAAGATTTAACCTACATGAAATAATTAGAAAATATAAACCAACTAAACACTAGATTATAAGTGAAAAGTCATTGTAGTTCAGAGAAAAACAGTGAAGGCTGGACTAGTTAGGGCAAGTTTCATACAAGAGGTAAGACTTTGCTAAAATACCAAAGGATGGGTAGGATTTGGAACTGTGGGGATATGGAAAGTTAATGGAATTTAAGAAAATCCACAATGGCCACAGGGCTTTTCACTGAAGACAATACTCCAGAGGCTGTCTTACATTGCCATGACAAATCACTCAATTGCCCAATAAGCAATTATTAAGTGCTTGTTGCAGGCCTGGCACTGTTAAGGTGTTGGTGATACAAGGATAAAAATGAAATAGTCCCTCACCTCAAGCAATTTACATTCTACTGGGGGTGGGAGGGAATCAACATTATCATATACAAGTAAATACAACATTCATACCCAGTGGATACAAAGTGATGTTGGCTGGGGAGAACTCCAGCAACTGGTGGGATCAGAATAGGCTTATAGGAAGTGAACATTAGATGTTAGAGATTCCAGGAAGTGGAAGAAAGGAAGGAGCGCTTTTCAGGTATGGCAAACATACAAACAAAAATACAAAGGCATGGAGATGGGAAATGGAGCATCATGTGAGGGTAACAGCAAGTAGATCAGTTTGGATGGAATATGGAATATATGAAGGAAATTAATATGCACCAAGATTAGGATGGTAGGTTTGAGTAAGATTGTGGAGGACTTTAAAAAGTCAAACTAACTAGAAGTCTTTCCAATATGATCAGGAGTAAAGCAAGGATGTCTGTTAATACCATTGTTATTCAGAATCATACTAGGAATGCTGGCTATAGCAATAAGACAAGAAACAGAAATGGAAGAAAAAAGAATAGGTAACAAGGAAACAAAACCATCACTTTTTTGCAGATGACATGATGGTTTACTTCAAGAACCCTAGAAAGTCAACAAAAATCCCAATCAAAACAATAAATAACTTCAGCAAAGTTGCCAGATATAAAACAAACACACATAAATTGTCAACAGTTTTGTATATTATATATTTTGTATATTATATATTTGTATAAGATCCAGAAAGAATGCTAGAAAAATTTCTTTTAAAATAATTAGAGTCAGTACAAAATACTTGTGACATACCTGCCAAGACACACACAGCAGCTATATGAACACTCTTCACACAAATAAAGACAGACCTAAATAATTGGAGTAAAACTAATTGCTTGTGGGTAGGCTGAGCCAATATGATAAAAATGATAATACTACCTAAATCAATTTACTTATTCAGTGTCATACCAATCAAACTAGCAAAGAACTACTTTATAGAGCAAGAAAAAATAAATTGATCTGAAGGAAAAAAAGATCAAGGATATCAAGGGAATCAATGAAAAACAATGAGAAAGAAAGAGACCCAGCAGTGCCAGATCTCTCAAACTACACTACAAAATGGTAATCATCAAAACTTGGTACTGGATCAGAAATAGAGTTGCTTATTAGTGGGATGGATTAGGTAAACAATATACAAAAGCAAATGAGCACAGTAACACAGTATTTGATGAAACCAAAGATCCCAACAACTGGGGCAAGAACTCACTATTTGACAAAACCTGTTGGGAAAACTGGAAAGTAGTCTGGCAGAAACTGGGCATAAACCAACAACTTACCATGACAAGCTCAAAATAGAGATAAGATTTAAACATCAAAAGTGACAGCATAAGCAAATTAGTGGAGCATTGAAGAAATTTTTCTTGTCAGATATATGAATGGGGAAAAGTTCATGACCAAAAAGATCACAAGAGGCAAAATGCATAATTTTGATTACATAAAGGTGAAAAAAAAATTGCACAAATCAAATCAATGCGACTACAATTAGAATAAAAGAAGAAACTGGGAAAAATCTTTGAAACAAGTTTTTCTGATAATGGTCTTATTTCTCAAATGTATAGTGAACTGAGCCAAATTTATATGAGTAAGAGCCATTTACCCAATTGATAAGTGGTCAGGGTATGTGAACAGACAGTTTTCAGAGGAAGAAATAAAAACTGTCAATAGCCATATTTTAAAATGCTTTAAGTCACTAGTGATTAGAGAAGTAAAAACCAAAACAATTTTGAGATACCACCTCATACCCATAAGATTGTTTAAGATGACAGAAAAGGAAAATGTTAAATGCAGGAGGAAATGTAGGGAAATGGATATATTAATGCACTGTTGGTGGAGTTGTGAACAAGGTCAACCATTCTGGAAAGCAAGTTGGTACTATGCCAAAAAGCTATTAAGTTGCATATTCTTTGACTTAGCAATACTTCTTCTAGGTCTATACCTTTAAAGAGATCAAAGAAAAAGGTAAAGAGCCCATATGCACAAAAATATTTATAGCAACTCTTTTGTAGTGGTCAACTGAAATGTCCATCAATAGAGGAATAGCTGAACAAGCTGTCATATATAAACATGATGGAATACTATTGTGCTATAAGAAATGATAGAAGGGATGGTTTCAGAAATATGTGGAGAGATTTATATAAATTGATGCAAAGTGAAGTAAATAGAACTAGGAAAACAACTTATATGGTAACAGTAATATTGTAAAGATGATCAAGTATAAAATAAATGATAACTCTGATCAACACAAGGACCCTCCCCTCACCCAGAGTTCCAAAGGACTCATGATGAAAAAAAATGCTATCCACCTCAAGCGAGAGAACTGATGGACTCGGAGTGCAAATTGAATTATATTCTCTCTCTCTCTCTCTCTCTCTCTCTCTCTCTCTCTCTCTCTCTCTCTCTCTCTTTCTCTTTCTCTTTCTCTTTCTCTCTCTGTCTCTTTACCTCTCCAGAACATGGCTAATGCAGAAATTTGTTTTGATGACCAACCTGGTAATAAGACTTTACTTCTTAACTTGTTTAGCTTGGCTGATCCTTGGAGAAGTCGTATAATCGAGTACATCTGTACTCAAAGCTTTTTCATCTCAGTAAGACCCACCTTCTCATGACATAATATTCAATTATAAAGAAAAACCAACAATCTCCATTTAAGTATTAAGGATCAACAACTTCATGTTATTATGAGGTACTCTAGAGGATGGTGTGTGTGTGTGTGTGTGTGTTTGTGTGTGTGTATGTGTGTGTGTGTGTGTGTGTGTGTGTGTTGGATAACTGGTCTCAAGAATCAGTATAACCTGTGGCTGTGAGATACTCAAAGTCTCTTAGTCTCTCAATGTTTACTTGTAACTCTAAGAGTGGATTATTGCAGAACAGTTGATGACCTGTATTGGGAGGAGTTTTCTCTTTAGGAATACCTTTTACCAGTGAAATCATAGATTTAGACAATGATTTCAAATTATGTATAACACATATGAACAATATATGTTTATTTGTATGCATTATATGTCAATTCAACAAGAATTATCTATTGTATATACATACATTCAATAAACAAGTGCTGAGGATACAAAAATACAAACAGTCCTTGGCCTAAATGCTGCTGTTGCTGCTTCTGGTGATAAAATTAGTACACAGATAAGTAAAGTGCAAAGCAATTTGATGTGGGACAGACCACTAACAGTAGGGGTGGAGAGTGTTAAATAGGCTTCAGGTAAGAGCTATAGCCTTGGGCTGAGCCTTCAAGAAAACTGGGGACTTTTAGAGATGTGAATAAGAAGAGAGGGTATTCCGGGCAGAGGGATCACCTGGAGCAAAGGCACAAAATGAGAGAGAATGTGTCAAAGGAATGGCTAATAACTGATTTTGACTGGAACAGAGAGTGCATGAAGGAGAGTAATATTAAATAAATATGGAAAGCTAAGTTGTGGCCAGATTATTGATAACTTTAGAACCAGGTAGAAGAGTTTGTATATATTTACAAAAAAGAGATAATCATTAGTGATTTTGGCAAGAAGCTGGGAAAGGGAGCCATTAAGGTCAATGAATTTATGTGATTTATTAAGGTACAGTTGGTGTGATTATTATTTTTTAAATAGTATTTTTAGTTTTCCAATTACATGTAAAGACAATTTTTAACATTCATTAAAAATTTTTTTGAGTTCCAAATTTTCTCCCTCCTCCCTTTTCCTCCCCTTTCTCTAAAACGGAAAGAATTTGCTGTAGATTATATATGTGTAATCATGTAAAACATATTTCCATATTAGTATGTTGTGAAAAAAGAAACAGACAAAACCAGAAAAAAACACCTAAAGAAAGTGAAAATAGTATGCTTCAATCTGCATTCAGACTCCATCAGTTCTTTCTCTGCATGTGGATAGCATTTCCTATCATGAGTCTTTTGCAATTGTCTTGGATCATTGTATTCCTGAGAAGAGCAAAGTCATTCATAGTTGATCATTGTACAATGTTGCTGTTACTATGTACAATGCTCTCCTGGTTCTGCTGCCTTCACTTTGCATCATTTCATGTAAGTCTTTCAAGGTATTTCTGTATTCAGCCTGCTCATCATTTCTTATAGCACAATACTACTCTGTTACATTCATATACTACAACTTGTTCAGCCATGCCCCAGTTGATGGGCATCCCCTCAATTTCCAGTTCTTTACCACCATAAAAAGAGCTGCTATAAATATTTTTGTACATGCAGGTCCTTTTCCCATAGACCTAACAGTGGTATTACTGGATCAAAGGGTATGCTCAGTTTGATTGCCCTTTAGGCATAGTTCCAAACTGTTCTCCAGAATGGTTGGATCAGTTTACAACTCCACCAAGAGTGCATCAGTGTCCCAATTTTCCCACATTCTTTCCAAAACATATATATTTTTTCTTTTCTGCCATATTAGCTAATCTGATAGGTGTGAGGTAGTACCTCAGAGTTGTTTTAATTCACGTTTCTCTACTCAATAGTGACTTAGAGCTTTTTTATATGACAATAACTTTGAGCTCTTCATCTGACAACTGCCTCCTATCTTTTCTTAGTGATCTTTTTTTTTAAAGAAATGAAATGTATTCTCCGACCTTCTATTATTACCTTCCCCTTACAGGTTATTAAGGATTTCCAATACATATAACTTTAAATTTTTATTGAAAAAATGATGATGGAGTATAGTCTATATTTCTGATGTCTTTCTAACTTTAATTTTTGAAATCATAGAAAAAGAAGTTTCTGTTTATTTAACTTAATCATGAGAAACAATAATAGCCCTATGTTTCCATTAACACAGGAACCTTGGAAGTTTAATCTATATAGGAAGAAGATTTGCATTTGGGAAGGGAGGCCTGAAACAGGGCACATATTAATTGATGCAGTATAATCTCTTAAATCCATGACCAGCAAAATGCACACCAAGGACAGCAAAGAGAAACCCAAATTAATTGCTATAATTGTGGGTTTTTTCAGAAAAAAGGAATTTCTCAATACCTTAGGTTGCCAACAAAATAAAACAAATAGTAAAGTGAGGAGGGCAGAAGATGGAAGAACCTAGAACAGTTTCCAAAAGCCCAGTTTGATTATGTGTACTTTGTAAATGCTGAGAACTGAGCTGCATTCTGATGAAGAAGAGGAGTGAGAAAATAGCTAGTTTTCTATCAAATGGGTCTCCTCATTTTAAGTGTACATCAATGGTTTTCCTCAATTAGGACACATTCTCTCAAGTCAATTGACTCAGAGATTCCATCTCCAAGCCCCAAATCAGTGTCACCGCAGAGGTGCACATTCTAGCAAAAATACTGTTCACAACAGCACCCCAGAAGCCTTGCCAAACACTTTGTTCAGTGATTCTCTATTAGTGGGATTCCAAATTTGCTATCAAAGGATAATATACCCTGTCCTCATGTTTCAAAGGGGATAGTGCTCCCTTCTTTTCTTTGCTTTCCAAATTTAGCTTGACTTTGTTAACAAGGGAACTTGGTCCTCTGGGAGGAAAAGTGAGAGGGAAGAAAGAAAGAGAGAGAGAGAGAGAGAGAGAGAGAGAGAGAGAGAGAGAGAGAGAGAGAGAGAGAGAGAGAGGGAGAGGGAGACAGAGAGAGAGAGAGAGAGAGAGAGAGAGAGAGAGAATTTGTCATGTGAGATCTCTCCCTTTAATAGATTTCTTCTCCTTTTAGTGACAAGCGGAAAAAGGGGCTTGCAGATAGAGGGGTCTGTTTCTGTCTCTATCTCAGTCTTGACTCTGTCCCTCTTTCTACTTTAATCCTTCTCTTTAAATCTTTCTTCTTCCGGCCTTCTCGTTTTTATTTTCCTCTCTCCAGTCCCTTCCCCTGTCCTTCCTTCAACCACTGTCCAGTTATGTGAAGGGGCAAGCAGTATATCATAGAAACATAGAGTCTTAGCCCTAGAGGCCATTTAGTTTAATTTACAGGCCCCAAAGAACCTCCTTTTATAATGTTTCTCATGAGGAGGGAAAGGGGCAACACTGAAGCAACCCATTCCACTTCTGGGGAACTTTAACTGAGAGGAAGCTTTTCCTTATAGGCAGAGACCTCTCTGCAACTTCTACCCATTGTTCTGACACCTGAGGTCACACACAAGAGTTTAATCCATCTTCCATAGGACAGCCTTTCTAATACTTGAAGAAATGGCCATCATGTCCCTCCACCCCCACCCCCACCCCTTGCCAGCCACCTTCCCCTCCCTCCACCAAGTCTTGTCTTTTCTAGGCTAAATATCTCAAAGTTATTCAAAAGAACTTTATATAATATAAGCTTGAAGAGCTTTATCATTTTGGTTTTTATCTGGAAGCTATCCAGATTGCCCATATCCTTCCTAAGATGTGTTATGGAGAATGGAATGTACCATTCCAGATGTGGTCTGAGGAGAATTGAGCACAGCAGGATGGTCGCTTTCCCTAGTCTTGGATGCGCTGCCTCTCTGATTCACTTTCTTACCTTGATTTATCCATCCCGCTATTCATTTCCTTTGGGTTTGCAGTACACCAAAACCCCCTTACATGTTTTTCAGACAAAATACTATTTAGTCACATTTCCCTGACCTTTTCACTTATCAAGTTGATTTTTTGAACCCAAGGTAAGGTTTTATGTTTATCCCTATTAGCTTTTATTTCATTATATTCAGGCCAACATTCTAGTTTGTTGAGCTCTTTGTATGTTATTTAGAGTCTGTTTTTCACCTTTTTAGCCATCCCTCCAAACTTCATGTCAACTGTAAATGTGAGAAGCATTTTACCTTCACCACTATCCAGATCATTGATAAAAATGTTCAACCACCGCTCAAAGAAGGAATAAGACAGTTGTGTGTGGTGGATGGAGTCATGATAATAGACAATTTAGAGAGAAGACAGAGCCACATGCATTTTATTTTGCTTTGGATAAGAAAAAAAGCACAAAAATGACTAAAAGGGAGTTGAAAGCCAAGGGAAGTAGGAGATAATAAGAACATATTCAATGTCTTTATTGAGCTCATGTCCAGGCTCAGATAACCTACATTCCAAGGTATGGAAAGAACTGGAACATATGATTACTGAGTCACTAGTGCTCTCTGGAAGATTGTGAAGAATGGAATATCTAGACTCTCCAGGAGAGAATTCCTTCTAAGTTGCCATTGAACCACTAATGACTACTCTAGGTCTGGTCATTCAATTAATTCTAAATATACCTAACTGTACTAATACAGTCAGTCTAGAGCTTCACAAAGTGAAGTCCAAAGAGCCTTGTCGGTCCCTCAGTCTCATTCAGGGGATCTTCAAGGTCAAAATTATTTTCATAATGATAGTAAGATGTTATTTACCTGTTAAATATTCCTCAGTTTCCAACTACTTATCTGTACGAGGCTGAATTTTCTTCATATACTTGAACCAAAAACAACATATAGCAACTGATTGAATGCAGAAGCAAATATGAGAATCCAGCTGTCTTCTATTAAGCCAGACATTAAAGAGATTTGCAAAAATATGTACACTAGTGGCACTTTTATCACTAATTTTTGGTGACAATATAGTTATTTTTAATAAATATGTTATTTATTGTGATATACAATAAGTTTATCATTTTAAACAAAATTAAATTAATATTTTAAAATTTATCCATTTCAATGTCTAATACAGGGGTCCTTGGGGTACCCAGTAATTTTTAAGAGTTTAAAGGGTATTGGGACCAAAATGTTTGGGAATTGCTGGTTTAGTCTGTAATTCTTTATCTTGTTCACAAAAATAGCCTGAGAGAGTTGGCCAACTTTTCTTGGTCAAAACTGAGTAAAATATTTGTAATATTTCCTCATGCTATTAGCTTAGTAAGCCCACCAAGAAAAGGAGATTAATCTATTATGACATATTCTTGATGAGATCATCTCATAATTTTCTGTTCACTCCTCCCCTATAGATGGTTATTTTACTACTGATTATAACACATGCTAGAATTTTGCTAGAGTTCCAATCAAACTAATGGATATATAATTTACCAGAGTACCAATCAAATTAATTGATCTATCATTTGCAGACTTTAATTTCTTCCTTTCTTAAAAAAAGAGTGACATTTGCCCTTCTCTAATCCTGCAGCACATCTCCCGTTCTCCTCAGTCTTCCAGAGGAAGTCACTGATAGTAACTCAGTAATCATATTTTCCAATTCTTTCAATGCCTTGGGATGTAGATTATCTGGACTTGGTGACGGGTTCAGTGAGGATATTTGGGTGCTTTCTTGTTATCTTCCACTTCTCTTTGGTTTCAACACCCTACAACTCATTTTTATTCTTTTCTTTCTGAACCAAAGCAAAACAAAATTTGTATAGTTCTGTCTTCTGTCTCCATTGTATACTATCATTGTCTCATCCACCACACACAATTATCTTGTTCTTTATTTTATCCCCTTCATCAATATAACTTTCCAAAACCCTTTTTCTTGTCAAAGAATTATAGGTTTGCCTTGTTCATCCTCGCTATTGTCAGCTTATTCTGAACCTTGGTGCATTTTTACACCATTTTTACGGGATCACGACACACTCTTGTAGTCATCCACCATTGTTTGCTTTGGCTTCCTTCTTCTACAAACATCTTTTAAAAAATCCAAGTTGGACTAGAGCTCCCTGCACATTTAGACAGCTTTCCCTTTTCTTCATCACATAATTGATTCTCTTTGTGTTTTCACAAATCTCTTTTCTTCTTGTCGAGAGTTTGCCATTCCTCCTGAATTTTATCTATTTTTCCTCTGAAAGCTTTGAAATCTGCCCTCCCCAAATCTAGGAATACATGGCCCTAGATTTATAGCTGGAAGGGACTCGGAGGTCATATAGTACAAGCCCCTTATTTTATAGATGGAGAAAGTGAAGCTCAGAAAGATTTAATGACCTGCCCACACTACAAGAAAGTGAGGAAGCTATATTGTTTGTTGTTGTTGTTGTTTTGAAGGGGGGAAAGCAAGGCAATTGGGGTTAAGTGACTTGCCCAAGGTTACACAGCTAGTTAGTTAAGTGTCAAGTGTCTGAGGCCAAATTTGAACTCAGGTCCTCTTGACTTCAGGGCCATTGCTGGGAACTATGTTTTGAATCCAGGTCCTCTGATTCCAAATGTAGAACTTTTTCCACTGAACTACATGAGATGGAGGTAAGACAATGACCAGCTTTTCTTAGAGTGAGAAATTTTATTCGACCTTAAACTAAAAATGAAAGAGAAATTCCATTTGTATTTAAAAAACCTGTCAGGCAAAGAAATGGGATGTCAACCTTGATAAGCCTGTAAAGTTTCAGAAATCTACAGAAAGACTGATTATTCCTCTACTAGAAAAACCATCATAGATAAAAATTAGCCTCTGACAATTTCAATTTGTAGATCTTTACTATTTCATTGATATGAGGAAAAGATAAATAGTAGAGATAACACTGGACTTAGGTTTGAATCCCAATTCTGACACTTACTGTGACATTGTGGCAAGTCACAAAATTTAAAAAACTTAAAAAGAAAAACAAAAAAACCCTCCTGTTGTTGTTTAATCATTCCAGTCATGTCCCTTCATGACCCCATTTGGAGTTTTCTTGGCAAAGAGACTGGAGTGCTTCACCATTTCTTTCTCTAGCTCATTTACAGATGAGGAAACTGAGGCAAACAGGGTTAAGTGATTTGCCCAGAGTCACACAGCTAGTAAGGATCTGAGGTCAGCTTTGAACTCATGAAGAGGAGTCTTTCTGAATCCAAGCACAGTGTTCTATCTTCATCCCCCTCCCCAAGTTAAACGTGATCTTATGGGTATGAGGAAGTACTAGTAAAGAAATTCTTGCCGCCAGTGCAGATCAGTAAGTTCTGCAACTTGAAATCTTAGTTTCTACAAGGACCTGAGAAGTTAAATGATTTTCCCTGAGTGCCAGAGACAGTGTGGGTGAGATGGCCACCCTTGACTGCAAGACTAGATTTCTTTTTCTGCCCCAAGCTGTCTCTCTCTTTATGAGACTTGATTTCTTCATCTATAATATGGGGATCAGAGGATTTAGAGTTGGAAGGGGCCTCATAAAGTGGTTAAGATAGAGTACATTCATTAGAGAATGCAACTCAATGGGACACATGTGCAGCATACTTTGATTTGGCTTATCCCGCTGTGAACTTGACATTATTCTGCATCTGAAAATCTGCCTTTTCAAGCCTTCCCTTGAACAACAAAGCATTACAAAAAAAAAACTAGCGTATGTTGTTCCAGAACTGGGTCTGAAAATCTAGCTAATTCTTGTTGCTCAGACTAAGATGAATTGATTTATCTGGATTCTGAAGGCCCAATTGAGGAATTGCTTTTGCCTTCTGTGAATTAAACTCTGAAACTTCTACTTTCTGGCATTAAGGGAGGCTTGACAAGATAGCAGGCCAATATGCTATACTTTTTTTCTTAACTGGGTCCTAAAGCTTTTAGCTGAATGTTATTCAAATAAAGGTCATATACATTCTTAGTCAACAAATTGTCATGTTGTGTTAGTCTTTGGAAGAATAAGCCATGGACATACCTCCAATAAAATTGTGGAGTCATGCCATTTTAACACCAAGGCATATTGGGGAAAACCTTGGACTTTTAATTTCTGGGCTTCCAGCTTCTCTATCTGTAAAATAAGGGGTTAGACTAGATTACCTCCAAGGTCCCTTCCAGCTATAAATAAAGCAAAGATCTTGTGATCCTAGATTTGGGAAGAGCAGATTTCAAAGCTTTCAGAGGAAAGATAGGTAAGATACTATGAAGAGAAATTTTTCAGAGGGAATCATCACAGTAGGGAAGTTTTTTGTTTTACATCCATCAAAAAAAATTCTTCAAGCACAAGGCAAAACTTATAATGCCTTCAAATAAGATTGGAACAAATGAAGGCCAAATTGCCAAAGTTTACCAGCATCCAGGAGCAGCTCTGTTTTTAAATGAAGAACTTTTTGTTTTATAGAAATTTAAAAATAATGAGTTGTTTCTGGGGCCATGTATCTCTGTGGCCAAAAAAAAGAAAGAAAAAAAGAAAGAAAAAGATTTTCCCCCTAGTAATATACATAACAGGGACCATCTTTGCTTTTATGTAAAATATCAACTCCACATGTAATTGCTGAATATTTTCTAAATTAAGGGACCATGTGGTGAACCGATGCACACAAAAAGATAATCAGAAAAATCTCTGTGTGAAAACATTGTCTCAGTGTGCAGTATCTCCAAGTAAAACACATAAATCACATTGGTAAAGGCCCAGTGGAAATAACTCGTCAGTTTAATCCAATCCATTCCAACCTGATTCAGGCCAATTCCTGTCAACTTCACAGAACCAAAAATGACAAAAATCCCTGCCCTCAAGGAGTTTATATTATACTGGAATATTGTATCACGTAAATAGTTTAAAATCAATACGTGATAATTTAAGAAGAGAGGATTGGTAACTAGCAGATCTGGAAAAGCTTCCTGGAGGAGGAGGAGGAGGATGTATTTCAGACACGGTGACAGCCTGTGGAAAGACAGGAGGTAGAATTATGTTTGGAAGATGTCAAGAAAGTCAAGAGAATATGAAGGGGATTAATGGGAAATGAGGCTGGAGTCATAGTGTAAAGACCAAAATGCCAAACCATGGAGTTTCTGTTTTATTTTAGAACCAATAGGGAAACACTGATGCTTCTTGAGCAGGGGAATGGCCTGGCCATTCTTAACTTTAGGAAGATTTTAGCAGATATGTGGAAGATGAATCAGATAAGTAATCTAGCATAAAACACTTTAGTTGTTCAATCATTTGGTTGTATCTGACTTTTCATGACTCCATTTGGGGTTTTCTTGGCAAAGATATTGGAGTGGTTTACCTTTCATTCTCCAGCTCATTTTATAGATGAGGAAACTGAGGCAACTAGGGTTAAGTGACTTGCCCAGGGTCACACAGCTCATAAGTAGCTGAGGTTGGATTTGAACTTAGGTCTTCCTGACTCTAGGCCCAGAGTTCTATCCACTATACCATCTAGCTGCCCCATGTAAAACACTACATTACTTATCATTAAATAAATGTCATCGTTATTGTTGTTTATCCTTTGTTCTCAAAGAGGACCATGATATCAGGGAGGTGATTCTATGACATGCAAGAAAGTTGGATTTACGTGAGTGAGAGCTGTGCAGAGTCACCAGCCTCACTTTCTCCTTGGGAGCCATCTGGTTCCAGTGGCAAGATATAGATTAGGACAACTGGAGGTGGCCCAATTAAATCGATGACCAAAATACTTATGGCTTTATCCTTCAGATAAGAGCTCATCCAAATACAGCGATCTATCTTAATTTGAGAAAGTGAAATGCACAAAAAGAATTAAGCAACTATAGTCTCTTGATTTTATTTCTCTTTCTTTTGGATACAACATGAATGAAAGGCTCACAGAAGAATAGAGTTGCAAATGTCCTTAGAGATGATTTGATCCAACCCATATCTGAACCATAATCCTTTCTATAATATAACCAGCAAGCTGGATATGGTATCATACCTGTAATCCTTGCTACTGGGGAGGCTGAGGCTGGTGGATTACTTAAGCTCAGAAATTTTGAGCTGCATCAGGCTAAAACTCATCATGACTCCCCCCAGGATGGAGGAAGGCACCACGCTCCCTAGGGAGGTGTGAACCATCCCATATCATAGGTCAGAGCTTCCAGGCATGATCAGTATTAGGATTAGGCTCATGAATGGGCAGTTAGGTGGTACAATGGATAGAGTGTAGGACCTGGAATCAGAAACACTCATCTTCCTGAGGTCAAATCTGTCCTCAGACACTTACTAGTTGTATGACCCTAGGCAAGTCACTTAACATTGTTTGCCTCAGTTTCCCCATCTGTGAAATAAGACGGAGAAGGAAAAAGCAAATCACTCCAGTATCTGCCAAGAAAACCTTAAATGGGGTCACAAAGAGCTAGACATGATTGAAATGACACAATTGCAACAACAAATAACAACCAGAGTGGTTAACTGCACTTCCAGCCTGGGTGAAATGGGAAGAACAGGTCTCAGCAGTCAAAAAAACCAAAACCAAGAAAACTCCAAAAAACCAACCAGTGTTCACTTAAAGATCTCCAGTGTAAGGGAGCCCTTGCCTCCCGAAGCAGTCCAGTCAACCTTTCAATAGCTCTCATTAGAATTTCTTCTTGGGGGCAACTTGGTGGCACAGTGGACAGAGTACCGGCCCTGGAGTCAGGAGGGCCTGAGTTCAAATCCAGCCTCAGACACTTGACACTTACTAACTGTGTGACCCTGGGCAAGTCACTTAACCCTGATTGCCTTCCCTCCCCCCTGCCCTCAAAAGAAAATTCTTCTTTATTTCCAGCCTAAATTATGTTTTTGAAACTTCAGCCCATTACTCCCAATATTGCTTCCTGGGACCTAGCAGAAGACTTGTGGTGTCCTCTACTTGTCATCTACGAGACAGCACCTCAAATAAGTGATGATGATTCTGTTCCTCCGAAGTTTTTTGTTTCTTTTTTTCTTCCAGGCTAAACATCTCCAGTGCTTTCATCTGACCTTTGTATGGCAGGATCTCATACAACACAGTCTGGAGGGCTTCTCCAATAAAGATTAAGGGATGGATAGGCCAAAGAAAGTGACTTTGGAAAACCTTTCTCAAAGTGCTGCTGCTGCTCAGACTGCTAAGCATTTGAGGAATCACCAGAAATAATGACACAAATATCTAGGAAGCATTTTGTAGACTAGTGAAATGTTTGGGGAACATGAATGTCTCCTATGTGTACAAAACTGTACTAGGCTGTGGCAAGTGTGAGAAAATTAATGGTGCTAGTCTTCAAGAAGCTCATACTATACAGCAAGAAACTTCTTAGGGTTCTGAGGTATCTCATGATTTATTTTGATTCTTTCCCCCCACCTGTGAGGTGGCATCACGAGAGGAGAATCTGAAAAGCTCTGCCTCAGAGGCTCTGTTCTTCTGACCATGATACTGGAAGTTGTCTTTTTTACTCAGACCTGTTGGTTTCTCCCTTTGAAATACCGGAAGTATCAAGAGTCAAGTTACAGATCAATAAAAAGTCTTGTTAACACTGTGTTAACAAGTGTGAAAGGCCAACATCAAAACCTAGTTCCTCTCTAGTAATTGAAGCAGGGCAATAACAGAAAAACAGCCCACTATTTGGAGGGTGCTTAAGTAAACATTTTTAAAATCCAAGAAACACTTAAAGGTGTGGGGAGGGGAGGGAGAGACAAAGCTAGTGGAAGGGAACTACACATATTTCTTTAAAGGAGCGACAAGTAAGACATTTTCTGCATTAATTTATACCTTCCCTTCATCTTCACTGGTACAATTAATACAAGTCATACATAAATCATATGAGAGATCATTAAATCAACCAGTTCACAGTGCTACCTAACTGGTAAATAAATACTTTATGAAAACTGTGATAGGAGGACAGATGCTATTTTTCTTAATTAAAAAAAAACCTTTATCAGTTTCTACTGAGCCACTGGCTCCTCTTTCAGCTTGATTTTATATTATTTTTAAAATAGATGGGAGAAAGATGCAGAGAGATAACTGTTCAAAAGCTGTGTCTAAACAACCCTGAACATGAAGCTGAAAAGTGAAAAATTCAGTGAAAAACCCAGATGATTTTAATGAACCAGATGTGTTGTGTACAGAGAACATCTGGATTTAGAGATGAACTTGTCACTTTTCATCCAGATGTCTGGCATTGTGTAGGCATAGCCTGGGAGAACGAAAGAGGAACACTGACTTAGAAAAGAAAGCTATTTGCCAAGACAATTTTGAAGAAAGAAGTTGTAATTTCATGAGTTATGCGTGTCACAGGATTGCTTAAGTGATCCAGTCTTTTAAAGACATGGCTGTATGTGAAAAGCTAAATCATTCTGGCTAAGGGAAGATAATTTTTCATCATTTTATGGGGAAGAAAGGCGAGAGCTGCATTCAACATGGGCTTTAGACTCAGTATCCTAAGATTAAGACATTCATATTCTACCAAATAATATTCACGGAGGGCCTTCATGTAAGAAGTGTGTATCATCAAGTAAGGTATTAGTATCTTGAACTAAAGTGCCAACCATTCAAGCTCTGTTGAAGAGAATGCAACTCTCATGGGGATGACCTTGTTGTTTGAATGTCAAATGTATGCTTGCCTAAAAGACTACTTTATAAGGAACTCATATAAGGAAAGCACTCATGTGGTGATCAGAAAAAGTGATACAAGGGCACTCTCAAGGTCTCTTTGGAATCAGTTGTGAAACATGGGAGACACTGGCACAGGACTGCCCAGCATGGTGAGCACCCATCAAAGAAGGTTCTGTGGTCTATGAACAAGGCAGAACTGAAGTAGCTCAAAAGAGATGTGAGATGGGCAAATTTAGAGAAGCCACCCCAAATGTCCCCATGGACCATTTGTGCCCGAGCTGTGGTAGAGCATTCTGAGCTCATATTGGCCACAGTCAAACACACTGTAAACTGACTCCAACATAGTGATGTCATTTTGGTCCTCAGTGAGAATGAAGGACAATAACCAACCAACCAGCCAAGGAAATAAATGGATTCAAGAGGAGGTGAGTCAGTTGTGTGACAAGAAGGAAGGAATACAGACAGTCTGAACCTTGCACTAGTATCTATGAAATGTGAAAAGATCAAGAGGGAGACCCCCAGCATACCGGATGGATTCTTGGTAGAGGGTGTGTGGGAAGACATACACAAGAATCACATGTGGACGTCATACAAGACATGAATGTGTTGTGGTTTGCAAAAAGGCAAACCATAATGGATAGTAATACAGTGGATGGAATTGTGGAGTAAGGAATACCCAAGCTTAAATTAAGCCCCAGACATTTAATCACTGTATAAACTTGGACTAGTCACTTTATCTATACATATCATTCTTCTCATCTGTAAAACGGGGATAATGATAGCAGGGTTGTTGTGTGGCTAAATAAGATAACACTTGTAAAACACTTTGCAAAACTTAAAAAACTGTATACATTTTCACTATTACTGAGCTATTTACTATTTATTACTGAGCTATTTATTCACTATTACTGAGTCAAAGGACCTGGGTTTGGATCCTAGCTCTGTCATTTATTAGCTGTATGACCTTGGGCAAATCACATGAGCTCTATGGGTTTCAGCTCCCTCATCTCTAAAATAAGGTGACTGGACCAATGGAACTCTGAGCTCCTTCCAGTCAGTCAGATGTGACTGAAGAACGACTGAACAGTAACAACAGTATGGGAGGGACCCAAGGGAATTGTCCCTGACTCCCTGATCTGAGCGTTCACCCTAAATGTCCTTGAAAATTTCCCTACATGTCTTCTGCCTGGTTTGTTTGACAGCTTCATTTTCCCTCTAATTAACTATAGTCATAATAACTTTACCTCTACTTATGTATCATTTTTTGATTTCCAAGCCATCATTGCATTTGATTATCAAAACAACTCAGGGAAGCAAAGATATTATCCCATTTTACACATAATTAAGTGACCTGTTGAACACCAATAAGCTGTGGTCCAGCACACTTCACCCAGATTCACTATACTATGTGAAAATGAGAATCTGAGTGGAGCAGGCCTGGGTTTACCACCTGGCTAGCAGAATTTCTCTTTCTTTCTTTCTTTTTCTTTCTTTCTTTCTTTTTTTTCTTTCTTTCTTTCTTTCTTTCTTTCCTTCCTTCCTTCTTTCTTTCTTTCTTTCTTTCTTTTTTTCTTTCTTTCTTTCTTTCTTTCTTTCTTTCTTTCTTTCTTTCTTTCTTTCTTTCTTTCTTTCTTTCTTTCTTTCTTTCTTTCTTTCTTTCTTTCTTGGAGAAAGCAGGGCAGTTGTGGCTAAGTGACTTGCCCACGGTCACACTGCTAGTATGTGTTAAGTGTCTGAGGCCGAATTTGAACTTAGGTCCTCCTGACTTCAGAGGCTGGTGCTCTATGGCAGAATTTCTTATAGACAGTCAGTGTTGTTGTTGTTCATTCTTTGTTTTTTGAAGAAGACCAGTGACATCATGCACAAGAATTGGATTTGAGTGAGGCAGAGTTGATCAAAAGTGTGAGCCTTACTCTCTCTTCCAGAGTCAGTGAAGTTCAGTGGCAAGATACAAGTCAGGATGACGGACAATGGTCTGGGGTGCAGGGGATGATCTTGGAGTCTTCCATATGAGTTGATGAGAGAAAAGGTTTTGTCAAAAAGTAATGAGGATTCAAGTTCCAGTTCAACAGCATGAAGTTATAGGGAACTAAATCCCAGGGCATTTGCGTAATTTACTCTAGTGGGGATTAGGAAAGGAAAGAGCACATGGTGGGGGTTACTCAGAAATGGGGAGAGTAAAGCTGAGATTAAGCAAAGAGACTAGAGCTGTGGCAAGCATGCTGCTGAAGAGGCATGGGGGAAGGGGCCAAGGATCTAGCTGTGGTTAGGATAGAATAGAAACACTATAAAAGTTAAGAAATGGGGAATTTCATGAGGGCTGGAGCAGTCAAGGGAGTTGCCAGAAGCTTCCAGGGAAATGTTTGGCTATAATGTCTGTTTTGTAACTAGCTAGTTCTGTTTTTCAGGCCTGTCTGAAAAGGTGTAGCCTGTTTTCTGTTTATTCTTAGAAGTTTTCTGTTATTCTTAGAAGGGTCTATCTGGCCTCAGATCAGAGGTATGCTCAATACAGGGACCAAAAATTTTACTAGTTCTGTCTCTGACCCCTCTCCCCACAAGAGAGACAAGCCACAGTAACCACTGTCTTTCTTAACAAAAGGTTTAAATATGTAATTCTCATTGCTTAGTCTGAACTTACTATCCTGGGAGATACTAAAGGTACAACTGTCTAGGGGAAAGAAATAAAGAAGGAAAGAAAGAAAGAAAGAAAGAAAGAAAGAAAGAAAGAAAGAAAGAAAGAAAGAAAGAAAGAAAGAAAGAAAGAGAAAGAAAGGAAGGAAGAAAGAAAGAAAGGAAAGAAGGAAGGAAGAAAGAAAGAAAAGAAAGAAAGAAAGGAAGGAAGGAAGGAAGGAAGAAAGAAAGAAAGGAAAGAAGGAAGGAAGGAAGAAAGAAAATAAAGAAAGAAAGGAAAGAAGGAAGGAAGGAAGGAGAGAAAGAAAGGAAGGAAGGAGAGAAAGAGAGAAAGAAGGAAGGAAGAAAGGGAGGGATGGAGGGAGAAGAAAGAAAGGAAGTAGGAATGGAGGGAGGATTTTCTGTTTTTTTCTAGAGTATCTTAAGAGAAACAGTAATTGCCACCTACTGAATTCCACATCTCCCCTTAAGTTCTTCCCAAATCCTACCCCCTAGTGACATCAAAGAGGACATCATCAATTCCTGGAATTTCTATACTCTCAATAAATCATGTCTCTGAAATTTCAATGGCTCAGTGTTGTGGGAATCTGCCAGACCCACTGTGCAGAAAGGTCACCTACCTAGGTAGCAGACTTATTGGATATAGATCAAACCAAACAATCATGTAGACAATGTGTCACCATCATCATCAAGCATAACATATATAATATAGTATAATATGATGCAATATAGTGTGCTGTTGTTCAGTCATTTTCAATAGTGTTTGACTATACATGATCTCATTTGGGGTTTTCTTGGCAAAGATACAGGAGTGATTTTCCATTTTCTTCTCCAGCTCATTTTACAGATGAGGAAACTGAGGCAAACAGGGTTGAGTGACTTGCCTACGGTCACACAGCTAGTACATATCTGAGGACAGATTTGAACTCAGGTCCTCCCAACTCTAGGCTTGGTGCTCTATCCACTGTTCTGCCTAGTGGACCTATAATACAGTTGAGCATAATATGACATAACACAACATAACACAACACAACTAACATAACAACATAACACAACACAACGTAACGTAACATAACGTAACATAATGTGACGTGACATGACGTGAGGTGGCATCACATCACAACATACAACACAACATCATATTATATCATGTCATGTCATGTTGTGTCATGTCATATCTTCTTTATTTCCTCTGCTTTGTTTTGCTGTTGTGTTTCTTCCATTTGTCATCCTACCATAGCATTGTGTTTTTAGCACTAGCCGTGGGTAGAGATCAGGTTTTAAAAATATTTTTTCATTATTTCCAAAGAAAATTGTGATTTCACGGATAAGGATAGTTTTTACATGACACAGACTGCAACCCTTACATGCCTTCTTGAGTTGCTATAGATAAATTCTTGCTCCACCAAATGTATGCCCACCTTTTGGTGATGGGCCTCTTAGAACTTAGCTAGGTTGGTCCTCAGCTGTCCACTGTCCAGCTTGGGAGGACCTGTTAGAGCTGATGTTTTCCTGCTCTAGTCTTCAAGAGCCCTAGGTCAACTCCACACCATGAAGAGGCATCAGAATAGGATATTACTGGTATTTCCCAGTTTTGAAAGAATAAAAACAAAGATAATTGGCAGCCCTATGAGGTTTTTTCAGCGATTATTTCCAAAGCCTTCAAAACGGATCAAGTGCATTTCCATCTCCCCGTCTCATCCTCACCTCCATCCCAAGAGAAACTGGCTCATTGACAAGACTTACTTTTCAAAGTGCTTCATACACATTTGGTTATTCAACTTCATGCAATATTTTGCAAGTTTATTTTATAACTAGCTAAGTAGTTTAGCTTTTTGTTAGTTTTCCAGAAAAAAATCATATATAATACACATGTATATTATATATATATATATAGAAATACTATATACATGCATATTTATAACAAAATGGATGAAAAACAGATCTAGAAAGAATCCAACCAAAATACTAAAATATTCACAAAATGTTAGACCTATCATCCAAAGGCAGCTATAAAAGATACATATTTTCTTTACAAAAAGCAAGAGGACTGATAGATGTCCTTAGACCACATGATAAATAGATTAAAGACTTAAAGAAGTCTGAAATGTCAAGAATTCAAAGGTAGAAGCACAAGGTTCACTCTGGGTGATAGCCGCATGAGCTTAATATGCTGACAAAGAATCATTGAACAAATGACTGAGTTACATGATCTGTTTATAGAAATGGAGAGATTATGATAGTCATACACAAAGGGGGAAGGGAATAAGCATTTATTAAAACCTATTATGTGCCAGGCACTGTGCTAAGGACTTTATAAATATTATCTCTTTTGAACCTCACAATAATCCTGGAAGGTAGATTATGAGTTCTGTGAGAGCAGGGACTATTTTTTGCCTCATTCTGTATCCCCAGCATTTAGCAGAGTGTTTGATGCATAGTATGCACTTAATGTTTACTGACTTAATGAAAGGGAAGTCCTGTTTTACTCCGTTTTATGGATAAGGAAACTGAGACAAACAGAGGTTCGTTAACTTGCCCAAGGTCAAATAGCTAGTGAGTGTCTGAGGGCGGATTTGAAATCAAGTCTTCCTGACTCCAGTTCTGGCACTCAGGCCACCTGGCTACCTCTTAGAATCAAGACCATATTACTGCCATCCAACAGTTACAGAAGATGGGTGGCTAACGACAAATATTGGACACTTCCAACTATGTGAAAAAGTGGGAAAGTTAAACCTTTATTAGCTAAAGATATGGATTTGCATAGGTAGCTACATTTCTGGGGGTTGATACGTTTTAAAAGAATTTCATATGGCTAATTCAAAGAAGAATATATCCAGGAGTATGCTAGGAAATGTTTAACAACTGACTTTATAGAAAAAAAAATTGGTGCATGACACACTTTTAAGTTAATCCCACATTAGCATTTTCTCCATCATTTTCTTAAGTCTAGACAATTAACAAATAAATAAATAACAAACAAATAACAAATAAACCAAGCCCTGATTTTTAGGGGTTGTTTAGAAAGGCCATAATCATCCACTGCATGCCTCACCATCATCAGCCATCTTGATTTTGTCCTGCCATTGGACTTTTTGATGGCTTTAGAGCAGAGAGTGAGTCTGATGACTTCCTGCTTCACTTAATTCCAATTTACACGCAAGTCAAAAAAATCACCTCTGCTGTCATTGGTCCTCTTTTATAATGAAGGAAAACAACAGCAACCACAAAAAGATCATTCTAAAGGAGACGACTTATTGACTGATGAAGATTTTACAAGATGTTAGGAATGACATAATGTTGCAAGTTGCAAAAATGAGCATTTACTGGATATCACAACAGATATAATTGAGCGGCAGAATTACATCCCAGATGCTTACTATATCCTTTATAAACTCATAGATGATAAATTCCTATACTACAAACACCAATATCAAAATATCCTTGAAAATTCAACCAATAAGCTATGCTGGAATTTAAGGGTCATCATAGACAAAACTGTTGCCCCAAATCAAGCAGATATCACACTGACCCATACAAAATTTAAAACATTTTTAATGTGACTCCAATTTGAATAGTCATAACCTCCAAACTACATGGAACAAAAAACTCAAACTATAGAGACGTATCTACCAGAGGAAATCCATCTCAAGCCCTCCAAATCTACATCTATTTGGAAGCCTTCTGCATGCTTCCTTCTTGTCACCTCATCTAGTTAACCATTCTGCTAACTTAATTAACTATCCTGTTAACTATAACTACTATCCTGAGAGGGATAGGTTTCTAATAGGTCAGAGGATCATAAAGGGGACCTTAGAGATCATATACTCCAATCCTCTTGATTTAGAGATGAAGACACCAAGGCTCAGAGATATCATAGATTTAGAGCAGGAAGCAGCCTTAGAGATTTTCTACTCTAGCTCCCTCACTTTACAGGAGAGGAAACTGAGGACTGGAGAGGTTAAGTGACGTCAGATTGATACTAAATGCCAGAGACAGGATTTGAACAGAGATTCTCTTCATCTTAAAAAAAAAGGAATCATCAGAGCAGCCAGGTGGTGCAGTGGATAGAGGGCCAGGCTCAGGCCGACTCATCTTCCTGAGTTCAAATCTGGTCTCAGACACTTAGCTGTATAACCCTGGACAAGTCACTTCACCCCAACTGCCTCTAAAAAAAGATCAATTAGAAGATTATCAATAAATATAAATCCTTCCATATTAGGAGAAAGTCTGAAAATGGGGATCAATTATATATTAAATGATGAATCTATTGAAGATTATTTTTTTAAAATACATTTTAAATTTAATTGGCAGCACCAACATTGCCTTGCTTGTCTTTCCCCTTCTGAACATCCTCCTGCAATCTAACGTGTAATTTTTTTTTAAAAAAAAGTTTCATTAATGGAATCTTGTCCTCTTTCTTATTTTATCACAGTGAAAAACACATAGATGTAGTAGCAGGGCCCTGATTTGAACCCAGGCGTCCTATTTCCAAATTCAGTGCTCTTTTCTCTATGATGTGAGGTTCTTTCGTGTAACTTTCACTTTGTTAGGAGAGAGTCGTGGCTTATAGCAGGAACCAACTGTGATTTCTGATAGTTTTAGGCAAATACATAATCTCTATGGCTTAACTGGACCAGAAAGCAAAAAGGAAATGAAAAGGATTTGAATGCCATGCAGCCCTAGAAGATAAGAATTAGAAGAACAGGCTACCTTATCCTTAGATTTAGAGCTGGAAAGGACTTTGGGGGCCATCTAATCCAAATTTCATTTTATAGGTAAGGAAACCAAGGCCCAAAGGAGGTTAAGTAGACTTACTCAAGGTCACAAGGTAGTGAGCACCAGGGGTAGGATTTGAACTGAGACTCTCCTGTTCCAGGACCACTGCTCTTTTCACACCATCTTCCCATGCCAATCTTTTATCCTTCCTTGTCTTCACTCTAATACTTTGGAGGAAAAAAAGACGTGGACGGGATACAGAGACTTTGGGTAAACCCATAGTCCACTTAAACCTTTCCAAATTTCCCTGAATTGTTGTCCAATCAGTACAATAATACCTACTTGTTGCCCCATCAGTACAATAATATTCCATTTTATTCATGTACCACCATTTGTTGTCGTTTGTCAAATAAAAGGCTCCCATTTTTTTTTACTGCCACAAAAAGACTGCTACAAATCTTTTGTATTTATGGGTCCTTTCCCTCTGTTGTGACCTCCTTGGAGTATATGACTGGTCGTGGGATTTTTGGGTCAAGAGATATGTACCATCTAATGACTTTTCTAGTAGAATTCCAAATTGTTTTCTGGAACAGTTTGTCCCAGATTTCCTGGGACAGTACCAGTTCCAGGAAAAGAAAGTGCACTTTTAATGAGGCTTTGCGAAAGAAATATCCTTTGCCAGACCATGTGTCCTGTGGTTTTTTTTTTGTTTAGAAAATATGGTTACTATAGGTTTTAGAACTCTGATCATGAAGTTTCAGTCAACTGGGAGTATTAACATCCGTTCCTGGTGGCGTGAGAAATTAACAAAGACAGGAGCAGACAAACCCCTTGGCCTCAGGAAGCTTCTGCTCAGCCTTACTTTAAAAGCATCAAAGTCCTGGCTTCTAGAACTAGAACCAGGGATTTAGCTATTACAAAATCACATTATTCTGGAAGTGTTATAAAAGCAGGAGTTACATGAAAAGCAAATGAAAGGAAGAAAAGATACTGATTGCCAGTTCTCATTTGTGACAGGAAATAATATATAAAAACCCACTAGTTAAACAATACTGGGTCCCCTTGTCCTTCTCATCCCCAATCCTCTTAATTGTATGAGTCATATCATCAAGAGAAAGGCAAGAAAAATGAATTATCTTCTTTTATATAAATCTACTGTCTCTATGTGAATAATTAGTTCCAGGGTGATGATGGGTTACATAAACATGCAAAAAAAAAAAGAACAGTGTCTACCTAAACTTTGTGTACAATTTATTGTTACAAAACATTTCTATATACAGAATGTCATGATCCTTAGAACAATCTTGTAAGTTAGGTGTTGAAATGATTATCCCCATTTTACTGAGGAGGAAGTTGAGGGTGGATGGAGGTTTGAGAAATTTGCATGAGGTCTTGTGGATAGTAAGTGACGGAGTAAATTCTGTCCACATAGAACAAATGTTATTGTGCCTCAGGCCTGCAAATAATTATTGCCTAATCTGCTTTGGTCTGGCACGGCAAGGTGGTGCACTGGGCTTGGAGTCAGGAAGATTCACCTTCCTAAATTCAAATCTGGTCTCAGACACTTACTAGTTGTGTGACCCTGGCCAAGTTACTTCACCCTATTTGTCTCAGTTTCCTCATCTGTAAAGTGAGCTGGAGAAGGAAAATGGCAAACCACTCCAGGATCTTTGCTAAGAAAATCCAGATTGGGTCAGGTAGAGTCAGAGGAAGCAGAAATGGCTGAACAGCAACAACAATAACTTTGCCTTAAGCAGACTTCTTAAGGAAAAGATTTGCTTTTCTTTTGTCTCACCATCATTCCTACACCTCCTCATCTCAGATCTCAGCAAAAGCTAGTATTTACATAGGACTTTAAGGTTTGCAAAGCACTTTACATATGCTTTCCCATTTGTTCTTCACAACAACCCTGTGGGGCACGTGTTATTATTACCCCCATTTTACAGATAAGAAAACTGAGATTGAAAGAGGTGAAGTGACTTGTCCAGAGTCACACAACGTCTGAGGCTGAATCTGAACTCAGGTCTTCCTGATTCCAAGTCTAGCACTCTATCTACTACCATCATGCATGATCCTACTAAATTGAACTAAGAGAGGAAATAACGTTTTGTTTTAAGTCTGAGAAAGAGGAATTCTAAATTTGAATCCTGATTCTCTATATGTAATCTTGGGTAAAGTGCTAATCCTTTCTTTTCCTCATCTACCACATGGTGCTAATGTTTGTTAGTTGGCACTGAGATCAACACTAATACATTCATCAAAATGCTTTGCAATCTTCGATTTGGAGATTTCATTTTGGCTACATAGTCATTCTAGCTTACCATATAGTAATGATTGTGTGATCTAGCCAATTCTCCCTCCCATTTGAGGAACAGAACTCAGAAAATGATGGAGGAAGAAACTGAAGCAGCAAGAGCTTGTGGCATCAAGAGAGAGTCCTTCTACTTGGAGTTCACAATATTCATCCTCCATGAAAGCAGCAAACACTTTGGTGAATATCTGTCTCCCAATTTTATCCCTTGCTGGAAGTCAGTATTCAGCAAATCTTTAAACCTGGTCCTTCCTGGGAAGCTCATGCACCAAAAGGCTTGTCCGAAGATCAACAATAAGAAGCTGGAGTTTGAATTCTGGTCTCCTGATTTCACATCCAGTGTTCTTTCCATTACTCCATGCTGCCTCCTCAAGGCATAAGAGAATGAATTCAGAATGGTCTGCTAAATTAGATTTGAATTTTTCCTTGTTTTTATTTGAAGAAATCTGAGCTTGGAATTACTCAGTCTTAAAGGCATTCAGAAACTGATGTCAAGATATCTTACATTCTACCAAAATGGAAAAGATCATGGATAGTATTATTGCAAAAAAAAAAAAGTCTATTCAGAAGATACCACCATTTACTGAATCACTTTCTGACTTCTGAAAAAAATCTTCATGAGAATGGTCTGTATACACTGAGATTATCCTCCCCAAAAATATGAGAAGGGAAGAGGCAGACTATTATGGAAGATTGTCTACACCACACCTTATCTTAATGGATGTATAATTGACAGAGGAGCTAGAGATGATTAGACTGGGCTTTCTACTTTCACACACAAAAATTTGAACAAAAGTTCAAAGCCAGAAACACAACCTGAAAGGCTCTTGCCAAATAAAGTGGAGATTTTTCACATTTAAATGTAGCCCTGGCAGGATTCCATGATGGGGAGACTCTCAGAAAGGATGATGTTTAAAGATTTGAAGAATATCAACATCAAAGAAGGCATAAAATCAGGTCGAACTCTGTTCACCAGGATCTGTGTAATCACAGAGGCCATCTTGTGCAAAGTCCATCTTGTGCAAAGTCCAAAAAGAAAAAAGGAGTCCTGATTGGCAGTGAGTGTCTCTAGATGATTCTAGATTCACTTCAACAAACATTTATCAAGTAAATCCTAGTTAAAAAACAGAGAGAGGTTTTACAAAGACAAAACCAAAAATAATTCATGCCCTCCAATGGCTTATCCAGAGTGTCCCAAACGTCTTAGTTCAGTTTAAAGCCTGAATAGTTTTCTGTTGGGGTACATGGGTAAGTACAAGATAATCTGAGGAAAGACAGAACATTAATGACTAGGGAACTCTGAAAAGGCTTCTGTAGGTGCTGAACCTTGGAAGAAGCTAGGGAGTCCGAGAGGAAAAGGTAAGAAATGAGTGAGTTTTAGGCGTACAACGAAGACCTAAAAATGGGGATGGGATGTATAATTTGGGAACAGCTAGTTAGCCAGTTTGGGCAGCATATAAAGTTCACAAAGGAGAGTAATGTGAAAGGTCTTGAAAAGCAGGCTGGAACCAGACTGTGAAAGGGTTTACGTGCCAAGCTGGGGAGTCTGTACTTTATCTTAAATCCAATGGGGAACCACTGAATGATGAAGCTAGTTGCACCAAGCAACCAAACGCAACAGCAACTCCTCAATGAAACCTACAATTCACACTGGGCAAACTAAGTGGCTAAGAATGAATATTTCCCAGATCATGACATGCAGATGGATGGGCAGCCCATTGAGCTAGTTCAACCATACAAACATCCTGGATAGGTCCTGTGAATAGACAAGGAGGTGAGCTCAGAACTGAAAAGGAAGAATAGATGATGGTTAAACAATCTGGGCAGCTAACTCTACAACACTTTCAGAATCCCAAACTACTGACTACTGCAAAAGCCCCTCTCTTGGTAATGACAGATGACTGTGAATTGTGGTCTATGTTCATCTCAAAAGAATAAAAATTTCTGAGACTCAAAGAGTAATATAAAAACTTTGGTGGGTATAAGTAAGCTGCAGCAGATTATCAACAATAATGCATACATGAAAAGTTGTTTTTTGAAAAAAGGCATCATCCATAACATATATGAAAAGGATGTGGGCTAGTCATATAGAGAAAGTGAGGAATGAAGCCCAGGTGCATGACAGGCAGCCACAAAATGTTAGAAGACCCAAGAAAGACCTCTAGTCTATTGGATACTCTAAAGAAGATGGTGGGAAAGATAGAAAAGAATGACACCAGATGAAAGGATCTGGATGGGCTGCAATCTGCACTATTGGAGGGAATAATCATCCTGATAAAGTCACAAAGCCCTACTGAAGTCTTTATTTCTTAAATATTTAACACCAGGAGCAAAAGGAGGGGAGGAATTTTAGGAAAAAATACATTATTATTAAAATTAGGCATAATTAGATTAGGGGTAAATTAAAAATGAGGGATGTTATTGTATGTGCCTGAAATGCTTCATTAGTGACATATAACAGTGGAAAATAATCATACAACACTCAAGTTTTCTATATCCATTCACAAACTGGTACTTTTGATCATCTCACTTGTCTAAAAACAACAAAAAGCATCCCAAGAGAGGACGCAACTTCAAGTAAAAAAAAGCTGTCCTCAACTAGCCCAAGACTTTGGGTTTAGTTAACATGGATCTGCTGTGAATGAAACCTGCGTTGCCACTTTCCTTTCCATCATAACCACCACCATAAGCATTCTATAGAATAGCTCACCTTCTTGCCCTGGCATTCAGCTTTTACCCCTCATTCTTCCAGCCTCTTTCCATCACTGCATTTGCCAGCTTAGGCTAACAGCTTGCTTTTTCTTTGTGGTGGACGTGTGCTCCTCCTCTTTCTTCCAAATGAACCACTGAGAATAACGCTGGAGACTAGCCAGCCCCACACAGGTATGTTTGTTTATGTTACCCTGTTTAGGGGATTGGGGAATAAGATTAAATCTATTTCAGAATAATAAGGGAGGAAAAACAGTCCTCTTCCCTACTCCCCTTTCCCCCCCCCCCAAAATCCCTGCAGCTTTAGAACACTTCCAGGCCAGAGAAAAAGCTTTCCTCTTCACATTTAATATTTGGAAATGCTTGAGGTTTGAGGAAAACATTTTCATTAAAGCTTTTGATGTTGTGAAAGAGCTCCAGGGCAGTGAGAGACTTCTTTGCTTCACATTTCAGAAGTACTTCAGGACTTGGGGAGAGGAGCTGATGAAATGCTTCCCTGTTTAAATTCTCTTGTAGGAAAATGAATCCTCTCAAATTTAAGATAGCCTTTTTAAAAGTACACATTGATATTAAACATCATCCAAAAGCCAAAATATCATGGACAGGGGAGAACTCACAATCTTTGAGGAAATCACATCTTTGTAGCCCTTTGGCTTGAAACATCTTCAGGAATAAGGAGGCTGAGTCATTGATTCTCAGGCAGATAATTCACGAATCTGGAAAAAGGGCTGAAGAAGCTGAAAAACCCACAACAGGGTTGTCCAGGCCTGTGGTCACTTGGGACTAAAACTGTAAAAAAAATGCTTTGTACTAGGGGCAGACAAATCAGAGCTAAATGGATGAAAAGACCCAGGGTAAAAGAGAAAGGAACAACTTGCTGAAAAATGTAAATAGTTATAAAGGGAACATAAATTAGATTCTGAGCTGCAGAGTTTAGTATATTGTAACTGGAGATACATAAATACTAAGGAATATGTAGGCTTTCATCAAAGGGAATTTCAATCAACACATTAATTAAACACTCACAGGGTACATGACCTACATCAGGTATGTGAACATCTATAACAGATATGGGCTCTCATAGAACTTGATGGCAAGCATTTACATAGCATTTTGAGGTTTGTGAAATACTTTGCAAATACTTCATTTTATCCTCACAACAAACCTGGAAGATGGGTGCTATTATTGTTCCCATTTTACTGATGAAGAAACTGAGGCAATTAATGGTTAAGTGACTTTATCTCAAGTCATTTAGCTAGTAAGTGTCCAAGGCCAGCTTTGAACTCAGATCTTTCTGATCGAAGGACCATTGTGCCATACATTGTACCACCAATCTGCCTGTTTTAAAATTTTTATTTTATTTTTAGTTTATGAAATAAAACAAGTATTTCCATAACATAGTATAATAATAAAAAGATGACTGTATATGAAACTGCAAATCTATTCTGTGCAACTTGCTATTTCTTTTAAATATGTAATAAAATTATCATGTAGATTTTTTTCTTCTCTTCCCGTCTCCTTCACCTTAGAGATGAGTATCATTAGACACAAATATGTATTTATATACATATATGGAAAATAATTCTATACATACTTCTATTTATCAGTTCTTTCTCTGAATATGGATAGTGTCTTCCTTTAGAGCAGTGGTTCTCAACCTTTCTAATGCCACAACCCTTTAATACTCGTATGTGGGTATATCTGCATGTGGGTGGACGCACCTGGAGATGGAGAGAGGAGCGGTGTCTTGGTTCCTAAGACCATCAGAAATATGCATTTTCCGATGGTCTTCAGTGACCCCGTTCAAGCCCCAAAGAGGTCACGACCCACAAATTGAGAACCATTGCTTTAGAGGTCCTTTGGAGTTAATTTGGTTATACAGAATAGTCAAAATGACTTAGTCACTTAAAGCTGTTCTTAGAACAATACTGCTGTTATTACATACAGGGTTTTATTGGTTCTGCTCATTTTTCTCTTCATTATTTTGTCCAAGTCTATGTTTTTCTAAGATCATTGAGCTCATAATTTATTATAATACAGTAGTATTCCATCTTGATCATATACCATAACTTGTTTAGCCATTCCCCAAATGATGGGCATCCCCACAATTTCCAGTTCTTTGCAACCACAAAGAGAACCACCAAAGATCTTTTAGAATACATAGGTTATTTTTCTTTTTCCTCAATCATCTTTGGAAATAGACCTTGTAGTGGCATTTCTGGGTCAAAGGGTATAGACAGTTTAATAATTCTTTATATATTTTTATATAGTATATTCCTCATCATTAGACTTGGGGAAAACTGCCAAATTCCTCACAAGTTTTAAAAGCTTAGGAAAAGGATTAGAAAGATAAATGTGGTCATAAGAATAAGTCAAGTCCAATATGCTTTTTTTTTCCTTTTTGACATGCTTGATGTCTTCAGAATATGGATGGAATCTTAGGACCTTGGTTTCATTCATTACTACTGCTGAAGACTTGGAAAGAACCTGGAAGGTCACTTTGCATTACTCTACCTGACTCATGAATGTCTTCAATATCCTTAATGAATGGTTATCTATGAATTCACAGAATGTTAGGACTCATTACAATTTACCAATGTTGGTTAGGCCCAGGCTAATCATTATCTGGAAACCATTTTATTTTTAGATACTTTCCTCTTATCTCTTTATTGGCAGGCTAATTCAGGATGGGCATGCCTTTCTTGTGTCTTAAAATCTGAAGATCCTTAAAGCTCCCTATAGACTTTCCTGCTCTTCTGTCTTCCCTGGGCTCATCTTCTCAAAGGCTGAACTCTAGTCTTTGCTGCCTAATTTTGCCATTTATGTGTAGGGGGTAAATAAAGGCCAAGGGGGGGGAGGTTTTTAAAAAAAGGTAGGGGAGAGTAACTCAGAAAAGCCCAAATATGTCCTTAGCTGCAGATTGTCTTGTGTTAAGAAGGTGAGGTCATATAGGAACCTGGAGCAGTCCTACTGGGTTCTGTCCTGTATTCTTTTCCATTACTCCTACCACAATTTCCAAGCAGCAGTTACCTGAGGATATTTGTTTTTCATATCTTTTTCCTCAATCCTCATTTGAGGCCCATAGAGTCTCCCTGTAGTGGTCCTATTTGGAGGTCTGAGTGCAGGTGCATAGGCCTAATTCAAAGCAGGTACAAATTATATTAGTAACCAGAATTGCTGAGGCTTGACAGTCTTGGAGCTGTTAACATTAAAATATGTTTGATCTTTCTGTTATTTCCTACTTTCATGTAAAAAAATAGTCAGGTGGGAAAATAACTGATATAGAGAACAGTCAGATTTATTTTTTGTCATTTTCCCCGATTTGTAATTTAATTTCAACTCCAGCTATTCCTAACCTTGTTAGTGTCTTACCACTGAAACCAAGATTCAATGTCTAATTTCCACACAAGTCAATCAGCTTCACATAGAGGAAAAATTGTCTCATTTTGACCAACAAACATACTTCTCACCCCAGTCAGTCTTATAATAAATGCATCCCATTTGGGGTTGGGGGGTTAGGATCGGGAGGGGGTATGTTCCTTTAACCACAACTACTATTAGAAAAAAGCCCACTGAAATATATGTTCTAGCAAGGATGGGTGAATAGCACAGTCTTCGTATGGATTGAATTGGACAGTGAATTCCTGAGCATTCATGTCTGCTCTTTATCTGAGCAAAACCAAGCACTGAAATACTTCCATTTGCAGAGGCATATTGGATAGAGTGCCAGGCTTGGAATCAGGAAGACTCATCTTCTGGCCTCAGATACTTCTTAGCTGGGTGACCCTGAGCAAATCACTTAAACCTGTTTGCCTCAGTTTCCTTATCTGTAAAATGAACTGGGGAAGGATATAGCAAACCACTCTAGTGTCTTTGCCAAGAAAATCCCAAATGGGGTCACAAACTGTTGGACACAACTGAAACAGAATAAATCAATCACCTAGACCAGAGCTTGCCTTAGTTGGGCAACTGTAAAAAGGTGTCAGAAGAAACCTGTTTTCAAGTCCTGCTGCTAAAATAGATTAGTTGTATGACCAGGTGAAGATATTTAATCTCTCTGAGCCTCGATTTACTTCTCTTTAAAATGGGGACAATTCTGTCTGCAGCACCTAAATTTACAAGGATTCAGTGTAGATAAAATGAAATAATACATGGGAAATACTCTGGAAACCTTAAATGCCAGATAGTTGGATTAGCATCATCTATGGAGGATTTTTAGTTTTCATATGCTCTGATTTTGCCTTACTCCAGCCTCTGCAATTTTCTGTGGGATAATTAATAAGAGGGGACACAAAAATAAAAGGATTCTTGGACCAAAAAGACATAGACGACTGATCTAAGCTCATTTAAAAGGCCTTTTCATATTCCTTGGTAAAGTAAAACGAAATACATAACTAGTCATCTCCAAGCCTCTATTTCATCCTTGGATAAAACCCACCAACTCTAATTGTCCTTTCCTCCCCCAAGAGAATCAGAGCTTAACTTCATAAAGAGTTCATTTTCATCCTTCTGTTTCATTCTCAAAATCTGATCTCCGGTGTTTTCTGCAATTAGTGTTTGATATAGTATTAATATTCCTATTTATCTCCTACATGCCATATGGATTAAATTCTCATTACTTTTGATCTTAATACTTTTAAAATATGTAAATCAGCTGACACCCTCTTTAAAGGATGTTTGCATCCCTGTCTATTATTGCCTTAGGCAAGAGGAAAATATCTGCATTGCTAAAATTGCCAAATTGGGTGGAAATCTTGACAATTGGACCTTAAATTGATCAATCTCAACAAATTAAATAGTGACCAAGTAAAATTAATCCATTTATGCCTAAATAGTCCTCAACCTTAAATAAGAAGTCTCAAGGATCAGGATAAGAAATATAAAATAAATACCTTGTATTAACATAATCACATTTCAGTATTATCCTATTTAAGATTATGTGATTTACTTGAGTTGACTGTCAGAGATGGGGAAAAAAACCCCAAGCTTTTCTTAGATATTGATAGACACTTTCACTACATAGGGCTGTACTCTCCAGATACAATGGTTAGTGACTATACATAGGAATCTTTAAGTTCACTATAAACTGGCTAATATTTAGCCCAATATTGACTTTATAGAAGAAGGGCAACCAAGTCAATATGAATAGTGGAACTAAATTACAGCCAGGAGAGTTTGCATGTATTATTTTAGGTTTGAATCTATTCCTCCTAAGTAATATTATCTTTGCAACTGTTAACTTGTAATCTTGTTTCATTATTAATTCTTGGGCTAATTTTTTTACCTTTGGGATTTCAGAACTTTTTTCCTTTATTTTCAGCAATTTATTTTTACTCTCAGCAGTGTTTTATATCAAACAGAATTCCAAGTCTTTCTCCCTGTTGGATGCTACCAACAACTCCTGCACAGTTACTGTGATTTTTGCACACTTAAAATAACAATCGCCTCTTTAAAAAAAATCCCATTTTTGTATTACTCCAGAATATAAGCACAATTGCCCAGAGTTTTAACTGACTGATTTTGTAAGCTGCACAAAGGTTTGTCCTCACTATATTTGGAAGAATAAAATCTTGTATTTATCTAAAGGTTTACCTTGAGATGCAGGCTGTTCCAAAAGTCTTAGTGCAGTTTTAAGCTATTAAAACTTAAAAACAGAATAGCACTAAGACTTTTGGCACAGCCTGTATTAGTATGGGCAACCACAGTATATGCTTTTGTTACTTTGACCTATATACATTCTACATTCTTTAAAGTAACGCGGTTTTATTGCTGACTTTATTATTTCTTTGATAGTTTCATATGATTTTCTCCAAGAAAATGATACTACTGAATGTGTTTCTACAAAGGCTACCACACAGAAAAATCAAAGTTCATTTGTTCAGATGTCATGGGACTCATAAAAGGTTTAATTCTACTGAGACAAGTTCAGTAGAAGGCAGGATCCTTGTCCTCAAGAACCTTACAATCAAGTTAAGGAGAAAACATATGTAGTCTGCAGGGATGTGGAGAAAGAATAGAAAAGAACCAGAGGATGTTAACTAGTACAAGATAATATTTAAAAGTATGCTAGGTGATGAAGGGTCATGATATAAAAAGTTAATCAGAAGAAAACCCTTATGAAGATCAGCTCACACAACAGCCAGTGGTTGGAAAATGAAAATTGGACCAAATTCATAGCATGTGTTATACTTTCTACTTATGCCATTAATTATGCTGTACACATTTGCAAAATGTAGAATTTAACATTTGTAGAGATTATTTTAGAAATTGTTCATCTCCCTAGAATTCACTTGAATTTTGGAGCAAGACAGATAACAGTAGTGATCCTTCTCATTGCTTACAATTTTTCCGCAATAATATCTCCACTATTCATTGTAGCATAGTGACTTAGGAATAAGCAATGGAAAATACATTATGAACCTGAGTTTTGCTTCTCTCCCTGTCCTCTGTTGGCCTCCTGGTAGAGAAGGAAAAAAGTCAGAAAATGCTGGAATAGGGAAGGAGGGGACCTCAATCTATAACTGAATAACTCAACTCTGAATTAGGGAGCTGATTCCACAAAGATGCATTCCGACTGAGATGAATTTTGTCTTTAGCACCTCCTCACATTCCTTGAATCATCTCACCTCTTCCCAACAACCTTTTCTTTTCCATCTCATATTCTCATAGCATCCCAGGCTACCAGTGCCTTCCTTCTGGCTCAGATTCTTAGGTCCATTGTTGGTACTCTTCTTGGTGCTGTCCAATTTGATGGAATTTTCTAGCCTTAAGTCCCTCGTACAATTCACCTAACCCGTGTGCCATTTCTTTATGGTCTTGCTCTGTGTTGGATGTCAGCAGGGTAATCTAAAGAACTTGGCATATTAGTATATTATTTCAGGTAACCTAGAATCATGGACTTTTAGAATCTAGAAAGACTGTAAAGGATCACGTAGTCAGCCCTTACAAAAGGAGAAGAAACTAAGACCCAGAGACTTGAAGTGACTTGCCCAAGGTCACATAGCCATTTAGAGGTATAGCTAAGACTAGAACTAAGTCTTATAGTTTAGTATTCTTCTCCATAGGGTGATATGTGCATCATGTTTACAGAAGACTTCTGGGGAAACTACAATGGTGTCATGGCAAACCAATGGGAGAAGTATAATTGTAGCAATCTTCACTCACCTGTTGCCTACAGGTAGGCTGGGCCTTGGATCTTATCCATCTGTGTAGTAACCATATATCTAGAAGTCCACACGATGAATTTTTAAAAATTCCAATATTAAAAAATATTTTTCTACCAGCTATATGACCTTGGACAAGTCTTTTCACACTCCTAGGTCATTTCACACTCCTCATCTATAAAATGAGGGAGCTAGACTGGAATGATCTATAAGGTCCCTTCCAGCTCTGACATACTATAATATTATAAAAGCAAAAGAAAATACAAATATATATTTTTAATAATCTTTTTTAAAACTTTTTTTTGGCTTTTTTTTGGAGGGGGGAAGGCAGGGCAATTGGGGTTAAGTGACTTGCCCAAGGTCACACAGCTAGTAAGTGTTAAATGTCGGAGGCCAGATTTGAACTCAGGTCCTCCTGACTCCAGGGCCAGTGCTCTACTCATTGTGCCACCTAGCCGCCCCAAAATATCTGTATCTTAAGGTAAACATTTCAAAGCAATTATTTTAACTATACCAGCTATTTTGAGGTCCATCTGATACCCTAGTACAGTTCAATAATACATCCCTAATGCCAGCTTTATACATTTTTGCAGGAATGATTAAGAAAACATAACGAAAATGTGACATTGAGTGAACACCTCAAACTCAACATGAACACATCATCTTAATCCTCAAACATATCCCTTCTCCTTGGCCTATAGCTACTGATGGAACCATCAGTCTCTCATTAACCTAGGTTCATAATTTTAGAATTCTCTTAATGAAGGAGAATGGCATTGTAGATTAATGTACTGTGCTCCAGTCAGAAAGATCTGAGTTCAAACTGCTTTTGATCCACCCCCCGCCTGCCATGTGTGTAATATACATCATATATACATGCACACACATCCATTTGACTATGGGCAAACAATTTAACCTGAGTTTTAGGTTCTTAACTATAAAAAAGGGATCCAAATTCCTGTGCTCCCCAATTGACAGGATTGTTTTGAGGCTCAAATGAAATAAAGTATTTCTCTGCAAATGTATAAACGCTATTTAAATGTCATCTACTCTGACCCAAAACTATTATAATAGCCACCAAATTAGCTTTACCATTTCCAGTCTATTCCTTTCTCTAATTCATCTTTCATATTACTGAGAAGATATTCTTTACAATGTGTTTTCTCAATAGGAAAAACCTTTAGGGGCTTCATATTACCTATAGGATAAAATATAAATTCCTTGATGTTGGTGTTGTTGGTTTTTCATTTTCAAAGAGGATCAATGACAAAGTAAGCAAGACTCTCCACAGTCTGGCTCCAATCCACATCTTGTTTTCCTGGTCTTGCTTGCCTTGCCCCCCTGCATATACTCTATATTCTAACCAAACTGGAATATTCTCTGTTCCCCAATTTATTTTTGTCCTTTCCTTCCTTGGTGCATTTGTACACATTTTACCTACTTGTCCCTGCATTTCTGCCTGTTGAAATCCTTTCCTTCTTCAAAAATCAGATGCTGATTTCTTGCATGCAACCTTCCCCCTTAGAATTTTTCAAGCTATGTTTGACCTCTCATGAATGAATGAATAAAGAATATATTAAGCATTTATTATTTGCAAAGCACTGGAGACACAAATACAAAAGTGAGACACTCCTATATTTGGAGTTTAGTACCAGGCCAAGAAAGGATACTTTGGTTTTAAAAAGATACAGGAATGGTGAGTGGAATTTTAGGGAAGTAAACTATAGACCTTCAAGATCTAGAAAAGAGAAAGATCAACAGTAGGTAAGAAGAAGGTACAAAGAAAAACAGAACAACTAGATTTAGGAAGCCCTATGAGGCATTTACCAATCAGGACAGCTCAGGATTCATGGTGGACATTTTAGAGCGAAATAGGTTAAGTCAGTTCCTCAGGGCATGGCTCTGGTCCAGAGAACACACATTCATATGCTTTTATTATTTTTATTACTCTATTATATCTGTGTGTATTTATCTCATTTCCTCAACTGGAACAGGGACTACACCATGTTTTTTTCATCTTTGTACTTTCAATTCCTAGCACAGGATTTGGTTAAATGTTTGTTTGAACAATCAATCATTCAACAAGGATTTATTAAGTACTTTCTATGTACCAGGTATGGCGTTATATACACTCGCACCAAGACAAAGGTGAAATAACCTTTATATTTGAGAAATTTATAATTCAGCATTGGCTAAATGGAACAAAATGGCCATTACTTATCTAGAAACTCTCAATGCTAGAAGTTTTTGTCTTAATTTCAACTCAAGATGGATATGTCAGTCTTTTCCCTACATTACCATTGCAGTAATTTCTCAAACTAAAACATCCCCTCCTTGATCACCAGTTTCCTATATGTGGTATTTCCCTGACTGGAATGTAAGATCTCTGAGGATAGGGGCTATCTCATATTTTGTATTTGTATGTTCATTTCTTTTATGTTGGGACTAGAGCAGAACAGTCAGTGATTCAATTTAATTATCTTATTTATGTAAAAAAAAAAGAAAAACAACATAGTAGCCATTAATACCATACCCATTTCACTAACGATTAGAGAATATTAATAATGATCATTTTAACATGCCTAGGCTTTTTGACTTCTGAATTCTCAGGTCTGATCCCTGGTACACACAAACACAAATCTAAATCCATATTCTAACGTATATTCATAACTATTTTCATGTCTATTCCCAAAAGAAAGAAAGCTCCTTGAAGGCAAGGTCTTTGTTTTTGTCTTTGGATTCTCAGCACATAGTACAGCACCTGGTGTCTAAAACATACTTAAGTGTTTCCTGAATTGATATGAATTGAATATAATGCCTCTACCATAACAGCTGAGAGATGTTGGTCTTTTCTCTGGATTGGAAAAAAAGCCTTTTCTTCGGCCAAGAATTTACACACATAGGATCTAAATCTTATTTCACAATATTTGAAACAATAGTTTTCTGGCAACTTTTTACATTCATCTTGGATCTTCCCCCAGAATCAGACCAGAGCCTGCAATTCCTTCCCAAATTAACAAAATTGGCTGTGGCAGATGAAGCATCTATCAATGATTTGAACTTCTTAACATCCATATGCTCAAATAATCTACCTCCCCTTATAATAGGATCCTTGTTGAGAGAAAGGGTCAGTTCTGGCAGAGGAAATTGGCAAAACAAACATTCAGTCTCAACTCTAGGATTCAGGGAATCAAGTGGTAAAAAAAATTCAGGACTTGCATTCTTCCTGCATATCAATTCAAAGGTTGATGCTTGAGAAAATAACCAAAGTGAGTTTTTACAATCTCTCTTTTTCTTTCACAAGGTCTGCAAGAGGAAATGAGTCTCGTGGTTGGGACACAATTGAAAATCCAACTGCACTTTGATGGATTCAAGTAGAACTTTCTGTCCAGAAAAGAATAGCTAAGAAAAATGACCTGTTTATCTTTCTGACTCCAGATAAGCTTTTACATAAGTCTACATAAAGTTATAGCATGAATAAATTTATTAACATCCAACAAGCATTTATTAATCACCTATGGCATACCAGGCATTGTGCTTGAAAAGAAAAAGAAGGAGATTCCTTGCCCTTACACAACTTACATTCTCTTACCCTGCTAAATGTATCTTTCTGGACAAGTGTGAAAACAAGGTTCTGATGTGGTGTTAATTGTTCTAAAGAATAAGGGGCTAAGAACTCAACTAAAAAGGGCATCTAGGTGGTGCCATAGTAGATAAAGCACTGGCTTAGAATAAGGAAAACTCATCTTTCTGATTTCAAATCTGGCCTCAGACACTTACTAGCTGTGTGACTTTGGGCAGGTCACTTCACCCTGTTTGCCTCAGTTCCTCATCTGTAAAATGAGCTGGAGAAGGAAATGGCAAACCACTCAAGTAACTTTGCAAAGAAAACCCCAAAATGGGGTCGTGGAGAATTGGACATGATTGAAACAACTGACCAATAGCAACAAAACTCACCTCAAGTGGAAACTAACTTCAGGCAAAAAGAAATATCTATAATATTGACCTTCCATTTCAGTTGTGGGAAAAGATTAAGTGCAATAACTTAGCCTTGCTCTACTTGGTATTCCTTCTAATGTTATGATCATATGACTGATAGGTCTTGATGCCTGATAAGCTATAATCAGACAGATTGAACAAAAATGGTTTCCAAATTTAGCTTTCTCTAGTAATCCCAAAGCTTACTGGCTTTCACCAGCTGTGATATCAATGTGTCTCACAAGATATATATGCCACTGACTTCCTTCATGGTGGAAGATTAGTTTCTGTTCCTGTCCCAAGACAGCTATGAAAAATTCTACAAAACCTTTCTCAGCAGTGCTGGTTGATAGTGTCAGCACTAGTATGATGGCCAAGATCCTGCTTCAGTAATTCTACTGTTGAGGCTAAATATCTAAATCCCCTCTCCAAGCACTTGCTTGTATTTTAATGGTACACTGCATTTTTCAAGGTTTCTTCTCCTGGTTTATCTCCTCTTGTAGAAAAGCCATCATGCTTGACTTATAGAGTGCCCCAAGAACCAAGGACTGACCAAATGAAACCACACCCTCTCTCTTGTATAGTCAGATTGCAAGAGTATGGAGGTCTCCTAAGGGAAGGGACCTTAGGGACACAGGTTATGATTCTAGCAGAGGTGGGTAAGAAAAAAAACTACAGGGCACATATACAACATTTGCGTTTCTCATCAATTTTTTCTTTGAGCCAGAAAAGAGCCAAGCAAAATCATGCACTGACTTAACCAATGCCATCTGTGGGAATTTTTTTTATCTCCCCATATTCTAGCTATTGTAGAGCTAATACCTAGGGAGAACTAATCCTATGGAGTGTTATGATAACTCTGGCTGTGGTCAAGTAAACACAGCAAACTAGAAAGTGGAAGACCCTTGACTTCTTTCTGGGCCCTGCCTTGGGAGTCTACAGGACACTCTGGAGAGACTCTGGCTGTCATAAGGCTTATATGGTGGCTAACTTCATTGCAACACAATGAGTACTTATAATTTCTATGTGGCTCAGTTTATTGATTTTTAAAACTATGGTCATGACAGTTCCTTCAGAACTCAGGAATATTATACAGGTAGAATTATATCCACAAAGGCCCTGCTTCTCATAAAAGACCTGGACCTGGAAGGAACCTTAGATGTCAGCTAATACAACTCCTTCATTTTCCAGGGGAGGAAGCTGAAGCCCAGAGATGTAAAAGGAACTTATCTTACCACACAAAGGTAGTAAGCAGAAAAGCTGGGATGCTGACCCAGGCTCTCTTCTTCTCAAGCCAGCATTCTCTCCACTATACTACAAAGCCCCCAGAATGAATTAGAAATCAATCAATTAACCAGTATTTATTAAGCTCATCTTATGTACCAGACAGTGTGCTAGGTGCTGAGGACAAAAGTACAAAAAAAAAAAAGAAAGAAAGAAAGAAATGATCCCTACTACCATTTTAATTATGTGAATATTACTTATTTTAAGCAATTACTACATGGAAACTAGGAATTCTTTTTAATGCATTCTTTTAAAAATGGTCAACTGTTGACTGATCATCAAATTCTTTTTAAAATAATCCAATCATACTTTTCTTTTTGGAGAACAATTGGGGTTAAGTAACTTGCCCAAGGTTACACGGCTAGTTTTTTGGTGTTAAGTGTCTGAGGCTGGATTTGAACTCAGGTCCTCCTGACTCCAGGGCCTGTGCTGTATTCACTGCACCACCTAGCCACCCCCAATCATGCTTTTAAAAAGTTTACTTTTCTTGATTACTGCTTCAGAACCTATTTCCCAGCTATTTTTCATTATATCCTGGTTGTATCTTTCCTTTAGTGGATTTCTTTTTTCTCAAGAGGCAGGAAAAGGTGTGTTTTTCCTCACAGGGACTTTCATTTTTGTTTATCCCTCTGCATTTCATTTTCCTCTACTGGTTTTTCTACCCAACGGCTCTGCAGTGGTATTTGAGAAGAGCCATCCAGCCTGTCAACTTGCTTCCCAGACTACTCAGCCAAAAACCCAGGGGGAAAAAAACCACCCTGAAATCTCAGGCTAATCAGAAGCTGAGCTCAGGGAGCACGCGATTCTGATTTGTTCTTTCCTCCTTGAGATTGGAACTATACTCTGTGAACTTCCTTAAACAGTTCTTATATAGTTCTTTCAAAGAAGCAATGCTCACAGTTTCAGGTGCCACATACTTGAAAATCAAAACAGAGAATAAAAAAAAAAGCCTCCAGAGACTTTCCCTGTAAATTTCCCACTCCCTGTCCACACTCCCACTCCATCTTCTGAAAATATGAGTATAATCCATCCAAAACCTAGGGTTGGAAAGACCAGGTTTTATTTCATTTATTCCTAGTATCCACATTTAAACTTCCAATCGGGGATTTAAAAACAATTCATCAAGATCTCCTTTAAATTCTTCTCTATTAAAAACAACAACACCCACCTAGATATGGTATTGGGGCAACCCTTCTACTAGAAGAAGTTGACTAAAGCATGATGGAATGAAAATAACACATGTTTGACATTCAGAAAGTCTAGGTTCTGGTATCAGTTTTACCAAAGTGACCTTGGACAAGTCATATAGACAATGAAGATTTCAAACCTACAAGGAACCTTAAGTCCAGCTTCTCCTTTTACAAAGAAGGAAATCCAAGTAGTGACCTCCCCAAGATCATGCACAAATGACATAGGTAGAATTTGAACCCGGGTCCTTTAATACTGGGTGCTACTTCTACAGTACTTTATTAAGTTATTTTGATCTCTTTTAATCTCTGTTCCCTCATCTGTGAAAAATTAAAAGAGTTGTACTCTGTGATCTCTAAGGTCTAACATCGTGATTCTAAACTATGCCAATTTTTATCAGGCTTATACCCAAGTAACATTCTCTTCCTTCTCCTTTTTGTCAATTTAATTTTATTCCCAGTAAATATAACTTGGGAAGATAAAGGAACATCCTCTGTTATTGAAAATGTGGAGGAATGAATATCCCTCACACCCACACTATTACCCATGCAAACCAGAAACTGGCTTACCACCAAGTTTTCTTTCAATTTTAGATTGCTCTAGAAGGATCCCACAGACTACCCCCTACTTGCCACTTTGCTAAGTGTCTCATTTTAAAACACGAGCATATATCAAAGACAAAATCCTTGAAAAATGGCCATATGAGCAGGACTGAAGGACTGAGGCCATGGGGCAGGAGCATGAATTGCTGCTGCTCCTCTTCATCTTAGTTCCTGCCCTGCACTCTGGACCTGGACTCAATCACGCTGAGATATAAGGAACTCACGCACTCTCTAATCTTCCTGCCTTCCAGGAGGTACCAATAAGACAGCAGGATGCTAATCAAAAACATTTGAACTTTGGAATTATACGTGGAGATTTACTCTTGCCTTACACTAAGTTCTCTTCTAAAGGCGGAGCCCATTTGCACATCTTTAAATACTGAACTTATTCACAACTAGCTCCAGCTTCAAAGTAAAAAAAAGAAAAGAAAAAAAGGGGGGGGGGCTGCTTTCTCTTACTTACTAGCACTGTCTGTTAAGGACACGCTTATTCCAGCATTTTAATAAGCTGAGAGCACATGGCATTGCCATGATTTAATCAGTCAAAAATGTTGCAAAGGAAATTAGAATTTGCTCATTGATTCTTCAAAATTCAAACTTGCTCCATAAAATGGATAAAATACTTAGTGGCTAGAGTTAGCACATCCTGAAAAAATTTGGGGGTATAGTCCTAGTCTCACCCTTTCGATTAATGTGTATTTAATTAAAGACTCAATTGTGAGGTCAATTATAGCCCTATAAACTCTCCATATTAAAATTTCCAGGAACTTTGATAATCAAAATAATAATAATACTATACTCCATGTGTTGTTTTTAATTTTTCTGTTATTAATCAGAACATACCATGTACTTAAGTCATACTTTTCCTCTTTAGGTCACACATTCTGATTTTCCAACAGGACTTTCTACTATTACAAAGAAACTTCTTCTACTTGGAAGTTTACTCTACTCCTGAATTATTTCTCACATTAGAAATACCCTCTGGTCTGTGACTCTTCCTCTGATTGGCTGACTCCTCCCAGATCCTCCATTTTAAGTAGGATGTCCAGGTCAACTATCTCTTCATTCCTCTCCAGACCACTATTCCTTTCCTGTCACTCTGAAGAGAGTCCAGTGACTCTGGTTGGAAACCCTCATCTTCTTCAATCCCCACATCCTTTTTAGCTTTCTATGTGTTATCTTCCTCTAATAGAATATAAGCTCATTGAGGGTAGGAACTGCTTTTCTTCCTGTTTTTATTTGTATTACCAGAGCTTTGCACAGTGTAACACATAGGAAATACTTAATAAATGTACGCTGCTTTGACATGTAAAGAAGAGGGAAGCAAGGGTAGATAATGGAGGAATAACATAGAATCATAGAATTTCAGAGTTTGAAGGGATCTCAGAGGCCAATCTATGTCTTAAAAAAAGAGAAAGATAGGGAAAATATTCTCTCTATAATGTACCTAAGAAGTGATCATTTAGCTTTGCTTGTTAGGAAGAACCTCTAGAGGCAGTGGTCATTCCATTCCTGAACATTTTCAGTTAATAGGCAGTTTTTCTTTACTTCAAGCCTAAATTTACTGAGGTGGTGCAGTGGACAAGATACTGGGAGTCAGGAAGACTCATCTTCCTGAGTTCAAATCTGGGCTCAGAAACTTACCGGTTGTGTGACCCTGAACACAACTCTCTTTGCCTCAGTTTTCTCATCTGTCAAATGAACTGGAGAAGGAAATGGCAAACCATTCTGATATCTTTGCCAAGAAACTCCCAAAAGGTGTTACGAAGGGTTGGACACAACTGAACGATAAAAATTTCTACCAACTGCTCTTTGTTCTGCCTTCTGCGACTAGACAGAAATGTTTTTCTTCTTCCACATAACAGCACCCAAATACTGGAAGCTAGCTACCACAGACCTCTTTTAAAAAATTATTTATTTACTTTTAGTTTACAGCATTCAGTTCCACAATCCCTTGAGTTTCAAATTTTCTCCCCCTCTGTCTCCTCCCTCCTTTTCCTCTCCCCCATGGTGATATGCAATCAAATATAGGATCTACAAATATCTTCACATTAAACATTAGTCAAGTTGTAAAGTTGTAAAGTCAAGTTGTAAAGAAGGATTATAACCAATGGAATGAACTATGAGAAAGAAGAAACAAAAGAGAGAGAGCAAGTAGTTGGCTTCAAACTGCATTCAGACTCTAGTTCTTTCTCTGGATGTGGATATCCCTTTCCGATATGAGTCTTTTGGAGTTGTCTTATAACCTTATATTGCTGAGAAGAGCCCAGTTTATCAAAGTAAGTTGTCACACATAAGAGGTACCACATACCTCCTAAGTCTTCTTTTCTTCAAGCTAAACATTCCTAGTTCTTTCCACCAATCTATATACAGCATGAATATGTGGCCCTTTACAATGTCTTGCACCAAGCATTTAATAAACATTTCTGTTTAGCTGACCATTCTGATTGCTTTCCTCCATACACACTCCAGATTATTGATGATCTTTTTTCTAAAGTGAGGAGTCCAGACTTGAACACAATACTCCAGAAACGGTTTGCCGAAGGCAGAGTATAGTAGAACTATCAAGCTCTTAGTCTTAGAAGTCATGTCTTTCCTAATTCAGCATACGAGCATACTTGTATTTTTGGCTGCTATATCATACTGCTGACTCATACTGAGCTTACAGTCCACCAAAGCTTCCATAGCTTTCTCAGATGAACTGTTGTCTAGTCATACTCACTCATCTAATGCTTGTGATGTTGACGTTCTGAACCCAAATGCAAGACTTTACATTTACCCCAATTAAATTTCATCTTATTGGCTATGACTCATTATTATAGCCTATTGGGATCTTTCTGATTCCTGATTATGTCATTTAGGGTATTACTCATCCCTCCAAGTTTTGTGTAATCTGTAAATATGATCAGCACACTTTTGTTTAAGTAGTTGAAAAAAAATTAAAACAGCATAGGGCCAAGCAAAGATCTTTGAGATATTCCACTAGAAACTTTTTTCCATGTTAACATGAGTCCAGCCATTTCACCAGTTTGAAATCCATCTAATTGTGCTATCATGCAGTCCAGACTTCCCCATCTTTTTCAGAGATATTTTTATTAGCAGCTTTGCTAAAATCTACGAAAGTCTCCTGATTACCAGTCTAGTAACTCTTTTAGCAGACATATCTAAAAGAACCATGCAAAAAAGATATTTACTTGATAACTTTATTATATTTTAAAAGGGATAGCAAGTTGTACACAATAGATTTGAAGCTTCGTGTACAATTATCTTTTTTATTATACTATGTTATGGAAATGTTTGTTTATTCCATTAATTAAAACTAAAACAGTTTTTAAAAGAAAAAAAAAACTAAGAAGACCATGCTCATGCTTAGTTATTCCACTTCATTTTTCTCCAGTCAAGCATTGCATATAACCAAGCAGGACATGAAGCAACATCGTTTTATGTCTCCTTTCCTTGCTACTCTTCCTTTCCAACCTCCTAATTTACAAGCACTCTTCACAGTTTATAGTCCTTAGGCCACGGCCATTCAGTGTCATAGTTCTGACTGCATATGACTCCCAGATCTAGAACTCTTACCCTGATTGTACTTCTGAGTCATAATCTTATACCTCCAGCTTCCTCCTAGACTTTTCCACTTGTACAGCCTTCTGTCACCTAAAACTCAGGATGTCTCAAAGTGCCTTGCACATAGTAGACACATGATAAATGTTTGTGGGATGAATGAATGAATAGCAAAAGCAAACTCATAATTCTTTCCCACCTTCCACCCCAGGGAGAAAGAAGTTGTTACCCTTCCTGACATCCCTATTTCTATCACTGGCACTATCCCTAGGTACCCACGCTCCAGATCTTTAGTTTTCTGCTTTCCCTCAATTATTATATCCAGTAACTCACCAGGTCCTATCGATTCTTTCTTTATGATAGAGTGCTGGGCCTGGAGTCAGAAAGACCTAAACCTCAGATAGTTACTAGCTGCGTGACCCTGGGGAAGTCACTTACTATTGTTTGTCTGAGTTTCTTTAGCTGTAAAATGGGATTAATAATAGCATTTACCTTGAAGGGTTGTTGTGAGGATAAAATGAGAAAATAGTTATAATGCATGTAGTACAGAGCCCTGGCACATAGTAGGCGCTTTATAAATTTTTTTTGGAGGGGGTAAGGTAGGGCAATTGGGGTTAAGTGACTTGCCCAAGGTCACACAGCTAGTTTTTGTGTTGTGTCTGAGGTCAGATTTGAACTGAGATCCTCCTGACTTCAGGACCAATGCTCTGTTCACTGGGACATCCAGCCACCTCCCTTCCTCCTTTCTTTGTGAAGGTTTATTTTCATTTATTTTATTTTTATGCTTATATGTATATATTTATGTATATTTATTTATATATTTATATTTAAATATATTTATATGTTTATTTTATATTCATTTTATTCCACCCACTGCCACCATCATTGCTCAGGTCCCTATCACCTCGTATTTACATTACTGAAAAGATCTCAAACTTTAGGATCTCAGAGTAGCAGGCTTAATTGTGATCTAGTCCAATTCCTACCAAAATCAATCTATGATATTCACAGAAAATTGTTTCCCTTCAGTTAATCTTCTTGAAATATTCAGGTGATCCTAGGGATGTCTATTTCATGCTCGTTTTACAGATGAGGGAACTGAGAGCCAGAGAAGAAAAGTGACTTGCCCAAGGTTACCTAGGTAAGTAGCAGAAGTAGGGCGGCTGGGTGGTGTAGTGGATAGAACGCCTGGGCTGGAGTCAGCAAGACTTCTCTTCCTGAGTTCAAATCTGGCTTCTGATACTTAACTAGCTGTGTGACCCTGGGCAAGTCACTTAACCTGTTTGCCTCAGTTTCCTCATCTATCAAATGAACAGGAGAAGGAAATGACAAAACACGCTAGTATCTCTGGCAAGAAAACCCCAAACAGGATCATGAAGAGTTGAACACAAGTGAACACAACTGAACAACAAAAGCAGAACTATGATTAGAACCCAAGTCTTCTGACTATATGATTTCATCCCCTCATTAAATTATTTCATACAAGGCAAAGTTCAAGTTTCTAATCATAGCATTCAAGGCTAATGCACTATCTATGGCATTACCTGTCCACAAGCAGTGATTCTAGGAGTAATCTATTTTAGACCATGATCTAAAGGCATCTGAAGACTTTATGGAAGTTCCCTTAATTTTGCTTTTTTGTCAGTGATATAAATTCTCCTGTTAGCATGTTTGTCCAGGGATGTGAGGCACATTCTTTATTTATCAATCAATTCCTTCTTTTTAGCAGCTACCTATGTAAAAGGCATGACTATAAAGTGATAACTATTTTAAGTACAATGGAAAAGCCAATCTATTTATAGTCATAATTTATATGGCACTTGGCAAGTTACAACAGTGACATAACAAATAGATATTTTAGGAGCTTATATTATAAATGAGAAGTGGAAGTAGAATAGTAATTTATGAAGTTTGGCTGTGGTGAATCAAGCGTCCCAAGCATAAGAGCCTAGATTTAGTGTGCATTCCCTACATGACCTGGAAACTTCATTTTGGCTTCATCTGACCTTCCTACAGAGGTATGATTGACTTGCTATGATTGACTCAGTCTTCTACCTGCTGAGATGTTGGAGTTTAGAGAAAAGGTGTGGGGATTGGGTAGAGGGAGAAAGGTTGAGAGGTAGATTCAGTGTCTTTGGAAGACCCATACCCATGAATGGCAAATAGGAGGGCAGTGAAGATTTGCATATAGTTTACAAGGACATTTTTATCCCTAATACAGGTTCATATCTTATTGTTGCTGCTTGTCTGGTTACCTGTATTTAAAGTGTGGTACAGTAGAAAGAGCCCTGGGTTTAAAATAAGCACATCCAAATTTGCATCTTGGCTCTGCTGTTTACTATTTATGTGACTTTGGGCAAGTCAATTAACTAATCAGTAATTCAGTTTCTTCACATGCAAACTAGGTCTCCTTAGCCTTAATTACTCCTGTCCTTAGATAACAGATATTCATTCTAATTTGACTATTCTTAAAGCTTTTAGTTACTAGGACCTATTAGAACTATTTACTAACACAGTTATATAGAACCCTGAGCTACCTATAAATCATAATGAAACATCTGAAGAGACTTTTATTGGAGTGAACATATTTACAAATATACATATACATATAACCATTTAAAATGGATGAAGAGTACCTATTGTCTGGACTAGGTTTGATGGATAAATCACTGAATTATTTCAGTGTATCTTAGACAAGCATTGTAGAGGAACAAAAAGCACGACCCAGAATTAAAAGGATAGAGAAAAGTGATTCAATTGTACTTGGAAAATTGTGCAATACTTTCAATGACCCCAAACTGTTCCCCAACACAAAAATCCAACTTTTTTGACATTGATATTCTTCTTACAATGCTCATTAGTCATTCAGTTGTTTCAGTCATGTCTGGCTCTTTGTGACCTCATCTGGGGTTCTTCAGCAGATATACTGGAAAGGTTTGCCATTCCCTTCTCCAGCTTATTTGACAGATGAGGAAACTGAGGCAAACAGGGATAAGTGACTTGCCCAGGGACACATAGCTAGTAAGTGTCTGAGGCTAAATTTGAACTCAGGTCTCTCTAACTTCAAGCCCAGACCTCTCTTTATCCATTACCTGCCCCTTATGATGCTATATGGTTGCAAATCAAGGAAGCAAATTTTAGCTTAATAAAAAAGGAACAGTTCATGCCATAGCAATCAACCTTCCAAATGGTTACTTTATAGAGCTAGAAAACAATTCATCTGGAGGAACAAAATAATCGAGAACTTCAAGAGTAACAATAAAAAGAAAAGTATAAAGGAAGTGGGATCTAATAGCATCAGATCTCACACTATACTTGATAGCAGTAATCATCAAAATTATTTGGCACTGCTTTAAAAGTAGAAAAAAATTATTAGTGGGACAGATTAGATATACAGGACCTAGAACAAATCAAACATATTGTAGCATATTGTTCTACATGGACCTCCCCACTCCAGGAAGAAGACCTCGCTACTCAACAAAATAACTGCTGGGAAACCAGGAAAACTTCTGGCAGAAATTAGATTTAGATCATCATCTCATTCCACATATAATAAGCTACACATAGAGAGATGATCAAGATAAAAGGTCATATCTTAAACAAATTAGAGGAAAAGGGAAAGAAGGACATTTTTCAACTATCAATAGGAAGGAGGAAAGATGTTGGCAAAACATGGAATTGGGTGGATTGTATAATGTAAGACATACTTTTTTGATTATGTAAAACTGAAAAGCTTCTGCACCAACAAGATCAATGAAGTTAAATTTAGAAGGGAAAATAGTTAAGTGGGAAAAAAATCTTTCCAGCAAGTTTCTTCAATAAAGGTATAATATCCAAGATATTCAATTATAAATGTGTAAGAACTATCTTCTAATAGATAAACTGTCAAAGGGTATGACTAGGCAGTTCATAAAAGAAAAAAGCAAGCAATTACATGAAAAAATGTCCAGTCATTAATAATAAGACTGATGCAAATCATAATAACATAATAACTACCTTACATGCATCAGACTGGCCGAGATGGGAAAAAAAGGAAAATGAAAATTGTGGGAAGAATTGGGATAATAATCACCTTAATGTATTATCACTGGAATTGTCAGTACTATTTGTAACCATATCTCCAAAATTACTAAGTTATGTTAACTCTCCGATAGAATGATACCCCTCCCTAAAAGTTTTATGCCTCAAGGCATAAATAAATCAATAATAATAAATAAATAAAGGCATAAATAAATAAATCAAAGAAAGAGAAAATTGACTTATAGGTATAAAAATATTTATAGCAACATTTTTTGTTGTAGCAAAGAACTAAAACCTTAGGAGGTGCCCATAAATTAGAGAAAAGCTGGACAAATTATGGTATACTAATAATATTGTATTGTGAGAAATAATGAAAGGAACAGATTCAGAGAAATATTAGAAGATTTGTATGAACTGATTCAGAGTGAAATGAGTAGACCCAAAAAACCCAATTTATATGACTATAATACTGTAAGGAAGACAACTTTGAAAGACATAAAAACATTGATTAATGTAATGACTGACATTAAAAATTATGATGAAACATTCTTTCTACCTCTTGAAAGAGAAGCTATAGACTAGAGGTGCAGAATGACACATACTTTTCCAGACATGTTGAATATACAATAGTAATAATAATAACTAACATTTATAGAGTGCCTCAAGGTTTGCAAAGAATTTTACAAATATTATTTCATCTTATCCTCACAATAGCCCTGGGGGGAGGCAAATGCTAGTAGTATCCCAATTTTATGGACAAGGAAACTGAGGCAAACAGAGGTTAAGTAACTTGCCCCAGGGTCACATAGTCATCTGAGACTAGATTTAAACGCATCTTCTTGTTTCCAGATTCAGTGCTTTAACCACTGTGCAACCTAGTTGCCTCCAAATAATATTGATTTATTTTGCTTGACTACGCTTGTTGATTATAAGTGAGGGTGTGTGTGTGTGTGTATGGGTAGGTGGATGTGTGTGTGTGTGAAAGAGAGAGAGAGAGAGAGAGAGAGAGAGAGAGAGAGAGAGAGAGAGAGAGAGAGAGAGAGAGAATGAATTGGGGAGAAAGTTAACTGATGAAAACTGATTTTCTTATTATTTTCATGTTCTGACATGTAGAGACATGGCCTTAGTATTTCATTCCCACCACAATGAGTCTTCACTTGGTGATGTCACAGTCCAACCATTATGGAAAATGAAGTCTTAAGGTTAAGCCAAGTATGTCACTGTTGGTTTCTTCTTGGTGGAAAGTTAGGGGGAAGAGAAGAAGGAATAAGAAAACAACCACCACGAATTGATGCTGAGTCAATAAGAACTAAAAATTTTACAGCTTGAGAAACCAGCTTTCAATTCTGAGTTCAGTTGACTCTGGACAGTTCCCAGGTGAGAAGAGCAGAGTGTCAACTTATGACCCAAGCAAGATGCCAGCTTCCAACTTCTGATTCATGGAACAGGGTCATAGCTATCAAAAGTCATAGCTATCAAAATCATTGAGAGAAAAGGGGAGCAAATAGGTCCCCAAAGCCTAAGTCAGGCTTGGTTGAATCCAGCTAAAAATGTGTTATTAGTGGTCCATCTGCAGGTCAATTCAGATGCCAATTGCTTTTAATTGAAAGACCACAGAGTAATTAAGGTAATTAAGATTTTTGTTGTTTCTGCTGTTTTTCTCTAAAGGGAAAAATAAGATGAAATTCTACACTGAAATTCCAAACACTGCAGTCAGAAATCAACAAAAGTTTCATGGAATTTTTAGTTTGAGTCAATTCAACTCAATAAACATATCTACTACATGTAAGGCACTAATGCCAGGTCTAACAGAATCACCACCACAACAACCAGAAAAAGTCTCTGCCAGGATCTTATGGTCTATGTTCTAAAATGCTAAAGAGTAAACTCCCTCCACCATTATCAACATCCACTCTCTGCTTCTAGTAAAGGTATAATATCCAAGATATTCAATTATAAATTGGCACTGTGTCTCATCGAAACAACTTTCTACCAAGTTGGTGGCATCATGTTTTATAGTAGGTGCTTGATAAATATTTGTGGAATAAATCCCCTGTTTCCTTCCTCCATCACGTCAATTTATTCTGATGTTTGAAACTCTCACTAGAAAGCATGCTAATAGAGGCTGATTTCAGTTAATTGCACTTAGGGATTGATCGATTCTTGTTCCAAAGCCCTGCCAAATGTTCCAGTTGGCCTAGTTCACTGGCAGTGGTCTAACATTGCCAGAGCTTTTGTTAAGATTGACTAACTAGCCCACATCACCTGTAATATCTATCTCATAGACTTACAGTGAATGGCAAGAGCATCTCTAAAACCATTCCAAATTTTTGCTTAGAGTTCCAGAATCCAAACTCAGAATTCTTTTGGAGAGAGTTCCTGTAGTCTACCCCTGGGAGAGAAGGAGACTTTTAGCTGGGTCAATCAGAAAGTTATATACTCTGGTAAAGGATTAAAAAATGGTTTGTATGAAGTTTGATTTTTATGAGATTAAGGGTAGCTCCTTAGGAGTTCTGACTACCAACCCCATTGAGATCTTCACCAATATAACAAACTTCAACCCATTGGTCAATGGAGGGAAGACTGGACTCATTCTTGAAGATTTATTAATGATAACTAATATTCTCAAATTATCTAGGTCTTATCTTCTACCCAAAAGATCCCTCATTGTCCATCTGAATTTTGCTTATTTTTAGAGCATTCAAATAGATTACTTGCTAGCAACCAATAAGCAGTTCAAACATAAGCATAATTATTAACACAAACAGATAAGGACTGAAGTGGGACTTCAGCCTAAGGTTACTAGCAAAGAGAAAACTCAGGACATCAATTGAGAAGTCCCTGCAGTGTGGACAGAGTTGGAGTTTCTTTGGTGAAGACAACATGGATACCCTCTCTTGGCTCTACTCCTCATTTGCCTCAGGCCCACTGTTGGAGCCTTACTCTGTTTGCTTCTTTTCCTCATACTCAGTCTGTATTTAATATCCCACTTGTATACATTCAAGATGGCTACAACCTCTGTCTCCATTTTGAAAGTCCCAGTACTTGCCCAACACCTAATGCCTCCACCACTGCCACTGCTCTTTCTTTTTTTCCAGGTCTCAGTGGTGCTCACTGTTCTCACAAGCCCAGGATCTGTGCATTCTCTGTGCCTTTGACCCACAACATCCTGAGAAAAAGTAGTCTTTGTTCTTCTCTAATAAATATATGTATACCAGTGCCCTCAAGGGCAAGGGAAAGGAAGAGAAATAAATGGTCTCTAGCATACTTACTGCACAGCCTTCAGACCTGGCATAATGAGTTAACATGAAATATTTTGTCTTTATGAGGACAAACCAGCAATGGCTTAGAGAAATCCAAGAGCTAGCTATACTTATCTGATTTATGCATAAATATAGAGCTTAACATTTAAATTAGGCAGTATGTCTATTTTTGGAATAAAGGAATAAATGAAAAAAACATACACTAATTAAGCCCTTACTATATGCCAAGAATTATGCTAAAGATTAGCATAGAGACAGTTTCTGCCCTCGAGGATCTTATATTCTGATGGAGAAAGACAGTATATACAGGGGAGAGGTGATGGGGAAAGGAGTTTTGTTTTGGGAATGTGGAAGATGGGGCAGGGAGGCAGGCACATGTGCGGGCAGGTGTTAAGATGACTTGGATAGTTGGTTGAATGGTTAGATTGATTGTGAACTTAAAGTGTGATCTGGGGTCAAAGGTTAATCAGCAAATATATTGGACTGTGAGCTACTTTATACACACTCAGTCACTTTATACATACTCAGCTCTATTTACTGGGTCAGGCCTTGTGGCAGATTTCCATAGATGAGTGCTTTCACTTCCCTAGGAGCTAGGGCATTCATTCAAGAAGAACCTTGGGTGGGGAAGTTCAGGTCTCAGGTCTCCAGTGTGAAGAATAGAGGTCCAACTTGGAAGAATAAAGGTCAGCAGAATCAGGCAGATGGTGAGATACCTGGCTGGCCGCGATGGTAATGGGAACACATATTCTCATGTCTAGAGCCAGCCAGTGAATATAGCGAGATGAGTGGGCAAGCTTTATGCATAACTAATGCTTCTCTGAATAAAAACTTATTTGTTGCTTAGCTTGTTTGAATTTGTTCTTTCAAATAGTTTGCTTAATGAAAATACTTAGCAGAATTTTAATGAAAAAAGGAATGTTATTAATTTCTGCTTTTAATGCTATTGCTACATTGCATTAAAGTTTACACACATTGTCTTTCCTTTAAAATAGTGTAGTTTTGGAGTTAATCAATTTACATGTAATTATATTTAATTTGTATATTTCAATGCTTGTGGTTATTAAGTTTATAATGAGTGTTTTTTTTAACAGAAGGATCCCTTTGGCAAAACTTTGTGTTTTTATATCTACGGTCAGACTAAACTGCCTCAGTGCTGTTACAGAATGATTTTTTTTTAACAGTTCATTATCAAGCAACTACCAAATGCACTTTCGGTTGAGGTTGTAAAGGGAAATTTGAGTATAAGAAAACAAGAACTCTAAATATTAAATGATCTCATTTAGGAGAATCAATGAAACATAACTAGCTTCCATTATGCAAATTGCTGAACGTGGGATATACCAACAAATAGGTCACATTCTCATCTTACATAATGGTTATAGTACAAGATGATAAACCCTTGAACAGGAGGTCTCTTTACTGTGTACGATACCTAGAATAAAGTGCAACTGTACAAATTCCTAGACAAACCCACAATGCTTTAAAAATTAATAACATAAACAATTTAAAAAAGGATAAAATAGAAAATCAATAATAGAAAACACAGGAGACAATCTGGAGATCACAGCATTCGGGAATGTTATTCTTCACATAAGGAACATGTTAATGGGTTCCTATTTTGGAGGACAATTTCACTGACCAAATATCACAAGCAAAGCTACTCCAGCTTTATGAAAAGTCATTAGGAATCTTATACTCACTCAATTCAGTTCAATGAGCACCCATTAAGCACCCACTGTGTTCCAGGCACTGTATTAGAGGTACGGATACAAAGACAATGAAATAGCTCCTGCCTCCAAAGAGTTTATATTCTATCGGGAGGGGTCACAATATGTATACTTGTATTAATTACATATATGTAAAATATAAAATGTGTACAAAGTAATTTCTGGGGAGGGCTAGGGCACAGGCCTAATATGAAAGGCAGTTTGATAATAGCAGAACAGGGGTCCTCATGGAATCCCCAGGGGAAAGGCAGGAAAGAGTGGGAAAAGGAAAGTAATTCAGAGAGGGTTGTTGTTCAGTTGTATCCAAGAGGGTGCTGGCATTTTTTAAGGAGGCAGAGGGGTACAGTGGTTCAAAACAAACCTGTGTACTGGGGTAGGGAGATCCATCTTGCTCTACCAGAAAGTCAGAGGGGTGATGGGGGAGGACATAGAGAGAGCAGACTGGGGGAGGGGATACACAGTGGGATTGCTGTTTTGGGGTGGTGGGTAGGGGAAAGACAGGGAGAAATTTTGTAGCTCAAAAATCTCATGGAAATGAATGATGTAAACTAAAAATAAACAAAAGTTTAAAAAAAGTGTTTATACACATCTTTTGAACTATTTGGGATTTACATCATCTCAGTTGAAAACATATTGCTTCTGTAAGATGATTTCAGTAAGATAAAGTTTCTGATTACCCTTAACACACACACACACATACCTGTGTGACCTTAAACAAGTCACCAAACCTCCTGAAAGCTCAGTTTCCTCATCTGTAAAATGAGTCAGGTTGGACTAGATGGTTTCTGAGCTTCTGTCCACTTCTAGATCTATGTGTAATCTTATGGTATTAAGTCTACAACTCAGAATCACAGAGATACTGAGTAGAATTAGAGAAAAGTAGTGGATAGGTGCTTCCTTCACAGAAGCAAAGGTAATGTTGATTTGATTATCAATCCTTGAGAAAGAGATAGAAAGTAGGGGGAGGGACAGGGTTAAAGGAGCCAGTATCATCAAGGAGGAAAAGGATGAGAAGGAAGAGGCAATTTGATTTCCAACTTTATCATTCAACTGAAACTGTTCTCTTCAAAGTTGCCAATGATCTAAATTCCAAATTTGATGGTCCTTTCCCCAGTATTTGTCCTTCTCAACTTCTCTGTAGCATTTCACGTTGCTGACCACCCTCTCTCCTCATACATATTCTCTCCCTGGATTTTTCTTGAACCTGCTTTCTCTTGGGTCTCCTCCTACAGTCTCTTGCTGGTTCATCTTCCACATCATGTTCCGATCATGAATGTCCCCCAAACCTTTGTCCTTGATCCCTATTTATTTTCTCTCTATATCAGTGGTTCTCAACCTGTGGGTCGCGACCCCTTTGGGTTGAATGACCTTTTTACAGGGGTTGCCTAAGACTATTGGAAAACACATATTTCTGATGATCTTAGGAACCAAGACACTGCTCCTCTATTGGTCTCCAAGCGGGTCTGCCCACATGCAGACATGCCCACATACAAATATTAAAGGGTCATGGCATTAGGAAGGTTGAGAATCACTGCTCTATATTCTCTCACTCGAAGATCTCATTAGTTCCCATGGGTTTAATTACCATCTCTAAACAGATGCTATATGTTCATGTGTCTGTATGTCCTCACCCCTAGCCCTGCCTCACTTAAATTCAATAAACTTGCAAGTCAAGACATCATGCTCCTGTTGTCACTGGTCCTTTCTGAGTACAAAGGATAAACAATAACAACAACTCGCCCCTAATCTTTCTCTTAAACTTCAGTCTTGCAGCTTTCAAATGCCTATTGAATATTTTTAATTGAATGTCTTGTAGATATTTCAAACAATATATCTAGAACAGAACTCATTAACTTCTCCCTAAACTAGGGGTGCAGAACCTGTGGCCTTGAGGCCACACGTGGCCCTATAGGTCCTCAAGTACAGCCCTTTAACTGAATCTGAATTTCACAGAATGATTTGTTCTGTGTTTGTGACTGATTGTGTTCCGTGCAGTTTTGATGCAAATGGCCTCACTTGAGGACCTGGAGGGCCACATGTGGCCTCAAGGCTACAGGTTCCCCAGCCCTGCCCTAAACCCACCTCTCTTCCAGACTTTCCTATTTCTGACTAAGTCTCTACCGGTCTTCTGGTCATCTATGTTTACAGCCTTGCTCTTATCCTTCCCCCCTCACATCTCACCAACTCATCTAATCAGCTGCCAGTACTTGTCATTTTTGCATCCATGACAACTTTCACATCCATCCTTTTCCCTCTATCTATATATTCATCAAACTAGTGCAGGCCATCTTCACTTCTCTCCTGGACTGCCCTAATGGCTTCATAACTGGTCTCCTTGTCTCGACTCTTTCCTCCACACAGCTGCCAAAGTGATTTTCCTCAAGTTCAGGTTGGATTACGTCATTCTCCTGCTCAATAAATTCCAGTTGCTTCCTATTACCTTTGGAATCAAACTCCTGTTTAGCTTTTAAAGTCTTTCCCAATCTGGCCCTGGATCTGTCTGGTGCCAGGACATAACTGATACTTCCAGATGCTTCCAGACCGGGCAGCAGCTCTCAGAGCAGTGGGCCTGGAATCAGGAAGACCTGAGTTCAAATTTGGCCTTAGACACTTAACTACTTGTGTGTGCTCCGGGGCAAGTCATTTAACTTCTGTCTGCCTCAGTTTCCTCATCCATATAATAAGGAGAAGAGCCCACTGAACAATGGACTTTCCAAAAGCACAACACACTTTTAAGTTTAATCTGCGTTATTTATATTTTCTTTCTTTTTCTTAAGTTGAAAAATCAACAAAACAATAAATCAAGCCCTACTTTGTAGGGTTTTTTTTTTTCCTATTTCGGTGGGGTAAATGCTCACACTGAAAATTTAAAAATCAGTAACGTCAGTATGAACTGGTTTCCAGCATATGCTTGACTGCAAGCAAACATTTCAGGAGTTACCACATCCCTCATTAATTAGTAAAGGTAGAGAGGGAGGGACCCTGGCATCGAGGGTTGCTGGGAGGAGGGTGCTGTATAATACACCAAATGTCAGCCTCTACCCTCTTTACTGTTCTCGGGCGGGGAGGGGAAGGGGGCACTGCTGGAGGGGTTACTGCTGCCTCAGCTCTCAAGCCTAGAAGGATGATAGGCTAACAGATAAAAAGACTCTGCTTGAAGAGAAGCTGATCAAGATCCGAGGAAGCTATGGAGGTGCTGTAGAGGCAGACGGTGGGGCAGTGGCTAGAGGGGTTAGGCCTGGAATCGGGAAGATGTGAGTTTAAATTCAGCTTCACACGTTCTAGTTGTGTGACCTTTAGGCAAGTCACTTCATCTCTGCCTTAATTTCTCAGCTGTTAGTACCTCTCAGGCACTTAGCACAGGGCCTCGCACATAGCAAGCATTAGATAAATGTTTATTTTCTCCCAAAGGCAAGTTTTGAGCAGTTTTTTTTCTTTCTAGTCTGTCTTTTGGATTCTGCCTAACCTTTTCATTAGTTGTAATTGCTGTTAGAGAGTAGTCTAAAAGAGAGGCAGGAAATACCTCTCTCCACCCATCCTGGCATTACTTGGGGATCTGAACCCACAAATTGGGCCAAAATGGGAGGGGAAGAGCACTCACAAAAATCTGCACATGTGACAGTTCAACAAGCATTTATTAAACACCTATTATTTACTTAAAAAAAACAAATAAAAAAAAGCTTAAGGACCATGACTCAGTAGATAGAGGGAAAAAAATAATAAAAATTAAGTCCAAATAAAAAATTTTCCTTCTTGAGACACAAAAATCATGCAAATGACAAGGCATATAAGCCAAGTCTTTCTGTAACACACAACATTAACTACAGCCTTAGGTTGAGTAAGTGATCACCTAGCTAGTTTCTCTTTTTCATGGGGTCCTACTCATGGCAGAAGGAAAGGAGAAGGAGAAAGGAGGGAACTGCATCTATTGAAAAATTAGTCAAATTCTTGAAGCCAAACATGAAACCTGGCAGGTTACTGTTAAACAGAACTAATTGCCTGCATAATATGGGACATACCCAATAAAGCAAATAAGCCATAAGTTAGGAAATAAAATTTCTCTAGGCACAATAAACATTTATGCCACAAACATTAAATTCTGGAAGTCAAACTTTGAAATTCTTATTAAAAAATTGACCCTCCTTGAATTGACAGCTGTATTCCTGATGTCCTGGGAGCCTGCCAGATTGGAACTTGGCATACACAAAAATTGCATTTTGACCTATTAGCATTTAAGAAAGCAAAATAAAGCTTTAGTGGGGTTAGTTTTTTAGCCCCTCTCAGAAATGTTTGGAGTAACAATCTATCTAGAGATGATTTAGAAAAGCTAACCAAGTTTATAAAAAGATTAAATGAGTTTAGATAATTTGCATGCAAGATAATGGTCCACAAAAATTCCATTCCTTAACAGAGTTCCAGAAAGATTATGGTCTCAGGCATTGTGGCTCATCACATGCCTACTACACCCACCTCTCACCATGAGGGGAATCTTGAAGATTTAAAGCTAAAAGAGGTTTTCAGATTCCTTCAGTCCAATCCCCTTATTTAAGAGATCAGAAAATTAACCCAGAAGTGATTTGTCTAAGGTCACACAGGGAGCTACTGAGGTGGGATTTGAAACTTGGTCATGGTGGCATAGTGGATAGAGAGCCTGAAGTCAGGAAAACTAATTTTCCTGAGTTAAAATCTGGCCTCAGACACTAACTGTGACCTTGGACAAATCATTTAACTCTGTTTGCCTCAGTTTCTTCGTCTGTAAAATGAGCTAGAAAAGGAAATGGCAAATTGTCCAGTATCTTTACCAAGAAAACGCCAAATGGGGTCATGAAGAGTTAAACAGGACTGAAAATGACTGAATGACATTACTGAGCAACAACATCCTAACTCCAAATCCAGATTTCTTATAACTTCTACCACCATCTTGAGAAAGCAGTATGAGAAACCAGGAAATTCCTGCTCCATAATCATAACAACAAAAAAAAATGACCGGCAGAGACCAAGTACACAGCCTAAATACCCCATTCTTCTCCAGCTTTACATATTCAGGGGCAATGGGGGTGGCACACAATCACTGAATCCAAGAGTTGGAAAGGACCTCAGAGATCATCATTTTTCTGAGTGAGCAAATTATTACCCTCTTCCTGATCGGGGCCTAAGTATGTTTTCTAATATTAAAATTTTTTTTTGCACTAAAATTTTTTTAAACCTATTCTGAACTCCTGGGTTATACAAAGTAGCATCAAAAAAATCAGGTGGCAGCAGGATTTGGCTCTCAGGCCATGGTCTGTTGACTCCTGTTCTAGTCCAGCTTGGGGCTAGAAAAGGAATAGAAAAGGAATCTCCTGTAATCTCATCTAAAAGACTGAGGACAAATGGTTGCCTTGTCTCTTCTCAAGAATAATGATCTACTACTTGATAGGAAGTTACTCCTTATATCAAACCTAAAAAATCCTCACTGAAATATTCATTTGTTATTCCTAGTTTCTCTCTACAGAGCTGAGCAGAAAAAAAAATAGAAAGAATGCTGGATTTGAAGTCAGAGGATCAGGGTTCAAATACTTCTATTTGCTATCTGTGTGACCTTGGACAAGTAATTTATCCTTCTGGACCCATTTGATTATTTGTAAAAATAAGGGGGAGGAGTGTTAAACTAGGTGACTTTAAATTCTCTTTCAATTCGAAATCTATGATCCTAAATCTAATTCCTCTTCCCTGTAACAGATCTTCAAACATCTAAAACCAGCTATTACACAAAGCCCACCCCCAAGTATCTCCTCTCAGCTAGATATACCCAGTTGCTTCACCCTGATTGTCATCCTCCAGATATGAATTAGTTTGTCAGTACCATTCTTAAAATGTAGTGTCAAGAATCAAATAGGATACTCCAGATGTGGTCTGACCAGGGCAGAGTATGGCACAATCATTACCTCAGTGGTTCTGATATCAAGCCTTTCTTAACATTGCTTAATGTTATATTTATTTTTATTTTGGTTGCCAAAACCATTGACTCACATTGAGCCTCTGGTCCCCTGAAATCCCCATATCTTACTCAGATGAATTGTGATCTAGATAAGTTTCTCCCATCTTGTACTTATAAAGCTGACTTTTTGAACCCAAGGAAAAGATCTCACATTATATCTTTTAATTTAATCAAATTATATTCAGCCCAGCTTCCTAGCTTTTTCAGATCTTTCTGAATCCATGACTCTTATTCACTGTGTTAGCTACCTCTCTCCCATTTTGCCACTAAAAATTTGATAAGCTTATGCTTGTCCTCTATGTTTATATCTTAAGTCATGGAGAAATATATTAAACAATATAGAACCAAAGAACGATCCCTGCATCATTCCACTAAAAGTTTCCTTCCTCATTGCCAACAAGCCATTTATAACTCTTCTTTGGGTCTAACTACTAGATCAGTTCCAAATGCACCTAAATATGCCACCCCCTAGCTCATAGCTCTCCATCTTTGCTGCAAGAATGGAAGAGAGGTGGGCGGCTAGGTGGAGCAGTGAATAGAGCACCTGAGTTCAAATCTGGCCTCAGACACTTAACACACACACACACACACACACACACACACACACAAAATAGCCGTGTGTCCTTGGGCAAGTCACTTAACCCCAACTGCCCTCTAAAACAAACAAACAAACAAACAAACAAAAAGAATGGAAGAGAGGCTCTATCAAATGCTACACAAAAATCTAGCTAAATTATATTTGCAACGTTCCCCTTGTAGTGGGCTAGTAACCTTGTCACAAAGGGATATGGGGTTAGTTAAGAAGTTGGACAAGTCATCTTCCCCCAGTTTTCTCACCTGTAAAACAAAAGGGCTGAACTAGGATGTTCTCTAAAATCCATCTCCATTATCACTTCTTCCTTTTCTAGATGCCTGTTAACTATTCTTTTAAGAGAAATACGTCACCATTCAGAGTCAAGCTCCCTGGGCTATGGTTTAAAGACTACATACATACAAAAAAAAATCAGTACAGTATTTGCCCCACTAAAAACCTATTCCTGCTGTAACTATGCCCTCAAAGATCACTGATGGCAGCAGCAAATCTTCCTGCATTGAGAGGATTAAAAAATGCCCCATGCACAGTTAATCATTCATCCATTCAACATCTATGAATCACTTCTATGTGCACAACACTGTAAGAGGCACTAGGGAAGATACAGAGATAAATAAGATTTAGTCAATTCCTTCTGCAATGAGTGACCTAAAGGGAGAGCCAAAAATAAACATGATACAAAGCAGGACACAATTGGCACATAAAAGAGGCACAATGTACCATGAGTTTTGAGGAGAAAACGATCATTTCTCTGGCATTTGAGTTGGGATGAAGGCAGATAATTTAGGAATAGGTAACAATATTGGCAAAGTTAAAGAGGAAGGAAAGTATGAAATGTGGTCAAAGGGGTCCAGTCTGGTTGTAGCTCAGAGGATATGAAGAGAAGAACAATGAAATAAGATGGAAAGATACATAGAAGCAAGATTGTGGAGGTACCTTAAACTAGGGTAAAGCAGACACCATAGAAGGTTATGGGGGGGGGTGACATTCTCAGGTGGCACAATGAATAGAGAGCTGGGCCTAGAGTCAGGAAGATCTGAGTTCAAACCCAGTTTCAGACACTTAGGTGACTCTGGGCAAGTCACTTAACCCTATTTGCCTCAGTTTCCTCATCTGCCAAATGATCTGGAAAAGGAAATGTATTTTTATAAAACATAATAATTGTTATAATTATATAAAAATTTATTTCCTTAAACGATATATGTGTGTGTATTTCACTCAAGTATCTCTGCCAAGAAAAACCCAAATGGGGTCATAAAAAGTTGGATGATGCTAAAACAACTGAACAACAGCAACAAGAAATAACATTTTCAGATTTTTCAGTCTTGAAGAGTAATCTGGAAATCATCTGTAGAACAAATTGCAGTAAGGACATACTGGAAGAAGAACAAGCAGTAAAAAATCTTTTGTAGTTGTTTTGGCAAGAAAAAAATCTTAGAACGTTAGAATTTGAAGGTGTCTCAGGAGGCATCTAGTATAATGCCCCCATGTGATAAAGACCTGAATCAGGCTGGTATGAGTGGAAATGAAAAAGTGAGGACAGATATGAGAGATATTCTTACTTAAATCTTTTTGAAACATGCAGTTTTAGACATTGGTCTTAGTTGTGGTGAACCATTACATTTTGTAACAAATTTGCTGTCACGTTTTTGTTTTTATTTTTATTCTGCGGGGTAGGGGTATTCTAAGATGTGTAGTGAATCTCACCTGTTTTAAGAAAACTCCTTCAAAGGACAATTAAACCTGGGAAGAGTTTTATGAACTGATGCAAAGTTATCTTGGCAGAACCAAGAGAACAATTTGTATAATGACAGCAACATTGTAAAAACAAACACCTCTGAAACACTTAGGAACTCTGATTAACACCATGAATCTAGAGGACTCATGATGAAACACGTTCTCCATATCCAGATGGAGAGGTGATGGACCCAGAGTGCACAATGAGACATGTTAGATATGACTAATGTAGGAATATGTTTTGCTTTACTAGACATGTTTTTAAGAGATATTTTTACCAACTCTGATAAACTGGACTCTTCTCACCAACATACAGGTATGACAACTCTACAAGTCTCAGGATGTAAGGAGATATCTACCTTCAGAGAAAGATCTAGAAAGACCAGAGTTTAAATGGAGACTGAAGCAATCTACATGCTAGCGTTCTTTTTCATGTTTGGTTTTCTTTCTTTTTTCCATTGTTCACTTCATTGGTTACAACCCTTCTATACAACCAGACTATTGTACAATGTGAAAATATTTGGAGATCCTATACTTGATTGCACACTGCCATGAGGGAGGGGAAGGGAGGGAAGAAAAATTGAAACTCAAGAGACTGTGGAACTGAATCTTGTAAACTAAAAGTAAATAAAAAAGTCAATGAGAAAAAAAAGAGGTATTTTTGTTTTTCTTCCTTTTTCAATGGATTTCCTACAGAAAGGGTGGGTGGGATTGAGAGAAGGTGTGTGTTTGTTTGAAAATAAAATAATATTTCACTTTTAATAAGTTCTTTAAGTAAAACTGGAAGACAAATATTCCTAGGACATTTGAGAGGTTTCACATAAAGCAAATAAGTATAAAATTAGAGAACAGAAAAGACTGGGACTGAAGGCCTCAGTGAGGCTTGAGTAACTTTCTGGGAATTCTAGCTCTTTTTCAGAAACAGTCCTTTGCTTTGGCCCTCAGGGTTTCTACTTTTACTCATGGCTATCTTAATTAACTTCTGAGTCCCCAACTTAAGGCACCAAGTCACATGGACTTTCCTCTGGCTCTAAGCCAGGTTGGCCCCCTAGGTTCAGCTGCTATTATATTTGTACCCTGATAACTTATCACCACCATCTTCTGCCCCTGCTACCAATATCTGATACCTTTTGTTCCATTCACTTTAGAGGACCACAGTGGTGTATATTCAGACCTTAGAGATCATCTACTTCCACACCCTTTTCTATCTTCCCCCTCCATATTTTATAGCTAAGGAAACAAAGGGGTTAAGCAACTTGTCAGAGGTCACACAGCTAATTAGTTGCAGGACTATGATTTGAACCCAGGATCCCAAATCTAGTGTTCTTTCCAATGAACTCTACTGCTACATTTAAATCCAACAAACATTTATGGAGTGCCTACTATATGCAAGGGATTGTAGCACAGTGGATACAGACCTGGGTTCAAATCTTGCCTTTGACATATATCAAGTCATTTAACCTCTCAGTGCCACCAGGAAATTCTCTAAGACTGTAAATTGCAGAGTGGGTGCTAATCTGTATTTGTAAAAGGAATTTCCTCACTGGGACTTCCCTGTAACAATGGAATCTAGTCCCTCCAAAACTGTGCAGGTCTTGAGGCTACCAGGCATGGGTTTCAACATAACAGTATATAGTCAGGAAAATAAGCATAGACAATAACCTTCTACTTAGATAATATTTCTAGATGGGAAGACATTCTCCCATCTCCAAAAGAAAGGAAAACAGCAACTGCTTTCAAAGGCTGACATTCTACTGAAGGGGTGCATTGAATGTACACACCTCCACACATAAGTGTATTTCCTAAGATTTATTTAAAAAGGAAAAGAGAACATATAAATTCAGGTAAAGTAATTATAAATAAAAACAAAATTAATTTATCTTAGATTACAAGGTATTGAAATTTTCTATCTGCCTCCAGTGCTCCTAACCTGGCCCATCAGGAGTCTCCCTCTAATCTTAGGGATGTCACTGTTGTTATTGTTGTAGAAGAGGACCATGACATTAAGGAGGTGATGCCATGACTTGCAAGTGAATTGGATTTAAGTGAGGCAGTGCCTTGCAAGGTGACCAGCCTCACTTTTTTTTCCAGATCCATCTGGGTCCAGTGGCCAGATACTGATCAGGAGGACTGGAGATGATCCAGGATGCAATGGGAGACCCTGGCCCTTTTAGGCTGAGGTCTTTACCTTGAGAGTGCCTGGAGGTTATTTAGCATGTGTCAGAGGCAGGACTAGAATCAAGGTCTTCCTGACTCTGAAACCAGCTCTTGATCTACTATGCTATACTTGCCTCTCACTTTGCTGACATTGCTATGTAATAACTAGGCTAAACTAGGTTAGGATAATGATTTCTACTTATTGAAGGCAGATAGGAATAACATTTTCCAAAAGCAGTCATTCCCAAACCTTTGGCAGCTCAGATGTCCTCTACTTTAAAATTCCTTCTTACTCTGTAGCAAATATGCATTTTTAAGTGAAAGGAATTAAAATAAATTTTAATCTCAAGATGTTTGGGAGGAATTCCTAACAATATCTGAGACAGATGAAGACACTCTAATAATCATAAAGTCAGCACTGGAAATCCCTATTGAATAAACCAAGTCAGTAGACTTGCCAGTCTCTTATAAGTCATGTATACAAAAAAAGTATCACTCCTCTTCCTTCTTGTGCACCTGTGTACACGTACGCACGTATTCATGTGGTCAATCTATTCACACGGCTTTAAGAAGTAAGCAAATATAACATTTATCCTTATAATGGGGAAATGTCTTCCCATCTAAAAAGCTTCTTTAAGTGAAAGGTATTTGTGTGCATGTGTGTATGTGTGTGTATGTGTGTGTGTGTGTGTGTCCTAACTATACACTGAAGATCAGGTACATTGCCTATGTTTTCTGTAATATGACATTCATGATTATAATGATGAAATACAATTGATGTACTTATGGCAAATTTTTTTAAATTTAGTTTTTATTTGTTTTCTTGTTTACATTATTCATTTTCATTACATTTTTTGAATTACACATTTTCTCCCCGTCTTGCTCCTGCCCCAACCCCATAACAGCAATCCCACTGTAAAGCCCCTGCCCTGCTCT
>CM053596.1:178252777-178363281 GCA_028646575.1 Pseudocheirus occidentalis | reverse complement strand
GTGCTTCCAGCATCTCTCCCCCAGACCCTGCCCTCCCCTCCATTGTCCCCCCTCTCATCTCCATGCCCCCTGTTCTCCTGTGTGACATGATGCCCAGTTTAGAGTTTATGCCATTTCTTCCCTAAGCCAGATTCAATGATACTTATGGTAAATGTGATGAGATAGGACAAAATGTAGAAGACAGTATCAACAACTAGGGAGCTAAAAACAGCAAGGATTCAGAATCCCAAAGACAGCCCTGAAATTAAGACTGAGTGGCTACATAGTATTGCATGTGACATTTGGTAATGAAATTTGGGAGGGATCTCAAAGGAGCAGTAGTCAAGCCTTCAAGAGTGCAGTCTGGTTTCCATGTGATTCCCAGAGAGATTATTTGGACTTTGTTTGAGACTCCATTGTGTAAACATTTATCTCCAAATGGATGACATCTGAGCTCGTTATGATAAGGGTGGTTGCAGTTTGGCAAAGTGCTTCAATCCCTTCCAAGTGGCCTTTGCCAGTGTTGGGGGGTTCTGTTGCATTGACCTAATGGCTTGTTTTGCCTGTTGTAGCTTTCTATTTTTGTAATACTTCTTGTCCAGATTGAGCTCAAGTTCCAGTATTACGAGGGCCAAGGAGAAAAATCCACCCTGGTGTTTTCTTTCTGGTTGTTGAAAGACAGCCAAGATAAGGAGAACCAGCAATGCACACCATGAAAGCCCAAGAGGATAATACAGCGTGTACATTAAAAACAGTCATGAAATTCTAAGTACCTGAAGTTTACTGAGAAGACCCGACTTGTGTAAGAAAAAAACCAAAACCTAAAATCAGATCGATGTAAGAAGGTACAAAACAGGCTGTAATTAATCACCATCTCAATACCCCTTGCCCACAGTTCTGTCAAGTTTGTACTGGATGGTCAGGAAGAATTAAATCTCTTCAAAGGTTATTGTAGGATCACAGGTTTACAGCTAGAAGGAATCTTATAAACCATCAAGCTCAATTTCCTCATTTTACAAATGGAGACCAAGGTCCAGAGAAATTAAATGACTGTTCAAGATCAAGATCATCTATGTAGTAAGCAGCAGAGCCAGGATACGTATTAAAATCCAGAATATTTTCTGCTGAACTATGTTGCCTTCTTTCTAACAGGACAGCAGTAGTTCCTAGGCTATGGACTACAGACCCTTGCAGGGGAAGTGGAGCAATTGCCAAGGGGCCAGAAATTCATGTCTGTATCAAGTATTGTCCTTTTAATCTTTAGTAAGCTCTAATAAAATACTGAAAATAATGTATAAGCAAAGTTTTTTTTTGCAAGATTGAATGTCTCATATATACGTATTACTATTTTTTGAAATTGTGTTGGTCTCTTCCTTCCTTCCTTCCTTCCTTCCTTCCTTCCTTCCCTCATTCCTTGCTTTTTCTTTCTTTCTTTCATTCTCTCTCTCTCTCTCTCTCTCTCTCTCTCTCTCTCTCTCTCTCTCTCTCTCTCTCTCTGTCTCTCTGTCTCTCTCTCCCTCTCTCTCTCTTTCAGGGGTGAGGGTGGGTATAGAATCAGACCTATGATTTCATCTGTGTGGGTGACTCATGATGGGAGAACTCTTTCTACCAATGCGTATCAGGATATATACTTATAGTCTTAGAGTTGAGCTGAGAAGTTAAATAACTTACCATGGTCACATAGCTGACATGTGTCAGAGGCAATGCTCAACTTAACTCATACTGATCCCAAGACTAGCCCTCTCCACTAATGCACACTACTTTTTAGATGTTGTTTTGATAAATAAAGTATAAATTCACTTAAAAGCTTGATTGATTTCATAGCGGCTTTTTGTTATCATGTATTTTTTCAATCAACAGATACAAATAGTCATGTCTGAAGCCTGCAAAAATTTTTAGAGTTAAGAATGGGTCCTCATTTTGTACAGTATAGTATTATTCTTTATATTGTTGAGTTATTTCAGTTGTATCTGACTTGGATACATGACCTGATTTCGAGTTTTCTTGGCAGAGATACTAAAGTGATCTATCATTTCCTTCTGTAGCTCATTTTACAAATGAGAAAATGGAGGCAAGCAGGATTAAGTGACTTGCCCAGGGTCACACAACTAGTAAGTGTCTGAGGTCAGATTTGAACTCAGGAAGATGAATCTGTCTGACTTCAGGCCTGGCACTCTATCCACTGAGTCACCCAGCTTCCTAGTATTCTTTATAGACTATAGTAAATATACTACAAATATATCCTTATAGCACTTAATCATTTCTTTTTCTTTCATTCATTCATTCATTCATTCATTCATTTGTTCATTCATTCATTCATTCATAGCCTATGGGAGTCTATTGCCCCTTTTACAACACCTGATGTTCATAATGAAACTAAGATCAAGAAAATGCTTATATTCAGAGCTCTTTGTTTAAGAAGATAACATAGGAGAGTTTCTAAATAAGTAAAATAGGAAAAGCTATGCAATTTAAAGAGATTTTTAGGTATCTGAGAAATGTCACTTATATTTATCAGCTCATTTCCCAAATCTATCAGGTAAAAAGGATGTTTTACTGTGGCAAAACCAGTCAGAACTCCAGACTTTTCTATTGGTGCAGCACAAGTTAAATGCTCTAGACAGGAAAGCAAAGTCCTATGCTTTCTGAATACTCTTTACCTGCTACATGCAATTCCTTCCTGTTAGGAAGTGCAAAATGAATCTGCTCCCAATGTCTTTGCTCATAAGGCAGTAGTGTTTTGTAGAGATATAAATGTTAAAGCCAGGATCACGGAGATCACATTGTACAGTCCCTTCACTGATAGATCTCCTGACATGTATGCTCAGGATAGTTGTCATGATTTAATCATCTTAATATTTCTTTCATTCCCTCATTTAATACAGTACATAGGCTTTGGTGAAGTCATTATTTTTTTTACCACATGTGAGAACACAGTTATTGTATGTTGGTGTTTTTGAAATGGAAAGTGCCCATATACATTTTTTCCATGTGACTATGAACAGTTTAGAAAAAGACTAGCCACCAGATCCCATGAAGAATTGAGTTCAGATCAAACATAGGCCATTGGTAGGGAAGAGCATCATCCAAAAGGGGACAAGTGGTTGGAAAGCAATTTTGTAGCATGTACTATTTGCTGTAAACTGGTTACTATTTAAAACACACAAACATACACATTCTCTGGTCTTTCTTCTTTGATTTCTCTTTGTCACTTCCTAAGGTTAGAGGCAGGTGTGTGTGCATGATAAACATTTGTGTTTACCTCTGAAAAACAAACCATGCTAATTTTTTTCTACTAGGAGGCAGTACCTACTGGGGGTAGGGGTGGAGAAGGAGTACTAATTGATTTGTTTTTCCACTTAGGACTATCACACATGCATTTAAAGTGAGCTGACACTTAAACAATGTTTCATTGCATTCTTGCTTCTATTATAATTTCTATGGCACTGAGAACTCAAATATTCATATTTAAAATTAATAGCGACCAAGCATGAGAAGAAGTTGAAGTCTTCATAAGTTTTGGTTTCTTTTTACAGTTATTCATTTAAAGTATAATGTATTTTTGTTTTTCTCCTGAAAATTATGTTTTATTATGTTTCATCATAAGACTTTCATTTTCCTGAGTTTCCTGTTAATCTCATTAAATTCTTCTGTTGAAGAAACCAACATTGCATTTACATACACTGAAAAGCAAACATTCTTTTCCTTCTTATTTTTTTCCCCTTCTTCTCCTGTTTTTCCCCTCCTTCATCTCAGCTACCACTTGGTGTTTAGAGGCAGTGAGGTGGAGCAGTGGATAGAGTGCTGGGCCTGGAATCTGGAAGACTCTTTTTCCTGAATTCAAATCTAGTCTCAGATACTTACTAGCTATATGACCCTGAGCAAGTCACTTAACCCTGTTTACTTCATCTGTCAAATGAACTGGAGAAGGAAATGGCAAACCACTCCAGGATCTTTGCCAAGGAAACCTCAAATGGAGTCACAAAGAATTGGACCTATTGAAATGACTGAACAACAATAATTGTAAATACTTTAACGTAAAGCTTTACTGAATAACTCTAAGAGTCAGAATCAGAATCACCACATTTCTCCCTCCTCTTGTGCCCCCCTTCTCCCCAGTGTCTCCTTACCCCATGGCTTGGGGCATGGAAAATATTTCTCCTTGACAGGTTTACTGTTTAACATATATCTATTTAAAAGAGTTCTGCTTTGATGGGCACACCCTCTCTGGTCTCCCTCCAAGAATTCGAGCTCCATATGGACTGAAGGTCATATTAAATTTATAATGAATTTCCTATTCTGTATAACATTTCTACAAAGATTCTCTCTAGTCACAGACAAATAGGCTGTGGAATAAGAGAATGACAATAATGAGTCAGGTATGGGCCTATGTCAGAGAAAAAAGATCATATATTGGAGGTTACCACCAAAGCTTTCAAGTTGAAAAGGTTTCTTTCCTTGAAATGCGCTAAAAACCTGCATCTCTATTTTGCATTTTCTTTTAGCTCATGAATATTCCTCATAATCAGTTTAGGCCTTTATGTAATTGTAAATCATAGTCATATACAGGCATGAAAATTAACTTTTTAATCACACTTTGTAGAATGGAATTTAGGGGGAAAAGTGCCAGTAATGACCAGTTTATAGTAGGTAAAAAAAGATAGGACTGATTCTACAGGGGTGGAAAATGACAATATTAGCAAAAAAAAAAATAGAATCATTCTCTACATAGATGCTGTCAGTCAGTAAAAAAAAAAAAGCCTTTCTTAAACACCTACTATGTGCACTAGGGATACAATAAGAAATACAAAAGATAGTCTCTGCCCTTGAGGAACTGTATTATATCAGTGCCCAGATTCCAGATTTTTCTGTTTAGCTGAATAAATTCACTACAATGCAAACCAGCCATCTGTCTGTCTTTCCTTTTGTAAGATGGAGTAAGTTTTGAAGCTGCTTCCTTGTCCAGAGGGCTTACAATGATAGGGAGAAATACGGTTTCTGATACACATTTTCTTTCCTTAGAAGGAAAGTTCCCTTTTATAGTGTAGAGAGTTGATTGTATCCCTTGATTCAGGTTTCCTTTCCTGCTGTTCTGGTTCTGACACATGAACCCTTTGCTCCTATTTCCAACAAACCAGCTCAAGTTGACTTTCATTGTCTGTAGACAGGGAATCTACAGTCAATTCCTTTTCTCACCAATTGCTTCCTGCCTTCTGGAGAAGATTGCCGGAAATAACTCATAAATAAATAAAGAAACATACAAATAGCACAGGCAACATATAACTTATTAATATTGAGAGCAGTAGCCTTTTTTTCTCAGGGCACTTCTTACCTGGCTTTTGTGAGACTTCCCTAGGACTTGTGAATGGAAGGTCTGGAGAACCAGCAGACACCCAGGTAGACCTCAGTGAATCACTCCTGGAGACTGCATTCTTCAGAAGGAACCAATTGGGGAAAGAAACCATTTGTTCACTGTGAATAAGGAAGCTTGAGAATGCTCTTCCCATTTAACTAAGATAGCCCTTAACCTTGGTGGTGATCGAAGAAGCAAAGCCAATGTGATTCACTTTGTTAAATGATCTAACCCTGTATTGGAATGAAGTGGAGTCATACTTGGGGCTATTGGTGCTTGAAACCAGTCACCTGTGTCTTGAAAAGAAAGAATGATTCTTTATTTTCCCTCTCCTTTCCTTCCTTCCTTTCTCTTTCTTTTTCTTTTCCCCTTCCTTCCTCTTTCTTCCTCCCTTTCTTCCTCCCTTTCTTCCTCCCTTTCTTCCTCTCTTCCTCTCTTCCTCTCTTCCTCTCTTTCTTTCTTTCTTTCTTTCTTTCTTTCTTCCTTTCTTTCTTTCTTTATAAATTTGTATACCCACATACTCTCCCAAGTTCATTCTAGACCATAATTTAAAAAAAAAACCAGCTACATGCTTATTTTCTCTTACACTCCATTTGTATCTATAAGCAAGGAAAAGGGGGGGTAGCCCCACTGACCTATAGGAAGGTATTAATCTACTTAACATTTCTAAGTACATCATCCAAAGGATTTTGTTTTTTTAATCTTACATATGCTCAGCAGAGTTACTGGCAAAAACTGTACATTTTCTTCATTTCATCCTTTCAACATCAAATACTGAGCAGCCAAAATTGGATCAGACTTCAAAGCTGGCTCTGTGCTCCAAGTCACAGAGCGACTCCCCCATTTCACATATTGAATTCGAGCAGGATATCAAAGTGCTACCAGAGAACCTCGGGTCCTCACTCAGAAAGAGGCTCTAACATCTGTAGAAAGTGAAGTGCGCAGACAAATCACCTCGGGGAGCAGCTCGCATTTATTCTCAGCAGCAAATTTCCAGCCTTTTGATTCTTGTGTTCACTGTACCTCCCTGTCTTTCTACTGAACTAGAGTTCTATAGCAAGCTGGCTTTTTTGTCTCAAAGACTTCAAAACCTCACTAACAGTTTCATGTGGGGATGGCGGGACTGAACAGAGATCCAGGCATTTTTCAGGCTAGTCTCTGAAATGGGACTACCCTGACGTGGAGTATCCAAACTTTCAGTTACCTTGTTTATTTGCTGGTGGAGAACATCACACTCCTCTGGAGAACTCTGGGCAAGCTGTTGCCTAAAAACAAGTTAATATTTTTTTTTTCTTTTAATGAAAGAAGCTTCAAATTGATTGCTTTCCCTCCCTCACCAAAAATTCATCAGAGAACACAGTTTTATTAAGTTCACATGTTGCTTTGTCCTTTCCCTTCTCCTCCCACCCCTATCCCCTGATCAAAAGGATATGATCAGCTTCAATTAGGCATATCCAAATAACGGTTCTTAAATGTTACAATACAGCTACAGCCAGCCCTGGGATTCCAACAACAGAAAAAACCCAAGTGCAGTGTTTACAACCATTAGATTAGAACAAGTCCAGTGAGCACGTCTGCTTGATGAGATCACCCCCACACGGAACCAAGAGAGCTGGAAGCAACTTTAAAGTCGTTAGTCTGACTATCTTGTTGTTGTTCAGTTGTTTAGCCATGTCTGACTCTTCATGACCCCATTTGGGATTTCCTTGGCAAAGATAATGGAGTGGTTTGCTATTTCTTTCTCCAGCTCATTTTACACATGAAGAAACTAAGGCAAACAGGGTTGCGTGACTTGCCCAGGGTCACACAGTTTATGGGGCGGCTAGGTGGCGCAGTAAATAGATCACCGGCCCTGGAGTCAGGAGTACCTGAGTTCAAATCCGGCCTCAGACACTTAACACAAAAAACTAGCCGTGTGACCTTGGGCAAGTCACTTAACCCCAACTGCCCTCCAAAAAGCAAAAAAAAAAAAACCAAAAAAAAAAAAAAAAAAAAACACAGTTTATGTCTGGATCCAAATTTGAACACAGATCTTCCTGACTCCAAGCCTGGTACTCTACCCACTGTGCCACTTAGTTGCCCTTGGTCTAACCATATCACTTTGTAAATGAGGAATCTGAGGTCCAGAGGTAAAGGGACCCACTTACTCTCCTACACTGGTGTAGTCTAGTTGGAATTTTAGGGTAGTGACACTTTCTTTTTTCTCTTCCTCTTCTGAGCACCTAACATAACATCTGGCACCTTGTAGGTGCTACAAAAATGTTTATTGGACAAATTCATGAAGGGGTTCAATATAGCTCCACTTTAATTTCCTGAGCTTTAAAATGGGGATAATAACACATATAGCACAGAGTTCATAGGGTCATTGTAAGGATCAAATGAGAGGTCTGTAAGTCAATTTACAGTAATTCTAACTAGCATTGCTATAGTAATTTGAGATTTGCAAAGCACTTTACGAATATCTCATTCAAGCCTCACAACAACCCTAGGAGGTGCATTGTACATTTTGCAGATGAGGAAACTGAGGCAGGCAGTAGTCAAGCAACTTACCAGCAAATTTCTGGTCTCAGATTTGGGCTCAGATTTTCCTGATTCCAGGTCCTACATTCTAGCCCTGCGTCACCTAGCTTGCCTCACTTACAAATCTCAAAGTACCATGTAAGTGCCAGCTAATTTTAGGAAGATTAAATATTAGAAAGATTGAAAGCACTATAAAAATAGGACCAGGAGTTGAGTGACTCTGGCTGTGTATTGATCTTTTTTTTTTTTTGCCTTTTTTTGGGAGGGCAATTGGGGTTAAGTGACTTGCCCAAGGTCACATGGCTAGTTTTTGTATTAAGTGTCTGACATCAAATTTGAACTCAGGTCCTCCCAACTCCAGAACCAGTGCTCTATTCACTGCACCAAAGTACTGATCTTGACATGGAGCTGTCACTATTATTACTGGGCTGGAGTTGTTATAATAATCTCCTACAGAGGAAGTTATCTGAGACAGAGGAATATGGTGGCAAGAGGTCTCAGAGTAGTGGAGACCATCCTGTAGCAGGAAGCAGGGGTTCTAGGCTTTTCTCTGTTACAGTTGTGTCTTTGGGTGGACCATTTCATCCTTTCCTCATTTTTCAGATCTATTTAATTATGAGATTGGACCAGATTCTCTCTGAGGTCTCTCTCGGCTCTATGACTCTATGGCTTAGTAATCTATGATCTTTATTTAAATTGAAATATGCAAAAAAGCACTGAGGTATGGTGTAAATAATTCTGAACTTGGAGTCAGAAGACTTGAGTTTAGAGCTCATCACTTACTTGCTGTTGTAACCCTCTAAACTTTCCAAGGCTCTGTTTCCTCATCTGTATAATAGGGCTAATGATATGTCCATAGTTTTACAGGGTTGTTAAGATCAAATGTATTCATGTCTGCAGGCCTCCCTCTTTGTATGTGCAAATCTTGAAGTAGATTATTTTGACTATTGGAGATATTACTGCCTTTCTAGTCCTCTGCCAAACTTGTTGATCTAGCAACACCTGCCTCCTTGTGGTTCCCCACACAAGATGCTCCATCTCCTGATTTCAAGCATTTGGAATGACTCTTCCCATCCCTGGAATGCTCTCTCTCCTCAACTCCATCTTCTGACTTCCTTCAAGTCCCAGCTAAAATCTCACCTTCTGTAAAAACTTTTCCTGATCCTCCTTAACTCTCATGCCTTTCCTCTGTTAATCATGTATACTTTATCCCGTATTATTTAGTGGGGTTTTTGTCTCTTCTCCTGAGCTCCTTAGAACAGGAATCAGTTTGTTGCCTTTCTTTAAATCCCTAGCACTTATCATGGTGTCTAGCACACAGTAGGTCCTTAATAAAGACTTCTTGTCCTGACTTGATAGTACCATGGAAGTCCATCTTTTTATGGGAGCATATAAACAATACAAATGTGTTTGATGATATGTCAGTGCCTTTCAAGGAATTCAAGAATATTACAGTATATCTGGGTGAACCTTCAAGTTATAGGTAGGCTATGTGGTCTAGCATATATATCCTTCTTGTGAATCTTGGGCTTTGGGGGCTCCAGGACCCTACTCTATAGCCCTTAAAGTTCAAGACCAATTACAAGAATCACAGGCATTCCGAGTAGTCGAGTTTCTCTGGGAGGTCTGCTCTAGTCCCAAGATAGCCCAAAGGGTACAAAGTGCCATCAGAAAGACAGGTTGATTCCGGCCCCTCCAGGAGTCTTGAGAGGATTTAGAGGCAAACCAGAGAAGCTAGTTTGGTCCAGGAGCTATGCTCTTATCCTCCTTCCCCAACCCCGCCTCCCCACCTTTACCCTACTCAGTTTGAACATTTGAAAAGTCCTCTAACTGACACGGGCTCATAGGGACCGAATGGACAGATGACAACCCTTATGCTCTCCCACTGGGAAATGTCACTTCAGCTTCCTCTCCTCCACACTCAAACCCTTAGGAATAATCCATCCTGCCAAATTTTGTTTTGCCTTAAACAGTGATCACACAAGTCAATTCTCTTCCAAAGTTGAAGTGAATCTTAATTCCCTGCCAGTGACTTCACCAGGCATGCTGATGTCTGTTTCATGGGAGGGAGAACTGAGGGGAAGTTGTAAGGGAAAGATAATCATCGGTTTCTTTGAATAAGAATACAACAGCATCATTGAGCCTTAAGTCTGCAAATAAGGTCCTTTCAACTATTCCCATGTTCCCAGAAGCCCCAGAATTTTCAGTTACCATGGATGCTTGTGGATACAGATGGGCAGTTATGTGTCTGTGACTGCATCACTGGGTTATATTAAAGGGTTGTGCTAAATGATAGAATGAGGAATCTACAGTTAGACGTCAAATCAAGCTACCCACAAGCCTTAGTCATTTAATAGTCTCCTCTTGTTTGTTTTAGAGAATGGTGTCTTTTCAGAAACAATAACTTTTGGCTCATTTAACTGTTGAGAATGCTTCACTCACCACACGTGTACCACACGCTCTGAAATTCAGCAAAACTATACCACACACGCGCGTGCACACACACACACACACACACACACACACACACACCCCTTGTTCTTTCTTTTGAAATACCTACCCCACTGTTATTTTGTTATGGATAAGAGAGGGATCCTGAGGAGAAGAAGAGGTTGAGAATGTCTTAGGAGCTGTCTCCTTTTTGTCTCCATGGGTGAAGGAGACTATACTTAAGACAGGCAAAGCTTATCAGCTTTACCATGGAGTCAAGCTGGTTCTTAGCTTTGAAAGGACTCAGCTTTGTCAATTCACCCAGGGGGTAATCAGGCTCCAGGAAAGTGATTCACAGGGCTTTATTTAAAAACCAGAAGGCCAGCGTAATACGTTCTTCTCTTAAAATCACCACTGTGCAGATAATTTCCAACTTTCACATGAACACAGATTTTGAACTGGAAGAGACCTTAAGGACCATCTGGTCCAACCCTCTCATTTTATACATGAGGAAACTGAGTCTCAGAGAGGTAAAGTGACTTACCCACAGTCACATGGATAGTAAATAACAGGGATGGGATATGAACCATGGTCTTTTGGCTCTAAAAGCATTCTTTTCCATTGTCACAACTCTAAGTTATCCCTTGAGCTCCAGTTAAAAATTTCTCATATATAATTTATTTTATTTTTTATTTATGGAATAAAACAAACATATCGATCACATAGTATAACAAAAACTGCCTGCTAAGGGTATTTACATCTTGGTATCATAAAGGTACTTCAAACTCAATAGTCCAAAATTGAATTCATATTTCCCTCAACCCTACTCCTCTCCTTCAATTCTTTATCTCCGTCTTCTCTGTTTAGTTACTAGTCTTCTCAGGCCATTTCTTTCTTTTGCTCTCCCCCAGCCCAAACCAATCAGTGGCCAAGGCCTGTTGATTGTATCTTCACAGAATCATAGAATCTCTATGACTGTATTGGAAAGGTTGGAAGGAATTTCAAAGGACTCCTAGTCCAATCAACACTTGTACCAGATATTGAACACATGGCCATTCTGTCTTTCTTTGAAGGCTACAAGCATAGTGAGGGGAAGCCTGCTTCAGAAGAGGAAGCCCATTCACTCTTAAACAATTCTCTTAGGAAGTTTTTCCTCTTTCAATCAAGCTGAAATTTGTTTCTTTGCAACTTTTACCCATTGCTCCCTCTGAACCCAAACAGGACAACGGTAGTCCTTTTTCCATGTGGTAGCCCTTCAAGTTCTTAAAGAGAGCTCTCCTATTCTCCTAAGTCTTGACTTCTCTAGGCTAAAAGTTCCCTGTTCTTTCCATCAAGCTTCATAAAGCATGAACTTAACACTATCCTCATTATTCCCCATTGTGTACCATCCAGCTTATTAAAATGTGAAACTGTGAACTAAACAAAAAACACTAGATATGATATGACCAGTATAGAGTACAGCAAGATCGTCACCTCCCTTGTCTTTGTTGCTTAGGAAGACATTTGGGATAAAATGGAAAGAGCACTGGCTTGGATGTCAGAGGACTCGGGTTTGAATTCTACCTTGGCCACTCAGACAAATAACTGAACCTCTCCAGGCCCCAGTTTCCTCATCTGGAAAATGAGAAGGTTGCACGAGGTCATCTCTGAGGTCCTTTGCTGTTCTAGATCTAATGCTTCTTTTAAAGTAACCTAAGAACACAACACATTCTGCTACCATATCACAATTAATTTATACTGAGCTTAAAGTCAACTGCAAAACTCCAAGAACTGTTTTTTTAGATGAAGTGTTAACCATAACTCCTTCATCTTGTACTTGTGAACTTGAACTTCTGAACCCAAGCATATAAGACTTTAAATTTATCCCCACTAAATTTTATCTTATTAGGTTCGGCCCACTGGCTTTTTTCTTTTTGGTCTATGTTTCTGGATTTTGATATCCAGTGTGTTTTCTAAGTCTGTGTTACAGGCAAATTGGATAAGTATGGCATCTATGCCTTTAGTGAAGTCACTGATAAAAATATTAAAACAGGATGGGACCAAATAGCAATCTCTGGGCTGCTCCTCCAGAGATCCCTTTCCAAGCTAACATCAAACCACTAAAGACAAAGTCATTCAATCATATCTTAACCTTTCTAAGTATAATAACACTTCTAACATAGGTATTATCATTTCTCCATGTTTTCTACAACAATGACACCCAGTCCCATCAACAAGCATTTGTGAACTTCTTACTATGTAAAAGCACCGTGCTAAGTACTGAGGATACAGTGACAAAACACCCTAAGCTTTGCCACCCAGTCTAGTAACTCAGTCAAAACAGGAAATGAGGCTTGCCTCATGTAACCCATTCTTGTTGGCTCTTCATGATCACTCTTCTTCTTGAATGTTCCCTAGCCATCCATTAAGAAAAGCTTTCACAGTATTTCTTGCTGTCTTCCCTTTCCATTCCCATTGCAATCAATAGAGTCCAGACGATCATTACTCTTCTTCTGGACTAGTGTAATAGCTTCTTAACTGGTCTTTCTGGTTCTAATTTATGACTTTTCTATCGTCTTCCACATTACAACCATATGCATATTCAAATAACTTTGAGCTTATTGGCATACCTATCAGATTGGCAAAGTTGACAGAGAAGGAAAATGATCATTGTTAAACAGGTCTATTACTACATTTTTGGTGGGCCTGTGAATTGGCTTAGCCGTAGTAGGAAGCAATTTGGAACTGAGCTTCTGAAATTATTTAACTATTAGACTCTTTGGCCTAGCAATGCCATGACTAGGTCTCTAAATACCCTCCCACCCCTCTTGAAAAAAAATTAAAGTGGAAAAGGATCCATGTATGAAAAAATATTTCTAATAGTTTTTTTTTAAATGAAGGCTAAGAACTGTGAACTGAAGGAGTACCCATCAAGTGATGAAGGGCTGAACAAATAATGGCATATAAAAGTGATGGGATTGTATTATCCTGTAAGAAATTATGAAAGGGATTCGTTTCAGAGAAACCTGTATTAACTGAAGCAGAGTGAAATGAGCAGAACCAGGAGAATCATTTAGTAATTTAAAATATGTTAAAAACAAGCAACCTCAAAGGAGTTAGGAACCAATTATGAATTCAGAGGAGTCATGAAGAAAGATATTCCCTGCCTCCTGACAGAGAAGTAACAGACACAGAGTACAGTGTGAGAGATACACTTTTTTGGACATGGTTAATGTGAGAATTTATTTTATTTGATTAGACATATTTGTTATGAGGGTTTTATTTTCCTTTCTTTTTTCAGTTCGGAAGGAGATAGAGAGGTGGAATAGAGAGAAAACAAATTTGGTAAATTGAAAAAAATTAAGGCCCCAAATGGAGAGTGTTGTTCATATCATTCCTATATCATTCCTCTACTTGAAAAACCTTGGATGGCTCTCTACTAATTAGTAGTTTAATTAGTACTAATTACATTATAAGCTCTTCTTTGCTCTTTGGAGGAAGGAAGGTAGGACAGTTGGGGTTAAGTGACTTGTCCAAGGTCACATGGCTAGGTTTGTTTTTTTTTTTAATGTGTTAAGTATCTGAGACTGGATTTGAACTCAGGTCCTCCTGACTCCAGGGCTGGTGCTCTATTCATTGCACCACCCAGCCACTCCCAGTCTACAGCTTCTTAAATATAGTCTGTATTCTAATTCAACTGAACTTCTCTCTAGCTCACTGTTCATTCTTATCTTGTTCTCTTCTGTCTCTATTTGCTAATAAATAGTAATAGAATAATACGGTAAGAGATTTACATCTGGATAAGATTTTAAAAGTCATTAAATTGAACCTTAAAAATCCAACACTAATTTTTAGAGGAAATGAGAGGGGGGGCATAAAAAATTTAGATGATTTATCCAAGGTCACATAGGTACAAGTAGGGAGGCAGAGATTTTAACCCAGGCTCTGAATTCAAACCCAATGCTTTTTCAACTTTGTTGTTAAGTGATGACCGATGCTTCATGACTCCATCTGGCATTTTCTTGGCAAAGATACTGGGATGGTTAACCATTTCCTTCTCTAGTTCATTTCACAGATAAAAAAAAAAACAGAGGCAAACAGGGTTAAGTGACTTGCCCAGGATCACACAGCTAGGGAGTATCTGAGGTCCTATTTGAACTCAGGTCTTCCTGACTCTGGGCCTGGTGCTCCATCCATCGAGACACCTTGTTGTCCTTTTCAACTTTATCCCATACTTCCTTTTCTTCAAGGCCCAGTTCAAGCACCACATCTTCCATAAAGGCTTCTGCTGATCACCCTCATGTCACCAAACAGTTCTCTTTCCTCAAACTTCTCGTAGAGCTCTGCCTCTACCTCTCCTTCTGCAATCAACATACTTGATGTGCTGGATGACTACTTCCTTCCTTCTGTCCTAGCTGCCTGTCATTTCCCTGTTAGGTCATCATTCCCTGAGATCAGAACCCATGTTAGTATCTATTCTGGTATCTACGATGCTCATCATGGTACCTTGTATATAGCAAGTGCTTCATATATATGATCTCATGCAGATTACCTTCTTTCCTTTTGTACTTAGAATATATGAAGCCATGGTTTATGCATGAGACAGCAAGCATAACAAACACAACTGGAAAAACACTGGTTCTGGAAACAGAAGACTCAGGCTCAAACTCTACCTGCTATGCACACTAGCTATGCGGCCTTGGGCAGTTCTAACTTTTCTGGACCTCAGCTTCCTCACCTGCAAAATGCAGAGAGTGGACCAAGAGGGTCTTTGAGGTCCCTTCAAGTTGTAAACCTACAATTCTATAAAGCAACAGTAAGGGCAGCTACGTGGCTCAGTGAATAGAGCACTGGCCCTGGAGTCAGAAGGGCTTGAATTCAAATCCGGCCTCAAACACTTAACACTCACTAGCTATGTGACTTTAGGCAAGTCACTTAACCTCAATTGCCCTGCCCTCTCTCCTCCAAAAAAAAAAAGCCAAAAAAAATTAAACAATAAAGCAACAGGACTCATATACAATTTATAATGTTGGATGGATCATAACTAATCTCATGTTGTTTTGTTTCTGTTGACCTCATGTAAAAGTCTGTCACTTGCTGATCCCTTCTTTCTATTTGGAGGTGTAGCTAATTTAGGGGCAGCTAGGGGGTGGTGCAGTGGACAAAGTGCCAGGCCTAGAGTCAGAAAGGCCAGAGCTCACATATAGCCCCAAATACTTACTGGATGTGTGACCCTGGGCAAGTCACTTAGCTCTGTTTGCCTTAGTTTCTTCAACTATAAAATCAGCTGGAGAAGGAAATGGCAAATCACTCTAGGATCTTTGCCAAGAAAACCCCAAATGGGACCAAGAAGAGTCAGACATGACTGAAAAGTCTCAACAAAAGCTAATTTATGAAACCTGTAACTTCTGTCTACTCCCTACAGGGCCACCATATCCCATAAAAAAGGGGCTTTATCTCAATTCCTTTCCACTCATGCACCTCAGATAAAATTCAATGTTTTGGGCCCCAGAAGTAACAGCCAACTCACCATAACACAAGAGATAGGTCCAGATCAGCATTTAATTAGAACAAGGGAGAATTATTTGGTCCCTGAGGAGGGTGGATTTAGAATAAGAAGAAGAACTACTTACTTTGGGGTCAGCTGTTTTCACAAGGGTTGATGATGTAAAACAAATAATCTCCCAGAAGGTTGAATTAAATTTAATGGATGACAGAGATATAATAGGCTAGTAAGAGAAATTGGTGGGGAGATCCCCAATTTTTGATATCCAGCAAAGATGATAACCATACCTTTCCACACAATGTTTTTGGTGTTGCTGCTGGAGACAAAATACTGCTTTGAACTCATTGAATATACTGGTTTAATAATTACTGGTCTGACCCAATATCCATCCATTCATTCATTCATTCATTCCTGTCCTCATGGACCTTAAAGCCAAGCCTAATTCTAATATCCTTATTTATATTTTTACGCAGAATCTGTACATTTGGACTATCTGATGTGATGGCATAAATGTGGTATGAAACAGTTCTAAAATTTCTCAGCATTATTAGTATGTAAATCATATACACATATTTGCATAAGGTGGGTGTTTTATATTTTTCTCACACATTATCTTTTGAGTGTCTTTGAAGATAGGGATTTGGGAATAGTAATGGAAAATGTTTTGAGGAAAACACAAGTTGAGCCTAAATGTATCAGAAGAGTACAAGCTGATGCATTATTTATATGAGACATTATACAGCTAATGTTCCTGAGTAAATAACTTTTGCTTGGTGATACTGGTATTTTCTACTGTTTATCACTATGCCAATTATTTTAACAAACAACAAGTTCTTTCTTGAGCATCCACTATGCTGTGCCTAGCACGTTGTTAGACATTAGAGGAGATAGTATAAAACACCTCCCTGTTCTCAAGTTCCCTACGTTCTTTTCGGGGAGACAAAAAACCAAATCTAGAACAATTAAGGTCTTCACTGTGGGACTGGGAATGGCACTAACTTTATGTGGAACAAGAGTTTGGGGGACTGGTCAGTAAAGTTATATTATTAGGTAAAAGTTTCTCAGAGGGACTCACTCAGAAAAGAAGCATGATGGTTTAGTTTTTTCTTATTTTTTTCTGATCTAAGTTCAAGCCTGGTTATAATGAGGCTCTACAAAGTGAATTGTGTCATTGAAAAGGTATTAGATTAGGATTCAGGAGAACTGAACTTTAGTCTCCAGTTTTTTCCCCCTCGGGGTATTTTATGTGTTTTGTCATTTTAGTCACGTCTGACACTTTGTCACCCCATTTGGGGTTTTCTTGGCAATGATACTGAATGGAGTTGTTTGCCGATTCCTTCTCCAGCTCATTTGACAAATGAGGAAACTAAGACAAACAGGTTTAAGTGACTTGCCCAGAGTCACACAGCTAGTAAGTGTTGAGACCAGATTTAAACTCAGGTCTCCTGACTCCAGGCCTGGCACTCTATCCACCGTGCCACTTACCTGTTCTACATTTTTTTGGTATGATCACGCTTTTTGTATTTTGTATTTTACATGACCATGAGCAAATAATTTAATTTAACCTTTCTAGATTCTCAGTTATCTCATTGGGGGAATGACCTTAATGCTCAGATTCTTATAACTCTTTCGTTCAATGACTTTCTGCTATTCATTCATCAGCATAATAATCTATGTGGATATAATGGCTAGAATACTAGATCTGGAGTCAGAAGGTCTGATTTTTGTATTCTGGCTCTGACATTTACTACCTGTGTGCCTTTAGGCAAGTCATTTTACCTCTCTGGGTCTCATCCATAAAACGAGGTTTATTATACTGAAAGTTCTAGAGGTATAAGAATCTATACATAATATGTAGTGATGCAGATTATTATACCTATAGTTGGTAGGAGGGACTTCCTCACAAGGGAACTTCTTACAACAATGAAATCACAAGCCTACATAAACACACATACACACACACACACACAGTATTTACAGTGTCCGCCCCATAAGGTCATCAGGAGGGTCAAATAAGAAAAAGTTATACATTCTTGTCAAGGTCAATGCTATACAAATGGTCAGATAGAGCTGTGACAATCCATTCTTAATTTCTACTATTATTGTCATATGTTGATCAAGCCAATTAAATTTCTCTGTGAACTGCTTTTTGGAGACCATTTTAATTTTATTTTAACGGCAGAGTAGGGGAGGCTGATCAGAGGGGAACCCAATTCTGTTTTCTCTGTTTTTATTTGGGATGCTATGACTTTTTTCATTGCTCTACTCATCAGAGTTTCCCTTCCAAGTTTTTAAAATTCCTTTCCAAATTGATTTTAAAAATTCCAAATTCCTGAAGCAGATCTACCAGTAGCCAGACCCTCTATACAAATATCAGATTTTCTAAGTTGACATAAATGAGAGGAGAAAACATTTGTTGTTTTTTATTTTCTTAAATCAGTAGCATTAAGAAAAATTATAAGAGAGAGAAAAGAAAGGGGAAATTTTGGACAACACAGATTTTGGCAATTAATTTTTCAGTGGTTCAAATTAAATAAAATGTGTAATAACCTTTGAATTCACAACACATTTTAACCAGCATCTATTCTGTATAAGGGAATATGCTAGGCTCTAGGGACCCAGAAAAACTGAATAATCCTTGACCTCAAGGATCTCACATTGTCTTGGGGAATTCAATGGCTACACAGATAAGTTGGCAGCTAGGTGGCACAATGGATTGTGTGGCAGGCCTGGAGTCAGGAAGACCTCAGTTCAAATCAGGCCTCAGAAACTTACTAGCTGTGTGAGCCTAGACAAGTCCCTTAATGCTGTTTGTCTCAGTTTCTCATCTACAAAATCGGCTGAAGGAAATGACAAACCATTCTAGTATCTTTGCCAAGAAAACCCCAAATGGGGTCACAGAGAGTCAGATACAACTGAACTGACTGTTAAGTAAATCCAAATTATGTAGAGTTGATCCTTCTCAGATTCTGGGCGTACATTGAAAAATATCACCCTGATCCCTTCGCAACACATGATAAGCAAAACCCACTTTTAGGTCATAAAATCCTGTCTTAAGGGGATTTTCACAAACTAACCCTCTGTACCATAGTTTCCATGTTACCACTAACTGTCCACAGGATGTTGCTTTGCCTAATGGCCAGTCTGGATGGGTACTCCTCTAACTGGAGCCTCAAGTCATTGGAGTTGAAAGCAAGTTATGTTCAAATTCAAATATATATATATATATATATATATATATATATATATAGCTATTTATGAGTTTGCCCAAAGATAGTACAGCTTCTTTAAGATCCAGAAGACATCTCTCAAGGATGTAATTATAAACAGGGCTAGAAACAGATAATAAATATTTCATAAAGCAGTTGCTCTAAGTTAGTATTTTACACATATGTATATATCTATGTCTATACAGATATATTCATACACACACCAGCTCCCACAAATCCCACTGGGGCCTCTATTTGACAGTATTTGTTCGACTCACGATCACCCCCTCCCCCAAAAGCCCATGCATTCTTAATTTTCCAGCTATTTTAAAAAATCTCATTTCTATTTTGTATTCTTCTCTATGTCCTTAATTCAAAGATTGTCTCTGAAGGCAACAATTATTGCTGAAGATTCAGATAGAAATAGGGAACCTTTCTTCCATAAAGAACCCTTGACTCATGGGGGGAGGGGAAATCTGTTTTACTCTTTTTGTGGCCTGCAAATTACAACCACCATAACTTTGTCAAGCATGCTCTTTGGTGTTTGAGAGAGCTAGACTTTCAAGCCCTCATAGAACCACAGAATCTCAAAGCTGGAAAGGGTTTCAGGGGCTGTTTAGTACAGCTATTTCAGGTCCCAAAGATTACAATAGCCTCTGCATTGATCTTCCTGTCTCCAGTCTCCAACCTCTCTCTTCTCCCGTCTATCCTTTTCTGTGTTGCCAAATTGATATTCTTATAGCACTTATCTGACCATGTCACTCCTCTACTCAGGTGGCTCCCTATGGCTTCTAAGATAGAATACAAATACCTCTGGTTGACATTTAAAACTCTTTGTAGGGCGGCTAGGTGGCACAGTAAGTAGAGCACTGGCCCTGGAGTCAGGAGTACCTGAGTTCAAATCCGGCCTCAGACACTTAACACAAAAGCTAGCTGTGTGACCTTGGGCAAGTCACTTAACCCCAACTGCCCTCCAAAAAGCAAAAAAAAAAAACAAAAACAAAAAAAACAAACTCTTTGTAATCTGGTTCCAATTTATCTTCCTAGATTTATTTCCCATGATTCCTCCTCATATACGACATTCCACCTCCTACCTCCATATCATTGTATAGGCTGATCCCCATGCCTAGAGTGTTCCTCCTCACATCTACCTCTTGGAATCTCTACCCATGTTCAAGACTTGGTTTAAGTGCTACCTCCTACTCAAGGCTTTTCCTGCTTCCACCAAATGTTGTGATTCTCCACCCCCAAAATTACTTAATTGTGATTAAGCAGGCCAGTGACTTTCATCTTTGTCTTTGTATCTTCAATGGTTGGTATCATGCGCTGCACATACTAAATGCTTGTTGATGGCTTCCTTGACTGAATTTGGAGAGATTTTATATTTTCTTCTCCTAGTATATCTTGTCTTTCCTAGTTAAAAAAAAAAAAAAGCTCCTTGATGGCAGTGGCTACTTTCATTCTTAGCTTCCTATTCCTAGAGTCTAACTCACGATCAGGCACAAGCTAGCCACTTGATAAATGCTCACTGAATTTAATTAAGCCACTATATGAACAAGAATTCCCTCAATAACATACATAACAATTGTCATACAATTGTTGCCTGAAAACCTCCATTGAGTGGGCCCCCCAACTTCCTTAGGCATTATAGTTCACTTTTAGAAAGCTCTAGTACTTAGGAAGTTTTTCCTTACATTTAATCCAAATTTGCTTCCTTATAATTTCTCATTCCTTTAACCAGTTGTCATAAAATCTTTCACCATCCAAGCTGTCCTCCATGAGAAGTTCAAAAAATTGTCAGATGGTTCTTGTTGTTGTTGTGTTGTTTCAGGGGTGTTCAACTCTTCATGCTCCCATTTGGGGTTTTCTTAGCAAGATTCTAAAGTAGTTTGCCATTTCCTTCTCCAGATTATTTGGCAGATGAGGAAACTGAGGCAAACAGGTTTAAGTGACTTGGGCAGGGTCACACAGGTAAGAAGTATCTGAGGCCAGATTTGAACTCATGAAGATTAATCTTCCTGATTCCAAGCCCAGTGCTTTATGCAATGTATCATTTATTCAATGTCATTCCTAAATTGTGCCACCCAGAAATGAATATATGACATTGATATAATACTGAATTTGAGTCAATAAATGATTTGGGCAAACATTAAGACTATGCCCTTGTCAACCATGTTGGATTTGAAATACGCTTTAAAAATCTCCAACTGGCTCATAGAGGAGAGTCATGGTTACATTCAAAAGCCTCTTTTTTTGTTGTTGTTCTTCTTTGTATCTGGAAGTATTCATACTCACTGACACATGCCACGTTCAAAATAACAAAAACGGGGAAATTTTAAAGACGATATATTTTTACATTCGTATCTAATCTGGTGGCAGAGGCTACTAAGACCCTGGATTACTTTAAGATAAATGATGTTTTAAGCATTCATTTTAAGCCCTCCCTCAGCAGCTCTCAATAGCTTCAAAATATTCTTTGGATAACTGAAACCTTCCAATATGCCTTAGGTTGTCAACTCTACAGAACAGGGATGTCCATGTTTGATCGATAGCAAACAGAAGGCCTTACACAAGGAGAATGACAAACAACAACTCTTTCACCATTGATACCATTTACTCAAAAGCACATTATAGATGGGATGATCTTAGAGAAATCATTTCACCCTTTCATGATGTAGAGACAATTAATGCTTGCCTAATAGGGTTCTGGAGAAATTCCTATTAGATCATAAGTATAAAAGTATTTTTTCAGGTTAAGAATATTAAAATATAAAGTTATCATATTATTATTTAATATTTAATTAATTAATAATTTAATTAAATAATTACATTAAATTAATAATTTAATTAAATAATAATATTTAATACTATCATTATTTTTAATAATTCATTTCTATCAAACAAATAGCACAGACCCTTTGGACTCAATAAAGTTTAAGGATTCCAGTGACTCTGAGAGACTTCCTTTATATTGTTTTCTCTCTTTCACTTTGGTAGAATCAGGAAACAACCTCAGAGCTGCATGGAAGAAAATTCTGTTCTCTGCATTTTAGCTACCAGCCTTCCACAAAGTTTCTATTATTTAGACTGAACTAATTCTAAACACTTTCTGCTTACAGAGGTCAAAAGATTCACACTTACCTCAGGTCTTTGAAAATTTCTCTAACATAAGCCAATTTGGATTTGTAATTTCTAATATTCTTGAACAGTAGACAATATTCTACAGTCAACATTGAACTAGGGTTCAGAATTTAGGTAATAGTCTCAGAACAAGAGTAATTTAAAATGTCTAAACACCCCAAAGCTATATGGTTCTCAAAGTCTGGTCTGAGATCCCTGAGGGTCCCCAAGACATTTTTGAGGAGGGTCTTCAAGAATAACATTATTTTCAGAAGAATACTAAGATGTTATTTGCCTATTAAAATGTTCCTCCCTTTTCCAGCTACACATTTGTGTGAAGTCATCTTTTCTTTATATATTTCAACCAAAACAACATCAAGAGAGATTGAATGAAGAAGCAGATATGAGAATCCAGCTGTCTTCTATTAAGTCAGATATTAAAGAGATTTAAAAAACTATGTGAAACAATTCTTTCCTTCTCACTAAATTCTTTTGTTTTTGGAAAATTTAGGTTTTTAAAAAATCAAAGATATGTTATTTATATAAATACATGATGAGTTTCTCATTGTTACTTTTAAATGATTAAATTAAAAAATAATTATCAGTTTTAGCTTCTAAGGTAGTAAATATTGATACATATAGCCCACATAAACAAAAACTCTTTGGGATCTGCAATCATTTTTAAGCATTTAAGGGATTCTGAGACCAAAAAGTTTGAGGATATCTACCCTAGAGACTTCCCCAGAATTATTTAGTCCATCTTTGCTCACTTCTTCTAGGGATTCTTCTTTCCATCTGGTCCAAGGTAAATTTAAGGGATACTTCCATGAACTTAGGTTCTTAACCTTTCATAGTCTGGTGAAAATCGACCTTGTTGCAAAATGATCTCTTTAAATTCACAAACTAAACCATATAAGATTACAAAGGAAATCAAATTTATGGAAATAAAGATGTAATTTTTTTCCATCCAAGCTTGTGGATTCTCCCAAAATCTATCCACAGAGACCCCAGCTTAAGGATCCCTGCAGCAACTGAATTAAAGACCTCTTCTTTCTTCTTGTTTGATCATTACCCTAATATGATTTAAGCAGAATGGAAAGAGGACACTGGTCTTAAGTGGATCCATCAAGGGCCTTTTACCCTTGTCAAATAGGATAGCATCCGTATCTTCAAGGAGGACAGAGTTCCTTCCAGATTTTTTCACCTAGCTTCCTCAAAGAAAATGGTTGGGCCTTTGGTAAAGGGCCAAAGAGGGTTCAGTTCAGTTAGCTTTATCAGCAGCAGCTAGGTGGTATAATGGATAGAATAGGGGACTTGCAATTGTGAAGACCTGAGTTTGAAACCCACTTCAGACACTGACTAGCTGCGTAACCCTGGGCAAATCACTAAACTGTTGTGTGTGCCTCAATTTCCCTATCTGTAAAATGGAAATAATAATAGTACCTATCTCCCAGGACTGCTGTGAGAATCAAATGAGTTAACACGTATAAAGTATTTTGCAAACCTTAAAGTGCTATATAAAAGCTAGTTATGATGATGATGATGATGATAGTAAAGAAACAGTGAGAAAGATTTCTTATGCATGGGGTACCAAGGACTTTAGATTAAAGTATTGTCCTAATGTTACTTTGTGATAGGTAGCTTAAAGGGGGAGGAGCTCAGTGGGTGATCATTACAGATTTTATATACCTCAAAGGCTGGATTTTTAACATTGCTTTTAACTTCTAACATCTAGAGCAACAAGGTCCACTTTCCCTTCTTCTTTTTTCAGAAAAGCTAAAAGGTACTTAAATGAAGTATGCCTAATACGTGGCACTGAAAGTCAACAGAAGCACATTGGGGGAAACTACAGAGAATGAAGCAAAAGTCCCAGGCAAGAATGTAGTGGGAGGGAAACAGGTCAGGCATGAAACAGAAAGGAAACCCTGGTGCTAGAAATGACCTGAAAGTCTAGGAAATTGAGGTGGTCACTGATCTAAATGGAAACAGTAAGAGTGTATTTCAGGGACCCAGACCAAGGTGGAAGTAGTATGTGTGTCTGTGTGCATGTGTGCGTGTGTGTGTGTGTGTGTGTGTGTGTGTGTGTGGTCATTTTTCAGCTGTGTCCAACTCATCATAACCCCATTTGGGGTTTTCTTGGCAAAGATACTGGAGTAGTTTGCCTTCTTCTCCAGTTCATTTTACAGATGAGGAAACTGAGGCGAACAGGTAGTGTGAGTGTGTATTAAAGGGTTAAGAAGGGCAGATTTAAAAGTGATTTCCTATAGAGAGTGTGACATTGAGGATGAACGCTCCAGAAAATTAGGACCATAGGGAAAAGAGATAGGAAAAAAATCAGTAGACCGGGACCTTATAAATAGAATTGGATTATCCCAGAGGTAATTGGACATTTGTCTGTGATCTGTAGTTGCAAGATGTGTTTTTTGTATTTTTTTAAGAGATGGAGAACACCCTCCCTGCTTCCTTTCCTCACCTCCCCACTCCCTACCAAATTTGACCCCACAGGAATTTTATCTAGCCTGTTTAGCAGGTACTTTCCAACTTTACTAAGTAAAAAAGAAATTGGGAAAGTGATTATTAGTGTCACAGCAGCCAACATAACAGATTAGAGAAAACAAAGACTTAATTCCATTCAGAGAAGAGTAGAAACTGAAAAACAGCTTTAGTATAAGAGCAAACCAGCTGAAAGGAAGAAGTGACTCATAAGGTATTGTGATGACTTGGCTTGTTTACCAAATATATGTACTGAAATCCTCAGGTGAAGTCAAGCTTAGGAGGTTGAAAGAAAAGAGACCAGATTCTCTCTGCCCTCCCCCCCAACATTCCAGCCTTTTCTTCCTGTAATATAATTCAAAACAAATAAACACAAGGAAAAGGCACCAGGCTCATTTGATTTCTTTCTTTCTTTAAAAAAAAAACCAACAACCTGTAAGTGCTTGCGTGGGCGCTGTAAAACATTATTATTGTTGTTCAGTGAGATGAATTCAAACAAGTGGCTTGATCTGGGCAGAAAGGGAAAGGGACAGAAAGCAAATGAGGAAGCAATTGAATCTCTCAGGCAGAACAAAATAAAAATATAAGCCAGTGGGGGACCCCTCGTCAGACTGTAAATTCGGTAACTAAAGAAGATCCGCAGCCTCCGCCCCGTATGCAGCAATCAGCGTCAGCTCCATCCCGACGGAAGATGACCATGTGGCTCCTAAACCTAACAGCTGTCAGGCAGAACTCTGAAGATTAACCCATAGGGTGTTGTTGAACCATTTCCCATTAAGATATTTGCAAAGCAAACAAAAATGATAGCACCATTCTGAGCTCTGGGCAAGAGCCAAAAGGGCTGGCTGTTCTTGTGGATACACACAGTTCTCTCGGGAGGATATGAGCCAGAATGGAGGATGGCCCTTTCCCGCCTTTCGTCTCCAGGGTATGTTGATCTTAGACCATTAAAATCTTGGTATCAGGAACTGTTTATTATCTTGTTTCCCAATCACAGCAGTTGCTAGGATTTTGTTTTCCCTGGAGCTCAACATTCTAGGTCTCTACACAGCAGTCATTATGCGTTCATGTATTCAGTCAACAAACACTTATCAGACACCTACTATGTGCCAGTCACTGAGCTAGGGACTAGGAATACAAAACCGGAATTGCTCCCTGTCCTCAAAGAACTTATACACCCTTTTTAATAAAAACTATCTATTTCTAGTTTTCAACATTCGCTTCCATTTTAAATTTTTTCTCCCTTCCCTCCCTGCTCCCTCCTCTCTCCCCAAGATGGCATGCTATCCGGTATAGGCTCTACACATACATTCTCATTAAACATACTTTGACATTAGTTATGTTGTATAGAACTAGAACGAATAGGACGAACCACGAAAAAGAAAACAAAACAAAGAACAAAAGAAAACAGTTTCTCTGCATTGACTCTGTAATTATCCAAGAACTTCTATTCTGCTGGGGTGGGGAGACAACAGATAGAACATTTCTGAAATAAATACAAGGTAATATTGGAGAAGAGGAAGGACACTTCAAAAATAAAAATACTCTGGGGTTTTTTTTAACTGTCTAAACTGCCAGTACCCTTTTTCCATGGGGGAAATAATTATCCTATGTTTATGAGTATGTTATCTTTGAGACTGACTAGGCGATCCCTGAGGGCAAGGAGTTTAATATAAATGCTTGTTGACAGATTGATAGAATTTATAATGCCTATAATTACTGACATACACAGTGCTTTTAAGTTTGCCAAGCACTTTACGTGCTGATTTTTCCTTTCTCTGTATCTCCAACACTTGTCTGGCACACAGTAGGTGCTTATTCAGTGCCTGCTGACTTGACAAACGTTAGGTCCTTTGATCCTCACAATAAGCCTGTAATAATGATGATAATAATAACTAGCATTTATATTACAAATATTTTCTCATTTGATTCCCACAGCCACCCTGGGGAGCAGTAGGTGCTCTTATTATCCCCATTTTGCAGATAAGAAAACTGAAGCTCAGAACACTGAAATGACTTAACCCTGGGTCACACAGCTGGGAATATAGGTATTATTATCTTCATTTTACAGACAAGGAATTTGAGGCGGAGAGAGCTTATGTAACTTGCTTAAGGTCATGTCTAGTGAGTGTCTGAAGCTGGATTTGAGCCCAGGTCTTTCTGACTTAAATCCAGCATTTTATCCACTATGTCAGACTGTGGCCTATAAGGGAAACGTGGCTTTATCTCCTTTTAAAGTACTTTAGATGACTATGGTCTCTTGTTTGGTTGGGTTTTTTTTTCTTTTATTGCTGTTGGGTACTGTGGCTACCAAGGCAAATTTACCCAGCACAGATAGCAGCAAAGTGCCATTGAGATTCACAAAACATCTCAGGCATTAATATGCAAATACTAAATTCTCATAACTAAGAAAAGACAATGGAACAAAGTTAATGATTTCCCATGACAAAGCCTGTAACTGCAATAGGAAATGACATAGAATTAACCTCCTCTCACTATGCATTTAAGAATATAATCTAGGCTTCTCCTGGAAGCAGAGACTTTAAACTGTCCGTAAGGAAATGCTCCTATTTAAAATTCATTTCCAGACAAACATGTTTTTTTTCCCCTTCAACATTTCGACTTAAGCAAGTTTTCTCTTCTTGAATTTGCTCAAGTTGGACAGATAATACAGAGACAGATGATTTCTCTAAAGGGAAATGCCGATCTTGTGTTCAAAATACAGGGAAAGTCTAAGTTGGGACATAGCAGACTTTATTTAGACATATGGAATTCCTCTTAAGTTTGCATGTACAGAAAGTCTGGTGAAAAAAATCTGTTGGGGAAGGGATAGTTTTTAGCTTGTCAACAAACTTAGTTTGACTGTTGGCCCTCTAATCATGAGATCCTTGTTCAGTGGACAATGAGTGGACGTATTGCTTGAGGAATTGAATTATGTCAGTCATGACATTCTTGCTATAAACCAGAAGAAAGAAGGAAATTGCATCTAAATGGAAGGGTGGGTTACAAGGTAGGGCTGTGTAGGAACCAGCTCATACAGCTGGAAAGCCAAGTGTTAAATTTTCAGGGTGAGCATTTTCACCTCAGAAATTGTCAATGCTACAAATTAGGACTTGATTAATTTTGTTGATTTTTTAGATTTAAGAATGCGAAGGAGAAAATGTTAATAATGCAAGTTAAACTTTAAAGTGTGTCAGGCATCTTTTTTTGTTGTTGTTGTAGAGCTGGGCAAAGAAGGGAGTTTGCTCAATAGATTTTATCATGTACCCAAAGGCTACAAGAATCATTACTTAATCAAATGTATTGCAGTATTAATGACGAGGATTTGCAAAAAGATGAAAATAACTTCAGTTTATACATTAACAAATGAATGAATGAGCTTTTATTAAGTGTTTACCATGTGGTAAGCAGTATGCTAAGTGCTGGATATACAAAGAGAAAAAGAAGACGCTAATCCCAAGGAGATCATATTCTAATTGGGGAAATATACATACATACATACATACATACATACATACATGCATACATAGAGAGAGAGAGAAAGGATAAGAGAGAGAGAGAGAGAGAGAGAGAGAGAGAGAGAGGGAGAGAGAGAGAGAGAGATGGGATGAGATGAGATTTCAGCTGCTGGTCAGATGGAAAAACCCAGAGTCCTAAGGTGATTATAAGAGAACATATAGTAGATAGCATGGCCAGGGAGTCCTTAAGATGCATTAGAGAATATGGAATACTAGAGAGATCCACCACCAATGGGAAATTGGGAACAGGCCTACCAAACTGGAAAAGATTTTATTCATGTGAAAGCTACTGTTGAGTTAACTGTGCACCATCAGATCGTGGACTTGTCATAGCTAAGACTTTTTTAAAAAATAATAATAATAGAAAAAGATAAGAAGATATGCTATACAATTGAAATTATTTAACCCTGACTTATTTAAATGCTATTGAAAGTCAGACATGGGAAATGGACAATAGAAATTACATTGGTATTGACTATAATAATTTCATCAAGAAGTTTAAGTAATCTAAATGAATTTCCACGAGGAAATCAAAAGTGCTCAGAAAACACCCTAGCCGGTACACATTTGACTTGCCCAAAGAGGAACTCTGGTTGCAAAAGTCAACAATAATTTAGAAAATAAATTCATCCATAAAATATTGTGAAGAATGGTGATGACTAATTATGAGTAGAGTCATTTCATAAAAACAGACTCAGTCATAGGCAAAACCAGTTTAAAGTAAGTTTGGCAAAATATCTAAGTAAACAAAGTTATCTCAAGGACATTCAAGAATGAAAAGGTAAGAAGGACAACAAACAGAAGACAGATGAAAAAGATTTGCAAAAATCATTTCAACAAAGTGCTTTCTTTAATACCACCACACTAGGTATATAGTAATATATCACTCAGCAGTAATATTAGTAAAGATACATAGTAGTATATTAAATAGTAACATCACAGTCTTTAGAATGCTTACAGACTCTGACAAACCATCTTCTACCTTCTTAAAAGGCTTTCATCATAGTACAAACTATCTCCCAGCTATTCTCTGGGCTTCTGGACTGGCCCAAGAGCACAACACAGACAAACTCTGTTCTGGGCAATCAATTTCCTCCCTCCCTGGTTGGAACATAGTAAGTATTTAATAAATGCCTAGTAACTGACTTCCTGATGGAGGGGTGGGTACAACTAGCCAGGTCTTAGGACAAATACTCCTATCTACTACAAAATGGATTTCCACACTCTTCCTAGGTCACAGCAATATGGTAGGTTTGGCAGGCAGCTAAAGGCTCTGATGTCATCTAGAAGATAAGTCTTAAACCTTATCGCTGCCTTCATCAATCAATTTCAATGTTATTCTGCCTGGACTCATTTCTCAATGGCTAGCACACTCCCTCCTCCTATGTTCTACATCCCTGTGTTACATAACTTCTAACTGTCAAAGGACAGCTTCCTTCTCCCAACCTCAGCTGTCTGCTCTCTTGTTTCCATCCTCCTTAATCTTTTCTCCCCACAGTGTCCCACTCCAGATCTGCCTGTCCCTTCCAAGGTACTCTCTGGAATAATTAGCATAATTATTAAATATCCATAATTAATAAATAATAATTAATTATAATTAATTAAATATCCATAATTAACAAACTCATTCTCATCTTACACCATTTCTTTTCTTGCTCTTTCCAACTTCTAGTGCTCACTGAGACCTGGCTCCTTCCTAATGACACTGAGTCCCTGGCAACTCATTCTAGTACTTACTGTACTTTGACTCATACTCCAAGCCCTTGGTCACGGTGGGAGAGTCAGAATGTTCCTTGTTCCCTGGTGTCACTTCCAGACTCTCCTTTTACTACTGTCATTTGGCAGCTTCTCCTTTGAGATTCTTTAGTTCAAATTTATCATCCAATCCAAATTCTGGGGGTTGTTATCTACCAACTCCTAGGACATTTTCTGTGTCAATGAATTCAGTGCTGGTCTCATAGCTTTTCTCTCTGTCCTAACTCCTATATTCATTCTAAGAGACTTCAACATACCTTTGGAAACATCTCCATATACTCCAACTTCTCAGTTCCTCTAACCATTCCACTCCTATGACCTACTCTTCTATCCCACTTTAGCTACAGGGATGGTCAAATTCTTGTTTGCAATGACCATAACTCATAAGTGTTCCATGTTCAAGAATGCTAAATTGTCTTTATGTGATCCTAATCTGTTATTTTTCCATCTTTCCCTATGTCTTACTCCTTTTAAACCTACTCTTCATCCTACAGTAACCTCCAAACCCACTATCTCTCAGTGCTTTCCCAGGTTACCACCTGACTGTACTCTTTTCCTTTCCCAGTCTAGACCCTTTGGTGAACCAATTCAATACTACACTATCCTCTACTCTTGTTCACTTAGGATCCTATTGACAATCACATTTTGCCAAATCCCAGCCCTGTATCACTTCTATCCTTTGACTCATCTGCCCTTACTCATGTAATGCTGAACAGAACTGAAAGGAACAAGACCAGGCTGACTGATTATACCACAAATTTATGCTAGCTAATTTGTCTGGACCCTCACTTCAGCAAGGCAATCTTTCTCCCTAATTTCCTATCCTTCTCTCTAGACCTTCACTAAAGTCTCTGATGATGAGTTTGCCCTTCTGCTTACCAGGGCCAACCCTTCTACATGTACTCTTGAGCGCATCCTCTTCTCTGATCTCAAGTAGGTTGCCTCCACTATCATCCTCATTATCTCTCTAGTCTTCCATTTCTCCCTAATTACTGATTCTTTTCCTGATGCCTACAAACACACCTATACCTCCCCTGTCCTTGAAAAGCTCTCCCTAGATCCTATCATGGTCACCAGCTTTCTTATTTATCTTTCCTTCTCTTCCCTAAGCCTAATAAATACTTGTCAACTGACCTCTCAGCTAAAGTCCTGGAAAAAGCTACCCTCAATCAATGCTTCTATTTCATCTCCTTTCACTCTATTCTAAACCCTGTGCAATCTGGCTTCCTGTCTCATCATTCAACTAAAACAATTCTCTCCTAAGTTACCAGAGAGGTCTTAATTGCCAAATGTACTCAATACTCACCTTTCCTGATTTCTCTACAGAATTTGATATTATTGACCACCTTCTCTTCTTGGATACCTTTTCCTCTCTGGGTTTTTTCTGACTCTTGGTTCTCCTCCTCCATGTCTGACCACTTCTAAATCTCTTTTGCAGGATCTTCATCAACATTATATACACTAACTATGGATACTATCAAGGGCTCTTTCCTGGGTCCTCTTTTATCTGGAGGCTTTATCAGTTCTCTTGACTTCAGTTATCATGTCTATGTTGATGATTCCCAAATCTACTTATCCAGCACTAGTCTGTATCTTGAGTTTAAGCCTGGCATCACTAATTTCCCTTCAGATATTTTGAACTAGGTGTCCTGTAGGCATCTGAAGTTCAACATGAGCAAAAAAGAATTCATCTTTCCCCTCCAACCCATGCCACTTCCAAACTTCCCGATTATTGTAATCCAGTTGCTTGGTCAAGTTTGCAACCTTGATATCATTCTTGATTTCTATTTCTCAATTGCCACACATCCATTCAGTTGCCAAATATTGCAATTTCTTTCATTATGTCTCCTGAATATATTCTCTTATCTCTTCTCACATGGTCACCATCTTTGTTGAGGTTTTTTATCACTCCATGCTTGGATTATTGCAGAAGCTTTCTGATGGTCTTCCTCCTTCAAGTCTCTCCCCATTCCAGTTCATCCTCCACACACCATCGCTGCCAAAGTGACTTTTTCCAAAGCATAGGTCTGATCATGTCACATCCTACCCACTTCAATCACACCTAAATCAATGGATCTTTCTGATATATCCCAGTTCTTCACCTCCTACAAGAAGCCTTCCCCAAGCCTTCCAGTGTCTTTCTTCAATTAAGTATTTCCTATTTATCTTGTATATAACTTGCTTTGTACATATTTGTTTGCATAGTGCCTCTCTCATTAGACTGTAAGCTCCTTGAGGGCATGACTATCTTCTGCCTCTTATTGTATCCTCGGTGCTTAGCACATAGTAGATGCCTGGCACATAGTAGGTACTCAATAAATGTTTACTGAATTGAACTGAAATAGAGGAAAAAGAATCCAAATCCTGTGGCATGAGAGAAAAGTTCACCTGTTATTTCCATTCATTATTGCCACATCATTAAAGTAAAAAAGGTACATCAGATTTGGAACAGTTCATGACTCTTCTGCTTAATATTTGTGTTGTTTTGGGCAAGTCCTTTATCCATTTTGGACCTCCATTTACTCTTTTGTAAAATGAAGGCATTGGACTGGATAGTCCCCAAAGTCACTTCTATCTCTTAATTTCTGAACTAGATCTAACAAGCTACCCTTTAAAAAGTGTGTCAGCAATAGCAAGTGGTCTGCTAATGGATTAGTAATAGTTAACATCTGTACACCGGAATAACAGCTTCCTAAAGAAAATGCACATTTAAGCATCGTCCCACACTTGGTGCTCATTGTCACATTATAAAGATAGATCTGTTCCAGAAATTCAGCACTTGGTGCAAATAGAAACTCTGTTCCTTTATTTAGCTAATGTCTCTGGCTTCTTAAGCAAAAGCCAATATTATACTTTTGCAGAAGAAATCAGGAGGCTCGAGCCAACATAAAGACTGGTTGGAAGCATGTTAGAAGAGTAAAAATAAATGTTTCAGGAGAATCAGATTTGCCCCTGAACCCAACACAAATAAAAATTCATCTTTTTTATATAAATGAATTCTTTTATTCAGCAGATAAGTGTTGAATATCTACTGTGTGCAACAGTTCTATGCTAAGCACTGAAGAGATACAAAAAATAAATTCCCTGCTCTCATTGAACTTAGTCTAGCAAAAGACTAAGACAGGATCAAAGACATAGCTAAAAAGGACAGTAGAGGTCATCTAATCTAATTCTCTCGTTTTGCCAATGAGGAAACTGTGACCAAGAAAGGTTAAGGGTATTGTCTATGGTTGTATACATAACAAATGGAAGAAAAGGGATGTGAACTCATATCTCTAACTCCAAACCCAACATTCTTTCCATTGTAGTATGCAGCCTCCCAAAAGAAGGCAGTATGTGATAAATATCCCCAAAGCCAGTGGTATCAACAAGATGCTATGGGAGGCCAGAGGAGGGAGGGATTACCAAGGAAGGCTTAATGAAAAAGACAGAATTTGGTCTGGTACAGAAGCACAGAGTGAAAGGAGGGCATTAGAGGTAGAGAAAATGCTTTAGAAAAAGCCTAGAGATACAGAAGTTCAAGATAAATGGAAATTCATCAAATGTTCTTAAAGTAATTTTAAATATGCTTCCTTTCTAATTAATTTGCTCTGATTACTGACTTTTTTTATTTAAAAATACTTTTAATATGAATGCACTTGATATTATGCCATGCTTCATCTTGGTAGAATAGGCATCTAACATGGTATAGTACACAGTGGTAGGCACTTAATAGAATCATACAGACTTAGAGTTAGAATGGACCTCACCTTCTCCTCTTTTCCCCAGCTTTTGCCCTTCTAATAGAGGATTTCAGCATCTCCATCAATGCTCCCTCAAACTTTCCTAGGTACAGCTAGGTGATGCAGTGGATAGATCACTGGGCTTGGAATCAGGGAGATATCATGGATTTAAATCTGGTCTCAGATACGTACTAGCTGTGTGACCCCAAGCAAGTCACTTAACCCTGTTTGCCTCAGTTTCCTCATCTGTAAAATGAACTGGAGAAGGAAATGGCAAACCACTCCAGTATCTTTGCCAAGAAAACTCCAAATGGGGTAACAAAGAGTCAGATACGACTGAACAACAAAGCATAACTGAGTCTTACTGTCACAGAGAAAAGTGCTTTAAAAGGACAGAGGAGATTGATAATATTGGTATGGATGTTTTGACCCAGTTGTTCATAACATCCCAATGGAGGGCAGCTTTATTCTTGGTTGCTTATATTGGAACTCAAATTCCCCGAGATGGGAATATACGTGACTCAGTCAGTTTGAAAAAAAAAAAAGTTGGCAACTTTTGAAGTGGAAACATGATTCTCTTCTGTGTCATCCTTGCAGCTCCGGCGGCTGGGAGCCAATTGGGTTGATCTCAGAAATGATGAGGCAGAGAAAGTGCCTCCCAGAAAGCAGGGCAGAGTGTGGGCCAGGTTCTTTTGTGGGCTAGAGAACACAGATTGCCACATATCTCCCCATGTGTATGAATGGCACTCTTTAAAGATACGTGGCAGCACTCACAGAGAATAAGAAACCCATATTTGTGATGAACCAATCACATTGTGCCTTCATAACCTTTATTTTCTATGTTGGCTATTTTCTTTATTTTTCTATTCTTTATAGAATGGGACTTTTGAGATAAGATAGATTCTGTTGTTGTTGCTTTAGTTGTTTCAGTTGTTTCCGACTCTTTGTGATCCCATTTGAGGTTTTCTTGGCAGAGATACTGTAGTGGTTTGCCATTTCCTTCTCTAGTGGATTAAAGTAAATAGAGGTTAAGTGATTTGCCCAGGATCACACAGCTGGATTTGAACTCAGGTCTTCCTGACTCTAGGCTTGTTACTCTATCCACTGTGCCAACTAGCTGTCCTAGTTATGCTAAGAAACCTCAGCTAAAAGCCACCCATGGGGTTTGCCATATGGAAGACAAATTGAATTAAGGACATAATTATTTATTATTGTATTTATCAAGATTAAGATGGAGGAGACTGCCAATGGGTGAAGAAAACATCAGGGAAGAAAGAACCATTTCTTTCCGTACATCATTTGTTATATAGTGCACTCCTTCCTCTCCAGCCTTTGATTCAACAATGTCCTCAACAACCACCTGACACCACAGACTTGCCCTTGATACATCTTAGCCTGGGGATCCCCTCTCTGGATTGGTGACACAATTTCAGTAAAACATCTACCATGCTTTGCATATTTCCCTTTTATATAGTCACTTCTTCCACAGCTTCCTCAAGGTTGCAGTCAAAAGCATACTCTGGCCCTCCTTCCCCCTTCTAGTGGTGGAACCATTATCCATGGCCAAACCCACCTTTGTTCCTGGATGGGATGTATCTACCTATTTTTTATGTCCACTCTTCACCATAACTTTAACTTATCATAAAGCGTCCTCCTCCCCACTCCCCTATGGGAGTTGTCCCCTTCTATAAGAAGCATCTTGAGGGGATGGACTGTCTTTGCTTTTATGTTTGTATCCTAAGTACATATAACTGGGGCTATAGCAACTCCCTCTAGCAACTCTGTTTCAACTCATTCAATTTAAAATGCATTTATTAAGTACCTATTATATACTAGGCCAGTCAGTCAACAAGCATTTTCAGGTTTCTACTATGCACCAAAAACTGTGCTAAGTACTAGAGGTACAAGGAAAAGCAAAAGACAGTCCCTGCTCTAATGGAATTTACTGTCAATGGGAGGGGACAACGCATAGGGGAGTAATGATTGTGGAGGAGGGGGAAAGGGAACACCTTGATCTAGAGAGTCACATGCTGCATCCCGGGACCATCAACAATCCTCTTAACATTTGTCTCGCCTCTGGACTCCAGTGACTCTGGAGGAGAGAGTGAGGTTGATGACTTTGTGCAATCCTGCCTCGCTTAAATTCAATTCATCCATAAGTCAAGGCATCGCCCCATGATGCTACTGGTCCTCTTCATAAACAAAGGACAAAGAGCAAAAGCAGTTACAAGGCGGGTACTAAACCCTGGAGATACCTCATCAAAAATAAAATAGTCATTGTTCTCAAGGAACTTACATTCTACTAGATGGCTATAGGATCTACGTAGACAAAAGACATATGAGATATCTGATATATAAAAAAATGTAAAATAATTTAGAAAGGGGCACTAACAACTAGACGAGGCAGCTGGGTAATGCCAAAGTGCTGACAGAATGCTGGCCAGGAGTCAGGAAGACTCATCTTCCTGAGTTCAAGTCTGGCCTGAGATCTTTTCTAGCTGTGTGATCCTGGGCAAGTCACTTAACCCTGTTTGCCTCAGTTTCCTCACTTATAAAATGAACTGGAGAAGGCCATGGAAAACCACTCTAGTATCTTTGTCAAGAAAATCCTAAATGGGCCACAAAGAGTCAGACACGACTGAAAAAGTGACTGAACAACAATGACCAAGTCAGGGCATCGGGAATGTCTATGGAAGGGAGCAGCGCCGAACTACGTATGAGTGGAGAGAACACCCCAGATAAAAGAAAAACAGTATAAGTAGAAATTGCAAGACTTCACACCCGGTCGGATATGACGAGGAAGGAAGGAAACAAGCATTTTGTTAAGAACTGCATGTGTTGATCACTGTGCTAAGCGCTTTTTGTAAATATCATCTCGCTGATCTCCACGACCATCCTAGGAAGTAAGTCTTTTATTATCATCTCCATTCTAATTGATACATAAAGGTAAGTGATTCACCCAGGGTCAGACAGCTGGCAAATGTCTGAGGCTGGATTTGAACTCGGGTCTTCCTGACTCCAGGTCCAGGGGTCTATTCACTGTGCTACCTAGATGCCTCTGCCGGATAGATAGGAATGAAGAGTAAAGGATAATACCTGGTGAATCTGGGTGAACAGAAGAATGAGGTGGCCCAGACAGAAGTAAGGAAGTTAGAAAGAAGGGAGGACTTAGTGAAAATCTGGGCTCATTTTGGACATTTTGAGTTTGAGATGCTGTAATGTGTCTCTTGAAGGAAGAAGGGAATGGAGCCAAACTTTACACCAGTGCCGGGTAACACGGTGCTGGATGCTGAATGGTACGTGATGGAGATTACACCAGCAGTTAGAATTTGGAGCAGTTCAGCCATTTTAGCTCATGTTTAAAGACCTTCATCACAAGTGACAGGTTAGGTTTTAAAATGCTAAATGGTCTATGACATCCTCGCTGTCTCTTATTTATTCTACTTGAAGCTTGGGGTACAATCTTAGCTAGATTTTAATGAGTCCACCTAGGACTCTTCCCTCAGCCCTCTGCTTCTGCTGTCACCATCTGTGAGCTGCTGCCAGCTAGGTGTCAGGGATGACAGAATGGGCCTGGTAAGCTTTGGAATGTATAAAGATTGGAAGATAACACCAATCAGGGCAATGAATGCCTACCAATGGGTTCAATTCTCAATCTTTTGTGGAGAAACAATGACAAAACAAATTTAACATGTCAGTAACTTAAATAGAAATCTCTCGCAGAGTGCATAAATGACAAACTAATAGTAAAATAGCTCTTAAAAGAGTCCCATTTACAGAGGTCAGTGAAGTAATTTATTTTCTCAGAGTAATTCCGAGCTGAGTTCTCATAAGCTGCTCCAGTCAGTCTCGGTCTCTAACCCCAAATATATCAATATTCTTTCAGAATATGGTAGCACCTCAGGGTTAAGGGTATTTGACTACACCAGTTGTTTCTCTAAGCTAATGCCCTATTAACTGAACTAATTGAAAAGTGTGCTCCCTCTAAATTAAAATCAACTGATCTTGTCTATTCAGCATATTGATCCACACTATGCCTGTTATGTCTTTTTAATACCCTGGTCTGAGGGCCATGTATTATTTGGACAGCTTCAGAAGTGAAGGCAACATTCCAAGTAGACTCAGTCTGTTAAAGGATCATGCCCATATTTTCCTGTCACTTAAATTTATAGTACAATATGTAACCCAAGTTGGGAGGCAGTATGATTACGGGCTGCTCTTGGTATCAGGAAGACCTGCCTCTGATCCCTGCTGACTTGTGTGACCTTAAGTCAGTCATTTAATTTCTCAGTGCTCAAACAACTCGCCAAGACGATAAGCTACAGAACAGATGTCAATCTGCATTGATAGAAGGTGTTTCCTTATGCTGATGGAATTTTTTTGGACAATATTTCATTTTTTTCCTAATTACATGTGAAAACAATTTCTTAACACTTATTTTTTCATTGAGTTCCAAATTCTTTCCTTTCTTTCCCCTGAGACAATAAGCAATTTGATATAGGTTATAACATATGTAGTCATGTAAAACACATTTCCATATTAGTCATGCTGCCTACATGATTAAATTATAGGTCTTATTAAAAAAAATCAACCATAGTCTAACATGCAACATATCATTTTTACCAAAGCCACAATAAGACTAAACAAAATTCATGTCTTGTGACACATTCCCTTTTTTGATACTCCATTAGTCGTTCCTCCCACTGTCCACCCCTCTTACTTCTGCTTAAAACTGTGCCGATATTATGGCCATATCCCTCGTCTGCTTCACTTACTGGACAAGCTGGTTCTGCCACTAGGAAGTTACATCTGTTTACAAACTCACATCTCGGTCTTGTGATACAAACTCTCGATTCTAAGCTATTCTTGGACTTACATTTGAAATCTGCCATCTTGTATATGTCCAAGATGGTCTATCTCAGTATATTTTCCCAGAAATTTTTAAAATGTTCTATTCCTTTTCTTCCTGGTACTGATAACTGTGTTTTAATCTCTCATGGATCATGTACTGACCTGATACCAGTTGTTCGCTATTCCAACCCCCTGCCAAACAGGCAAACATGGTAGCCAGGGGCAACACAATTTAGATTATAAACTCATTTAAAAACACACACACAATAACTACTAAAGAGTAAGAGCAATATTAACTCAGAAAAATTGAAAAAGCAGTGGAAAGAAATATGAACCCATAAAAGACTTGGTATGGTACCTAACTGATCCTGGTCATCCCAAGAACACTTATAGATGAGGCTAGAAGAACAATAAATATACATGAGATAATGTAATAGATAGGCCAGGATTTCTATGAAAATCTATCATCATCATTAACGAGAGTGAAACTACAACATTTGGATTCTGTTATAACAGTATCCAGTGGGTTATTGGAAGAAGTTCAAAGGGCACTGAATAAATTACCTCAGAAAAAGCAGAGGGATACAACATAGCTTTAAAGTCACTTTGAGACAGATTTTTCAAGACATCTTGAAAAAGGGAAGATTACAAACATTAGGAATTATCATAGTTATTATTATCACCAAGAAAAGACATCAGCAGTTACTGACTCAAATACCAATTTTCTTTTCTCTCTCTCTCTCCATACACACACACACACACACATATATGTATATACATGTGTGTATACACACATATTTGTGAGGAAATTGGCATTAAGTGACTTGCCCAGGGTCACACAGCCAGAAAATGTCAAGTGTCTGAGGCTGCATTTGAACTCAGGTGCTTCTGACTCCAGGGCTGGTGCTCTTTTCATTGTGCTACCTAGTTGCCCCTTGCTACAAATATTTATGTATTCTTTATGAAAGCAGGAAAAGAAAACAGGTAAACTTTGAGAGACTATTTTCTATAATAGAGCATATTTTCACAGACAAGTGAGAGATAGAGCTTAAAATCCTTCACTGTTCATTATTTGTTACATACATACATATACACATTACATACACACAGTCCCTACTCAAAGAGAGATTATATGCTACTGGAGGAGACAGGCACATATATAGACATCTATGTGTATCTACATATATGTCCTTGTTTTCTTCCCCATTAGAATATAAGTTCCTTGTAAATAGAGATTGTTTCATTTATTGAATTTGCATTCCTAACACCTAGCACAATGTCTGACCTATAGGAGGTGCTTAATAACAAATGTTGCTTGACTGATGGATTGGTTGTTTTATGCCATATTTGATGTAGATTCTCATAGCATGGTTAAACAATGTTACTTCAGTGGTGGCACCCACCAAGGAATCTTGTAGAAACTTTGAGATAGTTTGAGAGAATAGTTTGCTGGAGGATAATCTTTATGGTTGTGTTTTGTCCTACCACATCAAATGATTTTAATTATTCAATTAACAGATACCTATTAAGTGTGATGGCATAATGGATAGACTACTGGGCCTGGAGTCAGGAACACCTGGGTTCAAATCTGACCTCAGACGCTTATTAGCTGTGTGACCCTGGGCAAGTCACTTAACCTTATTTGCTTCAGCTTCTTCTGTAAAAATGGTCTGGAGAAGGAAATGGCAAACGACTCCAGTATCTTTGCCAAGAAAACCCCAAATGAGGTCCCAGGGAGTCAGATATGACTGAAATGACTGAACAACCAACAACAACAAAAGATAAACATAGAAAAACTTAAGAGATCTTATCAATGCAAAAACCAGTCATGACTTCAGAGGGAAGACAATGAAGCATCCTAGCCACCCCATGACAAAGAGGTAATGAACTCAAGTTACAGAATGAGATAAATTTTTGGGCAAAGCCAATGAGGGAATTTACTCTGCATATTTGTCACAAAGGTTTTTGCCCCTTGGGTGGGGGGTGGAGAGAAGTAAGAAGGGAGAAGTAAGCTAGGAATAATGTTGCCAAAAAAAAAAAAAGAAAGAGAGGGTGGTAGGGAAGGAGGGAGAAAAACAGAGACAGAGATGGAGAGATAGAGAGAGAGAGAGAGAGACAGAAACAGAGAGAGACAGAGGTAGAAGAGCCATTGAAACATGTTTATGAAATGTACAAAAGAGAATAGAGAATGACCAAAAAGAATCAGACGAGCAGGACAGCTTTGAAAGTAATACATCCTGGTTTTTTTGTATACTTAAAAAGAAAGACAAGTTATATATCATAGAGGTTCTTAGTTTCAAGTACAACCTTCTCTTTCTATTCTACTGTGTTTAAAGGAAGTGCTGATCTTATATTTAAGCTCAGTATAAAATAATGGGAAAAAGAACTAAAAAAAGAAAGAATGAATACAGTCTAGATTGCAAGGTGCAGTTGGATGTCCGTTGAGTTAGTCTTGGACAGTTTCTACAAACGGTCAACTTACTGGGACCAGAGTAGAAAAGATCAGGCTGGATTGCATTTTCTGGAAACTGCCTAGCATTTTCAATGATTCCAAGCTGTTCCCTGAAGCAAAGCTCATATTTTAAGCAGCAATATTCTGGTAATGCATTACGGTTATAAATCATGAAATACCACGATAGCAGAAAAATAAAAACTGCAGATAATTGGAAGGTCAATGGCAAGAAACACAGTGAGGCTTAAGGAGCCTAAGTGAGGTGAACATGAAAAATGGCATATGTGTATGAAAATGAAAAGAGGCTAGTCAATGATATAGTAAAATAGGAGGGACAACAGATGGATGGGCTGAGTACTGCCCTGATATCCACAAAATATCTTTAGGTCAGAGGGTACCTTCCAGCACATTGGGTGGGTAAATACTCTTTTGATGCTTAATAGGGAGGAAAAAGACAATCCTGACAACACAGGAGTTGAGGATAGAGTCTAGGATTTGCAGCCATGGAGAGAATATTCAAATCAGTGAGATCATGGATCTGCTGATATCTACACAGCTTTCCTAGCTACACAAAATGCATCTGAACTTTCACAACTATTTTTACATACTTTTCTATTAAAAAATGCCTGAGAGCCCAATTTATTTTCTTAAAGATGACTGACCAACAAAGAACTGGTTATTTAAAGAGAAATAAATGCTAACCTTAGGATAAAGTCATCATTCCATCTAAGAGTAGGTCACAGGACTGTAGATTTAGAGCCAGAGGTGACCTCAGAAATCCTCTAGTCCAATATGCTCAATAAATGCTAATTGGACATTGGCTAAATTACTGAGATAATGATTGATGGAGTTAGGTCCATCTAGAGCAGGTGTTCCAATTTGGTGGTTCATGAATCCCTTGAGGGTTCTTGAAAGTGATCCAAGAAGTTCATGCTAAAAAATTCCTTAAAGGCACCTTAAGCAGTAAATAATTGTAGAATATTATGAGTAATATATTGAGCAACTAGGGGGCACAGCAGATAGAGTGCCAGACCTGGAGTCAGGAAGACTCATTTTCCTGAGTTCAAATTTGGCTTCAGGTACTTATTAGCAGTGTGACCCTGGGCAGGTCACTTAACCTATTTGCCTCAGTTTCCTAATTTATAAATTGAGCTGGAGAAAAAAGTGGCAAACCACTCCAGGATGTCTGCCAAGAAAACCCCAAGTGGTGTCACAGAGAGCTGGACCTGACTGAAAAATAACTTAACAGAAAGAAAATTATGGTATGAGTGTGACGGAATATAATTGTATCATAAAGAATTCCAAATAGGAAGAATTCAAAGAAACTTGGGAAGATGTGAAGAAAGAAAAGCTCTTTAGCTATACATAAGATGACTACAATGGCATGAATAAAGTTAGCACCGAGAGGAAGAAAAACTTAGGTCCAACAAAACAACCTATGTTAGTAATTGAATTAAAGAACATAGCATTCCTTTCTTTTTTTTTATCAATCCACAAACTGTTCTTAGGGAACGTATTTTACTTTTTCTTTTTTCCTTTGCTTTTTGGAGGGAGGAAGGCAGGGCATTTGGGGTTAGGTGACTTGCCCAAGGTCATCAGACTAGTAAGTGTTAAGCATCTGAGGTCAGGTCCTCCTAACTCCAGGGCCAGTGTCTATTTACCCAACCAGCTGCTCCAGGGAAAATATTTTATAGTGGGCTTTGTCTGCATATAGATTGGGAACTAGCTGCCAGCTCAAACCAAAATATTTTAATACAGTTTTTTGACTGGGTCCCTGTATCTCACTCAGGCTGGAAGTTCTGTGGTTGCTCACAGGCCTGATTTCTCTGCTGACTGGCCTAGAAGCTTGAACCTGCTGGGTTTCTGAATTAGGCTAGATCTCCTTTCCTCAAGGGCAGTGAGGTGGCACAATGGATAGAGTTCTGGGCCTGGAAATAGGGAAAACCTGAGTTCAAATCTTAAGTGTCCCAGCTGTATGACCCTGGGCAAGTCACTTAACCTCTGACTGCCAGTTGAAAAATTGAGATAATAATAACATTTACTTCATAGGTTTGCTGTAAGAGTCAAATGGGATAGAATTTGTAAAGTACTTAGCACAGTATCAGGAACATAGTAGGCACTTAAAAAATGTTTCCTTCCTTGCTTCCTTCTCCCTCCTTCCCTTCTTTCCTTTTTCTTCCCTCCTTCCCTTCCATCTCCTTTCTTTTTTCCTTCCTTCCTTGCTTCCACCCTCCCTCCTCTTCCTTCTTTTCTTCTTTCCTTCCTTCTTTCTCCTTCCTCCTTTCCTTCCTTCCTTTTTCCCTCCCTTCCATCTTTCCTTCCCTTTCTCCTTCTCTGTCTTTTTCCCTCCCTCCCTTCCTTCCTTTCTCTGGTGCCTAGACTTAGTGCATTCATTCTGAATTAGCACCACCTTGGCTCAGAATTCCTAAGCTCAAGCATTCCACCAGACTTAGCCTCCCCCAGAAACAGGGATTACAAGCACTCACTATTTGGACTGTAATAACATTTAAAAGCATTTTTTAAAATAGGTAAATCATATGACTATCCACATTGAGGCAAGAATCAATACCCCTGTTCAGTGTTGATTGGATGAAAAGTGGCCTGCTTAGGCACTGTCACACTCAAGAATACTCACCAGCTTCCATCAGGGTTTCCAGTTACAGTAAAGCAAGTGCTTGTGGGTTTGCTAGCTTCTGCAAAGCCTTGGAGGAGTTGGGATGCTGTATTGCTTTTGCGGAGAAGATAACCCCTAAAAGCTGAGAGCAAACAAACACATTTAAAGCCCCTGAAATGAAGATGGTCTCTAGTAGCCATTTCCCCTTTCAATGCCCTTCCCCAACCTTTTTCCTCTTCCCCACTTTCAGTACTCTCTTTCCCAACACTAGATTCCCAGGTTCTTCATGCTGCTGTTCCATGGCTCCCCTGTGGTATCCCACCAAAACTTACCAATCCCAAGCCCTGTTCTCTCAAGACTGAACTCTTTGCTAGGTCACAAATAGTTTATTGAAAAAAGTAATTTGTGATAATGTGTGATAATATCAGAAAGTAGACAGAGGATCATGGACTCAAAGTCAAATCAATCAATAAATATTTATGAAGTATCTACTATGCCAGTCATTTAAACCTGTTTGCCTCAGTTTCTTCATCTGTAAAAATCCATTGGAGAAAGAGATGGCAAAGCACTCCAGTATCCTTGCCAAGAAAACCCCAAATGGGGTCACAAAGAGTCGGACAGGACTGAAACAACTGAACAAAACAACTATATGCCAGCCACTGACTGTCCTGAGTGCTGGGGATACAAAGGAAAGTAGAAGACAAGCCCTGCTCTCAAGGAACTCACAGTCTAATGAGGGAAACAATATGCAAATAACTATGTACAAACAAGCAATATACAGGATAAACTGGAAAACATTCAGCAGAAGGAAGACACCAACCTTAAAAGGGGGTGAAAAAGGCTTTCTCCAGAAAGAGAAACTGTAGCTGAGAATTGAATAAAGGCAAGGAAACATAGGAGCCAAGAGATGAGAAGGGAGGGCATTCCAGGCATGGAGGACAGCCAGGAAAAATGCCCAGTCAGGAAATGGAGTGTCTTGTTTAAGGAACGGCATAGAAGCCAGTGTCACTGGATCATAAAGTATGTTGGGGAGAGGGACTATAAGATGTAAGAGTCAACCAATCCAAGTGAACAAAGAAGGAAGATACTGCCTGCATCCAAAGAAAGAACTGATAAATAGAAGCATGTATGGAAGGACTTTACCAGGTTTCTATACATATACATATGTGTGTATGTGGGGGGGGCGCGTGGGGGTGTGTGTATTTGTGTCTAATGGTAGCCATCTCTAGGGCAGGGGTAGGGGAAAAAGGAAAACATAATTTACATAATAATTTTATTATATCTTTTAAATGAAAAGATTTGGGGGGGGGAAATCAGTCAATCAATAAACATTTATTAGGCACTACAATGTGTCAAGCACTGTGGTCAGTACTGGGGATACAAAGAAGCAAAAGATAGTTTGTACCTTGGGCAGCTTACGGTCTAATTGGGGAGGCAACATGCAAATAAATAGACAAAAAGCAAGCTATATACAGGATAAACAGTAAATAATTAATAGAAGGAAGGCACTACAATTAAGAGGGTATCAGAAAGGCTTTCAGGAAAAGATGAGGTTTTAGTTGGAAGGGAAGGAAGAAAGTAGTTTGGGTGGAAGAGGGAGAGCATTCCAGGCATGGGAGACAGAGAAAATGCCTGGACATGAGAGATGGAGTGTTTTGTTTGAGGAACAGTCAAGAGGACAGTGTCACTGGATGGAAGAGTATGTGGTGGGGAGTGAGGAATAAGAAGACTGAAAAGGTAGGAGGGCGCTAGGTTTTAAAGGTCTTTGAATGCCAAATAGAACATTTTGTATCTTATCCTGGAGGCAACAGAGAGTCACTGGAGTTTACTGAGGGGAAAGGGTGGTGGGTGACATGATTGGACCTATGCTTTAGGAAAATCACTTTAGTGACTGAAAATTGGTTAAGAGGAATAGAGGAGCAAAGAGTTGAGGTAGGGAGATCCACCAGGAGACTATTACAATAAAATAGGCAGCAAGTGATGAGGGTGTGTCAGAAAAGGAAGAGAAGGAGGTATATTTGAGAAAATGTTGGAAATGTGAAATCAAAAGGCCTTGGTAAGAGACTGGATATGAGGAGTGAGAGACAGAGATAATCCAGGATGACTCCTAGGTTGTGAACCTGACAGACTGGTAGAATGGTATTGCCCTATATATCTCTATTTCTATAGAAATATACATCCTATTTATATATATATGATATATATAAATATATATCCTATATATTTCTATAGAAATAGAGATAGTAAGAGGGAAGGAAGTTTAGGGGAAAAGATAAGAAGTTCTAGTTTGAATATATTGAGTTTAAGATGTCTACTAGCCATCCAGTCTGAGATGTCTGAAAGGCAGCTGGAAATGAGATACAAGAGGTCATCAAAGAGGTTAGGGCTGAATAAATAAATCTGAAAATTATCAGCAAAGAGATGATAATTGATTCCATGGGAGCTGATGAGATCACCAAGTGAAATAGTAGAGGGAGAAGAGAAGAAGATCTGGGACAGAATCCTGAAGAACACTTACAGTTTCTGAGAAGACTAAGGCGCCTTCCTCTATGTTATCAGGAAGTGGTCACTATAAAGCAATGGGAAACCAGTAAAGACAATTTGAAAGCTCATTAATATGAAAGCCTGCAGAAAGTAAAGGTGATGCTGGTGATTTTCATGGAATATAGGAAAGGATCAGCAACATAACACTAGGGGAGAGGGATTCTGGTTCTAGATGAATCTTCCATCCTCATTCTTTAGATGGAAATATCTCTAGAGCAGAAAAGGGAAATTCATCAGGCTAACCTAATTTAATAAAAATATGTTTAAAATATTCAATTTCCTTCCCTAGTCTATAATATGGCTTCCTAATGAATTTATATTCACCGGAAAATGATTGCCCTGTGGAGATGACCAGTCCTGGTTCTTGGACCAGGTATATGTTATATTGTAATTTAATATTTTGGTATCCTGGTTTATAAGTCTGGTGATTTTGATAAATGCAACTCAGTTCCCTAGAGTCTGATCCTCCTAAGTGAATTTATAAAGTTGATGAATTTGTAGCCAAGACCCTGGATCATGGTGACTTCATCAAGGTACAGGACCTTATGAGTTTCAGGCTGGCACAGCCAATATACCCATCCTATTATTCCTACAATATCATAACATTAGAACAGGATCTTTCCAGAGACATAATGGCTTAATCCAAAGGACCTCAATAATGGAAATTTCAAGCAATGTAGGAGGTAAGAGACATTCTTTGCTAGATGAGTTTTCCAGGGGCCCTCAGGTCATGTTACAGAAACATCCACCTTTTTTGTCTGTAGAAGAGGGGCCCTGTTAAAGTCCCATCCTAAAGAAACCCAAAGGTACTATGTAAAGATTGTTCAGTTTAAATCAGAAGGATGGAGTCTGACTCTTTCTCCCACTATTTATTACCTGTGTGACCTTTGGGCAAGTTGTTTAACATCTCTGAGACTAAGTTTCCTCATTTAAAATATTGGGGTTGGATTAAATGGCTTCTAATATATAAATCACTGGATAAGTAAGTGGCACAGTGGATAGAAGTGTGGCCCTGGAGTCAGGCAGACTCCACACCCCATTCCTCCCACACCCCAAGTTCAAATCCAGCCTCAAACACTTGCTAGTTGTGTGACCCCAGGCAAGTCACTTAACCCTGTTTGCTTACAACAATAACAACAAAATAAAAATCTATTAGCCTTATTACATTTTCATTCTGAGGATTCTTTCCTTATCAATCCCAGTTGTAAAATCTCCAAAGTAGGGGGAGCGTCTCATATTTCTTCTGCCCTTTTCCTCTTTCACAACCGGCCTGAGTACTTTGGAATTCTCCAAATAGATACTTTTACTCTCTGCATCACTAAGTTAGAATAATGGAATATTAAAGAAAGAAAAGACTTTAGGACTTTTCTAGTTCAACTTCTCTCATCTTAAAAACCAGAAAACTGAGTTCAAAGGAAATGAAGTGATCCTTAAATAAAATGATTGCCTTGAACTCAGAGTGCGGATTGAAGCATACTTTTTCACTTTATTTTTCTTGATTTTTTTGGTAGTGTTTTTTTTGGTAACATGGCTAATATGGAAATGTTTTGCATGACTTCACATGTATAATTGATATCATATTATTTGCCTTCTCAAGGGGGAGGGGAGGGGTTGGAGGAAGGAAGAGAATTTGGATCTCAAAAATTTTGAGTGCTAAATTTTTAAAAACGTAACTAGGGAATATTTAAGAAAATAAAAATATGTAATATATATATACATATAATATTATATATTTTTAAAAATTATTGCCTTGACAATCAAACTGCTTCACCATAAAGGCCCAAGATGTTCTTTTGCCCTAGCAAAGCACCGTGTTTATATTGATCAATAATGCAATAAAGGATCATACAGTCAAGGTCCCAGAGCTGGAATGGACTTCAGGGGCAAATTAGTCCAACTCTCCTTTTTTACAGATGAGGAAGCCATAGTCCTGGAGCTGAAATGACTTACCCTGGGTCACACAGGTGTTCTAGGTCAGATCCAAGTCCTCTGACTCAAGAATCAGTGTCCTTTCTACCAAGCAATCCATCCCTAAATCAAAAAATGATCTCTTTGTTTCACTCCTATTCCTTTTGTCACCATCCCACCTCTATCAGGGCCAGGAAACCTCCCCAACCATCCTTCCTACTCCCATCAACAGCGACCTACAGAATTTTTGTTGTTCATGGGAGTGGCAATAAAGTATAATGGAAGATGTGTGGTGCTCAGAGTTGGAGACTTGAGAATTATAAATCATTCACTACTTGTGTGACACTGGGCAGTTTACTTCTTCTTCTGAGCATCAGTTTCTTCAACTTTAAGGAAAAAAGGGAGGGAGGGGGAGCGAATTTATACTAGCGACTCCTTTTGGATACTTGATTCTATTGGCCTCAGTTGATAGCACCGGGAGCTATGGCAATGTACTATCTCCCAATTAAGGTGAAATGAATGATGTTTTTCATATAAAGCTTAGTTGGAAAACTTTTGCTAATACTTTTTAGGGGATTCCCACTATTTAAAGAAGCAACAACAGTTCATTAACAGACTTGTTAAAAAGATGAATACTTTTAACACTCCAGGAAGATGCTCAAAAGAATTATGACTTGGGGCTCTAGATATAAAGGTGTCACACCCAGTAATTAGAAGACAGGGTTGTGATCCTCTCTATTCGGGGATTGTTCAGTGCCTCCAGCTAATCTCTTCCTATGTTAAAAAAAAAAAAATAAAGTCCATGGTCATTCTACTCATTTTCAAAGCTCTGTGTAATTGAGAAGAAAACTTATTTCATGTTTCTGATTCATTTACACTTCAGTCATCAAAATATTGATTTGGGGGAATTATTTGAAGTTTAAGAAATCATATAGAACCACATGGAATCTTCTTAATGTAGCTTTGAGAAGTCTGGTTTTCTTCAGTATCTCTTGACTTTGTCTTAAAAGTGAAGACAGGTGTTTGGGGCAGGGTTAAAGTCAAAAACAAAAACAAATTAATAAACAAAAGATGTCAGTTCAGGTTGGAATGTAAGATCATTATTGAATTTCAAGCGATTCCAAATGTGGTCAAAATAACTTTAGTTAATCCCTGGAGAATGTCCTGGCCCCTGCGGGCTGGTCAGGAAAACTCAGAGCTGAACAAATGGACCAAAGGGACTGAATAATGAGGAACAATACCATTGTTTGGCTAAGAGATGACTTACGTGACTGACTCCCTTAATAAATTTCAAGCGAATATCTGGTTCAAAGGACTATTAACTAGTCTATAGAAAGTAAGCTATGAGAAGAAATTATGGCCTTAAATAACAAAATATTCAAATTAAATGAGTATTTACTTAAATAACACAACTACTCCTCTGTACCCCAATCTCCCACTCCCTATATATTGAGCCAGGGCCATACAGAGGTGTAGCAAAAATGGACTTCACCAAAGGTAAGGTCTCTATGGCTGGGTGTTCCTGGCCTAAATGGGGTTAAATGGTGGACCAATGGCAGGTGCTTGTGATAAGGATACAGTCCTTTTAAAGATTCAAGAATATCTGGGTAAAATCCAGAAGCAACCCTTATTAGAATTTCATTCATTTGAGGAGAGAATGAATAAAAAATTCTGATCTATTTCAAATTAGTTTATCAATCAGTAGATTACTATAGTCATTGACTGCTGAATCTCACGTACCCAATCTATTTCACTGATCCACTACTCTATTCCTCAGCCAGTACCAAGTAGTTTTTGATGACTGCTGCTTTATAATATAGATTAAAATATGGTATGGCTAGGCCACCTTCCCTAGCATTTATCTATTTCCAATTAGAACTAAAGGAGAGTCTGCTCTGGGAAAAAATCTCCTAGACCAGTGACTCCCACCTCCCCTCAATCCTCCTTTAAAAACTAGCATTTCCAGGTGGCTAGGTGGCCCAGTGAATAGAGCACCTGCAGTGGAGTCAGGAGGTCCCGAGTTCAAATCCACTTCAGACACTTAATACTTTCTAGTCATGTGACCTTGGGCAAGCCACTTAACCCTGCTTACCTTGCTTTTTCCCCTCCAAAATAAAAAAAAAAAAGAAAAACCCTAGCATTTTTAATGATTTAACCTGCCACCCTCTCATTCCCATAATGCTCTCCTGCATCTCTCTAGGTTTGCATTTACCAAAGATAGTAATATTAATAGCTTTGTTGTTCAGTTGTTTTCATTAATGTCTGATTCTGTGTCTCCACTGTTGGTTTTCTTGGCAAAGATACTAGAAGGGTTTGCCATTTCCTTTTCCAACTCATTTAACTGATGGGGAAACTGAAGCAAACAGGGGTAAGTGAGTTGCCCAGCATCTAAGTGTCTGAGGCAGGATTTGAAGTCAGGTCCTCCTGACCACAGGGCAGGTAGCTGCCCGTATTAATAGCTTACTTTTCTTTTTTACAGAAGCATTTTCTTCACAGAAACTCTGTAAAGTAGGTAGTGAAAATACAATTTTTCCCCACCATAAGGAAACGGTTAAAGTAAATCGTCTGAAGTCCCACAACTAATAAGAGCCGGAAGCAGGATTCTACCCTAGATCTTTTAAGACCGGTGCTTCCTCCCGTTACAGCATCCTGACTCTGACTACAGGTTAAGCCTAACCGATTACAAACAGGACACTGGGATAGTAATTCTATTAGAACGTAATCTCCTACAAGTCTGAGACTGCCTTTTTCCTCTTTTGGTATCCACAATTCTTAGTGCCATGACTGGCATATAGTAAGTACTTAATAAATGCTTATTGATTGATTGATTGGCTTGAAGAGTTTCGCTACTTTTGGAGTCAATCAAGTTCATAAATTTAGAGCTGAAAGAGACCTTTTAAGCCAACCATCCCATTTTACAGATGAGGCAATGGAGGTTCAGAGTGGTTAAGTGACTTGTCCTGCATCACACAGCTAGTAAGAGTCAGAGACAGGTTCGACCCTAGTTTTCTTGACTCCAAATCTAGTACCCTATTCATTATACCACATTCCCTCTCAGCAAGGCTGATAAATGGGTACTTCAGATCAAGGCAGACCTGATGTTCCAGGGTTAGTAGAATAATCCTGACTATGGGACATCCAAATGCAAACAAAGAACTGACAGACTCTGAATGTAGATCCAAGCATATATATTTTTTTCACTTACATTATTTTTTTTCACAGTTTTTAAAAAAATCTGTATCTCTTTTCACAATTCTTTAATACGGAAATATTTTTTTTACATGATAGTACATATATAAACTACATCAAAGAGGGAAGGGGAGGGAGGGAACAGAGAAACATTTAGAACTCAAAATCTTGTAAAAACGAATGCTAAAAAGTTTCTTGACATGTAACTGGAGAAAAATAAAATACATCTTGTTACAATAAAATAAAAATACTTCTTGTTAAAAAAAACAACAAATACACGTAGCACAAATATAAAATTGGATAAATATAAATATACACAGAGTAGTTACATCTGTTTGGGAAGAAAGGCATTAGCATTTGGGGAATCACATCAGCATGTAAACAAGGAGTTCAGAGGCAGATTGATGAGGTGGCTAGAGAATTGGCCTTGGAGTCAGGAAGACCTGGGGCATTCACTACTGAACTGTGTCTATGCCCTCAATATCTATGGTACCATCCTTCTTGGAGATTCACATCTCTGTACAGCTACAGAGAATGCCATGTTTGCAAAAGGGCCTAGAGAACGTGCATAACGTCCCTTGCTTCTTTCCTTTTGTTCCAGTCACTTTGGCAAATCACTGGAATGTGGAGGTGCAAGCCGAAAGCTCAAGGCCAGCTTCTGATACATGCTATCTCTGGGCCTTTGGGTGAATCACATCAGCTTCCCGTGCCTCGAGTGTCATCAACTATAAAATGAAGGGGTTGTCCTAGATTGCCTCTGAAGTCTCTTCCAACCCTAGATCTATGACCTTATGACCTTATTCTGGAGGGCCAAAAAAAAAATAGGGAACTAAGCCTGGCTTCCCAACAACAAAACACCTTCCCCCTAAGACATGCATTTTCTATCTATTTGTAATATAGTTCCTTTTCTACTTCAAGACTTTATTTGATGTTCATCCACTGAGATAATCTATGGAAAACAGTTGGGAAGCTTAGGTAACAGAATTACCTAAATTTCAGTTATTATTTTAGCTGAACCTAATAAATATAAAAATATCTGATTTGGGGAAGGGAGGGGCCATGCATTGTCTCTTTCCCTACATCCTGTATTTCTTTTAGTAACAGTTCTGGGCATAGTACACCTACCTAAGACTTACATTGTACCCATTTTTTGAGCCTTTTGAGACTTGCCTCCATTAAGTATGTTATATTACAAATCCATATTTTTAGCTTCCTCTATAAAAGTCCATTTCCAAAGCCTTATAATGACATGGAGATGCAATGTGAGTCGCTGAAAGCTGTGCACCTACAGAACTAGTTCTGAGATAAAGCCTGCCAAGATATCAAGCTTTCAAGTATAACATTGAGGTTTGATATCATTGAGCTATCAAAAAGTGGAATGGGTTACCTCCAGTGGTAATAATGACAGCAAAAAAATAACAGAATAATAGCTGGCATTTATATATTGCTTTAGGATTTGCAAAGCATTTTATAAATATTACCTCACTTGATCCTCAGAACAATTTTAGGAACATTTTATGGACAAAGAAAGTGAGGTTGAAAGGGCCTAAGCTGTATGCCTGAGAGCATACAGCTGGAAAGTTTGAGGCTAGATCTGAACTCAGGTCTTCCTGATTACAAGCCCAGAGCTCCATCCCCTTCTTTACCTAGCTGCCTCGAGAAGTGAAGACCCCCTTGAAGGTCCTGAAGCAGAAATTGGATAACTATTTGTTGGATTATGTTATAGGACAGACTCCTTTAATGTAAATGCTGAAGTAGATGGCCACTCATATGCCTTTAACTCTCAGATTCTAGAATCCTGTGATTCTGTGCACTATCTCCTACCTGAGGACCAGTCTAGCTAAGTCAAGAGAGGTTGACCACCAAAACAAAAAGTTGGCCATGAGATGATGAAATCTTTGTCCCCAGTGATTTCTGAAATGGGCAAAATCACCAAATGGACATTAGGCCTCTGGCTCCCTCCTTCTTTCTTAGCGATACTAGTAGAAAAATGGGAGGGAACTATTAAGAATTACACAATTCTTAGCCAACCTAGAAACATTAATTCAACTATTGATGACTCAAAAAGTACATGCTTTGCTAACAGATAATCTTTACTCAGAATCTTAGAGCTGTGAGGTACTCCAGAGGCCATTCAATGCAACTCTTACTTCAAAACAAGTCAAGTCAACAAGAATTTATTAAGTATCTACTATGTGCCAGGCCCTGTGCCAAGTGAGGGGGCTACAAAGGCAAAAAACCAGTCCATGACCTCAAGAATCTCACAATCTAATGGGAAGAGACAGCATGTATATATAAGACATATACAGTGAAAATGGAAAGTAATTTCAGAGGAAAGGTCCTGGGGGAGAGGAAAAGATTGGGAAAGTCTTCTTGAAGAAGATGGAATGTGGACTGAATGAAGCTGTAGAAGCCAGGAGCTGGAGGGGACCAGGGGGAGCTTCCAGGAATGGAGGACAGTCAGTGAGAAGGTGCAGAGGTACAAGATAGAATGTCATATATAAGGAATAGCAAGAAGGGAAGAATGCTAAAGAGTAAAGCATAAGATGACTAAAAAGGCAGGAAGATGCCAGGTGGCAAAATGCTTCAAAATTCCTTCTTGAAAAAAAATCCTCTTTACAACACACTCAATCAACAACCATCCAGTCTTTCTTTGAAAACTTCTTTTGAGGGGGAAACGAGTATCTCCCAGGGCCTCTCAGCTCTTGGAAAGCTGTAGTTGTTGGGCAGTATTTTCTTTACATTAAACCTAAGCTTGGCCTTCTGCTTTGAAACACAGAAAAGTCTAATCTCCCTTACCCATGACAACTCTACAAATACTCAAAGATATCATCTTCTTTTCCCTCAAGTCTTCTCTTTTCTAGCCTAAACATTCCCTCTTCCTTCAACCAATCCTGATTTGGTACCACCTTTGCCATTTTGGTTGCTCTCTTGTTTTTTCCTAACATATATTGCCTAGAACTGAAGTATATACTCTGTCCAAGGAAGGGCATAGGAGAATTCTTTCAATTGGCCAAGAAGTTGATAGACAACTGAAAAAAGACATTAGTGTTAGTTATTATAGAAACAGCACTGGATTTGGAGTTAGAAAATTAGGGTTTGAATCCTGATTCTGTCACCTCCTTGTGTTATCTTGTTATAAGTTACAACCTCCCTGGGTCTCAATTTCCTCATCTATCAAATGAGGGTGCTAGACAAGGTGACTTCAAGGACTCCTTTAAGCTGTAATGCTAGGTCGACATTTTTCACTATAAATAAAACTAAAGATGCAACATTAAAATTTGTAGCAAAAGGTAATTTTAAAAAATTATTCAGGTTTTTCTCAGAGAAGCAAATAAAAAAGTTAGCAAATTTGCTCCATCACATACCCAAAGACAATGAATAAGAATGACTTCATGAGTTAACTTGATGATCTTGCCATGTCATGAGCATAAATATACAAAGTGCCATGAAGATAATTGCAGTGTATATACAATTATATGTTGCAGAGGATGAAGATACAGAGAATTTTACATGAAGAATTTAATACAATCATCCAAAAGAAGATATTGTCTACCTGGATACTCAGTGATTTAGATGACAAAAAAGAATGGAGAATCATTTTTGTTTTTTTCTTTGTCTAATGGATTGTCATGGCCGTTCATCACCAAGTGATTAGACTCCTGGTGGTCGGCTTCTCTATACTTAGCTAGGCAGGTCCTCAGAAAGTGATCTATTTCTAGGGTCTTCCTAAAAGCTGTTCTAGCATGGTATACCATGCCAGAGGTTGAGCATCTCCATTCCTTAAAGAGGAGTTGAAACAGAACTCTGTTCTGTCATGGCAAAGGAAAAAGGAAATATCAAATTATAAGAAAGAACAAAGATGAATAGATACTATGATCAATTATAAATCAATATAGCGTATTAAAACAAGTTGCCTATTACCAAAAAATGGAAAATGAACAAAAATTAAGACTTGATTTTATCTCCATTTCTTAAAGTTTAAATGTTATTAAACATTCATGAGTAGAAGGAAGTTTTAAAAATCCAGATATTGAGTTATATAGCAAATCTTTAATCTCCCACCTAAGTAAAATGTGTAAAACATTAAGGGGGAAACTGTGAATGATGATGAATTCTCAAAATAAAATCAAAGGGGTTTGAAAGGAAAGTCTGTCTAGAGACCTTAGTATGCTTTCTAGCTAAATCAGATTATTCTTCTTTGTAGATGAAATTGAGATGGAAGAACCATAATATTTATACACACATACATATACATATACACATACACATACATATGTATACACACATATAAATAAACATATAGATACAAATATAGTAGGTAAATGAAATGGTACAGATTTGTAAATGTTTGCCTTGTATTCTGTTTTCATTGGTGGCCACAGTGGAACCACTACATTAGTACCTAATGCACTATGTAAAGAATTGGCAGCAGTACTTAAAAATTAAGCTGGGAAGAGTGTGTTAGACCTGACCAAATATGTAAAGAAGAAATCTCTGTTGAAGGCAACACAACTTAAAGGCATTTAAGTGTATTTTTAATATATCTCAAAGAAGGGAAGATTCCAAAAGAATGGAAAAAACTATGTATGACATTTTTTTAAATCAAAAGTAGTCAGCTAAGAAGATATTTTAAAAAACTAGTGACCTATGTCAACTTTTACATCTCTGTAAAATCTTTCTGAGAAGAACCTAGAGAAAAATGAGAGAAGAAAATACACAGGTCTTTGTAGATTATTCTCTGCATATCTTCATAGTCACAGAACTGAGTGAGAGTTAAATAATCCTCTATGTTTATTATTTATTGATTTTTTAAAAAAAATTGATTTGGTAGAAGAAAATGCATCCTTGAAAGTTTTCTTTCAACAGGGCCTCTCCTATGGATGTTAAAAATATACAAGATTCACAACATATGCAATAAAAAGGGCTTTGTTCTGGCAAGTATTGACAACAAGGACTGTGTAAATCAGAGACATAGAATCACTTAAGGTGCCTTTCATTTTTGTGGAAGATGTCATGCCCAGAATTCAAATAAAAGGAGGAATCCTTGCCAGTGGTGAGGTTCTCCAAATGCTTCAATTCACAAATAACTGTTCACTGGACCATTTACTTCCCCCTTGTATGCCTTTGTTTGTATTATTCTACTTGCCTAGAATTCACCCCCTTTCATCTCCCTTTGAGGATTCTCCCAGTTCTATACTTATTATTCATCATTACACTTCTTCATATTTAAGATCAAGGTGATAACTGTGGAAAGTTATCACCGAGTAAAATCAAAACAAGCATTTATTAAGCACCTACTGTGCGCTAGGCATTATACTAAGTGTTGGGAATACAGAAAGGGCAAAACTCCCATACACATGTCTAATGGCCTTCCTCTGCAAAGCCTTCCTAGATAACCACTAACCAGAAATAATCTCACCTTCCTTATTTTCCTAACATTTTTTTGCTGTACTTCATTTATCATATTGTAATCTATGTTATTTGGAGTCATGCCATAATGTGTTAGCAGTTGGGTGGCTCAGTTGACTGAGCACTGGACCTGGAGCAAAGAAGTTGCTGCTGCTGCTGCTGCTGTTGTTGAATTGTTTTCAGGTCTGCCTGACTCTTTGTTGACCTCATCTGTGTTTTCTTGGCAAAGATAATGTAATGGCTTGCTATTTCCTTCTCCATTTCACTTTACAGATGAGGAAACTGAGGCAAACAGGGTTAAGTGACTTGCCAAGTGTCACACAGCTAATATCTGAGGCTAGATTTGAACTCAAGAAGATTAGTCTTCCTGACTTCAGACCCCACACTCTATCCACTGTATCAACTCGCTGTTGTTGTTAGTCCTTCTTTTTTTTTTTAGGAGAACCAGTGACATCAGAGTGTTGTCATGACTTGTGTGTAAATTGTATTTAAGTGTGGCAGAGTCGCACAAAGTCCTTAGTCTCACTTTCTATTCCAAAGTCATCAAAGTCCAGTGACAAGTCAAAAGTCAAGATAAATGGAGATGGTCTGGGATGTAGTGAATGACCTTGACATCTCTGATGTCTGACCGAGCTCTTAGTTCCCCAAAGCACCTGCTTTAGCAGTCTTCATTGCTGTTGGAACAAATTGTTCTAATCTGCTCATTCCATATGGGGGAGTCTTCACATGCTTGGGGTATACATTCCCTCTAACTCACCAAGAGGTTTGAAATCTGTTGGTTACCTTCAATCTGATTTAGCCCATCAGCTGAGATGGTTTTACTAGGGTGTAGCCACCATACCTGCTTCAGTTTCTTGTAACCACAGGTGGGAAATGGGTGAAGGTGGATACCAAAGGTAGAGGGGCAGCCCTGAAAATGGACTGGCAAGCCCTCATACCATAATTGCTGGTCCTCTCTGAACACCCCATACAGTCACCTAGCTGCTTGAGTGTGGAAGAACTGAGTTGAAATCTAGATTTAGACTTATTAGCCATGTGACTCTGGGCAAGTAATTTGATCTCTGTTTACCTCAGTTTTCTCATCTGTCAAATGGAGACAATAGTACTACTCAACTCTCAGAGTTGGTGTGGTGATAAAATGTGATAATAGAATACTAACTATTCTTATTCAACTTACCATCATGTTTTTGGGAAGAGGATTTGTGCTGATCAGATGTACAGATTAGAATACATATAAAAGTCCTTGAAAAGTTAAAAGACTATTTTTGTAAGGTATTATGGTAAAAGGGTCTCTTTTTTTTGAGATGATAGTGGAAGAGTACATGGAGAAAGGACAGGGAAATGAAGTTGAACTCACTTTGAATTGGGAAGGGCAATTAAGGGAAGGAAAAGAGAGAAAAGGAAGCAAAATAAAATATATTCCTTTAAAAACTCATTGCAGGTTTGCTCTCTTTCTTGTTCCTTACTCTTCATAAACATATAGTGGGAAGTTGACACAGACACTAACCCTGGAATTCTCCCAACCTGTTTGATAAAAGCACTGGTTAGGGGGACTCAGTTGATCAGAAAACCCCTGTTCAACTCCTGCTACAAAAAGAAAGAGAAAGATGGGATTTCTGACTTCTACAATGTATTTAGGTCTTTGGGGATTCCACAGATCAGTTTCTTCTGCCAGACAGCCTGTCCTGATCTGAACTAATTTTCAGTGACCCACCTGTAGACAGACACAGACATTGTTCCCAATAAATGACACTGTTTTCATGGATCCATTCATTATTCAAGGATGATGATCTAGGAAGGGTAATCTTTCTTCCCTTGATAATGAGGTTGGCAAAAGCCACCAACTGTATCTGCCAGGGAAAGTGCATCCAGATGAGGTGTAAAAGTGTCAGCCTTCCACTCCATAACCATTGTCGACACAAGCAGCCTGCTCAGTTTCTGGCTCTAGTGACAGCTGGTCGACAGCCATCATATCAGAACAAAAAGATATCAACTACTGGTCAGTACAGTGAACAAGTACTTTTGCAGTACAGCCTAGAAATATCTTTTTTTTTAAAAAAAAAAGGATTCTGAAACATGGCCCCTTTTCCTCTCTCTAAATGTCAATCTCTGAAGTTATCTTTATGGCTATTAATTGAAGTCAATCCCTTTAAGTCCCAAATCAGGCTTTCCTGAAAATTTTTTAGACATTTTTAGTTTGATCCCTGATGCCAAACTCACAACCTTTACTGAAGTCAAACTTTCTGTACTTGAATCAATCAAACAATGAGAAAGTATTTAATGAGCATCTACCATGTGCAGAACACCATGCTAAATTAAATTAAATACAAATTTGGAATGGTGGGCACTAGCAGTTGTGGGGATCAGGAAAGGCTTCTTATAGGAGATGGTGCCTGAGCTGTATCTTAAAGGAAGAGAGGCATTTAATGAAGTGGAGATGAGAAGGAAGAGCATTCCAGGCATGAGCAAAAACCAGTGCAAAGGCACATAAGCAGAAGAGAGCTGGTCACATGAGAGGAACAGGGAGAAGACTAGTTTGGCTGGATCATAGAGTAGGGGAGTAGAATGTCATCTTAAGACTATATATCCATATTATAACTAACTCTAGCCTTATGTCTGCGGTAGCATATTCCTAATCTAAAATCATCTTTTGGGAGAAGACTACTTGTACAGATCAGATAAGAAAATAGATGGCAAAGCCTTTGAAAAATTACTGAAAAATTAAATGGAGAGATAGGCTGGGTCCAGGTTGCAGGGCTACTCTGACTTGGACTTTCTTCAAAGCTAGGATCCTTGCCTTCGTGGCATACGTAGCTGGAGGGGGAGGTGAACTTAGAATTTCATTGGCAACCAGGACAAGAATGGCTTGATCCCTTAGTTTCTTCATTCACCAGGAATTTATCTTCCTTCTGAGCATCTTGGTGGCTCTGATCATTCCATTCTGTCCTGACTCTCATCACCATCAGGGTTGTTCTGCTCTTCCCATTTATTTACCCTTGTTTTGAATCTCTCTTGAGCAAGTTTTATGTGGGAGAATCTGTGCTTTCTATTTTGCACGTGATCTTAAAGTACTTAACACAAAACAATATATACGGTGTTCATTGCCCCTTGACTGAACTACTGCATTCATCTTCTCACTGGTCTTCTTGCCTTAAGACTCTTCCCATCTGAGGACTCCACTCAGCTGTCAAAGCGATCTTCCTAAAGCACAGCTCTGACCAAGTGAATAAACTTGTGGTCACTAAATTCCAGTGCCTCTATATCAAATATAAAAATTTTCTGTTTGGCATTTAATGCCCTTCACAAGTTGACTCCTTCATATCTTTCCAATTTTCTAACACTTTGCTACTTTTCACACATGTGAAAATCTAGCTACATTGGCTTACTTGCTGTTCTTTGTGTTATACTCTGTGTCCTGACTCTGTTAGGAAGGACTTTGTGTGGAAGGGAGGAGAGTTGCCTTTGTACTAGCTGTTGTCCACACCTGGGCTGTTCTCCCTTTCCTTGATTCCTTCTTGGCCCAGATCAAATTCCCCCTTCTGCAGGAGACTTTTTCCAGTCCCCGCTGCTGTCACTGCTTTCTCTCTGAGATTACTTTCCATTTATCCTGTATATATCTTGTATGTACATAGTTGTTTGCATATTATCTCCCTCATTAGAATTTAAGTTCTTTGAAGACAGGGACTGGTTTTGCCTTTTTTTGAATCCTTAGTACATAGCACAATGTCTGGTGATGGTAAGCACTGGACAAATGCTTGTTGACCAGATCTAAATACAATATGAAAATTTAGTAAATGTTCTTAACTGATTGACTTTGGGAGGAAGGTGGAGAATACTACCAATAGTTTCATCACAATAGGGAACCTCAGGTGGGGAAACTCTCTATGTCAGTGAAGATCATTTACCCTCACTGCAATGTATAGTTGCAGGAGCACTTGAGAGATTAAATGACAAGTACTCAATATGGGTCAGAGGAAGGATTTGAGCCCCAGGGCTCCAAACCTCCAGACTGGCTCCCTCTACCAGGCTGTCTTTTAGACAAGTGATTAACTAAAAGAAATAAATGTAGCTTTATGAGAACTGGTTGTTACCACTACAATCTTGCTTGCTTTAATTTTTTGTTGTTGTTAAGAACCTACTTTCCCATGAAAAGATGTTATTTACTGTCCGCTCCAATTCATAACAATGACACTTTCTTCTTGAACTGGAACTTTTCTCTTTTAATAGGTCCTGCTTGCAAACAAGCTTGGAAAAGAATCACATGGGAAGACATTTGACTATGAAGGTGGTAGTTTCATCCCATCAATTTGAATCACTGACTAGTGCTCGTTTTGACACTAAGCACTTGGCTCAAAGATTATGAAATGAGCAGGCTCCTGTTGCTTGTGCTTTTCAAGTCACAACTTTGTAGAATAGAATGGGTACCAGCTGTCACTCCCTTCCCCCAGACAATGTAGTTTATGACTCAAACTTCACAGCCCAGAAGATCAAATCCTGATCCTGTGATGGCTTCTGCTGTTGGGATTTGAACTCGTAGCCAAGAGAATGTCACTCAGATGTTACTCCTTCAGTTATTAGTCACAATGTGTTAAACATGATGTTTATCGGGAATGTTTAATTGCACTGATATTTCAAAGAATCACCAAGTTATTAGGATCTTTAGAGGTCTAGTTGAGCTTGTACCTGTACAGAAATCCAGTCTATAATATACCAGACAATTGGTCATGATGCCCTTTCCTGAGTATCTCTAATTAAGGAAAACGCATGACTTCCCAAGATCTTCCTTCCACTTGTAGGTGGCTCTAAATGTTTGGAAGTTTTTTTTTTCCCCTTACATCTACCTGGAATCTACTCCTTTCAATTATATCAATTACCTTGTTTGCCCCTTTGGGACCAAGCCACATTACGACCCTTCAAATATTTAAAGACATCTACCATGTGCTCTCTAAGTCTTCTCTTCTCCAGGCTAAAAACTTCTATTTTTTTTTTCAATTTATGGCACAGTATCCACTTCTCCCATTATCTCTTGTTCACCTTATTCTAGATGTGATCTAATTTGTCAGTATCTTGAAGCATGGTGCCTAGATCTACATGTGATGCTGCAGATGTCATCTTGCCAGGAGAGGGGGTAGAAAGAGAGAGGGGGGAGGAGGGAGAAAGGAGAGAGAGAGAGAATGAGGTAGAGAGAGAAAGAATGAGAGAGAGCTAACAGATGTCCAAATAATTAAAATGCCCTGTAGTGAAGACACTATGTTATGCCTCCTTGCCCGACTTGTGAAGTTTCCTGTTCTATTCCTTCTTTTAGTCTAGAAGTCTCTAGTATATACTGATGAGAATATTGCTCTTGTTTTCTATTTTCTCCTTAGTTATTCTTTTTTAAAAAATAATTTTATTAGAGATGTAAACATCAACAAACAGATATTTCACCTAGGCATTCTTTGTTTTATTGCACTTCATTTTCTGCACTTTGCAGATATTGCTTTTTAAAAAAAAAAATTGAAGGTTTGCGGCACCCTGTATCAGGCAACTCTATTGGTGCCATTTTTTCAATAGCATATGCTCACATTGTTTCTTCGTGTTACATTTTGGTACTTCTTGCACTATTTCAATCTTTTTGCATTGTTATTGTATCTATTATGGTGAACTGTGATCAGTGATCTTAGTGTTACTATTGTAATTGCTTTGGGGCACCACAAATTGTGCCCATATAAGATGAACTTAATTGATAAATGTGTTCTGACTGCTCCACAAACCTATTCCCAGTCTTTCTCCCTTTGTACCCAGCTTCCGTATTCCCTAAGACACAACCATGCTGAAATTAGGCCAAGTAATAACCCTACAAAGTTTCTAAGTGTTCAAGTGAAAGGAAGTCAATTAATGTGGCAAACTTTATTATCTTCTTATTTTAAGAAATTGACCAGCTTCAACAACTGATCAGTAAGCAACTGACTTTGAGGCGAGACCCTTCAGGAACAAAAAGATTAGGACTTGCTGAAGGCTCAGATGATGGTCAGCATTTTTTAGCAATAAAGTATTTTTAGGTATGCATACTTAATAGACTACAACACAGTGTAAACATGACTTTCGTATGTTTTGGGGAAACCAAAAAATTTGTGTGATATATTATTGTTATATTTGCTTTATTATGGTGGTCTGGAATCTACAATATATCTGCGGTACAAAGAAAACAGATTTTACATGAAACCATGAACTACTATTGTATAAAATTTGATTTTTTAAAAAGTACTTATTAAATTTTAAATAACAGTGACAAAATTGTCCTTTTTTATGTTCCCTTCTGGGACTTTTTTTGGTTTTTTTCCCTTGTCTTTTTAATGTTTTATTGACATCCTTTTCTCTCTTTTTTCTATCTCTATCTACTAACCAAACCCTACCAAAAAGGGTCTCCCTCTCTCCCTCCCTCTCATCTACACACACACACACACACACACACACACACACACATTGATTTAGGTGGCACAGTAGATGGAGTGCTAGGTCTGTAGTCAGGACATTCATCTTCTTGAATTCAAATCCAGCCCCAGACACTTACTACTTCTGCGATCCTGAGCAAGCCATTTAACCTTTTACTTCAGTTCCTCATCTATAAAATGAGCTGGAGAGTTAAATGGCAAGTCACTCCAGTATCTTTGCCAAGAAAATCCCAAATGGCATCACAAAGAGTCAGACAAAATGGAAACAACTCAACAACAACTATATGTGTGTGTGTGTACATATACACACGTATATGTATATGCATATTTATGCATGTTTATTTACATACATGCATATTTATATACATGTTATATATGTGTGTGTGTCTGTCTATCTTCAAACAAAACAAACCAATACATTGACCATGTCTGAGAATATATGTTTCATTTTTCATCTCTAGTTTATCATCTAATTAGGAGGATGGCATAATAATAATGAGTATTCAATATACTGATCAGAATTTTGAAGTTTTTCAAAGTTGTTTTCCTTTACCTTATTATGGTCCTCATGCAAATGGTCCTTCTGGTTCTACTCATTTTATTTTGCATCCATTCTTACAAGACCTTGGGTTTCTCTGAATCTACTTCTTAGAAGCACCATAGTAATTTATTACATTTTACGCCACAGCTTGATCAGCTGTGATGGGCACCTCTATTGAGTTTTGCCCAAATGTAGTCTACCACATTTCTACTCTTGTTTTTCAATTTCCTCATGAGTACATTTTCTCAGCTTACAGTACTTCCCGTCCCTCTCTTCTCCCTCCATCACCTCCACCTTTCTTCGTTAGACCTTCTAACTTGTCTCCTTTAAATAAGATATAGCCTTTCAGAACTGTAGGTCTTATCAAACCAAGTTTCACTGACACTTATCAGGTTAGATTGGACATCTTACATTAGAACCTTATGCTAAGCTTGCTTTTATCTGCACTTTACATTTATACTTTACCCAGTCTTAGCTTTTTTTAATTACATTTTAAGAAGGAAAGGAATAGGTTTGTTTCTTTGAAATTATATCATTTTCATTCTCAACATTAAATATGTTTTAATGGTCCTATTTGTACCTAAGTCATTTGCTGGCAAGTTTAGGAATATGCAATTTCAGGATTATCATGAGCCAGCCCTGTGTAGAATTTCTACATAACAAATGTTTCCTTATAGTATACAAAGCACTTTCATCACAACAACTCTATGAGACAGGCTTCTTCATACCATTATCCCCATTTTATATATGAGAACCACAAACGAATATGTGACTTGTCCAGATTTATACAGCTAGAAAAAGAAATGTGCAAAAACTGGTCTTTATATTTCAAATCCAGCTTCCTTTACAATGTGCCACGCTGTGTCTCTTAGAGAAAATTAAGCCTCTTCCCATGTAATGAATAAAGTATTTACTGGCTTTGAAGTCAAGAAGATCTGTATGATCTAGCTGTGTGACCCTGGGCAAGTCTGTTTTCTCATCTGTAAAATAAGGAGGTTGAAATTCAACAGCCCCTGAGGTACCTTCCTTCCATTTCTAAGTCTATTTCCCAGTGAGTACTATTATTTTTCTCAAAAATGGGACAAAAAAAGAGAAAGAGAAGAGAAAAATTTTTAAAAGAAAGAAAGTCAGGGAGAGGAAAGAGAAAAAGGACTTTTTGGGGGTTGGGGTCTTTTTTTTTTTTACTCCCTGGTTGTTTGCTTACAGGGCCAGCCCTTAGCCACAACTGTGAATTTAGTTAAGGCCAGTCAGTAATGCTTACTAACAATCTGGGTCCTGTCAAACTTATGGTCATATGTTCTTTGGAACACAGTTATTTTCTGGGTAGGAAATGTGCATAGCAGTCCTTAGCCTACCAGAAGCATAAGGCTTGTGGTGTGTTTCATGTGGGCAAGTGCTTTTTATTATTAATATTGGGTTTGGATTTCTACAGTAGCTCCTTCCAAAGTACTTTCAGACATATCACCTCCTCCCTCCACACATTGTCCTTCTGAGGTAGGTCAGGTTTTATTACCTCCATTTTGCCAGTGAAGAAACTGAGGAACCAATTTAAACATACCTATCTTACGGTGTTGGCCCTCCAGTCCTAGTGCTGTTTCTGGAAATCTAGTCTTAAATACTACTACCTGCTTGTAGTGGACTTACGAATAATGTCAAAAAGGGAACCTCATTTAAGAACAGAAAAGGCTTGGCGGTCTTTCACTGAACATAGTTTAAAAACCAAGGCTCCATCAAAAATTTAAAAAAATCAGTGCTCTTACAATCAGTGGTGAATCAGGACTGGCTTCCCAGATACCTTATTGACTAAACCAGATTCTTCTAGGATGAAAAAAAATGTCTGTGAGGAACCTGGCCTAAAATGCAGCACAAGGCATTTGTGAATATGGGTTGGGCCTTTCTACCTTTGGAAGCACCATTTTGAGCAGCTCTGATCAGTTATAAGAACCTTTTCCAAATGACTGAAATTCATAATTATTCACACATTTCTTAATTACCTACAGCATTCCGGGCACTGTGCTAACTTCAGAAGAGAAAATATGCAAAAAAAAATTTCCCAAGAATGAGATAAAAAAGAGGGAGAAGAAAATTTTAAAGAGAGAGAAAGACATGGGGAGAGGGAAGAGAATAAGAACTAAATAAATGAAAGATTAAATAAATGTAATAGTCCCTGCTCTTCAAGGAATTTACATTATCTTGGTGGAGATTAGGAGAAGGGGTTGCAGGGGAGGGGGAAGAAACAACACATACACAGAAAAAGCAATATAAAATAAAAGTCTACATAAAGTAATTTCTAGGGAAGGGTACTAGTAACTGGAGAGAGCAAGACAGACCTCCTTTAGGAGGCTGCACTTTGCAGGAAGCTAGAGATTCTGGAGGAGTGAGGTTGAAGAGGGAGAGCATTCTAGGCATGGAGTGGGGAGTGGGGAGTGAAGGGGAAACAAGCAGGTTAGTTTGGCTGAAATATGAGAAGCAAATGAAGAATCATATGCAGTAGATTAAACTGATGGTTTGAAGGGGCCACTGATTTGGCCTGATAGTATATACTTGCTCCCATGTTAAAAAAAAAAAAAAAAGACTTCTCTCAGGCTTATGTAGAGCATACCTAGTCCCCTAGAGCACCCTCACTTCCAGCTGGCCAGAAGGGAAATCAACCATCATTGAAAATGCCCTGGGTTATATTCTGATAACATCTGGCTTTTAGTCAGGGAGAGGGAAAGGAAAGATCAGAGGACAGGGGGGAAAGGGAAAACAACACATTTCCACAGTACTAAAGCAATTAGATGAGAATGTGCTGTAAACCAATTGCCTCTTCCTGTTCCACTTTCCGTGTGTGTATGTGTGTGTGTGTGTGTGTGTGTGTGTGTGTATGTGTGTGTGTGTGTGTGTGTGTGTGAGAAAGAGAGAGAGAGGGAGAGAGAGAGATGGAGATGATGATAATGATGATGATGATGATGATGATGATGATGATGATGATGGGGGTGGGGGTGGGGGTGGGGTGGGGTTGGCTGCAGTCTGGGATGGGAATGGGGAAGGCTTGAAGAAACAAACCTAGGGTAAGGTTATTTGAAATTCCCTTTACAACCCTGGGGGCTAATGATATTATCTATGAGATAGCCTTTCCCCTCCCATCAGGCAGGCCCACGAGTTTGGCTGCTCTAATTTTTCAAAAAGATGTTGAATTATAGGGATAGTTCTAATGCCAATACATATGTAAAATTAAAAAAAAAACAAGAGAAGAACAGGCTCTCTTTGTCTCCCTTGGTCTGCTTGCTTTATTATTATTCAGTAAGCAAAATAGGCATTTTCAGTTTAATAGCTAATCTATTATCAGTGTTCTACAATTTGTTGGTTTTTAATAAAAGCTCCATCAGTAATGGAACCATGGATAACTAGCAGCTTTTATCCACAACACCTAACATTTTAATGCTAAAAATGTCGCACATACATTTTGATTTCTTGCTCACGGTTGTTTTTTTAAATTATTTAGTGTTTAAACAGGTTGGTTTGTTCCTTGTCCAGGCGTAGGCCCATAAAAAGGTAGCACGGTACTAAGAAATATGTATACAACAAAACAAGAGGCTTCTGGCCAAAGTGACATTCAAACTTTTTTTTTTTAAGTTTGAAACTCATAAAATGTTATACTTTTACAAAGTACCCCCCTCCACTCCCACCCTTCCTTTCTCTCATAAAAGCCTTTCATTGTTGGTGTAACACTATACACATAGGAAATGTATCCTCATGTATAGTGGGTATTTTTTTCAGTTTGTTTTTTCTTCTAACATTTGATCAATGGATAGTGAACTGTTTGGGCCCACAGAGATCTCCAGACCACCAGCTCATGTATTTGAAAGGCATCTGTTTATTTTAAAAATGCAAATGTGGCCTACCTCAAAGACTGACAGGCAAGAAATGAACAATCTAAGCAAGTCAGGGGTTTCCAATCAGGAGTTGTGTTTCCCCCTTTCTATCACTGTAGGATCCCTTGCTGTCAGAACCACTTAAATGATATCCAGGAATCTGAATGAAGTGGCCCACAATTAAAATAAGCAGGATAATCCCTCAAGAATTATTCAGGCAAATAATTTTTTTTTTTCCACACAGTTTAAAGTAATGATAAGGTCATTTACAAAAGGAATCAGAGCCTTTGAAATGTGGACTTGTAGACAGAGGCCTGCCTGGAGGAGGGCCACAGATAACAGGGAACATAGACTTCTTAGCACCAACCTCCCGGTCCTTGGAACTGATTCTGATGAAGAGAAGGCCCAATAAGGTTAATACCCCTACTTTGATCTCTGTCAAGGCACACCAGCAAGAATTAATTTACATTTCAGATGAAAAAGGTTGACAGCATGAAAAGGCATCTTGTTTCTGGTATGTGAATGTGCTGTAATAGGTCGGGAATTCTGAAAGGAAGTTCTGAGGAAGCTAAAGGGATAAGCCTTACTGCTGCTTTTATTGGGAAGGAGATGAAAGCAAAACAAATTTCAATATGCGCTGTTCTGTAGAAACATGTAAGCCAAATGCTTCCTAAATTTCAAGAACTACTCCTTAAAAAACATACAGCATATCTTAGTGACACCATTGAAAAAGAAATATTTGGGGGAGGAGGCTGAATTGGAAATACAATAAATGAATCCCGCAGCATCTAAATTTCTAATTCAATGGCTTGTTTTAAAAAATAATAAATTAAAGAAAGAACTTAGAAAACACGTCTTTGTGTTATAATAATACCCCTTAACCTCTTGCCAGAGGCTTTTAAAAGCAAGGGACCAACTTTGTCTAGAGACCTGAGCTACCCTGAGATGTAATGGTGCAAAATAAAAGCCAACAAAATGAAAAAAATCAATTAGACCTTTAAGAGAAATACTAAAATATTAAAAAATAGGGACATAGCATGGTACAGTAGAAAGAATAATGGCTCTTCAATCAGAGGTCCTAGCTTAAAATCCTGTTTCTGATTCTTTTGACCTGTGTGCCCATGGATAAGTCACTTGACTTCCTCATCTGTAAAACAAGAGAGTTCAATTGGATAGGCTTTGAAGTGCCTTCTAGCTTTAGTGTTATGATCCTACAATCACATGAGGAGGAGGAAGTTAGCAGATTGACTGTTCCTTAGAACATGTCTCCTAGAGACATCAGTCTCCTAAATACATCTGAACTTGCCCCTTCCAATATCTACTCAGCTTTAAATAGGTAACTATGGCTGCAAGGTATTTTTACACATTTTAATTAATACCAGAGAGTAAATATGACAAATATAATTTATCTCCATTACATATATGGGGAGACTGAAGGTCAGAGAAATTAAGTGCTTTGCCTAAGGTCATGCATCTAATAAGTCCAAGAGCCAATACCAAAATGGCACTCTAATTCTTAATCTTGGTATTTCAGAAGGCAACTGACATTCCATTTGCCTCTGCATTGCTTTTTTTAGTATGGTCTACTGGCCAAGTAGGCAATTATTGTTTTTATTTGTCCTTCATTCTTGAAGAGGACCAATGACATCAGAAGGGTAAAGTCTTGATTTGCAAATGAACTGGATTTAAGTGAAGCAGGGCTGTGCAAAGTCCAAGACATAATTAGGTATCAAAGGTTACAGTTAGTCACTATTCCTGAATAGCAAAATCCCTTAAAAGACTTAGAATGATTGACTCTTAGAAGTAGAAAGCATAGTCTCACACCTGTACAGAATCTTTCCTATCCATCACCATAGCATTCCTAATAAGTGGCCAATCAGACTTTGCTTGAATATCTCCACTGATGTAGAATTCGTTATCTATAAAGATGACTCATTCCCCTTTGTCATATTACTAGTTATTAGGTAAGCTCTCCCTACCTTGAGTTGAAATCTGCTTCTGTATAGCTTCCCTCTGGGCTTTTGCTCTGCCTTCTAGGGGCGAGTGAAATGAGACTAGATCAAAAGGTGCTCACTGGAATCCTGACTGACATCTATGACCTGTGTACCCTGGGCAAGTCACCCAATCTTTGCAGACTTCAGTTTCTTCATCTGAAAAATGAGATGATTTCTAAACTTCCTTCTTGCATTAAAATCCTTCTATGTGGTGGCCCTTTAGACAATGGAAGATAGAATTCTCTTCTCTTCTCTTCTCTTCTCTTCTCTTCTCTTCTCTTCTCTTCTCTTCTCTTCTCTTCTCTTCTCTTCTCTTTTCTTCTCTTCTCTTCTCTTCTCTTCTCTTCTCTTCTCTTCTCTTCTCTTTTCTTCTCTTCTGTTCTCTTTAGCTTAAACCTTCCCAGTTCCTTCAACCTTATCTTGCTATGTATGGCATACATTCAAGTTTTCTCATCAACCTGGTCACACTCCTCTAGATATCAATCAATTAATCAACAAGTATTTATTAAGTGCTTACCATATGCCTGGTACTGTCCTAGGGATCAGAGGTGAAAGCAAAACAGTCCCTACTTTCAAGGCTGTTCTATCAGGGGAAACACGTGCTCTGACTTTCATTGGTCTTTCTTAAAATATGGTTTCCACAAATGAACATAATACTATATATATGGGGGCAAAGTTAGAAGGAATATCACATCCTTCCCTCTAGATATGATGCTTCTGTTAATGCAATGTAGACTCATTAGATTTCTTGGCTATCAATTCCTACTATTGACTCATAGCAAGCTTTCAGTTCACTAAAATCTTTTTTTTTACATGAATTGTTGCCTAACCAAAACATCTTGCATTTGTATAGTTGATATTTTTTCTGCTAAAATAATGTATTTTGCATTTATTTCCACTAAATTTCATCTTATTGTGTTCAACTCATCATTTGAGCTTGTCCAGATGGTTGTCCGTGAGTTCTACTGGTGATGACAGGAGGGCTCTGCCCAAGTTGCAAGTTTCTTCCTCCCACACCCATGGCTAACCCACAGGACATATAATATACATTTACTCAGCTTTGCCATTAAGGATGCCCCCTGATAGAAGAGGATTGGAGCACTAACAACATTTAAGCTTTCTTATTTTATTTTTACAAAATGTGTACTCTTATGACATCTACTACATAGAGTTATGCACTATAGTCCTATGCGATTATCACAGTAAACTATGTGCTGTGTGCCTTTGTACAACAATAAGGACATAACTGGATAAACTTGCAAAGTTAAAACACACAATAGAGTTTTCAGAATTTAGTAGAATTTGGCTTATGATTTCTATGTACTGACAAGTGAGCTTTGTAGTGGATTTCCAACATCTGAGCTTTAAGTTTATATTTTAAAACACATGTTGGGCTCTTGGCCAACCAGAAATCAGTACGGTATCTCTTTCTAACAAGGAGACACAGTCTGTGTATGCGTATGTCAGATTTGGGCTCTATAAACTCCAACCTCCCTTTCTTATTCTATAAGTAGAATTACATTCCTCTTCCCAACCCTTTGAAGTTATAAGGCCCAGAGTTCTTTGGGGGTAGAAGGTGGGGAGGAGAAGGAGAAAAAGAGTAAGAGAAGAGGGTCTGTTTAAAAATTACAAATTTACTTTTAAATTCTCCCCTTTACTTAAAATCAAAATGTTTTGATTTTGAATGGAGATGTCAAGAAGTCAAATAGAACATAGAAGGGTCTCATGGAAGCAATGGATCTATGGTGGGAGGCTTCCTGGGCCAGAGATAGAGCTTCCCTGGGATCTTGGACTTTACCCTGCCTGGATTCTAGGCAGAGATACCACAAGATATTTATTGTTGCTTTTTCATTTCGCTTCAGGCTGGTAGTAGCTAAAATAATATCCCTTAGTGCTGCTACTGTGTTCACTGGACTGGTCACTTATGTTCCATTCAGTCTCTAATTTCCTACTCTCCAGGAGACTCCTGCAGTACTCTAGGGACTATTTCTTCAAGACCCTCAATTAGGCATAGTCAGGTTTAGATGAAGAGGAGTGCTTAGAATCTTAGTCCAGGGAAAGAGACCAATTTGGCAGGAACAACCTTAACAGCAGAAGTAGGCACTGATGTTTTGTAGAAGATCAAAATGACAAGGGAGCCAGGGAAGGGCCAGGAATGAGCTCAGCAGCCAGGACTGGCTCTTCCCAGGCAGCCCCAGCCAAGCTGTGCCACCAAAGGCATGTCATACTTAACCCTCTGAGAGCCCAGAGGAGTTAGTATACAGTAGTGAAATGAGCCAGAGAGCTTCAACTATCAGAGCTGGGCTTTCAGGGATTCATCTTCTTAAGAGAAACCCTCCATTTTTTTTCTGTTTTTGTGATAGAGGGAAGGAGCTGCTGGGAGTGAGATGTTTTCCTCCTCTATGACATGGGAGGTGAGGGAAAGGGGGGGAGAGGAAAGAGGAGAGCAGTGGTGCATTAGATGGTCTCTATGGACCCTTTCCAGCTCTAAATCTTGTGACCCTCTGGCCAAAGCATCAATATTGAGTTCTGCCTCAAATTGCAAGAGAGGGAGTGGAACCATGCAAATGATGTTTTAATTACCTGCTTGAATATGAACAGCAGCCTCGCTTCTTCTGTTGCTTATTTTCTTAAACTTCCTGCGAGCATCAAATCCTCTCCAGGCTAAAAATACAAAACCATGTGCTGGGAATGACATTAATTTAAGAAAGTGCTATACTGTTGAGATTGACTAAGCCTTTTTAAAATCTTTTACCTCACTCCACTCTCTTTTCCTCTTATACTTTTCCTCTTTCCCCTCCTTTTTATTGATGCTCTTCCCTTTTACATTGTCATCAGTGCCAATGAGTCCCTTGTTCCTAGAATTCTACCTTGTGGTTAAAAAAAATTTAGAATGTTTTATAAGATTATATGCCATCCTCATGGAGAGGCCGTGCTAACCTCTGTAACTTCCCATTTTCAGGGCATGTGCTACAAAACTGAACAATCCCCATTGTCTTTTATTGATATTAAATAAACTGGTTCATGATCAACTGCAGAACCTTAGGTCTATGGCTGTCATTTCTAGGCTAGGATTCCAACCGGAAGCTTCCCCTTCCAGAAAACTGGGTTGAGGAAGTAAATTACTCCAGTTACTTGGAGAGTTCTTGGCATTTATCTCATCACTTGGTGATGAGATTAGAGGTACCAATATCTCTTATCATACAATCTATCACACAAGGGGTCTTTAAAGCTTGGGATTCCTGGAGCTTTGGGATACTGGAGTCATTCTTTTTTGTCCCTTTGGGTCTGGGAAAAGAGGGACAAAAAGGAAAGCTAAGGGAAAGAGAAACATAGGGAAGAAAATAATGAGAGAGAAAAGAAGGAAGTTGGAGAAAATTGGGAAGGAGAGAGAATGAGGAGAGATCAGGGAGAAAATAGAAAAGGGAGGGATTTGAGAAGAGTAGTTTGCATTTTCCAGACATTAGGGAGTAGAATTAAAATTGCCTAAAAAGAAAGTGGGGAACAGCTGCCTCTCAGCTTAAGCACTCATCTTTAGAACTATCAAAATTAATGATTCCAGGTTGCTGAATAATGGAATCCTGGATAGAGTAAGGTAGACAGGTCATAGTAACAATAATAATACATGTCATAGGTCCAGCATTTTTTCCCCTAGGAATGAGGAAAACTATTCATAATAATAATGATGATGATAACAAAACCCATTCACTCAAATGCTGTCTGTAGTATTAATGAAAAATACTCAATTCCATTCAATAAGAATGTTTTAACTAATTTGCCAGGTACCTTGCTAGATGCTGGGGATATCTCCATTAAAAAACAACAACAACAACAACAACACACCAACATTACCCATCATTGCTCTTTTCAAACTTAGACCAGCCCATGACATCTCAGACCTCTACCCTCTCTCTCGGAGGCCCCAGTCTCCTTAAGAGCAGATAAATCAGACATGCTCTTCCCATCCCCTCCCCATTTCAGTTCCTTTGGGGTGGTGGGGTGGTGGATGAAATTCGTTGAAGGTAGGGACAGTCTTTCTTTTTGGTTGTGTTATATTTCCAGCATTTCATACGGGGTAAATAATAAATATTCTTTGTCTCTCTGTTGCTATCTCTCTCTGTCTCTGTCTGTCTTTCTCTCTATCTTTATCATGCCCTCCATCAAGAGGCTTTCATTCTACATTCAAAAGGAGATGAGTTAGAATGGAGTGAAAGATCTGCATGACAAATACATTTCTTCCATGGTTTATACTGTCCATAAAGGTAAAAGCATTGAAGCCAGGATGTTACTCCAGTTCCACCATAATTAATTTGGTGATGAAAAGTCTCTCTTTTAGTTAGGGAGAAAAAAAAAGACACTGAGGGATATTACTGTGATTGCACAGACAACTGTTAGGCCAAGCCAGGGTTGGGGAACTTCCCTGTGTCCTCAAGGCCACATGTAGCCCTCCAGGTCCTCAAGTGTGGACCTTTGGGCCACATGTGGCCTTGAAGCTACAGGTTCCTCACCCCTGGGCCAAGCTTTAGGTGTTTAGCAGACAACTTCACAACTTCACAACCAACCCAGTAGAGGAGAGAGCTAATGAGCACATTTACCTGACTGGATGGTAACGGCACATTTTTCTCTGTTCTCTTTAACTCGCTTATATCTCCTAGCTCCAAGCCACCCCTTGGCATAAGCCTGTATGACCACCACCCTGCCTATAACTTCTCGAAGCAGCAAATTTAACTGTTCTACGTGGTAATACTTGAGAAAAACCTGAAACAAACAACAATTTCAGTATTAGTCAAGTCAACAAGCATTTATTAAGAAACTATATGAGAACATTTTTTTTAATTAAACATTTTCTTTTTAAAAAGAAGCTATGTGCCAGGCACTCTGCTAAGCAGTGCATTATACACACACAAGTATGAGAAGAAAACACGACACTTTACCACACAATACTCTAAAAAGAAATATGAATAGCTTCATCACCAGGAAGTCTTTGCTACACTGTAATCAGTACAATCAGAAGTCAAAGAAAGAATCATGTGTGGAAGAAAAAGCCAAAGCAACCTGCCATTAGTTTAACCTGTGAAATGTAAGTGTTGCCACACCGGGTAATAGTAAATTACTCCGTTCTTTTCAGTATTCTCATTATACAGCTTTCTTGTTTAGTGTATTCTAATACACTCCATTTGTAAAGGCCAGTTTATCCTTGAATGTGTGCAATGAGGGGAAGTAACTATAATACGGGCAAAGGAAAGCCAAAAATAACCCGTCTGTTCAGCCAATCACTTTGATTTTCTCTCCTGCTATAACTTTTACCTGAGCTATGACCAGCTTTGAGATTTTCTCCAATCTCTCTGACCTGCACACCCTCTGCTGAAAGTGCTACCAAACAGAAGTAGCTTAGAGGCCAGCAGAAAAAAGGAGGGAGAAGGAAGGGACCTGTGTAGTCCACAAATGAGATTTTCAGAACCCCGAATCACAAGAGTATGTCAATGCCTACGTTCAAGCTGGATTCCTCGGCCAGTTTGTACTTGGCAATTTAAAGATGGTCTTCCATAGGAAAGCGATAGTAACACCAAATGGAATAATTACCAAAGGATGAAATACATCGGGGGGTACTTATTTAATGTATTATAATACCTATACATAATGTAGCTACATGTTCCTACCTTCCAAATTCAGATGAAAAAAACCAGTCTGATCGCTATCATTAACATTGATGGCATGTCCAATAAAGGCAGAACATAGACAGGAACATAAGAAAAACTGGAAAAGACATTTTAAAAAATATCCAACTGCTTTATAACTCCATGTTCAATTCAATTCAATTCTGACACTTAATAAATATTTAGTACTGATTACATTCAAGGCAGTGGGGATATAAAGACAGAAGAAAAAGAAAGACAATAGTCTTTGCCCTTGAGGACGTGCAACTGGAAGGAAGCATCCCCCTCTCACCTTTGAGATCCTGCCATACCTGACCAAAGGCACCAAAAGTCATCTCTAAATTAAGGTGCCTCTTATTAAGCCAGAGGCGGGGCTCAGAGTCATTCAGGTCATTTGTTTACAGAATCTCCAGTGAAAGGCAGCAAACACTTATGACCTGATGGTGATTGATATCCTGAAAAGCAAAGATAAAAATTACCTTTGTTTTCCCCAGCAGCCAGTGGTCTAGTTTGGACTTTTCCAAGATAGCAATGCAACTTTCTTTGTTAGCAAGTGGTGACTGATGTGCTCTGAATGCCAAGTAATAGTACCTATGAGGCAAAGAGAGAACAATTAGGCACCTGCTTCAGGGTCTTTGAATGCAGTGAAATAGAACTGTGATGGACACACTCCCTCTCTATGGTCTGTTTATTATTAGTGAAACTTCTGCATACCAATAATAATGTGTCATGCATTACTTCAAAGATGATAATGTTACAGGGGGTAAGAAGAAATATGTGGCTTACATTTCTTGTGGCCATGAGATGTTGCTATAATGTTTCTTTTAGCCTTTAGTTGTGTGGGAGACAGTACAGCATATCAGAGAGAGTGGGATCTAGTCCAGCCCACACAAAATGATTCCTGGTGATCCTGAGCCAGTCACTTAACTTCTTACTGCCCCAGACAACTCTCTATGACTATAAATTGCACAAGAGTTGCTAGTTTGCATTCCTACAGGGATTTCTCATCGGGAGTTCAGATTCCCATGAAATCACACATCTGGATTCTTTTTCCCCAAGTTACCCAATTTTGTCAATTCTGCTAGTTATGATTTTATTAATTTGGATTTAATATTTAATATGCAATTAAAATGCTGGATAACAGCTTCTTTTGAATGCAAAACCAAATCATGTGTGCCTCATAGAATTCCAAGCTGGATGCTAGGCAACTTATATATTAAAAGTAAACATTGAAAATGGTGGTGGTAAGTCCCACTGCTAGAGAGACTGAGGCTGTCTGATTGTTATCCTCTGGAGTGCTGGGGTAAATGGGCTATTCTGATTAGGTATTCACAATAAGTTGAGCATTAATAGAATAAGCCTCTTGGGAGTGTGGGATACCTGATTGCCTAAGGAGGAATCAACTGTCTCAAGTAAGAAATGGAGCAGGTTAAAGTGTCAGAGTTAAACTTCTAGCCTAGGTGGCTACGGGGAAGGAAGGGAGGGAGGGAGGGAAAGAGGGGAGAAGGAAGGGAAGGAGGGAGGGAGGAAGGGAGGAAGGAAGGAAGGAAAGAAGGAAGGAAGGAAGGCAGGAAGGAAGGAAGGAAGGAAAGAAGGAAGATAAGAAAGAAAGACAGACAGACAGAAATAAAGAAAGAAAGGAGGAAGAGAGGAAGGAAAGACAAAAAGAAAGACAGACAGACAGAAAGAAAGAAAGAAAGAAAGGAGGAAGAGAGGAAGGAAAGACAAAAAGAAAGAGAAAGACAGAAAGAAAGAAAGACAGAAAGAAAGAAAGAAAGAAAGAAAGAAAGAAATAAAGAAAGAAAGAAAGAAAGAAAGGAAGGAAGAAAGGAAGAAAGAAAGAAAGAAAGGAGGGAGAGAGGGAGGAAGGAAGGAAGGAAGGAACAAACGAACAAATGAACGAATGAATGAAGGAAAGAAATGGTACTGCATTTCTTTTGTGGGAGGTGAGGAACTGGACCTATGATTTTCCTGATGTTGGAACTCCCTATAAGAAAATTCCATCTACATCTATCAGTGAAGATAGGAATCAGTTCTGCAAGTTATAATTTTATAATGCTACAGTATTACTCTCTTCAAAATAATCTTTAACTCTATTGTGTATATTTTCAGTGATCTTTGGAAGCAATTTGCAGGCAATGCAGAATGTATACAGACTGTCATAATACAACCAACACTATCTGCACAACAGTATCTATATTTAAGGAATAATATTTTGTATAAATATATTTATTTTCCTGATACCAACATTTCAATTTTCTTGTTTTACAGACTTGTTTTAATGAATTTATGAACTTTCAGGTCAGTTTTTTTTAATTCAAAGAATAATTCAAGAAACTTTTCCATTTTTCCTTAAAAACAAAACTTCTTGAACATATTATCACTTTAAGAAACTTAGCCATCTTCTTTTTTAAAGAAAAAATTTCAACGATGTTTTCCTCCTTCCTTCTTTGCTGCCATGCATGTACAATAAATTTAACCCATTAGAAGCTTAAAAATGAGCTGACTTTCCTTGCCAAGAGGATTTTTCTACCATCTCTCTCTCTCTCTCTCTTTCTCCCTCTCTCTCTCTCTCTCACACACACACACACACACACACACACACACACACACACTCTAACACACACACATTAATCTTTTACTTTTGGGTTATACTCAAATAGAGAGCTGCCTCCACTTAAATAAAAAATGCAAAAACCTATTCCTTTAACCATCTCACTTTCATATCATTGTCCTGAGAGATAGTTGGTTAGTACTCAAGACTTTTAACCTTTTAGCTCAAACCTGAGAGTTTTTTTTTTAGAAGTTAAAGTTTACTGCCAGGCTCCTTATAAACATTTGTATCCAGAGATCTTTGGGAACCCTTCCAAACTCTAAGATATCCCCACTTCCACCTTTGTGAGGAAATGGCAAAGCACATTCTGGTGCAGAGACTCTAGTGGATAGACTTGAGCAAAGCCACAGGGCATCTGGGCCAATGCCCAATGGCCTACTGAGACAGATGGCTTCTGGAGCCTAGGGGGGTGGAGGAGGAGCAGTGGAAGCCAGCTGTCGGCCTCTGCCCCTCCTCAGCAGGAATGACATCAGCAGATTCCCTTGCCCTGCCTCCTTTCTAGTTCCCCACTGTTATGGCTCAGTATGGTTTCCCTGTCACAGCTTGACTTGATCTGATTTTGGGGATGGTGGAAAGGTAAGTATCTCCGGTGGGAATGGGTGTGTGAAAGAGTATATGGGGAGGGAGGTGGTATGTGTGACAGAAAACCCAAGCACAGAATTCCTGAGGCATGCAAACTCAGTAGTTAGATTGAGACTGGACCCTAAAGTAGGTCCCTCCATCTCCATTTCTGTGCATTTACACTCACCATCCAGACTCCAGGAACGTACTCCCTTTTTTTTGTGTTGTTGATGCTCAATTGTGTTTGACTGTTTGTGATCCCATTTGGGGTTTTCTTGGCAAAGATATTGGAATGCTTTGCTATTTCCTTCTCTAGCTCATTTTACGGATGAAGAACAGAGGCAAATAGAGTTAAGTGACTTACCCAGGTCACATAGTCAGTAAGTGTCTGAAGCTGCATTTGAACCCAGAAGAGGAGTCTTCCTACGTCCAGGCCCAGTACTGCATCTACTGCACCACCTAGCTGGTCTACAATCTCCTTGCCTTGGCTCTTCAATCTCTTCCTTCAAGGCACAGCTTCAAGCAATGCATTCTGAAGGAAGTCTTTCCCAATTCCAACTGCTAATGTTCTCCCTACCAAATTACCTTGGATTTAACGATTTTGCAAATATTTGTACTTATTAACTTTAATATTTAGGATGCAAATATTTTTATATGTACTTATCTCTTCCATTAGAATGTAAGCTCTTTGTGAATAGGCATTTTTCCATTCATTGTACTTTTATTCCCAGCCCTTAGTACAAGGGCCTGGTCCATAGTAAGTGCTTAATAAACATTTATTGATTGATTATCTGGTAGCCAGTCCCATTAGAACTCGACATTGCATGGGCTTGTATATCAGTCATTCAAGCCTTGCACATAGTATATTCTTAATAATTGCTGCTGCTGAAATATTTCCTGAGCACCTACTTTGGACACTATGGGGAACATACCAGATGCAGAAGAAAAAGTCCCTGGTATCAGATTGGAAAAGGAGTTGTTTGCTTGTTTGGTTTTTAAAGCAGAGCCAGCACCCTCATCTACAAAGATAGGTTGAACTAAAGAGCCTCCAAGGTCCCCTTCTGACTCCAGGAGACTCTGTCAGACTGTCCTCACTGGCTTGTGGTAGAGGTCAGCAGTTTCTAATTTCCAAGTGAAAAGAATACACACATGGGCTAATGTGTCCTGGGAAATGAATTATGAACTTTACCACTTGAACCCATATTTTTTTATTTAGAGATGCTAATCCAGTTCATGTTTGGGGGCCTTCAGCTCCAGAAGAATCAGGCTACAATACCTGGAAAGAAGTGAGGTCTTCAAACCACCCAGAAAACATAAACTTCCTAAAGCAATTGGGTAATCATAGAAATGTTCTTCATTATTTCCCTCCTTTTGTACAGTGTTAGTAGATGTTACAGCAAAGGGGACTTAGATATGTAGGACATCCTATGGGCTCCAGGACCATGTCTTACCTGAAGGGACCTAAGTTAAATAGTTGTGTTGTTGGTTTTTTTTTTTTATCTTGTTTTGTAGCCCAGTCTGAGTGCTTTACTGAGCCTCATAGTCAGGAGCTGACCAAAAGAATGAGCACATGTAATTTCCTTTCTGGATCTGCTCTCATAGACTGACTTGGTGGAGGAGCTGGTGCAGGCAGTCAATAAGTCAATAAGATTATCAATGGGAAAAAAATCAGTCCTGGGAGTCTGGACAATTTGAGAAAGTGTAAAGACTCATTTCTGTATTGCATTTGTTCTCTTACATAGGGTTTGTCCTCAAATTAGTTTGCAATTCGGAGGAAAAGCTGCAGATGTCTGCATCGCTACCTCGTCTAAATGTGCAAATCCTTGCCCTTATAATGAAATCATTGTATGTGTCTGTTCAAAATCCCATTTGATTTCTGTTAAAAAATTAGTGTTTAAGATGTTCGATTGTAAATCTTAGAAACAGATATCTAAATCTTTGGAGGACAACATTTTTGACAGGGAACATGGACAGGAAAAACGACAGGAAGAGAAACATCCAATTATGTTTCAAACAAACTATACCCAACTCTAGTTAAATTAGTAAAACAGATGAAGGATAGAAGTGAAAAAAATTACCCTTGTAACTGGGAGAAAGGTAATTATAATGCCTTTAAAATGACTCTAGACAGTCCATATAGATTTTTTGTTCTCTTCTACCACAGAGAGGGGAAGGAAATAGGAACTTCAAGTTCATAGAAATTGGTCATCAAGGCCTTTCCTGGATATTGCCATTGAAAAGCTTAGGCAAGTGAAAAGATCACATGTGACTGAGGAAACAGTCTTCACTGAGAGATAAGCATGTTAAGGCACTTTGACACTGAGTCAGCACCAAGCTTGTGAATGAGCCACCAGGAAGATTCAGGGCATGCTTGTTAGTAAAGAAAGAACTGTCTGTTCATGAGAAAAATTGTAGATGGCACTATGGACATTGATTTATTTTTAAACTTCATCTAAAATATCTTTTAAAAGTACGGATAGAACGTTAAACAATAGGAGAGGGCACTGACAGTCTTGATGGTTATGTTAGATGATTTTGTTTAATTGCATTTTTTTTCCTCAAAAGAAAGAGATAGAGTAGGCAATTGAACATTGGGAAGTGGTCATACTACAACAAAATGTAGAAAATGTAAAAAAGAAATAAAAAGGGTAGTTGACTAAAGTCATTGACACTCAAAATCAATTCAACAAATGTTTATAAAGCAATCTTTGGAATACAAAAATGAAAAAAAAATCACTGGCGGTCGTGTGCTTGATCAATAAATCCACGTTTAAATTTAATCTTGAACCCAGGTCTCAGCTCACTCTTATTTCTCCACACAACATCCCTACCTTCAAGCAGTGTACAAACTAATGGGATGGGGGTGGAGATGGTATAATAATATTAACTCGCCCAGGAGCATAGATTTAGAGCTAAAGTGATCTACTCCATTTTACAGGTGAGAATAAGGTCCAGAATAGAAAGATGGACCCAGGTGTTGCTCCTAATGCCAGAGTCAGTGTTCCACTGTACCATACTGCTTATAGAGTGCTTTAAGATGTACTTTGCTTACAATAATTCTCTGAAGTAATTCGTGAATATATTATTATCACCATTTTACTGATAAGGAATCTGAGACTTGGCAAGTTGAAGTGAGTTTCAGTTAAAAAGAACCAAAATTCTGACTGAGGTCTTGCGCCCCAAAGCCCCCCATTTTTTCCATTAGAACAGGCTATATAAAAATCAGCATGACACAGCTTAGAATGTGATAGAGGCAAAGGGATGCAGCTGCTAAGCAAATTAAGAAATATGAGAGAGAGAGGAAATGTTTACTGGGGGTGGAGTCAAAGAGCTGTGCTTTTGATGAATGAGAGTGGAAATCAGGCTTATGTTGGTTATCTTTATCAGGAAACCTATTAAGTATTCATACCAATGAAATCAGATTAGGTTATTTTTCTTTTGGTGGGAGGATAGCTGATATTTCTATGCCATTCAGTTTATAAACCAGGAACACGGATCACAGACTTTAAGAGCTATAGTCGGTAGTATATCAAGAACCAAATCCACTCTATGTATACCAGATAAATGATCATCTAGTCTTTGAGAGAATATTCGCTACTTCTAGAGGGGGTCTAATCACTTTATATCTCATCCTATCCTCATAATAGTGCCATGATGTAGGTAACAAAAACACTGTTGTCCTCATTTCATAAGGGGAAACTGAGGCCCAAAGGGAGTCAACAACCTAAAGTCACAAGGCCAATGGTGGCAGAGTTCAGTCTCCTTGAGACAGTTAGGTGGCAGAGTGGAGAAAGAACTGAGACTGGAGTCAGGAAGTCCCAAGTTAAAATCAAGCCTCAGACACTTACCAGCTGTGTATCTAGGCAAGCCAATTAACCTGTCTTAGTGGGAAGGAAATGACTGAGTTTGACTGAGTTCTTGCTCTCCTACCCTTGACCCTCTAGAGGGCTGTACTTTTGAAAGTTTGAAAGGAACTCACATATTCTGTAGCCGGGTGAAAAACAGAAGAGAAGTTCACACGAGGACAGATCATTCACTGGAAAGATTCACTGAGGCATTGGCTCTTTCTGCCAGATCACCAATGAGGGGATTATTTCATCATCTCAAAGCTCAAGTGCCATTCAGTGCTGAATTACATATGGCTAAAAGCAGCTAGAGGCTTTGCAATCCTCAAAGCACTTAAGAGCTGAGGTAGTCAAGGTGTTCTGCTAGAATGAGGTAGGGCAGTTTTGTACATGCTCTCTTCAATCTCCAGTTCCATGCAAAATAAATAAAAGGTAGTTTGGGGAGAGACTGTACAAGCAGCTTGAGAGATTGAGAAAGGTTTCATGCAGATGGTGAGACTTGAGCTTAGACTGGAAGGAAACCAGGAATTCCAAGCCTTAGATGTGAAGAGTTAGTACTTTCCAGGCATGGCAGAACCCAGGACAAAGACACGGAGACAAGAATTAGAATGTCCTATACATAGAACATGGAGTTAGCCAGTGTGACTGAATTGCAGAGTGTGAGGAAGGAAAGTAAGGTGTAAGAATAGGGGAAAGGTAGGAAGGAGTCAGGTTGTGTAGAGATTTAAATGCCAAACAGAAAATGTTGGATAGTAGAGGTAATAAGGAGTAGAATGTGGCCATAGTTTCAGATGTGCATGTTTGGGGCATCACTCTGGTAACCGAATGAAGGATGGATTGGAGTAGAGAGAGACTTCAGGCAAGGAGATCAACTATGACACAGTTACAATAGCATCAAATCATGCAAAGGCTGAGAGATGGTAAGAGCCTGAATTAGGATTGAGGCTGTGTGACTAGACAGAAGAGGATGGATGTGAGAGGCATTGCAGAAATTACTTATGGGAGATAGTAATAGGGTTGAACTGGATTCAGTAAAGTGTTAAGACTGGGAAGAGACTGGAGTGAGGGGAGAACAGAGGTGATAGCCTGGTACAATTCTGAGAGATTGTAGGTGATGGTGAGGATAAAAATGTGTTTGGGAAGAGGAAGGCATGGGCAGAGATGGAATGATAGGAGATTCTGACCAGATAAAGGAATTTACTGGTTCTTGATCATGCAAGTGGAGCACCCATGGGTGATGGCAAGATTGAGGATGTTACCATATTTATGCTTAACTAAAGTGAAGAAGTAGGTTATGAGAGTTGAGCAAGAGTAACTTGGAGGTTAGGATGTTTGATGGAAAATCAGCATGAACATTAAATTCCCTCATATGAGGATGTGAAATGGGATGGAGAGAAAAACACTAAATCAGCTACTAAATTCATTTAGAATGGAGTGGAAATGTTTTGGGAGTAGATGGATTTTGGTTAATACAGGTTAATACATTAGGCTTCCCTTTGGTTGTTGGCACATGGTGGAAAGGATATCTTGGATTGATCTCTATGGGAAATAATCAGTTTGGTTCTTTCTGTTTTTCTTAATTGCTTCTCTAACTCAGTATTTCCTAAACTTTTTTGATCTTGAAACATTTGGGCCTTGAAATATACTGACAGACTCCATAAATATATAGGAAACTCCTGGGATAAATAGAAGTTTAAAAGGTTTTAGAGGAAAATAGAGGAGATTGAGCCTGTTTTTCCATGATCAGAAAATTGCTATATCCAATAAGTATTTTATATATAATTTCATATTTAATATTTTGGAGAGGAAAATATAAATAGCATTGCAATTTTCCAATGGAACCTTTATTTGCATCTGACAGAACACCAGGGTTCCATAAACACAGTTTAGGAAATGCTTCTCTAACTGCTGTGAAACGGTCAGGGGGAGGGGAAGATGGAGACGGTTGTGTACTTTACATAGCTCTTCTATGACTTTTGCAAATTGTTCACATTTCTTTTAAATGTCCAATTTTTATGCCTCGTCCAGGGCAATGTGCTCTCACATTGTTAGGTTGTCTGGTCAGGATTTGCACCTTTTAAAAGATACTTTTCAAATCCCTGTCTATATGAGATCATTCCCTAGCCATGCTGGTTTTATTCTCCTTCCAGTTTGAAATTTTGTGCTCAGAGTTACACAAACTATCTGTCCCTCCAATATGGTATCCTTGTATAGCTCTGGCCCAATGACAGGTTTCAAAGAGTTTGGGTTTTGGTTGTTGTTGTGGTGGTGGTTTTAACCTAAAGACTGATAGTGTTTTAATGTCATCCTTTCAAAATGGCTAATGCAGAGCATTAAATTTTCTTATAATTTAATTTGGCTCTCCTGACACCATTTGTTGCCCTTCTAGGTGAAATGCTTTTAAAAATTATACTTTCCTATTTATGCTTTTTTTCAGTAATTGTTACTATGATTTTCAGTTCTGGTAGATCTATATTAAACATAAGCCATATTCACTCTCTTTGACTGGAAGACACATGAGAACTGGTATTAGTTTTCTGCTTGAAGACTTAGTTCTTTTTTTTTTAACAGTTCCTTCCAGTTAGCCAAATTTCTTTTTTTAATTTTTTATTTATTTCTTTACTTTTGGTTTACAGCATTCAGTTCCACAGTCCCTTGAGTTTCAAATTTTCTCTCCCTCCTTCTCCTCCCTCCCCTCCCCCATAGTGGCATGCAATCAAATATAGGATCTACAAAGGTCTTCACTTTAAAGAAGACTTAGTTCTTAATGTTCTACAAGTTTAAATAACATTTGGAGACTACAAAATGCCTGCCATCTAAGATTCTTAAAATTTCAGTTGTAGTGCCTTCCACAAATTTGACAATAAGCATTTTATTAAGTATACAGTATGTGCCAGGCAGTGGGGATACAAAACAAATGAAAAATAGTCCTTGCCCTCAAGGAGCTTACAATGCTACTGATTGGGGAAGTCAGGAAAGGCTTTCTGTAGGACCTCAATATTACCTTCATTTTACATTTAATGAAATAGAGAGCTAGGAGTGATGCAGCTTACTTAAGAATCATCCAAAGAATTATTTGAAGAGTCAAGATAAGAATCTTAAAACCTTGGGGCAGCTAGATGGTACAGTGAATAGAGCATCAGCCTGGAGTCAGGAGGACCTGAGTTCAAATTTGACCTCAAACACTTAGTACTTACTAGCTGTGTGACCTTGGCCAAGTCACTTGACACCAGTTGCCCTGCCTTCCCCCCTCCAAAAAAAAATAGAATCTTAAAACCTTGCTTTCCAGACCTCATTAGAACCAAGTGACTCACCAATTTCACCCTCAAATCACACTTGCTTTCATATATCCCTGATGTCATTCAAATGGATACCCCTTCCAATGGTAGAGAGCATAATCTAGCCATGTCTTCACATCCTGTATGATTCCCATCCAGATCCTTCATGAATCATCCATAAAGGAACTACCCAAGATGCTCAAGACCTTTGAATAGCTCATGGCTACAAGTAAGAAAGTTTGTATCACATGTAAATGTAATTCCCTTAAAGTCACAGTGTTCTGTAATTCATTGCCATATAGTACCACCCAGAATATTGATGCAAGCAAACAAAAAAGATGGGCTTTGTTGATAGGGAGGCCCTTGGAACTATTGAAAGCACTTCACAATTTCTCAAATTCAATCCAGCTCTAGCTCTTCCTCCTAGTCAATTCTGGGTTTATCTTACTTTGCAGCTTCCGTGCCTTGTCCAAAGGTACATGGACTATTGGACTTGATCTAATGTCTGTCTATCCAATTACACGTCATAATGTGGGCAACATGTAGTCTTTGTTCATTTGTTATTGTTGTGTTTTTTTAACTGTGTGGATGACTATTAGTTCAATATCTCTTGGGCTGTCATGAATCTAATTGAGGAAGAAGCCCTTTAGTATTCCAGAGCTAAGTGCAATAAGAACAATATCATCAGCAAACAAGAACATCTGGAGAATTCCACCATTTGCAGGAAATCCTTTTTCCATTTGAACTTTGCACAAACTATCCTTCATGGTGCTGTCAAACACCTTTGGCAAGCGTCTTTCTCTGTTTCCTATCTTGTTTGATATCAATATTCAAAGGAACATTGATCAAAGTTATCTTTGTGGTTGCATCTATCAAAAACAACATTTAAAAATATTAGCACGGATATGGTCAACATCTTGGAGGAGAATCTTTAGGCATCAATCAGCTCCACTAAGTCAAATGTAGTTGTTGTTTTTTAAACCCCCTAACAAATGATAAATACTTCAGGATTTTTTTTATACTTTGTGTGACTATGGAAAATATAGTGTATAGTTACCTTCCTGTTCTTTTGTAATATTTCACCCTCAATACATACCTATCTGATTCTTGTAAATATTTTGTAGGAAAGAGGAAATAGGTATATATCTCAACCATTCTTAATGCATTTTTGTTCACTGTTGTAGTAAATATGCTGTCTGTGACCTTTTCTATTATTTTGGAATCTTCACTTTTGAAATATCTTGAAAATCAATTTCCCCCTGCCTTTGAACTTGTGCCACCTACATCAAGGATTTCTTCTGCATTTATGTGTTCAAGTCCAGTAACTTCTCAGCTTTCTATTCTTGAATGCAATTTCCATTTCTTCACATAAAATATGGATACTGAGATAACTGAGTCCAAATGTGGTCATTTCAATTTTCATCAGTGGTGAGGCTAGATCAATAGAAATCCTGACAAATCTGTTCCATTTCATGTTGATTTGTTACCACCCTTCAAGCATCACCTATAGAGACTCTTACAATAGCCTGCCTTGGGTGATTCTCAGAACAAGCTTTCTGCAGGCTCATTTTCTTCTCCTATGCTTTTTGATGTTCTGTGAGGTGATGATGATGCCTTTGATTTCAGTCCTCAGTGAATAGGCTTGTCCTTTGGATTTCATTTTCTTTCTACTTATCTCCAGACTAACTTCCCCTCCAGTCTGCTAATCAGCAATTCCTCCACTAAGGAATAAGGAATTATTTCCCTGATTCTTTGCCCATTCAGATGACAAATGAAATCTTTATTTTCTTCTCACTTGGAGGTGATTTTGACCTCTGCTGGTTCCAAAAGGACCAATCAGTAATTTCCTGCTTGTTAAGAGATCCCCAGTTTTGGAGCGGCTAGGTGGCATAGTGAATAGAGCACTGACCCTGGAGTCAGGAGGACCTCAATTCAAATCCAGCTTCAGACACTGGATACTTACTAGCTGTGTGACCTTGGGTGAGTCACTTAACCCCAATTTCCCTGCCTTACCCCCTCCAAAAAGCAATACAATAAAATGAACTCAAAAAAGAGAGAATAAAAGATCTCATTAAAAAAGAGTGAAAAAGATCCCAGTTTCATTTTTTGGTGTGATAATGTTCACTGCTCTCCATATTTAGCTGGAACTTCCAATACCTCACAATAACATAGGTGATAGGTGTCTGAGTGATCCACAAATTTTCAGCGTCTTTCATTTCTTAATTTGGAATCATATTTTCCAACATGCTGCTGACCGCCTTTTTCTTCTGCTTATCTTCACATGGAAGGCCAAGTCTTTGCTTGGAAGTAAGAGATATACAGCTAGTAAGTGGCTGAGGGCAGATTTGAATGTGGGCCTTCCTGACTCTAGGTCCAGTGCTGTAATTACTGTTATGTGATTAAGAAACCATATTCTTAAATATAATTTCCAGATAAAATCCTACTTCAGTGGTTCTTAACCTGGAATTTGTTTAAAATATTCGGATAACTTTATTGTAATATAATTGGTTTCATTCTGGAAAGCAATTTCAGACTATACTCCAAAAGCTATTAAATTCTACGTAGTCTGACCCAGGAATATTGCTACGAGGTCTATATCCCAAAGAGACCAAAGAAAGAGGAAAAAGACCTATATGTACAAAAATATTTATAGCACAAAAATATTTATAGCAGCTATTTTTATGGTGCCAAAGAATTGGAAATTGAGGTAATAGACATCAATTGTGGAAGAACTGGGCAAGTTATGGTATATGAAGGTGATGGAATACTATTGTGCTATGAGAAATGATGAAGGGAAGAGTTTCAGAAAAAGTTGGTGAGACTTGTATGAAACAATACAAAGTGAAGTGAGCAGAAATAGGAGGACAATTTATACAGCAACAGCACTATTATGAAGAAAATCAATGTTGAAAGACTCTAAGCAATATAATGAGCAACCATAATTCCAAAGGACTCATTTTCCAGATTCCAAAGGAAGCATATTTTCTTCTCTTTCTTGCCCTTCTTTCCTTCTTTCTTGCCTTTTCTTCCTTCCTTGGATATGGCAAATGTGGGAACTTTTATGTGTAATCATATATACGTGTAATGGGTTTTGTTTTTCTACCCTTCTCAATGGGTGGGGAGGGGGAGGATGAGAATTCAGAAAGGAAAATAAAACATGAATTTACAAAATTAAAAATGAATTTAATTGTTTTCTTTTGTAATCCTATGTATTTTTAAAATGGTACTTAAACTCTTTATTCTGAGGAGTTCATAGGCTTCACCAGAATGACAAAGGGGGTTCACGTCACACAAAAAGTTAAGAACCCCTGTCCTCTTTACTACGTAAATCAAAGTGCTATTAACCAGCTCTTGCTAGACAGATCAGTAGCATCAGAAACCCTCTACAAGTGACTGCTCATAGTCCTCTTCCTTATGCCGTCTGTCATGAGAACAGGAAGATTTGACAAAAAGCATTTGATAACATTAGGTTGAGATTACAACCAGCAGCCCTGGCTGTAAGATTACAAGTCAGGTTTTCTGCTTGGTGTTAACAGACACTTCTCCCTGAGCTAGGCTCTAAATGTCCAAAAATTGTCTCGGCCTTTAATAATGGTTATAACATTAAACTCAGAGTCAGGAAGACCCAGCTTCAAATCTGGTCTCAGATACTTACTAACTTTGTGACCCTGAGTAAGTCACGTGACCATCGACTGCCTTGGTTTCCTTATCTATAAAATGGAGATAATAGTAGCACCTGATTTTATAAAAAGAAGATAATTTGTAAAGTGCTTTGTAAACCTTAAAGTGCTATATAAACACCATTATTATTGTTCTTAAATAAGAGAAAAAAGAAACAAATGAGTAATAATAATAGAATATGTTACCCATAGGAGTGACAGTCTAATACCTTTTAAAATGCCTCATTCTTTTTCTGGGGGGAGGGCAATTGGAGTTAAGTGACTTGCCCAGGGTCACATGGCTAGTAAGTGTTAAGTGTCTGAGACCAGATTTGAACTCAAGTCCTCCTGACTCCAGGGCCAGGATTCTATTCACTATGCTACCCAGCCGCCCCCAAAATGCCTCATTTTTTAATGTAAACTCTTTGGAAGTCATTTAATAGCTAATGTAATAGTTATAAAGGAAGCAGAATTGATAATGGGGGGGAGGGACTTCCTCCTATCACACTTTATGGTTGAAAAGGACCTCATACATTACATAATTCAACTGTTACCTAAGTAGGAATCTGCTATGTACTATCCTTGACCTATGGTCATCTAGCCTCCTGTGTGAAGACCTTCAGGGCTGATGAGGCCTCTCCTCACCAAGAGAGCCAACTTAGCCTCTGGACAACTATAATTTTTGCAATATTTTTTAGTCCTTCTATCAAACTACAATCTGCCTCTTTACAGTTTCCTCCCATTGACTTAGGCTTCCAGAGTGAATAACAATTATAACTTGGATGTATTTAGCACTTTAAGGTTTACAACATGCTTCCTTTATCAAAATGCCCTGAGGTAGACAGCATGAGTATTGTTGTTCCCACTTGAGAGGTGAAGAAAGAGGTTAAGAGAAGGGAAGGGGCTTGCTCATGGTTACACAATTCCAGGTCTCTTAACTCCAGGTTCAATGATACCATCTGAAGCATCCTTCTGACCTCTTTCAGGCAAAAAGAGACTAATCCCTAACAATGGCAAAAAAAAAAAAAAAAAGACCAACAAAACATAACAAGATACCACAGCCTGAATAAGGAAACGGCAAATTTTTTAAAAGTTCTGATTCTGTTTTCTTTACTTCGTTTGGCGACGCCACTTATAGCTTCCAGTAAGAACCCAAGTTACAAAAAGGCAAAGCCTTGGGGCCTTCTCCCTGCTGAAGCCATATGATCCTATGAAAGGCCTTGGTCCTTGGCTTCTGGTTCTTTTCCCTTTTAGGAGAAGGTGAATGGAGCCTATGAACCTGTAATTTTGAAAGGTCAGAACGATGTTTCAGCATTTTCATGTTCCAGAGTCTGGGTTCTTAAACCAAAGTAAAGTCAATGCCCTAAGCACCAATACTAATGAGGTGTAGGCTCTGGGACCACCCCCTCCTTGAGCTCTCCTTGAATCTTTGAGGTACATGCTCTGGGAAACCCGTTGCCTATCAAAAAATCAAATCACCCTTGCATTGACCTCATTAATTCCTCCTGAAGACCCTCCCCAGGCTCCTCCTCTGAACCACCTCTAGATTCCTCTGTATATAAGACCCCATCTTCCCTCCTTCTGGGTGAGAGTGCCATGGAATAGCTTAGCATAGACATGCTCTGTGTGAAAGCTCCATAAAACAACTTAGCATAGACTGGCTCCTTAAGAATCTACCCCATATCTTTCAATAAACTTTACTTTTTCTTTGGCTGAGAAGACTTGAGTGGAATTCTGTCAGCAGGATCTGGCATGTTGGTATTTTGGGGTCTCAGGCAGCCCTAACCCTCTTTGGGTACCTCTTCATTTTCACTCCCATTAGTAGTGACCTTTTGGACCCAGGCCAGCAGAAGCTGAAATGAGAACTCATTCAGTAGTCCTGACATACTTAGATATGAATTTGGTAGTATTAATGTTAATGTAGTAACTGCATTATGCTATAAGCCTACTCCTCTCAGGGACCTAGATGGCACAGAGAAGAGCCTACCCCTGAGGTTTGGGGGTAAATGTTAGAATGCTTATTTTTGCCATACATCTGAAGTAAACATCCCTTTGTAAAAACCCTCCTCAACTGTCCCCCCTCCCAAGTCATGATTCTACCTGGACAACTTAGCAGTTAGAAAATGCTTGATACATAAGAAAGCAGACAGCTAGGGTGAAGGAGAATTTTTTTGGACTTTAGTTGATTTTAATAATTTACTTAATTGTTCATTTTACTTTGTATATGTGACTACCACCTTACTGTTAAAAAATATCTTCCTCATCTTTAGTTAGGCCCCTTTATTTCAAATCTTCCTTTCCCCCTATGGTCTGTCCTCACAGGAGATGAAGAACAGCTGGCCACCATCTGCTACAAAGTAAGTCATCACACATTTAGGAGGCATCAAATCCCTGAGTTTGGGCCTCTGTGTAGTAATGCAGCTTTCGAGAGATTTGGCAGCCATACCATTACTCAGACTCCACCTTCCTAAAATTGTACATTCCTTCCCAATATTAGGCTAGCCACTTCCTGCACACTCCCTGTTCTCCTCCTTCTCCGCCCACATCCTGGATGACCTACCATCATGCCATGTGCAAAGCCAGGACAAGCCACCTGAGAAAAAGTTCAAAAACGTACTTCCCATGTTGTAGTGTGTGCCACTGTTGACCAGCAGCCTTGAACTCTCGTTATTGACCACGCACTCTGACTTTTCACAAAATAAATTCCTGAGTGCCATGGAAAGCAACATTTTCTGACATCTGAAAGATGTACACCTACAAAAAGTAATATTTAAAAAGTGCCTCTCACCCCACTTCTCTGTCTCTGCTATGACACATCCTAGGTGTCTGCCAACCTTAGCCACCCCTACGGCGTATGCACACAGTGTTCGCTCAATGAATGTTTGGAGTGATAATGCTTCTTCATAAGTTCATAATAGGGAGTCTCCCAAAGAAAACACAAATTATAAGAAAAGTGGTGTAGGGGACTGGAGATTATTGGAAAAGATAGGCGGCTAGAGTCAGTCAACTTACAGATTATTTGAATAAAAAGCCAATGAGTTGCCATAAGATCATAGATCATGGATCAAAGATTGTTAGAGCTACTCTGGACCTTATAGACGAGGGCACTAAAGTCCAAAGAGTTCACTTCCTACCTGGGGGACTGAGGGGGGCCCACTGGTCAAGAGACTCCATCTAGGTGGGTTTCAGTTTTCTCATCTATCAAGGGAACAAGGAAGACAAGATGGCCTCCAAGGTCCTATCCAGTTCCAAATCTATGGTCCTATGATCCTCTGCTCTGTGTCCATAGAGTCAGGGCTAAATAAGAATTAGAGCAGAATGGTTATAAGAGGGACATTTAATAAGGTGAACGAGAAGGTAAAAGACATATCAGAGCTCTTTATGGTTGTCTTTTCCTCTTCCTCTTTCTCACCCTGGAGATATAGAAAATGCTTTATTGCATTGTTCAGAAAATTTCATCAACATACTGTTTAAACCTAACTTAATGTGACTAAAGATTGGTTGAACCCAGAACGTTACCTTGACTCTTCAGAAATACTAGAGATGGCTCCAAAATATTTGGGGTTCCCCAGGTCTACCTGGGCATCTACCCAAACATTTCTGTTTGGAGTCCACTCACACAGCTCTTGTTTTGGGTCCATACAAACTTGTCTTTTGGGTTCCCTTATGTTTAGTCTTCACCCAAATTTTACTGGATGTTTACATTCAATGATATTCATCTCAATTGACCTTGCTTTCTAGTTACCCTCTTGGCAAAATTACTTAACTGAGTTTGTGTGGGTTCATATGTGAGTACCTTTTTCTAAATCCTATGTAATGTTAACCTTCTGGAGACTGGATGGGAGGGAGCCATACCTTCTTTCCAGCTCACTCTCCTCTAACAAATGACCAGATAAATTCTTAATAGAACTATTTCAGATTTTGGGGTTTATTCTCACAAATGACAGTGGCAGAAGAAGGTGAGATAACTTGATGAGGCAGCACAGACATCTACCTGTCCCTACAGTTAAGGACAAGAGGCAATGAAAGGAAATGGAGCTTCCTTTGTTGTCATTCAGTCATTTCAATCATGTCCAACTCTTCATGACTCTATTTGGGATTTTCTTGGTCAAAATACTGGAGTGGTTTGCCATTTCCTTCTCCAGCTCATTTTACAGATAAAGAAACTGAGGTAAACAGGGTTAAGGGACTCGTCCAAGGTCACACTGGTAGTGTCTGAAGCCAGATTTGAACTCATGAAGAGGAGTCTTACTGACTCCAGTTCCAGCACTCTATTCCAGCTGCCCCAATGGATTTTCCTACCAGTTGACCTTTATCTTTTTGAAACTCTTCTTTCAGATCTATGAAGGACTTATTTGAGCTACCCATGGTCATTATTAGGACTCATTGTACATTACTCTCTCTCCTACACTCTTGGATTCAGTCAAAACAGCTTCTCTCTGTAGCTCCATACTCCACCTGTCTGTCTTTGTCTTGTCATTATCGGTCTCCCAGTCTTTCATGCCTAGGATACCCTCTCCCTCCTCATGTTTGCCTCATAAAATCCCATCTGAGATATAGCTCAAGCACCACTTTCTACATAAACCTCTCAGAGTTCTTTGTACTTAAGTATGTTATATTTATTCTGTATACATTAATATATGTTGTTGTCTGCCCTTAGAATATCAGCTCCCTGGCAGTATGAGTAATCTCTTTCTTTATATCTTCATTCCCAGCATCCAGTGCCTGACAGTTGGTAGTTGGTAGCTGCTTAACCAATACTTGTTAATTAGCTTTTTTTTTTTGCTTTTTGGAAGGGGGGAAAGGAGAGCAATTGGGGTTAAATGAATTGCCCAAGGTCACATGGCTAGTACATATTAAGTGTCTGAGGCCGGATTTGAATTCAGGTCCTTCTGACTCCAGGGCTGGTGCTCTGTTCACTGCGCCACCCAGCCACCCCAATTAACATTTTAAGTATATGTGATTTCATCAGTGTTGGTACTTCCTTCTCAATGAATATGGCAACCCCTCTGTGCCTAAGCCCATTAATGGGCTGATTGAGCAGTTGCACCTGTGAAAAATTCACTTCCTGGTATCCAAGCATCTGGTACAGGGTCTCTCCAAATTGAGCCATGCTGGTCCTTGGACAATGACATATAGTCTGCTACCAGGTCTGTACTTAAAACATTTTCTGCTTAGCAGAATTTGACAGAATTTATGTTTCTATGGCATAGACTTTGAGAATCCATGGTTGTCTCCCTGACACTTAAGAAGAGGACGACCATCATTACCATTTACAAATATTTTTCAGGCAGGTATTTTGTAGAGAGTTCTGGACTTGAAATCAGGAAGAACTGGATTCAAATCCTGCCTCTGATATATATTATCTGTTGACCTCAGAGATTCAGTTTTATATATACACTTGGGGATACACACACAAATACATGCAATATGCATATATACATACGTAAGTACTTATACATATATGTGTATTTGTATATGTGTGTATATATATATGTGGGTATTTAAAATGTGTATGTATATACACACTCACACACATACACACAATACAAAATGGGGTGGAGGGAAGGATTAGTCTAGATGGCCTCTAAGGTCCCTTCTAGCTATAAATCTTTAGGCTTATATCATCTTCCACAAGTGAGGGAAATTGGGAGATGTCACTATAATTATTTTTTTCTGTATCATCTCCAGGCAACTAGAGACCCTCTGCTATGGGGATTGAGCAAGAGATCTGAAAATATCCTGTGGGCAGAATTCATTTGAGATTCAGCTTCTGACAATAATTCTGACGTGCATATATGTGTGTGTGCACACATATATTTGTACATATATACCATACATAGTGTATTTTATGTGAAACCTTGAGGGTAAGTTGTTGTTAATATACTATGCTCTTCTCATTCCCATCATAACCCTTTAGGTTATTTGTAATTTTAATACCCTTGAGATCTTGGTTTTCCATGAGATTTGAATCTAAAAACCTAAACATTAATCGGCTTAATGAATTCAGTTTTGCATCACATTTCTCCACTATCATGCACTTGCAAGTTCTAAAATATTCCAAATGCTCCATTTAAACTTAATCATAATTATAGCCATTCATATTTCCTCAAGGACATGTCTGCCTAGAAAAGGAAAAGAGCCAATCATGTAATGAGAGAAGAAGAGATGGACAGCTAGACTGTTGTGCTAGTAGCCACAGAATATGAAAAGACTAGAGGAAGTCCTGGGACACAATGAGTAGACCCTCGCTGCTCTGTAGTGTATTTGTAGGACAATGATGAGAAACACACAGAATGAGAAAGTGGGGATAAGCTGAGCCTTTGATATCACAATTCAAACACTGAGGGATTCGCAAGCTTCTCAAGACAAGGGTTATGTCATATTATATGTCTTTGCCTCCCTACCTGGCACCCAGGTAGCACTTAAGTACTTAAGGACACATGATAGTTCTCTTTTTTCTGGACAAATATCCATTGGATAGTTAGCAAAGAGAAACTTTGTCAGCAACTGTAACATTTTTTGCTTGGGAATTCAGATTTTGAATGTTATGATAGTTGCTACATTGACTTTTAGGGGTTAGAAGGCATAGAGGTGAGGAAGCAAACTATCATTTCTGAATTAAACAGTGTGAAGTTTTGTGGTCAGAAACCACAGTGCTGAAAGGAGAGAAGAGGGTTAGTTTTTTGGCTTCAGAAAGAATGTCAACCATAGGAAACACCTAGAGGGAAATCTAGTGATCTCAAGAATGCAATAAATCATGACCATAATGTCAAAGTAACCTATTAGTGTCTCTAAATATTATCTCCTAACATGACATAAACTACATAAATCAATTTCCAAGGAATTTTGGATGGTGTTTGCTTTACTGCAGAAAGATATACAAACCTTCCTAAGATGCACATTAAAAAATGATTTATGTCAGGTGCTCTTCCCTTCCATCAGAGTCTAAAACAAAATACACCTAAAGATTGAGTTTCTGACAAAATGGTACCTTATTCCATGTGATAGAGTTCCTCACTTTTTTAGGAAATTTCTCCCACCAATACACAACCTCATGGGTCATATAAATATAAGCTCCCAGGGGGGTGGGCGAAGGGGGGGGGATATTTTGTCTTTTTATCCCTAGAATCCAGCACAGTGCCTGTACATAGTTGTACATAGTAGGCACTTAATAAATACTTGTTGAGTGGGTCCCACTTTCTTTGTCCTCCTAACAACACACAATTTGACCTGTGTTATCCAAGCTTGTCAGAATGTTACAAGGAAATTTCATGATACAGAATATTTTAATGGAAGCATTTTATTAGGCCAGTTCAGGAAAGCAGTGGGACGCAATGAAAATAACTCTGGATTTGGAATGGGAGGACCTGGTTGAACCCTGATTCTGCCACTTCCTATTTTTGTGACAATTGAACAAGTCATCTAGAGAAAGGGACAGTGGTTAAAAAGTGTTCAAAGTTACAGAGAAGTGACAGGGGAAGAAGAATGGGAGAAGGTCATCAGATAGCTTAGGTTAACTGATTGAGGGTAGCCTGGAGAATGACAATTTTAGCTAATTAGTGGGGTTGGAAGACTCGTTTGTAGGGTCTGAGCTGTCAGATTAGTGAGAGACTAGTGAGAGTAGACAAGTCGTTTGGGGAGCTTGGCACCAAAAAGGAAGAGATAGCAAGGTCTGGTGAAGATTTTTTTTTTAGGCTGGGGGAGACCTGGGCAAGTTTTAAGTTTAAGTAGCAGTTAAGGAACTAGTAGGAAGAGATCAATGAAAGTGAGAGAAAACGGGGATCATTGTTGGGCCAGTGTTCTGGAGGAGACGGGAAGAGACTTAACAAGGGCATAAGAGTTAGCCTTGTCAAGAAGGGCCACTTCCTTCTCAGGGACTGAAGCAAATAAGGAGACATTGGGTAAAGGGGTGTGTGTGTGTGTGTGTGTGTGTGTGTGTGTGTGTGTGTGTGTGTGTGTGTGTGTGTGTGTATGAGAAAGAGAGAAAGAGAGAGAGAGAGAGAGAGAGAGAGTAAGGAGAGAAAAAGGAGTTTATGACAGATTCTAGAGGCTGTGACCTAGAGGCAGCTAGGTGGTACAGTAGATAGAGCACTGTATTATAACAGGAATATCTGGGTTCAAATTCTACCTCAGATATGTACTAGCTGTATGACTCCAGGCAAAGATCTTTAACTTATGCATGCCACAGTTTACTTATCTACAAAATGGGGATAAGCATTTTTTAAAATCTTAAAGAGTTTTATAAATGTCATTGTATCGTCATCATCATTATCTAGGTGATGCAGTGAATAGAATGCCAGGCTTGGAGTTAAGAAGACTCGTTTTCCTGTTCAAATCTGACCTCAGACATTTATTAGCTGTGTGACCCTGGGTAAGTCACTGTAAAATGAGCTGGAGAATGAAATGGCAAACCACTCCAGTATCTTTGCCAAGAAAACCCCAAATGGGTTCATAAAGAGTCAGAAACAACTAAACAACAACAAAATTATTATCATTATCATTATTATTATTATCATCATCTTGGTAAAGGAGGAAGTAAGGACGGTATTGAAAATAATAGATTTGGAATTGGAAGGAGCCTAAGAGGTCATTTAATCCAATCCTTTTATTTTACAGGAGAGGAAACTGAGGCCTAGAGAGGTTAAGTGACTTTTCCAAAGTCATACAGGTATAAGTATCCAACCCAGAATTTGAATTCAGGTGCCCTGACTCCAAATTAAGCATTTTCTGTTGTACTACACTGCCTTTGACGTGACATTTCAAAACAGTTGCTAAGGCAACCATAATGGACTGTCAATCAAAGAAGAATGAGTTTTGCCCTTTGGCAGCCTGGGTCCATTTGAGATTAATTAACATGAATTCTTAGTGGAAAAAGTGATGTGATTTTCTATAGCAATTTAGGAGTAGAGATAAAGGAAATTATGATGATGATGCAGGGTTGAGGATTGGCAAGACATTAGCAGAAACAGGACAATGGAGCAAGGCACCTTGGGTAGAGGACAGGAGATAGTTAGCCAGTCAACTTAAATAGTGAGCCTTTGAAGAAGTGTATATGAAGCAAGAACAGGAATGATGGATTTGGAGGACAGAGAAGAGGGAGGGATGCAAAAGTAGGACATCATGTTTAGAAAGAAGTATTTTGTATTTTAAGATCATGGAGGTGTCAAAATTATGGTGAGGTATAAGTCAAATCTGTGGTTGGCAAAAATGGAGTGACTGACATAGGTCATGGGGTTGAGGAGTCAGAGGAACTTGAAGGCAAGGGCTAAGTCTTGTTTAAAAAAATAATTTCCATTAAATCAGGGACTATGTCCTTTTCCGTTTCTGCACTGAGCGTAACATCCCATCAGGGCTTCAAAAATGTTAGATAATTAATGGTTATAACCCCAAATACTAAGTATTCTCAGCAGCTCTGAATCTTGCCATTCTATGATATCTGTCCTTAAAGAATTATTTTTAAATAGGCATTCCAAAACTTACACATCCAGAGGAATGTTTCCTTTGCAAAGTTTGCAAAATCTTGGGAGGCTGGATACTTTTTTGCAAATGAAAAACTCATTGTTGAAACCACTTTAGGGAAAAAAATTCTCAGAACCTATGATACATTTTTTTTCAAGCATTTTCAAAAGGTAAGATGGGTTTCATTTTTAGAATCATGCAGGTCACTCACAGTCAAATCTAGTGATTAAAGGGGACAAGCGAATGTGGTCATGTTTTTGTTGTTGTTGTTGTTAAAAAAAGATGCTGCTATAAAATCATGAAACCATATATATCCCACATATCTTATTTGTTTGCATGTTGACCCCTCTTCTTGAGCTTCTTGACAAGAAAGACCATTTTCACCTTTCTTTGAATACCCAGAATTTAGAATAATGCCTGGCATACAGTAAGGGCTTAATAAATGCTTGTTGACTTGATTTGGCATTTCTCATGAGTTTCATAAAAAGGCTCTAAGAGCAATTATGAAATAGGAGTTTTAAAAATGTCTTGAGCAATGTTCCCATCCTTTGAATAAGTGGCTAACTTCTAAGAAAGGCTGCAATGAAGGGAACAACACTCATTTGGACATGCAAATTCTACTACATTTGCTATTTTAAAAAATCCATCCCTTTACTTTAAAGTCATTTTGCATTACTATATGCCATGGTCCCACCATCCATCCTCTCATTTTTTCTTCTCTCTCTATCATAGCCAGGTGTTTTGATAATTTTACAATCCTTAATAAATCCCATTTTAATCACAAAGAAAAAACATGGAAAAAGAACAATTAGAAACATGAAACTGTTCAAAGGAAACATCTGAAAAGGAGAAATTTAAGGCGTTGTACACATTAAACAGATCCCAAATAGTCCTAGGATTACTGTGTCTGAAAACCAACATGAAAGGGAAGCCTTATTTCCTTGCTGGAAATTCCCTAAACCAGATGACACAAAATTGTAAGGTTCTATATGAAGGCAATAGAAAGACATCTGAAAAGAAAATTAGATGTCACTAACAAGAAAGAGCAAAGTAGATGGATTGTCAGAATATAAAACTAACTTCTAAAATGCTCATAATTAAAAATAAATGGTTATTAGCATGTTGTAGAATAAACAAAGAATAGTATGAATATATCTTCAGTTATAGTTCACTTTGCCAAAGAAACAGAACATGAAAAGTGACCTTTACTTGAAATTTCACATATAGAGAAACATGAAAGCAGAGATCAAAGCTGAGGCTACCTTCTCCACTCCCTAGGTATATCACTGCCATTAGCATTAATGAAAGCATGTCTTATATACAAAGAAAATAGCTTCTCAGTGACCCCTCATTTTATAACTAACTTTAAACATAGGAGAATAGCAGCCTTTAATGGCTGACACTAATCTGACTACTCGTTCAAACTTTGAAAGGTAACTATGTTGTCATTTGGAGTTTTTAAGTGGACTTTGCTTCCATAAAACAACAACCCATATTTGTATAGTATTTAAAGGATGTTCTTCCCCCACAGCATCCCTGGGAATTAGGTATTGTATTTTTATATTCATTTTGCAGATGAGGAAATAGATGCAGAGAGAAGTGACTTGCCTAAGGTCACATAGCTAGTTAAATGTCCAAGTCAGGATTGAACCCAGGTTTCTCCTGACTCAGAAGTCCCACAATCTTTCCACTACACCATGGGAATGAATTTATTTATATTACAACATACTCAGGAAATCTCCAATGTATACTATTTATATTCACTATAGATATGGTTCCAAATTATATCTCTAATGCAGAGGACATAAATTCTATACATTCTATACAGCTAAACTCTAGGAAGTCTAACAGGAAGTAGTAGCTTACAGCTGTTATTTGTGGGCAAAGCAATGGCATACTGCATAAATGATGCATTAAAGTTTCAGTCTTTCACAGAATCAAAAAAAATTACAAAATGGCAGAGGCTGAAGGTAGTTTGGAAGTCAATCAAGTCCCTTTGATTTTATGGATGAGGACACTAAGACTTGACTAAGGGCACACATCTAATTATTATCACAGTCAAGATTCAAACCCAGGTCTCCCTATTCAGAGGCCCCTGTTCTTTCCATTTCACTCTAGATTAAGAATTAGCACATTAAGACCGAGATATATTACAAATGTTTTTATTCTTTTGTTCCCAACAAACACCTATTTTAAATAGCAGAGCAGAGGATTTGGAGCTGGAAGGAACCTGTGGAACCATCTAGTCCAAACCTTTTATTTTACAGATGAGGAAACTGAGGCCCAAGGAGATTTAAGTGATTTGACCAGAGTGACACTATTAATAAATGTCAGAGGTCATATTTATACCTATATCCTAACATTCTAACTTTATTTTTTTTAAACCAACCTTTGGATATATGAAAAGGTCCTAAAGAAAAACAGCCTCTAATCTTAGAATTTCTAGCTAAGGAATTTTAGGGATCATCTAGTCCAGAAGCCCCTAATCCTTTCCTAATGAGGAATTATTTTTAAATTACCCCAAGTCTCATGATCTGTCAGTATTCTATTAAAAACATTTCATGTAAGGGAAACACCATTTACGAGAGGCCTGCCACTGCATGTTGTCAGCCAGCGGGTTAAAGTTTGGCATGTGTTTAGTGAGAGCAAGAAACAGTAGTAAAGTGGAGGGAGGCAAGGCCAGCCTTGGAGTCAGGAAGATCTGGGTTAAAGCCTTGCCTCTGGCACGTTAGCTATTTGATTATGGGTAAGTCAAGTACCCTTCTAATGTCCCAGGAAATTCTTTTCAAATTGTAAATTTTAGGCAGTTACCATTTGCATCCTGTGGAAGGAGTCTATGTACAAATCAAATCATAAATCAGGACAAAGGGAGAAAAGGATCTAGAAAAAAAGATGAACAAGTAGAAAAAGTAATGAGAGAGAATAATAAAGAGCAGAAAGAAGAGGTAGACCGAGAAGGATATAAGAATAACATCTAGAGAGGAAAAGATAGTGAGAGCAAGAAAGGGAAGTTGCTTGACAACCTTTCTCCCCTTTAGGTAAGGCAGATATGGCTCTCTGACCTTTCCAGTCCTAGTTTTAAAACTTCCACTAAGGTCTTACATGGCATCATTACAACATGGAGGTGACCCTGGGTCCTCTAGGGTTATGCCAAGAAAATGCAAGCCTTGGCAAGTCCTACCAAGCTGAAAAGGCTTCAGGTATGGGCCTGTTGACCAAGTTCCAGCCTAGCTATGTTTGGAGAGGCTTATTGCCAGGCTTGGGTGATGAACTTTTTTCTCTCTTTTTTTTTTTTTAACCAAAGTAATAAGCAAAGACCATCTACTAAACCTTAAAAGAGTTGCTACCTGTATTGGTGGAGGGAATATACATTCAATTTAAATCATTTTAAGGAATGAAATATCTAGATTTAGGAAAAACTATCTGGGCTACTAGACTCTTTGGACTTTTGTCAGAACTCATACGAACATATTTTACTTATGCATATGGACATGAAACTGGGCACACATACCAAGCTGTCTGCACTGTGGCAGACACAATGAAATGGAAGAGATGCTAAAGCACCCTATGATCTCCTTCCTCCATCTGCACTTGTAATGGGAAAGATTGTTCATTGGGCTTCCATGAGATTTACCCCTTCCATGGAGTACTTTTCCTCCTGTCTCTGACCATGAGAGGTGGAATGCTTTCTGAGAACTTGCCCTTAACATGTGGGTTGAGGGGAAAGGCACACTAAGAAGCAGCTTTAAAGGCTTCACTGTTGAATGAATGAATGAAAAATAACTTGTTTACCTCATACTAGGCACTATGCTATGGCATAGGGAAACTAATGCAAAAAGTAAGCTAGTCCCCTATCTCAGAGAGCTTAATTACAATAGAACACAATATTTACATAATACATACATACATATACATATGTGTATATGTATATATATGTGTGTATCTATATCTATGTTTAGATCTCTCTCTCTCCTTCTCTCTCTTTCTCTCTCTCCCTCCCTCTCCTTCTTTCTCTCTCTCTCCCTCCCTCTCTATCTCTCTGTCTCTGTCTCTCTCTCTCTCTCTTTCTCTCTCTTTCTTCCTCTCCCCATTCCCCCCCCCCCCAGACTGGTTGCCAGGGAGGGGTGATCTGACCTGGGTCATCTCACCAGGTTAGTGAGTAGGATCATAAGACAATGGGTTGACATGTCCTTTCCAGGAATGGTAGTATTGTAGAAAGGTATAGTGAATAAAGTGCTAGACTTAGAAACAGAAAGAGTTAAGTTCAAATCTGCCTCTGACACTTGTGACTTGTATTAACCTTGGCAAGTCACTGAACAACTGAGGCTCAGTCGGCTTTTTTTTTTTTTTTTTTTGCTTTTTGGAGCGGGAAGGGCAGGGCAACTGTGGTTAAGTGATTTGCCCCAGATCATATAGCTAGTAAGTGTTAAGTGTCTGATTCTGGATTTGAACTCAGGTCTTCCTGACTCCAGGGCTGGTGTTCTATTCACTGAGTCACCTAGCAGCCCCTAAGTCTGCTTATTTTTAACATGTGAAGGATGGACTCAGTGAGTTCCAAGACATCTCCTGGCTCTAACACTTATGCTTTGATTGCTATTCCAGAGCTAAAGGTATAGAAGGGTAGGTGATATGAGTAAAGGTATGTCAGGAAGATGGGCTGGCAAATGGACAGAAGATGGTCAGAGAACAGCAGCATGGTGGCTTTGGAGATAGCTGGCCCTGGATTGTCTCGTGACTCTAAGTGGTGTTTGGAAACGTTAAGGCAGGTAGAGGGGATGGAGGCTATATTTAAGGTTCAGTAAATCAGGGTTTACAACTTGGAGTGACTTCAGAAGAAGGCCTTGAACATCCTGCAACCAGACAACACAATCTCAGAACTCTTCAGGCCCACACTTAAGGTTTCCATCTCCAATACAGGAAGATACAAAAAGGTAAAGAGTTACATTAAACAAGACTTTATCTTTTATTTACCTTCACTTGATAAACCCTGAATGGCTGTGTTCCCTGCTTTTGATTGTTTTGTCTGCATATTTCCTGTTAAGAGTTTACAAAATAGCACTATTGAACAGGAAGATAAGAAGCACACCTATTTGTTTAATAACATCAAGGGGGGAAAACTGCTAGCTCATCCATTTTGTTGTTAAGTTGCTCAAAAGGATCAAAATACCAATTAACTTGCTGGCTCAGAAATCTTTGATATCCTCAGATTTACTGACATTTTGAAACTCTTGTTCATACTTGTCTAATGGCTTTTTGATTAGGAACAAAGAAGTGCCAATCTGTTTAGCATTTGACCTGTTTTCTTAAATATTTTCATGTCTTCAACTACTTAGCTACTAAAAATACTTGACTAGTCACATTTCTAAGTTAAAGGGAGATTTCCCCTTCCAGGATCCACCTCAGAATTTTAAAAAGAGCTGAAAGACCACTTCCTTTTTTAAGGACATCCCCCAACCTGTTTTAGACCAAACCTTACATTTCAAAGTTTATTTTCTTTGTTTTTTGTTATCAGATGAAATAACAAATACAGCACTTTGCAAATCTTATAGTACTATAGAAGTACTAGCTCTTATTAAGAATTTTTCCTTTTCCAGTGGATTTAGAGAGGCTTCATGAAACTCAGTGAGCCAACCTACCATTGTTAGCATTCATTCTTGGCTGAGATGACATTTGGCATGTCATAGAACAACCATAAGGGAAAGACAAATAATAGCTGGTGGGGTGTTATTACTTTTGTACGGGAGTCTTTGGACATCTTTACGCTAATTGTGCTTTGTTGTAAGGTTTGATAAAAAGTTCAGTGTCAGTTTTATTTATAACCAACCATGTGCACACACACTGTCCCTGTGTTAACAGTAGTAAGGGGGAAGGTTTTTACTTTTGGATAAAGGTAGTTCCTGAGTTTAGAAAGAGTAGAGGGCTGAAGAGAAAGGGCACTCAGATTCTCAGTCCTCAGTGGTATTTAAAGTAATAGTAATGGTAGTAGTAGCAACAGTAGCAGTAGAAGTAGTAATAGTAATAAAACCAAAAGAAATTTGGTTTAAGGTTTATAAATCACTCTATATACATTGTCTCATTTGATACAACAATCCTCTGATATGATTCCCATTTTACATGTGAGGAAAACTGAGGCTAGGGGAGGTTAAGAGACTTGCCCAAGGTCATAGCTAGTAAGGATCTGAGGTGAAATTTGAATTCAAGAATCCTTGACTCCAAGTATAGCACACTGTATCAGCTGAATGTGAGGGGAAATTCAGAATTCTGGAATGCTAGCATTTTAATGGACCTTAATGATGATCTAACCTAATCCCCTCATTTTGTAGTTCAAGAAAGCAGGGACTAGGGAGGAGCAAAGGCTATCTGATAAAGTAACCTCATCTAGATAGCCCTTTTAAGCATTCTCAGATGAAGCACTGAAGCCTGACCATGCTATTAGAGGCTTAAAATCAAACCAGAATCCAAGGCTCCTTTTCCTTGGTTCTTTATGACTGACTCCCAGATATCTTCAAGCAACAAGCCTTTATTTATTATTAACCATCATAATCCAAAATATGTAGTTAGCCCCAAATGAACCAGATTATACATCAGATCCCATCCATTCATCCACCCCAGTCATATTCTTGCTAACTTCCCTCTTATAACACATTCTAGACTTCCAGATACCATGTGCTAAGGGGCTAAATCTGTTCAGTTTTGGAACTCTCGCCCTAGGGTTGAACTTGATTGATACATGAGTGAGTACAACCTCACATAACCCGACTGTATTTGACCAGTCTCAGAGTAGCCAGTCCATACTTTACATTCTATCCAGCTATCCACTCCAGCAATCTTATTGCCTTTAGCCTTTCAGACACCCTTGGACCCCAGCTTCCTCACCCCAACCCCACTTTCTACCTCTTGCTCAGGGAAGTAGAATTAAATCAATGCCAACATTTTTCTGGAAAGACTGTGCCTATCAGTTCCTCTACTGAGCTCCACTCATAATCTCTGCAGTTAGCCAGAGCAAAATTCCCTTCCCTGGTCATCATTTCCCTATATGGATTTGCCTCCTCCTATTAGAATGTTAGCTTTTGAGGGCAGTGACTTTCTTGTTTTTGTATTTGTGACTCTAGTTCTTCATCTATTTCTTGGTACATATTAAGTGCTTAATAAATGCTTTTCATTCAACCATCTGTTCCTTTATTGGGTCACAGTTGCGAAGCTCAAGAACTTCAGATGGTGAAAATCGGCCTTCTAAGAGCTTACAATTGTGTTGGGGAGATAAAAGTGTAACTATAATGCAACAGTTGAGGCAGCTCAGTAGCTCAGTGGATAAAATACTGGGCCTGGAGTCAGGAAGACCTGAGTTCAAATCCAGCCTCAGGCACTTAGTAGATGTGTGACCCTGAGAAAGTTGCTTAACTTCTGTTTGCTTTAATCTACCAGAGAAGGAAATGACAAGTCACTCCAGTATCTTTGCCAAGAAAACATGGACACTATGGTCCAGAGGGTCATGAAGAGGTGGGCATGACCGAATTGACTAAACAATAATAATAACACAACATTTAAGTAAGGATATAACATTATAATATAATATAACATAACATAATAATATAATACATAATTAATATAACAGCTACTGAGTCATACATATGGCAACTACTGAATTACATATAAAGATTGAAAAAATATGCAAAAGTAGTCATTGTAAGGGGTTGGGAGGACTGGAAGACAAACACATTTAAAGAAATATTAAAGATGCTAGTCATACCTTTTCACAAACTCTTCAAAGAGGATACGGTGGGAATACCCCTGTCGGCGGATACTGGTAGTTTCCAGAATTCCAGTGTAACGAAGCTGTACCAGTACTCTCTCTCTGGAAAACCTCAAGGCTTCTCGGTTATCATTGGGTTTAATACAGCGAACAAAGTGAGGTTGTCCAACTACCATTTTGGAGAGCAGATCCATCAGTGAATACTACCAGGAAAAAGGTACATATTATCTTAGACCCTAAACAAAATGACTTTCAGAAAGTTAATTTCAAACTGGATAAATGATATTTATAACAACTTACCAGCCTTTTTGAAGTGAAACAGAGAAAGGAATGGAGAAATAATGATTTTGTGTATAGCTAATATTTGTATATTTTTGAGGTATAATTATTTAGTGCTATGTATTGCTCATACTTGGCAAAAACTGTCATGTTTGAACCATGATATGTACAAAGTCTCCTGTGGACTAATAATAGTCCTTATAATAATATAATATATTACATATAATATATTATATTATAATATTATACAATAATAATAGTCCTTATAATAAACTAATTATTAGACTTATAATCTAGACCTACATTTTCATGCTGTCCTACCTAATGTACTAGACCAATTCATCTTTTTAGTTTTTTTTAATGGTAAGCTTTTAAGGCAGGAGTAGATAGCCTGTCTAAAATTAAATGTCACCAGTTAAGTCCAAGGAATGACCATAGGTGCAACTGCAACTGTTATTAAAATTAGGGGAGAAGGAATTATTTTTAATTAAGAGAAAAAGAATTTAGGGAATAATAGAGTTAGAGAAATGGAAGAAAGAAGGAAGGAAGGAAAGGATAGAGGGGAGGGGAAAAGGAAGGAAGGAAGGAAGGAAATAAGGAAGGAAGGAAAGAAAATAAAGGAGGGTGGCAGTTGAGAAAGTTGGTTATGATGGACAGTGGCAGGATGCTACCAACAATTGACTCAGTGTCTTCCAATGGCATGCCCATAGGTTATCTCTGTTAGAATCCTCATGTAAAGTGCCACCATAAGAACATAAAAGTAATTTTTAAACAAATATCCTAAATCAGTGCAGCTAAAATGAGAAGAAAAGCAGGCAAATGGGCAAAAATAGTTGCCTAATATCATCAGAAGTTAACTGATCAAACACAATGGGTTATCAAGCAGGGTAATACTTTTGGGGTCCACAAGTAGGTTTGACTATAGGATAAATGAAACTTTTTTCTTGATTAGCTCATAGGCAGTCTTTAAAGACAAATTTAATTTATGCATTCAAATATGCAATGCATGCGGAATTGAGTTACTCTAAGTATGACGATATCCAGAAGGTTGTGAGAATAAGTGGAATTAGAAACAGCCCCCTGCATTAGGGATAGTGTAAGGAGGACACTGTAGTACAAGAATTCAAGAGTAAATGAGATTGGGGAGATGGAGGGGGGAGGGAGGAAACAGGAAAAGTTAGAGGAGACCACACAATGGGGGTACCAATAACACAGACTCAAAGGTTTGTGAGTGGGTACAATCTACGTGGAGCCTTTGGCCATAATCCAGGAAGAAGTCCAAGGGTTTAACCAAGAGAGCCAAAAGTAAGAGGCATATGAAGAGATCATCTGATATTAATCATCTTGTTCAGAGTTGACTAAATAACATGAAACTTCCCTTCATAATATAATAAAAATGTGTGTGTGCTCAAGTACAGTGCATGGGAACTGGGAATGGACAGGCAATATTACTGGACAGGTGGAAAAAGGCAGAGTGAATGGTATTGGGGAGAGAATTTAGAGAAGAGACTTCTAAATAAACCTTTTGACCCTTTTTTTTTTTAGCATTGTTAGTATTAGGGTGGAGCACAGGATACTTCTTCCCTTTTAGGAACAATAGAATTGCCTGCTAACAAGTTGTGCTGAATAGCCCTTTCCCTGAATTGTATGTAAAAATTATGTACGGAAGATAAAAGCTGGTGAGATTTCAACATAAATCCTTTAAAAGGTTAATAAGTGAAAGGAAAGGTATCTAGGAATGGAAAGTTTTGAGCCCAGTATATGTGAGAAATAGGAAAGAGTCAGAGAAGGAAGAAGCTTTAACTAGAAGAGAAAAGGAAGAATAAGTCCAAGAGATTATGAGATAGTAGATTTAGCTCTGTAAAGGACTTTAGAAGTCACTGAGTCCAACCTCCTCATTTTATAAATGAGGAAATGAAGGACCAGAAAAGTCCAATTTCTTGCCCAGAAGAACATAATTGAGGTGGAATTTGAACCTAGGTCTTTCTGACTACACATCCACCATGCTGTTCTGCCAGAACCTAACAGCTAAGACTAGGAACAAAAAGAAGGACATTTTAGGAAATTAAAATAGGTTGGATACACACCAAAAAATTAGTTCAGAAAGACTCCTATGTATTTAGCATTGCCTGTAGTTGCACTCTGCCCAAATGGGGAATTCATCTGAATAATCATTCAGAAAAGAACCTCATCCTAAAGGACCAGAGAGAATGAGAAAAATGTTTCTTGCTATCTTTAAGTATAGTGGACTTGGGGAGGGGGATCAGGAATCTGGTTCTTATCTAATAAGATGATGTTAGTCAGGGTTGGAACTAAATCTGGGTACCTAACTAATCAATAGATCTCTAAGGTTTTCTATAGATCCCTAAGAAAGTTACCCTGCCCGCATCTTTCCCATATCCTCTCTCAACACTGTTTACCTCTCACCTTCCTTCTCTTGGAGCTATCCATGGTGCTTTCTCAGAAGATGACATTCACCTGTTTAACAAGCTAAGTCTGCATTACTTCTCCAGCCTTCCTAAAACTCCTAAAAGCTTACATTAGCTTCTTGTCTTTTGCAGTGGGACACATTCTCTGCCAGCATCTTCCACCAATTCTGACTTCCACATATCTGATCATGCCTTTGTTTTAGTCTAATCTTTGTTGTTTAATTCTGCTTCTGACTTGGATCATCCTGTTGGTGGCCCTGCTTACTGCCTGACTAGGACAGAATCCTGCCACCTCCCTCCACTCAGCTTCCTGGTATAACCAGCATGAAAAGGAGCATTGCTGCCACTGATATCCCTTCCCTCATTCTACAAAGAGACTCTGCTGTCAATACTTCTCTCCAAACTTCTTGACTTTATTCTTAACACACATATTCTCCTTCATTTCCTCCCCAGCCCACTCAATATCACAGTGACTTAAAAGCATTTGGGGACTGTGGGGAGCCAAGATGGCGGCCTAGAAGCAGCAAGGTCCCACAGCTCCCACACTGCCACCCTAAACACCCATTAAATTATGAGCCCAGATAAAGTCTAGGAGTCTCAGACTCACAAAAATACAGACAACCCATCTCTTACTGAAGGCAGCTCGGCAGCAGGAGCTCATTGTGGCAGCCAGAACAGAGGCTGGAACAGCCTGAAGCTGAGACCAGAGCCAGGCCTGGGACGGTGGGAAGGAGCCGAGCAGAGTGGGCATCACAGCCAGCATGCACAGGTTCTACAGCCTCCAGCACCTCCACATCTGCCAAGGTGTGAGGATCGGGACAGGAGAGGTGCAGCTCACACAGCAGGGGAGCAGAGACCGGCCAGCCCAAAACCTCAGCAGTGGCCAAGAGGAGCCTCCCAAACCACAGTGTGAGTCTACTTCAAAGAAAATCTAAAGCACCTGCCTAAGGGGAACTTAAAAACGGCAGAGTCGGTTAGTGAAAGTGAGACTTTGAAAAGTATTTTGGAGGTGGTATAGCAGTTCGGCCATTCTGCCCCTGGGGTAAGGAAGCAGTGGGGGAAAGGAACTGCTAGAACCTGTGCTGGCCCCCACCAGGCTGCTTCAGAGCCCCTGGCCTGTGGACTCTGCAGGGGGGCTGAATTGATTGATCAGGGCCAAGTGCTCTTGCATTGAGCAGCCTGGATTGAGATCGTGGTCTTGGGTGGTGGTCCTGGGGTGTACTTTCAGTAAGCCAAAGCTGGGAGGGGGGCCTGAAACACACCCCTAATAGCTCCGGCAGTTGGGAAAACCCCAGCAATTTGGAACAGAGCTTCCCCCCCTAGAAGCAGAGTTTCACAGACCTAAAAAAACCCAACCAATTAATTGACTGGCCAACACGAGGAAAAGGAGGCAAAATAAAAATACCCATAAAACTCTAGAATCCTTTTTTTGTGGATAAAAAGGGTCAAAGCATGGAACAGAAGGAAGAGAGCCCAGAACTCAGAACTCCCACACCAAATGCTTCTAAGACAATTGAAGAATGCCTAGAAGCTATACATCAACTGAAAAAGGACTTTGAAAACCAAATAAGAGAAGTGGAGGAAAAA
>CM053596.1:178241632-178252277 GCA_028646575.1 Pseudocheirus occidentalis | reverse complement strand
GGGCTTTACAGTGGGATTGCTGTTTTAGGGTTGGGACAGGGGTAAGACGGGGAGAAAATGTGCAATTCAAAAATGTAATGAAAATGAATAATGTAAACAAGAAAACAAATAAAAAAATAAATAAAAAAAAGCATTTGGGGAATTGTAATGGTTTTTCCTTCTCACAAAACGTTGGTGATCCTTGCACTACACTTTGTAACTATAACATGTAACTAACATGCCAATTGGTATATAATGTCTACTTTGAAATAGTTCACATTATAATAATGTAATCTCAAACTCTATGTTAAAGAATATGCTCTGTTATGTAGTAGTGAATTTATGACTTAGTAGGGGGACTGAATAAAAGAAAGAAGTAAGGCATGTATTTTCACCCTCATAAGCCAAAGAAGTCCATTCCCTCTCATATCTTCTCCTCCCAGCTTTGGATCTTGGTTGGTAGCATGAGAAGTTGTCATTAAAAAAAACAACAACAAATTTTCCTTTTAGTCCTGTCATTCTAGAAACTGTTCAGAAAAACATGTATGGTTCTATGAGGCAATGGGGTACAGTAGATAGAGAAGAACTGGGAAGCTCTAGGTTTAAATCCTCCCTTGGATACTTGCTGTGTGACCCCAGAAAAGGCATTATCTTCTCTGGGCTTGTATTTCTTCATTTATATAATAGAGACACAACTATCTGCAATATCTCCCTCATAGGATTTTTATTAGGCTCAAATAGAGATAATATATGTAAAGTGTTTTGTGAACCTTAAGGTGGTATATAAATGCTAGCTGCTATTGTTGCTGTCATATCATCATCATCATCATCATCATCATCATCAATCCTGCAGCAAAGTCTTTATCTAACAGTGAAGGAAACAGACTTCCTTTTCACAGATTTGAAAATTATATTCTAACAACAAAATATGATGGTCATTGCTATATACGGGCAACTACAGACTTAGAAGTCTCTTGGATTAGTTATATTTTGAAAAATCAAAAGAGTACTTTCCTAGGCTATATAAAATAAGTCTGGCATTGGCAATATTATTTGCTTCTTTCTATGACAGAACTTTTCATCATGACCTTGGTCTCCATGAATATATGTGCTCTCAGAAAGTGAATATTTGAATGTAGCCCATATTATATCTATATAGTAATAATATAGACTGATGTTAAACCCTAAGCCCTGCAAGTCAGGCACAGAATGAAAAGAATCCCACCATCAGAGAAGGATAAAGAAAGAGCATAAGAAAGGATTCCTACAAATAAAGAGTATTTTTTTATTCATCTTTCATCCTGAATTCTTCCCCTTCCACTTCACATGGTATCTTCAAAATATCACCATTCTCTGACTTCCCTGTTGGAGACATTCCTCCTTAGCTATTACTCTCTTATATACAGGATGCTCCAAAAGTCTTAGTGCAGTTTTTAGCTACTAAAGTTTAAATAAGCTTTGTAAATCTGCCTAAGCTGAATCAATTTAATCTTTTTCAAAACAGTCTAAACTGGTTCAAACCTATCTAAACTGATTCAAAGTAGTCTAAATTAGGTACTTAAGCACTTTAGTACAGAGCTTAGGTACACAGGTAATTAGATAATTGAAACAATAACTATTTGAAATAATAAATAATCTTGGATATTAATTCAAGCAAGGCTGGAGCAGAATAAGTGCAAAGGGCTAACAATGGGTGAAAGTTCAAATAGATTGTTGGTCAGTTTCCAGAAAATTTGGCAGCAGGTTTCAGAGACAGGAATTTTGACCACTCTCCATGATATGTTTCCTAAAATTAACTACTGCATATATCTTCCCCACTGGCAAAACCCATGAATACCATGAATATATATAATGATTTTAAAAGACTTCAATGGTGATTTTAAAAAGTTTCCAAGGTGGAGATGTTCTTATATGAAATATGACTTTTTTTGGTGGGGAGACTACTACATGATAGTGAACATAATATAATTAAATTCAACATCCAAGTGGGAGACGGGAAAATTAAAGGAAATGCACTGTGTAGATATTTAATTTTAGAAAATAAAATTAGCAAAATTCAGACAATAAGGAAAAAATTGAAAGGTAAAATTGAAAAAGTTTATAATTCACAGGAAATCTGAAAACTATTTTAAAATAACTATGAAAGCATAAGGTAAATGTATGCTAAGGACCAAAAATAGATGCTGAAAAAGAAAGAAAACATAACTAAGAGATAGAATCCTATTAAAGAAGCTACTGTAGAGAAAAGACATTTTTTAAAAATGTAGACTCCTGAAGTGAGTAGAACTCATTCACTCTTCAGACGTCTCTATTCACCTCCTTCTTCACGTTCTTTCTCACTAGACAAAAACCTTCACCCTGAGCACTGTTGTACTGATTGGTAACTTCCTAGCAAAGATCTTAAGAATTCTTTCTTAAGTGGCTCCAGCCATGGTCACTTCATTTCCAGGCAAATTTGTTCTTCAAATTTCCCCACTCACCAGCCACATTGCCCTTTCCTTGACATTCTTTGCCTCATCTTTCCAGCTCTCCTTTATGGACTGTCTCTCCCCACCCCTCACTAAAATGTAAGCTTCTTGAAGACAAGACGTACTATCTTGTATGCTTGAATTTGTTACATAATAAGTGCTTAATAATTGTTCTATCATCTAGCTATCAATCTCTCCATCCCTCTCTCTCTTTCTCTATCTCCCCCCCTATGTTTCTCTCTGTGTCTCTCTGTGTCTCTCTTACACACACACACACACACACACACACACACACACACTGAAGTTTACAAAGAATGGGAATTAAGTCAAATTAGATATTAGGAATGCAAAAAATAACAAAGACCATCTTGCATGGTACCCCAAAAAGTAATGTGAAACCTTACTGGCCATATATTTGAACTTTCACCAGTTGTTATCCATTTGCAATCATTCTGCTGCAGCCTTGCTGAAGTTGACCTTTAAGAGCCTATAGTAGAGGTCCTCTAGGTCCTCAAGTGTGGTCCTTTAACTGAATCCAAGCTTCACAGAATAAATCCCCTTAATAAAAGAATTTGTTCTGTAAAACTTGGATTCAATCAAAATGCCACACCAAACAACCTAGAAGGCACATGTGGCCTCGAAGCTGCAGATTCATCATCCCCAGACTCTGGATAATGACAATAACAACAAGGGAAAGTCATCAGCAATATTATCAATGAACCAAATGACAGTCGTGGAGCAGCACCATCAAGGAAAGAAACTGAAAATAGGCTGGGGGTAGAGGGTAGGTGAGTGGGGTGGTTCTGACTCTCAGAAGTCAGTTGTCTGGAAGAAATTGAGGCACATCCTAACACCTAGTGAAAAAGTTTGTTCAGGGATGAAAGAGAACTAGCAGAAGGTTGGAGTGGGGGGAACAGTCTGGGGAGGAGCAATAAGAGGCATTTCTCTCCTCTTATTCTCTGGGAGATATTTTCCCTTTGCCTCTTTGATCTGAGTGTCCTCCCTTTTCTTCTGGAAAGATCTCCTTGCTTTCATAATTTCTGCCCATCTTTCCAGTCCCAGCTAATTTCAGTTCCTCAGTGATGCTTTCCCAGACCAGTTCAATCAATAGTGATTTCATCCTCTTCTGAATTCATGGCACTTATTGTCTCTATTACTAATCTGGCAACGAAGCTCAAAGTATTGTGTGATATAGCTTGTTTTGTTGTCTTATATGAGTATTTAAATGTTTCCTGTGTTTACATCTTAACTTCATAATAACAGGCTTCTAGTGTAGGGGTCCTTAACCTCAGATCCATGAATTTTTAAATTTATAATCATATTTCATCAATATTCATTTCCTTGTTAAACCCCCCTATTCTTTTTTATGCGTTTGATGACATCATTCTGAGAAGGGGTCTGAGAAGCACTTGACAAATAACATCTCATTTGATCTTTATCATAACCCTGAGAGGCAGGTGCCCTTACTATTACTGTTATACATATGAGGGAACTGAGGCAGAGAGAGATTAAGTGACTTGTCCAGGGTCACACAGCTGCTGTGTGTGAGGCCAGATCTGAATGTAGGTCTTCCTTACTCCAGGTTCTGTGCTCTATTCCCTGCACCAGTGAGCTGCCTGTCCCTAAAGTAATTTCAGGAGAGGGTGGTTAAGACAAGCTTTTTTGGGGGAAAAAATCAACAACCCTAAAATCCTAATCTAAGTGTCTGGATTAGATTATAATACGGATCGACTTCATTAAGAAGAGTTATTTGTAAAAAGTAGTGATGATGATAAACTGGACCTCATACAGAGGAGAAAAAGTGGGACCAGAGGATGTAATACTTTCAGAGGGTAGAAAAATCCACCCACAGAATGCTGCTTCTCCTTGAAAAAAAAATTGTGGTTGTAAAAACAGTTGTCAAATAAAATTTTTAGCCAAAATATTCTGTTAGTGTTTTCATGTAGACAAAGCTTAAGCTTTCTTTTTGAACCCTAAAGTCTCCTCAAGATCCCAATCTTTGGTCCTACAGTGACCTATGACCCTAAGTGATTATTGCTGGATTCCATGCTTGGGGATTTAAAGAAGACATTATGGAATAATTAGGAAACATAGGGACATGGAAAATCTATGAAGTCATGATTTTGATCATTGGCCAGAAACAAAGGTAACTCACAGCTCACAAAAATCATGGCAGTTAATTATGAGCAGCTAAGTGGCACAGTATATGGTACATGGGGCCTGGAGTCAGGAAGACTCATCTTTGTGAATTCAAATCCAACTTCAGACACCTAAGAGTTGTATAACCCTGGGCAAGTCGCTTAACCCTGTATGCCTCAGTTTCCCCATATGTAAAATAAACTGGACAAGGAAATGGCAAATTATTCTAGTATCTCTGCCAAGAAAAGCCTAACTGGGGTCACAAAGAGTCAGACATGACTAAAAAAGTTCTTCTTTATACTAAAGCCATAACTGTTCTAGACTGTGAAAGGTAATTTTTAATACTTTCCTTTATACCTAGAAAGGGATATGACACATTTTGTCAAAGTGTTAAATTAATTGGTTGGTTGTTGTCCTTCATTCTCAAGAAGGACCAAAACAATACCACTATGTTGGAGTCAAGATATAGTGCGTCTGACTGTGGCTGATTGGACCAATACAGGCTTGGAAGGCTCTACCACAGGCTGGGCACAAATAGTCCATACAAACAATCTGGAGTGGAAATGTCTCTAAATCTGCACATCTCACATTCCTTTTGACCTACTGCAATTCTGCTCCACTCATAGAGTGCAGCACCTTCTTTGATGGAAGCACACCATGCTGGGTGGTTCTGTGCCAGTGTCTCCCATGTTACAGAATCTATTCCTAAGTTCTTCAGGGGGACAAATTAGTAGGTTTGCTAGGAGCACAAACATTTTCTATGCATCATCTACATTTATACCATTCTTCAATTTTTACCCTGAAAACAGAGATTGAAGGGTCCTCCAGAATTTCATAAGAAAATCAGCCACAGTCAAACTATGAGCACCAAATCTAAAACAAATTAAATCAGAACAACAACAAAAACCAAACACAGATATTCTCTTGGAAAACTATGAAAGATATATATATATAAAATCCACATTAGCGGGTCTTAAGACAATCGAAGACTATTAATATACTTGTTTGAGAACAGAAGGGCTGGACAGCCCAGTCTAATTAAACCAACTAACTCAAAGGGCTTAACTACAGTGGTCTGATTGCTAGTTACTTTGGTGCCTCGGAGTAACTAAGTGCCTTAAAACTGCACTAAGTCTTCTGGAAATGATCTAGTATGTTGTCTTCTCTTTTTAGAACACAAACATTTCAGGGCAGTGTCTTATTTTCTTCTTTAACACAGTATTAGTAAGAATTTAATTCTTTGCTTATGACTACATTGTTAGACTGGGAACCAAAAGTTCTACTCCTGTGATTTGGGTTAACTCAATTTCATTTTTATATCTTTATCTATATAAAATGCATCACAGAATAAGTAATAAAAAAACCAGCCTCAGAGACAATAATGACTAGTAAGACTTGCCTTTTTCTGACGCATAACTAGCTGAATTACTTAATTTCTCAGAGCTCCATGCAACTTTGTAAAACTATGTAATAGATTATTTGCCTATCTTGATTAGCAGGGAAAATTTTCATCCTTGAGTTCCCCTAACAGATGAAATCATAAGTTTGTACCTCCACCCTCTTCTCCTCCTCCACTGAAAACCCTTTATAAAAATGATTTATAAAATAAAGCTTACCCTTTACCTAACGTACAGGGTAAATAGTTGGTTAAATACCCTTGTGGAATCTTTTTGAATAAAAATTCTGAGATCAAGGCCGCCATAGGCAAAATGGTAGAGCAAGTCAAGTCTATCTTCTCTGTTTCTTTCCACCCTCTCCTAAAAGACACTCAGTGCCCCCTAAGCTACATCTGGCCACTTAGCATGACACTACACCTAGATCTTCCTTCCCAGGCAATACTCAGTGTTCTTGATCTCTTTCCTGCCCCCTCTGTCCCCAAGAAAAAATCCTTTCCTGAGTGTCACTGCCTCAGAATGTCTGGAAGTTAGCACGATAGCTAATTTTATATTTTACTCTATGCTAACATGCTAATAAATGCTAACGGGTTAACCCTCTCATGCAGCATATATGCCTTTAACAGGGGTCTCTGGGAGACACATTTAGCCAAACTTTTTTCTTCTGGTGGGAAATTCAGGAATGATGACAAGCCATGGGAAGTTAGGGCCAACTGAGATCTTGACGTGTATCAGTCCTATCTGGAAGGATAAATCAGAAGCTGAATCAGATTTTCTCAGGGCTTACGCTGAGCCCCAGTTATCATTTAAAGTCATATTAACACATTTAAAGTCATATTAGCACATTTAAAGTCATATTAACTTTTCTACCCACTTGCATAACTTTGTATACCAGAGAGAGAGAGTTGTTTTAGTGGCCTCCTAAATCCTGGCACATAGAAGCACATTCTGTGTGACAGTATTTGAGTACTATGATAGAAACACATGTCCACATAAATCAAGGACCTCCTTTTATCATTACTATTACAATGGGCATCATACCCGAAAGTAGGAAGCTACAGTTTGTCTCTTCATGTCAGTTGTTTCCTCTGGATGCCGCATCACTTCTAGAGTATCCACCTAGAAACACAACATCGGAAGAAAGTGATGAGAAAAGAGATAGTGGCTGGGGTGGCTGGGTGGTGCAGTGAATAGAGCACCAGCCCTGGAGTCAGGAGGACCGAAGCTCAAATCTGACCTCAGACACATAACACTTACTAGTCATGTGACCTTGGACAAGTCACTTAACCCCGATTGCCCTGCCTTACCCCCTTCAAAAAGAAAAGAAAAAAAAAGATATTGGATCAATCTATGAGTTTCTCTAGAACCTAAAAGGCCTCATGGTCAGCCATCTGAGTGGTCTCTGTAATTGGCATCATAGTAGGTATGAAAGAAAATAGAGGAACGAGGCCTCAGCTGTCTTAATGTTACATCTGTCTTCTCCAAGTCATGTTGCCTACCCTCTGGCCTTCTCCTGCTTCTACTGGACCTCAGACTCCTGCTTCTCAGGGCCTGGTTATGCCTGATGAGCTTTGACTTTATCTTGACAAGTCCCCTGAGCTACTATGTACTTTCAGGCTATCCCCAAGCCATGCTGCTGCATTTGTTCCCTCCCATCATGTACCTCCTCCATTTTTGATCTTTCGTGTGTGGTCTTCCCCTAAAAGTACTGTAAACCCTTTGTGCACAGGGACTGTCTCACTCACTTGTTTTGACATCTCCAGTGCCTAACACTGTGCCAAACACACTGTAAATGCTTAACAAATGCCTTTTCATTCATTTATTGTGTTGTTCTCACTTTTGTAAAGTGTTTTCAAATGTAAAATAATTTCCAAGTTAACTCCATATTTTCCCATGTTCTAGTCACTGAGATGTCTAGTAAAAATACGTAGATTTAAAATATATCTACACAGAGCATCCCATGATGCCAGGACATAAGGAAAGATTTCCAGATACAGAAGGATTCTGCTGTTCCTTTTTCTGTCCACAGGAAAAAGCACAATGTGCAGATGACCACAGAACACACTGGGAAAAATCATCAGTTTTCTTCTGTGATAGTCAAACTCTGAAATCACTACACCTCTCTTGTGGTTAATTTGAATTTTAGAAATGCTCTCTCCAGTCTGAATATGGAGAATGAAATCCCTCAAAGGGCATAAGCAGACTAAAAGATTATCTAATTATCTGTCCCTCCCACTTATGGTAGGCCAGGAGCTTTCTTCTGAAAGAGGAAATTGTGAGTGAAAATAATTATAGCTATCAACTGCAAGCAGATTGTGCTGCTATATTGCAACTCTGGCAAATAAAACAGAATCCAAACCTCAAAACCAGCAAATGCAAAAGGTAACTTTGTTTTCACAAAAAATTTTAACATTAAAATAGCAGTTTACCATTTGCTCTGAACAGGTGGCATTAGTATGAACTATGAACTTGAACTAAATATTACTATTTGTCAACACATGTGATGCTCTCAATGGACCACACAATGGGCAGTCACTTGAGATGTGGTGAGGTTTTTTTTGTTTGCTTTTTGGAGGGCAATTGGGGTTAAGCAACTTGCCCAAAGTCACAGGGCTACTAAATGCGTCAAGTGTCTGAGGCTGAATTTGAACTCAAGTCCTCCTGACTCCAGGGATGGTGCTCTATTCACTGGGCCACCTAACTGCCCCTGTGGTGAGTTTTTTCCACAACTTTTCTCAACTCTAATAAAGATATAAGTCTTACCTTGAGAAGGTATTTAGGAGACTGCATGCAAGAGTCAAAGAAGGAAAAGGACAGCTTAAATACCATTAAATAAGGAAATCAATTCATATATAGGACCAGGAATCAAAATGGAAACAAGTTTTCAAAAGTTACATGTGAAATTTAGATAATTATACAGGGGATTTACCACACTGATTTGAAGAAAAGTCACACTTTTACTTCAAATCTGGTTTGAATAAAATCTTAGTACAGCCTCCAGGTATATTGCCAGCTGACATACTAACATACATTACATTTTTTTCCTTTCAAAGACATCTAATTTTATGGTTTGGGCCTATAAAATGAAAGGATTGGACTAGAACCAAGGGTGGGGAACCTGTGGCCTCAAGGCCACTTGTGGCCCTCTAGGTCTTCAAGTATGGCCCTTTCACTGAATTCAACCTTAGAGGGTCATTTATGGCCTCAAGACTGAAGGTTCCCCACCCCTAAATCCTTTGCAGGTCTAAATCCTAGGATCCTATTTGGGAATAGCTTTGGGGTATTCTCAGATTGAGGTGCAACTCCCTGAGGGATGAGGGTGAAACAAGCCATAAAAACTTTCCTAATATAACTAGACTGTGGCCTAATGGCCAACTTTCAATTTTGTTTGACTTTGTTAATGGGTTAAGAGGGAAAAGAGAGGACTGACCCTAAGGCAGAAAACCCTCATCTAGAAATAACATCAAACTTTCCACAAGCAGGTTACCTGACTGAGTCAAGACCAAAGGTTTCCCTCTCTCTGCCCGCTTCTCTTCTCTACAGCCCCTCTATTGAACAGATAGAATCCCAGCACTCTGAAAGCCCAGACCTGTTTTGGATAGTCCAGGCTGAAAAGATTTGCAAGAAAGGAATCTGATGCACATTTAGAGGACATTATTAAGGAGGAAAAATATCTTCATTACCAGTTTATGCCCTTCATGTTCCCAGGGATCTCTGTCTTGGTCTGTACCTTTCTCTTCTAGCTTCTAGTCTTATTATAGATTTAGAAAGAGTCAGGGTACCAAGGTTCAGTATAAGGAAACATGGAGCACACAAAATAAGAAAAATAAAGCAAGTCAGCTTTATTATTTATAATAATACTCACACTAAAGGTGGGCAGATGGGACATTGGAAACAGGATCTACTGGAGCCCTGATGGAATTGGGCACCCAAACCAGGAAAGTCTAATGGTGTTTTGTTTGTTTAAATAGGGTTTTCATCCAGGTTGAACAGGACTAGGCATTCAGAAGAGCAAAGGAGGAGCCAGAACCTGGAAACCTGGAGCTGATTCATGGGGGTGGGGGGTGGGGGTGGGAAGGGAAGAGAAGACTCCTAGAGAATTGGCTCCTCAAGTATTCAGATTCCCAGCAGGTTGGACTCTTATTGTGGATCTTACTTAGATAGGGTGATTTAAGGGTTTTAACATTGCCTTGGGGAGTCTTTGTTTATTGAGCTGAGAAGGCTACTGAGATCGGGACAGAGCATAGTGATGTCATTCTGGTCCTCTTGGAGAATCAAGGACAACAACCAGAAACCAATATAATTCCTCACTTCTGATAACAAAATTTACTAACCTGGAACCATTTCCCTAAAGATCCCACTCTCAACTAGGTGATAGCTAGTTATCTGATTAATTCATCCCTGCTAATATGCTGGGGGATGCTCATGGACTGACTCAATACTCCTTGGAATCAAACATTTTCATTATGATCTAGCTTGGGTAGAAACAAGGCCTTACTCTGGAAGAATGCCTATAACTGGTCATTCAGTTAAATGACTAAGAAGGATTCCATGCATAGACTGAGGAAACTGGTTTTAGGCAACTGACTAAAAATCTGACTCTATGGTTCTGTGAAGGTGTAGATGAGTTGGTAGGCTGAATTGTGCCTAGAGTTCAGGATTTGG